>JAVIWC010000496.1:0-1200000 GCA_031894815.1 Creontiades dilutus | reverse complement strand
TCCTCAATGTCCTAGATAATGCTAAATGCTCATCAAATAACCATTTCAATGCGTGAATGACTAATATGGATGCCAACAGTCAAACAATCAATTCAAACTAAAGTTCTGAGTCAAACTTAAACTGCAGTTATGACGAGACTGTGCCAAAACCAACGGGATAATGAGCCCATGTAATTTGTAGCACAGCATATTTTCACGAAAATTATGAGTTAACAACAGTCAAATCGATTTCGACGGTAAGGTTAAACATGAAACGTTTTTATTGAAATGGGTGTCCACAAGTTCGTTGGGAGTGACTTAGTCCGAATGAGCCCATGCATCAAACGTTGTCTGCCAACAAAATGCAGAATGAACATAACGATTTTTGCTAAGCATTCGTATGTTTTTGCAACGCTGAGTTTCGTTTAGTGGCGAAAAGTTCATATTGCTACTCACGTTACCAGTTGGAATTTAATACTAATTTTAGCTAATCGCTCTCCTGAAAACTTCAACTTTTGCTACACGCAACGTTTTCCCAGCCACCCATTCAATCGACGATTATATTGATTTTCTTATGGCTCTGGCAATGCACACATTTATTGATGGTGAAGCTAATCGTCAACTTCGAGATCAATTCCCATCATCAACATGCTGGTAGCTACTCCATTAGTTAACGTTATTAGCTAAAGGCGCTTTTGAAAGTTCGTCACCGTCGCCAAGTTTCACAATATATTGACTTCGACGCGTTGAAAGCCTTGTAAAAGCTGAAGAGGTTTCGCATTAGGGTAGCGAGGGATGTTATAATTACGTCTTTGAATTCCCAATTCCGTTGATAGTATCGGAATCGCGGACTGAGTTGCCGAAAGGAAGGTCGTGAACGCACCCGCGTCGAGGAATTTAGACGATGTAGAAAGTTGAGCTCTTATTGTCGTCATAATATCGTCGGTAAAGTTGTTGTGTTAAAGACCTTGAGGAATGAACATCGGAAATATCAGGCAACGTTAGATGATGAAGGACCTCGGCAAAACACGGCCACGATCACTCACACTGATATGCAGATAAAACTATTAATCACAATTGTTTTACAAAATTCATTGCAGATCCTGAACATACAGGGTGTCCCAGGAGTTATGCACAATCCGACTCCTACGTGTTCGACAACTCATTTCCGAACAGAAATGCCTCTTAGCAATTTTTTGCCAGAGGCCTCGTTTCCGAGTTATTCGCGATTTAAGATTTTTTCGTGTTTTCGATCTTATGTCATTAAAACTGTCATAACTCCCTCAATTTCGAAGATAGCTCAAATTTGATGACACCTTTGGAAAGAGCGTTAAATTTTCTATCTATTTGATGTCAGAAAACGTTTTTTTATTGCATTCAAGATGTGCGATTGCTGCGCGAAATGGCAGTTTTGTCAAAATCTTGAAATCGCCTGTTTTTCGTCTCGCCTAGAAACCCCATTAATGCTTGACGCAGAACTGTGCAGGCCAGGTAAAACGTGCGCCAAAATGTCAGCTTTCCAACGGTGTACTCGTTACGGTTTTTTTAAATATTTTTAGTTAAGGAAATGGAGTTTAACTGCAGAAAAACGTGTGTTTTCTGTTAAAGTTGAAGTTTTTCCAAAGGTCGCAACGAAAAAAGGTTGGAGGCGGGATGTGCGTAACTTTTCTCGCTGAATCGAATGGTGACAGCGCCAGACCTCTCATGTGACGATTTAAGTTAGTTTTGTCGGATGCATAAACCCGTTCGTTTGTGAACAGCGTCTACGGCATTTCTAAACTGTCCGGCCAAAGTCAAGATAATCGAAGAGCCGAGAGATGGCTATTGCTTGTATTCATATACAATTGATTGCGATGAGTGGCATTCATCATTTTGCTGACACCATGGACCCTCATCAAACCAGGCTTTCGTATCATTACCAACTCTTCTCTTTCGTCTCTTTCCTCGCTGTATTTCCTTCAGCGTGGTTTCCCTATTGCATATTCCCATTCATCATGGTGCGCTATAGCTATTGAACATAGCTGGTAGTAATAACCACAACCTTAGTGACAAAAAAGGATTAATAGATTAAAAAAAAGATAGTCAACTAGATAAGAAAAGGATCAGTGAAATAAACAATAATATCTACCAATATTTTTTCCTCATACTATCCAACGAGTTCGCAACTGTGTGAGTTGTACACAGGACGAGTGTGACCCCCTTGCTGCTTCAGAAGCATTACCATTGGCAAAATCGTACACAAAAATCATGTCAACATGCTCATTTGTGGTATAGCTACACAACTGAAAGCAACACATCGCAATCGATCGTAAATAAGCACAAACAATAGCCGTCTCTCGGCTTTTCGATTATCCTGACTTTGGCTGGGCAGCTTAGGAATGCCGTAGACGCTGTTCACAAACGAACGTTTTCATTCATTAAATTCATCTTAATTTCTCATTTTTAAATATTCATTTTTTGGTTTATTTCTTAACAATCTTGTTTAAACTCTAACTCTTTTTATAAACACGATTTAAACCCCAATATCTTATCATCGTCCTACAACTGGATAACATGTTTGAGTCTACAAATATTTTACTAAAATTGAATTTGGTCAGAAACAACTAATTATCAACATTGCAACACCCAATGCTATGGCCAAATCGGATTGGGGTTGAAGATGCACGGCGCACAAAGCAACCCCTCCCTCACGACTGGGGGGTCGTGCCGGTCATTGCATATCCTAGCCCCTGACCAAGGCAATGCCTCCTCCTTAGCTTTCCCGATTTCCAAACATGAGGGTTTTTTTTAAGTTATACTGTGTGTCCCAGGAGTTATGCACAATCCGACTCCTACGTGTTGTAAACCTCATTTCCGAACAGAAATGTCTCCCAGCAATTTTTTGCCAGAGGCCTCGCTTCCGAGTTACTTACGATTTTTTTCGTGTTTTCCGATCTTATGTCATTAAAACTGTCAAAACCCCCTCAATTTTGGAGATAGCTCAAATATTGCAATCCCGAATGCAATAGGGAAACCAACTGAAGGAAATACAGCGAGGAAAGAGACGAAAAGAGTCGGTAATGATACGGAAGCTTGGTTTGATAGGGGTCCGTGGTGTCAGCAAAAAGATTAATACAATTCATCGCAATCAATCGTATATGAACACAAACAATAGCCGTCTCTCGGCTCTTCGATTATCTTGACTTTGGCCGGACAGCTTAGAAATGCCGAAGACGCTGTTCACAAACGAACGGGTTTGTGCATCCGACAAAACTAACTTAAATCGTCACTTGAGAGGCCTTTGGAAAAACTTCAACTTTAACAGACAACATATGTTTTTTTGCAGTTAAACACCATTTCCTTAACCAAAAATATTTTTTTTAAACAAAACGACTACACCATTGGAAAGCCGACATTTTGGTGCACGTTTTACCTGGCCTGCACAGCTCTGCGTCAAGCATTAATAGGGTTTCTAGGTGAGATGAAAAACAGGCGATTTCAAGATTTTTACAAAACTGCCATTTCGCGCAGCAATCGCACATCTTCAATGCAATAGAAAAAATGTTTTCTGACATCAAATAGATAGAAAATTCAACGCTCTTTCCAAAGGTGTCATTAAATTTGAGCTATCTTCAAAATTGAGGGAGTTATAACAGTTTTAATGAATCAAGATCGAAAACACGAAAGAAATCTTAAATCGCCAATAACTCGGAAACGAGGCCTCTGGTGAAAAATTGCTAGGAGGCATTTCTGTTCAGAAATGAGTTGTAGAACACGTAGTAGTCTCTAAAACTCTAAAAGTCCTTTAAACCATCAAATATTCCTAAAAAAACTGAACAAAAATCCGATTTTTCGCCGTTATTTTTCTAATATTCATATTCATACTCGATCCTAAAAGTCCTGGAAAAAACCTTATACTTTTTTGAATAAGATTAAGCCAACCACAATTCACAATAATTGAAACTGAGGAAGCTACTATGTTTTAAAGTTTGGCAACTAATATTGTTGAATTTTGTACTCTCTGTACTGAATTTTCTTTAGTACTTAACTATTCCGTTTTTTTTTTTCAACAATTTTTATTTTCCGAAAGTGGAAACGAAGCTTCCGCTATATGTAGCCTATAGGGAGACTCGAAACTAATATTGAAAAAAAAAACTTCCGAAATCTGTTTTGCATATTAATGAAAATATTACGCCATTGTAAAACAAAATGGCTAATATGATAAAGGTCTTGTTCAATCAGTGCGCATTCTTGCAAGAGAATTTGAGAGGATTTGTGGGCACACAACAGACGGACAAACAGATATATTAACTTGATTTTTTTCAACTAATTTGGAAAATTCGGTGTATTAGAGGGCCATAGTGAAAGCCGAAATCACATATTACTATGTATAAGAACATATTAGTTAACAGTATTATAAACGCTAACATTTCCAACAAATTTCTACGGGGTTGGGGGAGGGGGGGGGAATGTTTTAGTAAAAGTGTTTGTCTAATCAATGAAATATCAATTAAATGAATGAAAAATCAACTAAATATGTTTTTAGTTTCTTGTAAACTCCGGGCAGTTTCTATGAGATGGATCACCGACCTGCATACATTTTTAATCTACACGTTGACGAAATTTACATTCTTGGCTTCATTTTCAGGAGGATCAAATGTACCTTATAGAATTGGTAGGAGTAGAAGATAAAATTAAGCCGGAATGGAAGAACCCTTCGAAGGGGAGGATGACTCAAGAAGTTCTTCACAGTTATTATTCTCAGCTAACAGTTAATCAAGTTTTGGCGTTGTATTCCATTTATAAGTGAGTCACCAACTACACTATTATTCTATTCAATGATATTTCCCAAACTTTACCTGGTACCAAGTAATAATTCACTCCTCTCCTTCATTCCTAGTCACTTTTTGAACCATGCATGCCTTTATACAGGTTTCTACCCTTATCTATGGATCACCCCTGCTAAAATCGTTATTTTTGGGATAAAAATTAAACTTTTACTTTGAGTTTTTTTTTTTTAGAATCCCAAACATGTTCGTTCGCAACACCTACCAACTTTGCTTTTTCCTTTTTTTCCTATGGAAACCTCCAATTTTTATTCTAGACTCAAGTCTACGCTCAATTTCCTAAACAATTTGACCCCTCTAAAATGATTTATTCGGCCAAGGTGACGCATCAATTTTCATTGTTTCTCAACGCTGATTTGGGTGTAAAACCGTTCGAATTTGGTCAAATGGAAAAACGGGTAGAACCACGTGAATCAGAGTTGAGAAAATGGTAAGTGATGTGTCACACTTTGGGTTTCCTAACATTTATTTGGGGGATATTGACTGTCCACCTCGTTGTACGAGCTAAGCGGTGCCGAAAAATTCAAATGAGTGGTCAAATTTTCATGAAACCGAGTTAGATTCTGAGTCTAGAATAAAAATTTGAGGTTCCCAAAAAAAACAAAGTTGTTGTGTGTTCCGCACTTTGACAAATGTGCGCAGTGCGCGACGTGGTATGTTTGAAATCCTTGATAAAAACCATGCAGATTCAAACAAAAATGTTCTTGTCCATAGATTTTTAAAATTGAATGTAAATTTTATTGTTATTGATATAACGTTGTAATTTCGATAATTTGATTATAGTAGGCTCCAGACCTAACTAATTAGCAAGCAATCTGAGGGTTACAATCCATTGATTGTCCTACGCTCAATGATATATACAGGGTGACCCATCTATATGGGCCCATTAAGCAATTACAGCCATGCGGTGCAAGCTGTCAAAAAATTGAACCGGACTTTTTCTATAGTATTTTCTCTCTGCTTGAAGGTGGTGGAACCCGTTTTTCGATGTTTTAGTGCCTCAAATCTTCGATTGAAACTTGAGGTTACCTCTTGACCCCCCTTTTTTATTTTATTTTTCGATTCTATGTTGAATTTGGAAGATAAAATGAATCGTTGAAAATATTTGTTAGAGGCTTCGTTTCCGAGTTATTTCAGTTTTTGTGAACAACAGAAATCGACGAATTCTTTTAGACAAAAACGCTTTTCCCATAATATCTTCAATATTTTTTAGATTTTGACCACATTTTTGAAATCAGCATCAAAGTTCCTATCAACATTCCAGTTTCCATCATCAACAATAGTAACCAATAATGAAATCACCAATTATACCACACCATACGTTCACGGACCAGCGGTGCTGATGATCGACCTCTCACACCCAGTGTGGATTAACATCGGACCAGTAGTGGCTGTTGTGCCGGTTCAAAGAACCATCGCTACAAAATGTCGCTTCATCGGAAAAAAGTACACGTTTGAAAAATTGAGAATCACTTCGAAGTTGGCGAGCTCCCCACTTACAAAAAATCCGTCGTCAGGCTTTATCAAGAGTAGTCCGTGCTTAATGAAGGCTTACATGATAAGGGCGGAACTTTTCAGTCTTCTAATACCGATGCATCGACGATTTCGGGATACCTCATGTACGAGATGAAAAGCAAAATAATGTCCGCTATCTCTGAAGGAGGTTTTTTTAACTGCCTTCAAGAATCAACAAAACAACAGTTTCTTGATACTAATTGTTCACTCTGAACTCTGCTCTTTATTATCAAGTCAACCTAGACTAGTCCACAGGCCGGCAAGGAGTTTCATATATTCTTTAAAATAGGTATAGGTACGATTTTTCCTCCAAATTAAAAATAGCTATGATCGGATTGAATCATGATAACTAATTTTCGAAAGCTGTTAAATGAGTAAAATACTAAATTATTCGAGCGCTATTAAATTTTTCTTTTTTTCGCCAACCAAAAGTTTAGGAAAACTTCATTTTTTTTAAATCGTTAGCGCTTCAACTGTAATGTCAATCCTCTGACGATGATTGCTGATCATGGAAACTGGCTTCTATTGATAGGAACTTTGGTGCTGATTTCAAAAATGTGGTCGAAATCTATAAAATATTGAAGATAATTGGAGAAAAGCTTTTTTTCTAAAAGAATTCGTCGATTTTTATTGTTCACAAAAAGTGAATTAACTCTGAAACGAAGCCTCTAAATAATATTTTTAACGATGCATTTTTTCTTCCTAATTTAACGTAGAATTGAAAAATAAAATAAAAAAGGGGGGTCAAGAGGTAACCTCAAGTTTCACTCAAAGATTTGAGGCACTAAAATATCGAAAAATGAAAAACCACCTTCAAGCAGAGAGAAAATAACCTACCTACTATAGAATAATTCCGGTTCAATTTTTTGATAACTCGCACAGTATGGCTGTAATTCCTTAATGGGCCCATATAGATGGGACACCCTGTATATTAGATAATTAACTATAATAAACTTTGATAGTAACTAGTTAATAAAATTCTACAATATTTATACAAACGTGTAACACAACATTAATCTTCGGAAAGGAAGTCTTGAGGTCTTTTCCTCTTCGAACGTCGTTGATTTCGCGGGGGTGGGGTGTTGTTGGTGAGATCAACCAGCAGCGGGTTGGGCTGGTGTCTCATTGACGAGTGCATATTATTGTATCATTATTGTATATTATTGTGTCATAAACTTCCGGGATATCCAAATCGGCAGGGTGGAGTTACGGACGAAGCATGGTGTGCCCGTGATCATGCGATGGACCCTGTTCTGTAGCGTTTGTATTCTTTTAATGTCCGTATGGGCCGCGGAACTCCACACTCCGCACGAATACATCCAAATAGGGCGTATAAGAGACAGATACATAAAACGCTTTGTGGCTAGACTGAGTGGGGATTCAGTATGCAGTAAGCTTGTGAGTTGTCGTATTCTGTTTATTATTTTTCCGACAAGTTGAGTTACATGGTCTCTCCACAAATGTTTATTGTCCAACGTTAGCCCCAAATAGCGCACCGAATCTTCGACTGGCATTGGTTGGCAGTTCAATGTTACATTAGGACTTAGCTGTCTGGTTCGGAGAGAAAAATTAAGTAGAATAGATTCATTAGGGTTCATGGTAACTTTCCATTTGCGGCACCAACTTTCTACTTGCCGAATGAAGCATTCAGCTTGTAGAATGTCTTCGGACTCGCATAGATGAACGCTTTTGATGTCGTGATCTATCACTATCAGACACCCTATATAATTTATATACGTATATCAAGTATATTCCTCGCTTCTTTAAAGCTGATTTTCATAAAAATTAAGGATGTCGAAATCAAAAAATGTTTTGAATCATTCTGAAACGATCATTGGATTTTAGCCTTTTTCCAATTATTTCACATGACCACGTAAGCAAATTTCCTTCCTGTTCCAATTTCCCCCAATGGAAAAAGGATAACTTTTTTTCATTCAATTGATAATTTTATTCTTTCTCCAGTAATTTCCCCGTAGGTGTGTTTAATCCAGAGCTAATTCGGTTTGTCGGAAAAGCAAACATGCTTTTCGTTAGAAATACAAGAGTAGATGTGCTCCAAGTATTAGAATTATTTGTATCTCCATCTGAATATTATTAAATTGATTTAAACCTATATAATTTGTTTCTAGCAGCTCTGATATCGCTCTATTAACTAATGATTTGACAGAATTCGTCTTATTGAACACTTTTGAACAGCCGACTGTAGGTATTTGGGAAGTTGTACAGTTGTATGTGCCTGAAAAAAGTGGAAAACCCCTTAATTAATCGCAGTAACTTGTTTTAACGTCAAGCGTAGATAGCAGACCACGAAACAATGATGTTCGTGCGTGACAGGAAGGTACAGTCGGATAGACAAACGGATACCTACTTTCGTTTATCCGAATAAGTCCCAACTCATGTTTTGGATGGGGCAGGGGAAATGTTGATTGCGGTAATAACTGCACGTCCTTGTCAAGACACTCGAATTTGGAAGATAGTGGAACTTGGTCGGTAGCGCGGACACATAGTTCATTTGTAATGTTTTAGGTAATCTCAAATACGTGGGATGAAAGCTTGTTACAACGATTCACAGGAAAGAAATGCGGTAGGACATGTTCTCGCGGACATCAACGCCTTCAAAGTTTAGTTAACATGTATTGCGGTTCTGTCGCGCTAATTCCACAGCGGATAGAAAAAGGATACAATCGAAATGTTGAAATTGATTAGACTCGACTGCCCTGAAAATATGAGGACGACCGGACGACTAGAACCAAGCTTGTCGGACTACTGTATTGATTTCTGAGCAATGAAACCCACAGGGGACCATGTACAGCGTGATCCGCACATTACCCGAACGTTTCATCCTAATTAGATGGGAACTGTAGGAGTTGGGGCGGTTATAAGGATTTGCGGGTACCTACACACACATTTGAGGACACTTACAGGCACGTAGGAGTAGATACGAAATAAAAGTTGTTCAGAATAGTCTAAAACGTAAATTTTTATTTTGGGAAAAAGAAAATGTTGCATCTCCCGTAAGTGAAACACACCTTCCGCGTCCTATAGATAAGCTCGGAAGCAAAATTACCGAGAGGAACTATTTATCGGAAATGAGTTGCAGAATCGATCCCTGGGAGTATTGCGATTTTCCGCATTATGTAGCTGCATTCCAACCACTACCTTGATTGTTTTTGCTGAAATTCTCCGGTATTTCTCTCAGCTTTGCGGACCCTCGCATTTTCCTTCCCTTCTCAGCTGTCCGAGTTTCCCCGAGTCCAATTAACACAATTAAAGGAGGGGGAGTTATCATCTGAAAACTCCTCCTCTCCAGAACAGTGAGGCTGTTCTTCGGTAAACACTAGTGAACTGAAGAGGGCGACAACGTCCCCTTTAATTTGTCACCGCCCGGAAAATGTTTATTATTAATTAACCCGTTGACCGGTTCGTGGCGCAGTATGCCTTGTTAAATTTTGTGGCACATACCTTACTTTCGTGTGGCATATACCTTACACCTGATGGTTCGAGTACCTTTTGTGTTTTGGCGGAATTTTGATTTAAAAAAAAAACAAGTTTTTGCAACAGCATCAACGTTTTTTGTTCAAAATGTCCTTCATAGAAATCCATTTTGAGGCATTCTCAAACGATTCCTGGGTGTTGACGATTCTTCCCACGTATAAAAACCCATTTACCTAAACACTATTTTTGCTTCCTGCTCTAGCTATAGATAGTGGAACCTAGATGATCATTGATTTTATAAAAAATCGAAATTCCCACTCAAATTTTCCTTTCAGATCATTCTGAACAACTTCCGTGTCGTGTCTGTCTGTGTTTCTGAAGTGTGTTCAAAGATCTTAGCTTTATTCCTACAGTTTTTTTATTCCTACAGTTTTCACACGATTTTGACGAAATGCGGAGAATGTACAAGTTAAAATGGTGATGGTCCGAGGTGAATTTCATTGCTCAGAAATCAAAACACCATTCTGTGCAGGCGCAATGTAAAATCCACCAATCATCGTTTTTTCAGGTTCTAGCGGTCCGTTCTCGCTCAAATTCGTGAGATAGGCGGGGAAACGCGATCTTATAATCTCGTATCAATCCCATCATCAACGTCATCGCATCATTAGTAACTGCTGCCTATGCGCGAGTTCACGTGATTTTCTTGTAGCAAGCCCAATTTCTAACGATTTTGATGAACTGTTCAAGGAATATACGGTTAGGTGTGAGTTTCTTCGATCACAAATCAATACATTCCTCTGCGCATGAGCTAACGTAATTTGTGGATTTCGCGAGAAAACCAGAACCACTAGGTCATACACGACTTCATACTCTTTTGTAGCTGAAAATCTCGATGTTATGACTTGAGCTGTTCTCACTTAGATTGTGAAAACCGGTCAATATTGAAATGTTGGATCATTACCCCCAAACTGATGCTTACATACATGTTTCTACTTGCGGTTAACCAGTGATTTTCTCTTCTCCAGGTATGATTTTGATCTCTTTGGATACAGCATTAAAAAATATTTGGAAATGGCGAAGAAACCTTCATCTCCCTCTACACCTTGAGAGTATCGACGTTCGTCAACTTGATCTTAACCACTTTACTCATCAATCGAAGCTGAAAATTGCTTAGAAAATTCTATCTCAGTGATCATTTAATCCATAGTTTTAAAAAGAAATTGTTATTAAATCGTTAAAATGAATTGTCAATAGTTATCTTTATCCTGTACATATTGTTGTGAATTGTTATGAAAAAATAAATATTTCTACACCTTGATTTGTTTCCTAAGTGTTCCGATTTCCGTGGAACCTCTTTCAATGGAGAGAGTATCAATCTGCTTCAGCGGGAGAAGTACGAAGCCCCATTTGAGGTAAAATTACAATCATTTCAATTGTGATAGTGGCAACTACATCCATTAGACGATGATGTATATTAATTTTTATTGATCTTGAATCAACCAAGGTTTAGGAAACCTTGTTATCAAATTCGGTGCATAAAGCTGATTTATTTTAAAGTAGAAAAGAAGAATATTGAAAAAACGCTGGCGATTCTGTTTATCGTTTACTTTATTTAATTTTTTTTTTTTTTTTTTAATACTGCGTGATTGCTCGCATTGTTGCGGAGTCACTTTTAGGGTTAGAAATAGCGATTATGTGCTTTGGGTTAATTTCTACGGAGCTAAAAGCTTTCCCCGCCGATTCTGCTACCAAAATAACTACGAAACGTCTCCTTACTTGAATATTTCAGTAAATATCTCAAAAACCAACGTTTTTGACTAGTTTTTGGCTTCGAGCATCCACGTGTGAGGCGATCAGGCTGGCTAGACGTCAGGACAAACCCTTAGTGGAGTTCATGTGTGAAAGAAAGGATTTTTTACATCATTCGATGACCATATATGAGCCGTATGGGGGACAGACATCGCAGATTTCGAATCTACACACCTTGAAACGTAAAATTGTCGAGTGGGGATTATAACAAATTTTAGCTATACTATTGCAAACCCTTATCATTGAAAAAAAAAACCAATACATTTAACAAGTTGAGTTTAGTACTGTGCAAAAGAAGGGGAAAATGAAATTAACTTGTTAATTTGGGGACCAATGTTGTTGGCTTATGTTTCAAGAGACGTAGATTTCAAAACTCGTGTGAAAAACGCTGCAAATTGTTACACAGAGGTTTATTATTTCTGTATTAGAATAACCTTTCTATGTAAATTACTGATCTATGTACATGACAAATATTCTGTGGTACATCGTCTAAACTCATTACCTCGCGCCTCCATATCTTGCAATTGCATTCATGAATTGATGCATTTTGAAAATATCGTCGATTGATGCACATTGGAAATAATGAACCAAAACAATCCGCCCGAAGCTTTTCTCCGAAACTACTGGAATGTCTCAAAAATCCTCCATTCATTCGGGATTAGCCGTTAATCTCGGCATCTTAGGCAATCATCCCTAAGGGGTTATATTAAGGAACCAATTCCACGTCAAAAATTTAAATCTCAAAAATTTCCGATGCAGGAGGGCGGGTTTTTGTTCAATTCTGATGGAAAGTATAGTGGTTCTGTGAATCGAATAAGATCACTCGGGTTAATGTACGACCACCCGTTCGCTCGCTATTTGAAAAATCGGTTTAGTAGGTGTTCGGGCTGCAGCGCCTGTCCAACGGGAGGTCTGAGCTACGCCATGTGGCCGGCGGCAGACCAAGTATTTTCCTCTTGATTGCAATTAAAGATATGGAGGCCCGAGGTGCCGAGTTTAGATTATGTACCACGGACTACGTCTAATATACATAGATCGGTTTTGTTCACGAATTATGTTTAAGACAAAGTCATTTTAGAAGTCAATTGCAAGGTTTGGAAACACACTGATCACCTGAAGGAACCTCGAGGCTAAGTTCTTCCCTAATCGATCTACCGTGCTGACATTCAAATGAGCCTCGATTTTTTCACCTATAATACAATTACAGTTCATGGAAACGCCAAGTACACATTATATACCATGGACTAGGTTTAATAAGTTGATCAGTGATTTGCGTAGAAAGTTTATCTAATACAGAAATTATAAACCTTCGTGTAATAATTTGCAGAAACAAATTGTTTATATCACCAGCCACTCAACAGGATTTTACTTCAGGCCAACTGTATTCTTTACGTGAACGGCTCTGGACTTCTTTTATACAAACACGATCCGCCCTCACTGAAATCGTCCGCTCTTCAGCCTTACACATGATATCAGCAAACGTTAATTTAGTTTATATTTAACATCAATTTGGTTCAATATTCAACGTTACTCTCAAATTATTTCAAAATTATAGTATTCCCACGTTGACAGAGTTCATGAGTTATGTAATCATGTATTGCCCGTTCCATAAATGAATAAGAAAACATGGCAAGGATCCTGAAGGACACCATAGATCAGAGACCTCACCCTGCCTGGCAGATGGCTGCAGGGAAGTAACTGGGGGGGGGGGGGAGCTCCGGGCGCCAAAGTTAGAGGAGCGCCAAATAGGCAAAAAATTGACAGTTTATCAAGTTCTTTTAAATATTACGACCGTTTGGAGTAAACTTGAAAATATTTACTAAAAGGAAAAATAATATAAATAAGGAATGCAATAGGCCTACAAGAAAGGACGAAGGCAATAAAAAACGTATACTTCGCGAGGCGAGAAGCAGCATTGAGGGGCCGTATGCAGGGTAGTTGACGAGGCGACTCTACTCCATTCTAACTTTTGGTTTATATTTGAAAAAACGGCCTCCACGATGCCTATCCCAATATAACCACAGCTTTGAGAATTTTTCTTACAGTACCCGTGTGTGTTGCATCGAATTAAAGAAGTTCTAGTAAACTGAGGATAATGAAAAACTACATCAGGAACTTGACAGGAGAACAACGACGATACCAACTTGGCCATCATATCAGTAGAGCACAAAATAGCTTAACCACTACTTTTTGATATCATTAAAATATTTGCAGCAAAAAAAGCCCGACAATTTTCATTTTAAAGTTCGTTTAGGGCTTTCATTTTGTACAAAAATGTATTTATCATCTATTAGATTGTTAAATTTAATAAAAATTATATGTTATTTTACATTGAGCACTTATTTACCAAACCTTCCTCACATTGTGATTGTTTATGATCCATAAATCATTAAGAATTTACCAAACCTTCCTCACATTGTGAATTAACAATATTTTGAATAAATCCAACTCAAGTAGGTAACTATGTGATTTGAAGACTGAGGGGTCCTATTTTTATTTTTGTTAAAACACTTTTTCATTTGATTAAATGACATGAGAAACTATTATTCAAATTACAACGGTATTCTTTCCCTTCATTGACTCAAGAAGAAAATTGTCACTGCAACGGAACGAAATTCATCCACATTGTCATGGATACATTATCATTTTCTTGTGCCCTGATTCACATTGTCTTTGGCCCTAATTTCAGATGTTCATCTTGTAACAGTGAGCCGCCATTTCACTTCTTGTTTTTCAAACATTTTCTCTGTTCGAAATCGTCCCTTGTCTAGGAATGACCCCAGTAAGGACTTCACAAATTTCAGCACAGAAAAGGATCTCATAGACTCAGGATTGAAGCTTACACAGTACAAGACACCCACGAGTGGTGAGCTGCTTTGAATTGGTCGTCAGACAAATCTTGAAGAACATTTCACGATCAAACAGCAAAAGAATATTGTGTTGCATAACTATTCTTCTTCAACTTTAACTTAGTCTCTCAAGATCCAAAACTTTTGATGAATTCCGATTTTTGTTTTAATTCTTTTTTTTTCTAACTCATCATTTCTTTAATTAGGATGAATGATCAAAATCAATTTTATATGCATCTCGTAAGACACCTTTCTGAAACACCCAGAACTCTTGGTATCCTGTAGTTCACCTAATTTCTGTGATTTTCTCATTTTTCAGAAAACATTGCTGAAACTCGAGTTTCATCAGTCAAATATGATATAACCAACACTAAAATATCAAAAATTCGGAAATAAGTTTTCCTACGTTCAAACGCAACGATTTGAGAATGGAACAGGAAAAGGCATCCTAGTTCATGTACTCTAGCATCTCGATTAGAAACCAGAAAAACAGCAATTACAACCGTCGAGATATAATTTGTCATGACCATTGGGTTTTAGAGTGGACTAAGAACCCATTTTTATTTATATCCTTCATTCTCATTCTCGGGAAATGAGGTTGAAGGAAAGGTATTAAGGGTTAATACCCACAAAGCGTAGGTAGCAATTTATTGCAGTGTATTTAGAACAAGCAATCGTCAATCAGGCTCAGAAAAGGGGAAATGAAGAACATATTAAATGCTATATGTATTTAAACTGCTATAATACTCAATATAAAGCATTTTCAACAATATTTATAATTGTTATTAACAAAATACACAGTTTAATATTTACATGATATATAAATATACATAACAAGCAGAGTGAAGTTTTACTTAGGTAACCCACAACAGTAATTACATTTAGTTATAAATATACTTTAAAATCTTTGCACAGACAAGGACATTCCTATATAAAAACTCATTACTTTTGATCACTATTTACCGTACAAATTACAACATATTCCCATATATGCTGTTTTACCTAGTCAAATAGGTGTAATTAAATAATTGAGGCCAACATACCACATTACCAATAAATAACCTAATAAATAAGTACAATCAAAATATATTTGGACATCTCGACCAATCTTGTCTTTCTTTGCAGCTCCAGTAATCCCCTTGGTACATGTGCAACACATTTCCAGTGGCAGGCTCCTTTGCTTTCTTGAACCAGATGGGGGTGTAGCTCTCGTAGGGGCGACCTGGAACGAATCATGCAGGAACAATTGAATCGCTATTTCAGAAACCCATTAAACGCCAGGAAATGCGAAATAGAGTTCATTGCATTTATGGGTATGTTAGAGGTAGGCGCATCGTTAAAAACTGTAACCCCTCAACAAAGCCCCCCTTCCCAGGTTTTCTTGGTATTGAAATAAGCGTTTGTTCTAGAAATTCACTAAGCGACTAAACAGTGGGGCCTGATGTACCTATTGTTCAACGACTTTACATCAAATTTAGATACTCAGAAGTCACCTCAGTAGTTTATTGTTCAAATTTCTTACTTTCGACTAACATCTTTTTTTTTTTTTTTTTGTTCAAGTCTGTTCAGTTGTTTTTGGACTGTTAAAACGGTGTTTTATGTCAATGAACTACGTTTATATGTTCAGGAACTGCTTGTTTTTCATTAGTCATTACAAGTCAACAAATTGAAAACCAATGTTTTTTTGGAAGTTTATTGTAGAAACACCATATGTGCAAATGACAAAACGGACCCCCTTTCCATTCCCCTAAAACGTAGAGCTAAAATAGCCCAGTGCTCTGATAGAGGACATTTTCTAGGAATTTTTTGGGGACTTGAAAAACCATATTTAGGGTCTCTGGTAAGTTGTTCGTGATTATCTCAAAATGCAAAAAAAACTGGAGATTAAATTGAAGACCATGCAGCAACAATGAGCCGACTCCAAAAATGTCAATTTTGAGTTAACCCTTGTTTTGAACTATTATCCACACACCCAATCTAGTGGTGATGAGAGAAAGTTCCAAAACTACCCAAGCAATTCAAAAATATTCCAATAGGCGAGTCACTTCCATATTCTGAAAGGGCAAGTACTGTACCATGCAGTATGCCTTTCATGTACAATGACGATTCCATCGGACAAGGCTGCAAAACTGTTGGATTACCCTTCTAAAAAATGTAAGAATATATCTACGCCCGTGGAAACGGTACACTTTTTTGAATTGAGTGTAGCAGCTCAACCAGTATACAGAGAAACTTTATTGCTCCAACCAGCCGAACTGAAAGTTGTGATGCAGTTGGCTGAAAAGTGCGTAGGGAGGATGGAGGATTGGTGTTTTTGCCAAACACCAAGACCAAACAACGTAGTGTCATGTAGGGTGACAAGTTGCTAGTGTTTGCAACTATTGAAACTTTCCAACGCATTAAGCCATTCTCACACTGTGCCTTACAATATTATTCAAGCATTTTAATTTTCTTGGCATTTCACTCTGGCTCAGTTTGCAATGGTTGGTTGGTTGGTTCTAGTTTCCAATGAGATAATGATTGAATCACATGTGTTTATTAAAGATCACATGACTGTGATCTTTATAATGTTACGTATAATTGATACTTGGAAAAAAAGGTGTTGTTTGGTGCAAAGGAGGCAAAGGGTTGCTGTTGGGATTTTTCATTGTTCTGAATTCAAATGTTGAAACCGTTTTTCAACTTCCAAATTTTTTCTAATAAAAAGTGTAACTGAAAAACAATAACTTTTTCACAAAATAGGGATACTATTGATGACAAAAATGTTTACACAAGACGTATTGTGTCTACAACTAGCAAACTACATGAGTTTGAACCTTTCAATCGCATTTCTTTTAAAAAACACACACACACACACACTTCGGAGTTACAGTAATTTTGTTCCAAGTAGAACGAATTGTTTTCATTATATAAATGTGACCACTATTCTACACGTTTCACACCGTAATTCGTCAAAATATTCACTGAAAAGCAACGAGTTTTTGCAGGAAGTTTGCAAAACTAAGCTGAGTAACATTGTACTAAACAATCCGAGGTGTCAGCACTTCTACTTTGATATACTACTGCAATTAAATAATACTGTGAATCACATAGACCAAACTATGTAAATACTGGGATAAGATACTTTGAAACTTAACTATTTTCAATGACCCTATCTCAACTCATGGAATTTTCTTTGGTGAAGATAGGGGTGTTTTAGGGAGAGACTCACAACCTCACTAACCTAAAATGAAATAGTAATGTAAAATGGGAAAATTTTTTCCACCAAATTCTTCCCCCTTTCTTGAATTTGAAATGGAACCTTCAAAACAGAAGTGAAACTTTAACAGAAATGAACCTGGTAATAAAAGGAAAGGACCTCCCAACAGATAACAGGCAATAAAAAAGAAATAAATTATAGAGCTCTGATAAGGACAATGTGGCAAAAGCAACAATTGAGCACATAATAATTAACATGGGAGATCAAACCCTAGCCTAACTCCCTCAAAACAAACCCTAACTATCTATTCTCCTGAGCCTACAGCCAATTTCGTTCAACCATTGACCACTTCCTGTGAAATATACCTTGGATAAGATAGTAAAACACACATACCACGTAGTGAAGCTTCTTCAGCCTCTGCTTCTCTCTGTCTTCTTACAGCTCTTTGTTTTTCTTCTAGAGCCATTTTTGCAGTATTAGCCTCATCCCAAGACCCTTCTTCCATGAGTCTTTGATCAGGTCGGTTTCGTGAATCTGTGGGTGCTATACCATCTTCTTTTTCATTCAGTTGGCAAGCCAACAGCGTAAAATTATAAAACTTTTCAGAATCCGGCCTGTAAAAGAGAGAGTTAATCATAGTCCCTAGTATTGAAAATTACAATTACGTCACATGTATAAATCCAAGAACTTCCTACTAAAATTTTAAGCCACACTCATATTCCCAATAAAATATAAATTTCTTCATCATTCAAGATTCTCACTCTGCAAAGTGCAGAATGACTAAGGCTACGTTTGAGAGGCTGTTTGGCCTGTGATCCCAAAAGTGGCCCAGATTACTACAATTGAAACTCTAAAATTTCCTCATACGTTCAATTTTTTCCCCCCATCCACATGGGTGGAACGCATCATAAGTAGTGGTAATACAATGTTAATAGGGCTTTCAACTTGTAAGTTGAACCCTAAAACCTCCATTTTCAGCAATAGTAGTCCTTCAATCAGCAGAACATGATTGAATGAAATCGACAAAGAAATTTGTTGCTAAAATCCACACGATTTGACACAACTCCAAAAATGAGTGTTTGATATGCTTCTGTGCTAGCAACTGACTCAACTTTTGAAGCTATATCCGTCGTATTATCATTATGTATTTAATGATGTTTTTGAGTTTCATTAACTAATTATTCTAAAATTTCATTAATTAATTATTTTAAAAAGTTAAGTAGAGAACCCTTGCAGGTTGGCTTAAAACATGCAGACATCTTTGGCTTTCATCCTCCTGAGGGAGAATCAGGACTCAGTCTGATGATTTTACTTAAAGCTACTCATTGCCTCACCCCCTGGAATGAAGATGGGTTCACTATACAGGAGCAAAAAAAAAACTATTCCAAAGGTGGACAATCGTCACACTGGACACCCATACACCATGCTTGATGTTTCTTGACATCACTGGTACGCCCAAGTCCTACAGCTATTAGTCAATATATTGTTGGAGAAAAAAATCGACCAATACAAAATTTAGTAGTTAACAGTAAAGTGCCCACCAGATTGCGAAAACAAGGGATTATTTCTTTGTTGCACCAAATGGCAATTCCTCCCTACCCTAACTGAATACATTGCCCCTTCAATAAAAAGTTTTTGATAGATCCGCCAAGCTTGTAAGAAGCTCCACTAAAATACCAGCTGATTGTTTTGATGAGATGAGTCAGTGACTGTTTTCTGAGTAAGACAAAATATAAGGACAGATACAAGAACTATCAGGTCAGGTGAGTACAAAATATATGTTCAAACGAATTTTAACCTTTTTTTACAAATTTTTTATCTTTTACCTTCTTATCTTTTGAGTATGTAGATGATAAACTCATAGGTATATCAATTAACTCTTTGTCATCAGTAGATGAAGTCTTTTACTACAACCTTTTCGCATGATTATTGATTTTAGGGCAAAACTAGCCAAAAAGTCTAAATTTATTTAGATTACAATTTATTGAACAGTTTCAATAGCACTCATGTAAACCAAGTACCTGATTGGAAATAAAAAAGCTTGGAAGCAGGTGTTGAAAAATTCTACTCAGAAGTACATATAAGAAACGTACATTCTTAGCATGATATTACTGAACATACTACAATAATTAGCTGTTGAACTGTTTCAGACAACTCACAAGTGCCTACCCTAAATTCCCTGTATGATTTATAACAGGTGTTGTAACTGATGAATAGGGTTATTATTGAAATTGAATGTCCCTTGAAGCTTGATCTAATGGGGTGTGATTGAAAATGAAAAAGAATAGATATGAAGCAAGCACATAAAAGTCCAACATTCTTCAAATAACTTGCAGTCTACAAGAAATATAGGCATCTCAGCAAAACACCATATTCAACAATAAGCAACATCAAATCATACTCAAATAACAAATATCAACACATCATAAAGTGAGTAAATAGATTCAAGCACTTACGGTGGCATAACACGTTGCCATACAACCCTGAATGGACCAGTTTTGTAAATAGGATTCTCAGTGGAGCCTTCCACACTAGTGACAGGAGCTATTTCAATTTTGGCATCCCAAGTTCCATTCACAATCCATAGAACTTCATCCTTATCATTAGAAACATATCCTTTAACCTGTTGGTAACAGAAAATTCCATAGTAGATAATCACATTATGGAATCATTCATTAGTCACCCAATAAATTAAACAAGTTAACAAAGACCTCAAGTTTTTCTTATTGTCGATTTTGTAATAACTAATTGAAATTAATAGAAGGAAAATATAAAATATGGGACTGGCCTTTACTTGGGTAAACGGTTTTTGGTAAGATCTAAATTTAAACTGTGATTGGGTAACAACAGGTCCAAGTAAGGTACAACATAGGAATCATGAAAATCCATACTGAAATGATCCATTTATCACTAATATATAGCCATTCACCAAAGACAAGAAACATTGGATCCACACTGAATGTACTATTAGGTGTATGAATGATTAATTCCCATGCTACACTGAACATACCACCTATCTCTTCAGCACACATGGACACTTGCCACATTTCCCATTTTTAGAGTAAATCACATCTACTAGACTCTCAATTATTCAATTGGTTAATCTTAAAACAACACAAACGATGACGAAAATGCAGCTAAAGATTAGACAAAAAATGCCTGACATACTGCTTGGCATTCGAACATAGTGAATTTGGCATTCATCAACGAAACATTGATTTTGAATCTTACCTTTCTTTGTGCTTCTCTATTGAAATAGCTGTATGGTATGTAACTTAGATGACACTTGTAACCGTTGGTTGGACAAGTTATATCCATCTCACCATGCTGATCAACCCAAAGCTTTCCAACTATGATATTGTGAATGGTAGTAGTTACTTTTCTCCATGTGTAGTGATTGCCTGGGAATCAAGTAAAATTAAATGAGTTGGTTATGGTCACATTAAAGTTGTTTTTTTTTTTTTTTTTCAAGCTGAGTAATGCACAGTGGTTGGAAAGTTCTGACCCAACTTGAGAACCAATGAATCAATATCCTGCACAAGTGAAATTAAATTTAAAAAACTGTGTGTATTTTTGGATTATTATTATTATGCGTTTATTAAAATCCATTACGATTTCTATAACTAATCTTTTTGAGGGATGATGATTACAGAAGTTAAAAAACAACATTAGCTATACTCGAGAAATAAATAAAAAGTTACAATACTAACTTGACTTCGGTGGTTAGGGCATCATCAGTAACTAACCTTAACAACATAACTTTAGACCCTGAGTCAAATTCAAATATCTTGCCAGACCCCTGCCCATAGAAGTAACTGGTTAACTCACATAAGAGCTCATGTACCACGATTCTCCCTTTTTCTGTATTAATTTGGGCTGAGGTTGATTAAGTACTTATCAATAATTAATTGCTGTTAATAACTAACATCAAGTGAGCAGTACAATACTGCACATGCGCTGAGATGGCCATTGGGACATTTAATTTATTTAAATTTGTAATAAAGTCGTGAAGATCCCGTTTCAATTTTGATTTTCATCTTTCTGCGATCCAAAAATAAGGAAACGTATAAGTAATGATAGATTACTGTTTGCATTTTTGAAGAAAAGCAGAATATTCTAAAAGGGTCATCATTTGGCTGTGAGACATACCAGGATGAGCGTGACTTCTCAAGAACAATGGGTGTGAATGAAAACTAAAGAGAAAGATGCAATGAACTTCAGTCAAATTCAAGCCAAACTCAAGTCAATCGTAAGCTGGCAGATAATGAAAATGGGATTCTTGGAAAAAATATAACCATGATTTAAAGGAAACCCCACTACCCCAGGTGTAAGTTGCACACTATCCTGACACTCCTTCAGTTAAGTAAGATTAACCCCTTTCACACTCAAGAATACGTCATTAAATTATTGGTACTTAAACATATGAAGGTTAGTTCAAAATTATTGATTGAACGCTCTAAGGGCCCCTACTCATTAGAAAATGAAATAAATTACGACATTTTTCGAATATCATTCTGTAAAATGTCCATTTTTACAGGATTTCACAAGTGTCAATTTGGAAGAATTTGATATTAATAATCAAGCTTGTGGAAATGTAAAGAGGATGACACTGAAGACGAATTAGTGTCATTAACGCTTTCTTCATTTAACTCAATACTAATGTATTGGGAAATGGAAGAAAACTTGGAGTAAAACTTTAAGGATGATGGCAGACGAGAAAATTTTTAAAAAATTCTACGTATGGATCATCATCCAAGCATATCATGAAATGTAAACCAACAAATTTTGAGGGAGTTGCTTTTTTTCTCGGTCGATTACAATTGTTCATTATTGAAAACAATAAATTAATATGATGACATAATCATATTATAAAATGATGAATCAATTTCCTAGATGAATGTGTCATTTGTTCATGTAAGTGTTTCATTTTGTGTTACAATTTTTATTAAGATTTTACCATTATCAAACGTCAAATGTGAAGAACCAAGAGGGACGACTTGCAGGTATTTTCCCCTAAATTTAGATGACATGGTGAACTCCTGAAAACACTTCCAGCGTTTTCCCTCACAATGCTGTGCAACCATGGGTGGATGATGAGACACCTAGTTGAACAACAGAAATCAGTAGAATTATAGATCATTTCAGAATGGAAACAATATCGTGATTGTTTTTGTTTTTTCCCCAGTTGAAAATGGTTCTCGAAAAAAAGTAATAGTACATATAGGAACATAGAAAATCATATTACTACTAGTTACTACCTAAACTGAACAGTATCTTTCATTTAAATAGTTTGATTGACACAAACTATTTTACTTTTATCAGCTTTAATTACTAATTTATGCTTTGACAGCTGAAGATTGGCTAATTGGTGATTGAAAATTTATAGAGGAACGGTGAAAACTCAGACTACTCGTTTTTACCTAAAATCTACTCGCAGTGGAATTGTTCTTTTTTTTTCTTTTTTTTTTTTAACAAGTTTTCCTGTTTCAAGTGATGACAACCTATAAGCAATAAGATGTCTATCATGTTTTAAAGTCTGGCAGTGCATACCATAGTATGAACAATTCTGAAGAGGTCATCCAGCTGGGTGCTGCAATTGTATTTGTGAAGGGCTCTGCACAACATTACATCAACTTTGAAGCCTAACACATGTACACAATGTATGTTCCTGGTTCAAAAAGTATAACTTAACTAGTATAGACAAAACAATTGATTCCTAAGCTTATTTATGGTCTAACCTGCTCTGAAATGGCTTTCCATCCAAGGTCGTCAGTGCGATCACACTCATACGTCTCTCCTAACAATGGGTTGAAAGGCTTGCCAGTTCTATTGGCTGTAGTGGCATAGCTTGAAACAGTGAAAGCAGCAATATAAGCTAGTTGCTCAGCAGGATCGTCAGTTTCTCCAGCAGCATCAAGAATATGGGCATACTCGTAGTCTTCTGTCAGCCTCTGAAGCATTGATAGTGGTTCAGAGAAATTGACCTGAAAAGAGTGTAAGGCAAACATTAGTATTTAATTGTACTTGCTTATGTATTTCTCAAATTATTCAAGACATTTAGTTAAGATACACCTGATATTTTCTCTTATAGTATAGCATAAACTCAGGTTTTTTTTTAACAGATGCGATGCCTCAATCTGTGCTAGGAGCAAATTTAACGCATCAAAGCAGATGATTAGAAAATTCAATTTCTCAATGAAACCTATTGGTAAGTAATGCATGCATTACAGGGACATCCCTTTGACCAGTTTTTGTATGACCACACTATTAACATTATTATAAACACTCAAATATTCTTAAAAACGAACAAATTCCTGATCAAGCATAAAAAATAAATATTAAAGCTAAATATTCAGTGGGGGATTCCAAAAGATATGAGCAGCGCTTGACGGAATTGGCCATTACCCCCTCCAACCCACCAGGATATTTAAAATTGTTGATGTTTGTTGCACTAGACTACACGAAAATAATAAAAATAAAGAAATCGATAAAATCAGATGAAAATAGTGAATATACAATGATTTATCACTATTAACCACCTCTTTAATGAAATTAAAAGATCTGAAATATGCTCGAATACTAAATCAAAATCTTAATTGAACACAAAAATAATTATGTGAATTGGTTGAGAATTCTCACTTGAGCAGCAATTAAAAGTATTGGCTATTAGCCCCTCCACCCCACCTCCAGTCAGCAAAAGACAAATTCTGGAATTTTTATCCGCAACTACAGTAAAATTGGGCTTGAACAAGAAAAGAAAAAGAATGACGGTAATCCATTAAGAACTCCAGGAAATTATTCATACCTATATTTTTGTCACAGATTTGGTCTTGGAATGGTCTGAAATGGATTTGTATTCACTATTTTTCTTAATAAATGATGTTAGGGTTGTTTAACACACCCCTGGATCAATTCTCATAGGCGTCTCTCTATTGACGTAGCCAGGTAGTCCTAAAAAGCAGGTAGGTATACAACAGGAACATCAGAGCTGGCCACTTGAAATGAAATACTCAGTGAACGTTCTGTTGTTTCTGGTAAATATCCCCTGAATTGATCAGTAGCTGTTATCGTACGTTTATCATACGTAGTTTTAATTTTTACGTAAGATTTCTTCCCAGGTAATTAAAAATGAATGAAGTTCACATGAAGTTGCCACAATTTCATGTTCCTCTCTAAATAGTTTTGTGGTCAATTATTCTGCTTTTCGACATTCTGTCTAGAATCAAGCATTGACTGGAATAATGGGGTAAATAAAAGTAGTTTTCCATTGTAGGAAAATCGGGAAATTTGTAGTTTTTTCATGCATCAACAGGAGAAAACTTAATTAGGTTCTAGATATGACTGGATGCTCTCCAGCAAACATCCACAATATGCTAATTTCCGTAAATAGTAAATTAAACGAGAAAAACAATCCACTGCAACATAGTTGGTATGATATGAAACCATTTGGAGAGCTAAAGGAAGTTGTCAAACATACACATGCACTCATGTGTAGAAAAACCCATTGTTAGAAGACTGATTATCATGAGGATACATTTTTGAATTATTTCTAGGTATAACAGTTATTATAAACCCAAATCAGTCATTTGTGTTAATGGTAAAATAATGAATGGATAAATGGAACATACAGGCA
Organism: Creontiades dilutus; assembly: GCA_031894815.1. Lineage (NCBI taxonomy): Eukaryota > Metazoa > Arthropoda > Insecta > Hemiptera > Miridae > Creontiades > Creontiades dilutus. The sequence continues at coordinate 1,174,755 of JAVIWC010000496.1, read as the reverse complement.
TAGGAATCTTCGAAAGCTCTTTTCCAATACAGTTCTTCATTATACTCCAAAGGTTGAGAGGGTAATATGGCTTATTTGGAACTCGGGTACGACGAGGTCTCTTATTCAACACTGTTCTCAAAACTGAATCAGTTTGGTCAGTCTTACGAATCTGAAAACAACAATAAAAACAAGCGTCATTACAGCAAGTTATTGAAAGAACAGGCACGTTGCAGAAATGCTCAAACTCCTCCACATTGTTACTTGACGATATCCTACTCACAGAACTTGGAGAGGACATGAATGTTCAAGGGTAAGCTCACACTATACAAAGATCTCAAGGTAGTGAAATATTTTAAATTTTAAAATGGTGAACATAAATTTTCATGTTTCACTCGCGTTTTAGGTTCAATTTTAAATATGTAACCCTCCACTACAATATAAATCATGGATATTTATTAATTTTGTTGATATTATCTTATATATTCCTATTTGAAGATCTAAAGTGGTTGGGGTAACAGAGATTTTGGTTTATTATCAATTATGAACCTTAGGAATCAACCAAAGACCTATGGGTGTAACCCTCCACCAGTTTGGTAGTTCATGTTTCTAGATTAGTGAATATAAAAATAGAATACACCAACTACAAGCTCTCAAATAATTTTCAAAGTAGATAGCCACAAAATAATATACTGCTATGCTGCAATTTTTTTTCCAATGGAAAACTAGGAGGATTAAGAAACGCGCAAAAAGAACAAATTTTTTTCTTTTTCATGTAGGAACCTATGCTTTTATTACAACGAGAAGTTTATAGGAAGAACATTCTTCCATATCATAGTATCATAGAAAAATAAGGCTTCAGTGGTAATTAGATGCTAACCCTTTCCTCTTCAGTATCAATATCTAGTTTATAAAATCAATCAGTCGAACAGGGACTGGGTTAAGCTCCTCTTAGAATTAGTTAGTTTTATGATATTGAATTGAGAGTACATGGAAATTGAGATCTAACTAGCAAATTTTGTGATTTATAGCAATGTTTCACCAAAAATATTAATGAGGTTCAGATCGAGTTTTATGTTTTTATCCCTGAAGAATAATGAATTGTTGAGCTCAAGTTGGTCAATTTCAAGAACTAAAGACAATTTCTTCAACTTCAATAATTATTTGTATCAAATATCATTCCTCATTAGAATATATAAAAACCGAATTAATTATTATTATTGATTTAAATTAAGAAAATTAAAAGCTCTATTAGTAACTATTATTGATCGCAGCAAACAATGTTATGAGACAATAGACAGAGAGTTACAGTGGCACAAAACCTTGTTTTGTTTTTTTAGGTAACTTTTTTTTAGGTACGTTCTCAGGTACCTGTCATCTTTTTTCACGGATCTCTCGTAACTTTGTCACTTTATGTTTTGATATATGACCATTTAACAACTCATAAGTAACATTCAAACTTTATACCATCAATGTGCCATTTTTATTACTTATTAAATTGAACCTCCTCTCCCATTGCTTCTCTTACTTCGTATATGAACCATTCCTTGTGAGAACTGAAGCTTTGCTTATTTCCTGGTGAAATTTCGCACAGCAAAGTGCTGCATGCCACAGCATTACCGATCTTGTTGAAAAATTCTCCCAGTAATTGATTATTTTTATTTATTACAACTATTCTAATTATTCAATTCATATTTTTATTGAGAAAAATCAGTAGAAAAACGAATGAGAAATTATGGATAGTTGATGTGAATTTAACGTTTTTTAGGTCAAGGAAAGATGCATTGACGTACTACAGAGACATCATTCCCCATGAACTAGGAGATAATTAAATCTTGTAATTCATACGAATTCCATACAGTTTCTTCTAATTGACCACTATAACTCTCTAATGTAACCTCCCAAGCAAATGTTCCCACCAAATGAAAATAAGTAGATGTTACCAACAGGGCAAAATTGTGGGAAGTATTTTGTATATCCATTTTAAAAAAAACAAGCTTAGAACTGAAAAGACAAAACCAACATATTATGGCTCAAAGTTGAGGAACCTCGAACCTACAGCCTTAATCTATACATAATTTTGTTAAATTGACTTTTAAAAAATGTCATCACTCTTTTTATAATTTGAAAAAAGAATGACTTCAAACCAAACAACGTCCATAGTGAAATTCAAAGAGAAAGTGCATTAACTAACAATTACGAACTCCTAGTTGGGAAGGAAAACATCCAAAAACTGGCAGATTTGAGACTAAGGAGGGAGGGGGGATGAATTAGAACTATGTAATGTTAGCTTGGTACATACCCTAACAACAGCGCTACTGTCTTCACTGGGCTCAGATATAACAACAGCTTCGGTCTCAACTTGATCTTCCACTTCACTTCCAGATTCTGAGTGAGATTCAGTTGAATTCTAAAACAAATGGTCATACGCTATTAACTGTATTTACTATGTATGTTGCTGTAAACACAGTGGTCTATAAAATGGAAAGAATAAGAACAAACAAATGAAAGAAAATCCCCTTGAAAGGTTAATGGTCAAAGGACCAATTCTGTGGTACATTCCTGGCAGCAAAGCTTAGTCTCAATTTCTCTATACTACTACCTCTTCTGGGAGCAAGCAGCCTCAGACTGTTGATACACGCAGAGGCCAGATTTGGCTTACATCAAATCCAAACTCTCCCATCAAGATAAAAATCAATTCGTTATCCAGGGAATCTGTAAACATACTTGCCCAAAAACTTGAATTTCTACTGCTAAATTTGGATTTTTTTCCAGGGAATCTGTTTACTTGCCCAAAAACTTGAATTTCTACTGCTAAATTTGGATTTTTTTTTCAGAGAATTCACCAGCCTTTGTGGTTCCTACATCCTCCATTGAAACAGACTCAAGGGATATGCTGGAGAGAAGAGAGATACTAGAGAGGTCGAGTCTCATTGGCATCTTGACTTGCAACTCTTGCCATCACCATTACAATGGATTCCTTTCCATTGTGAAAACTGAGCATGTAGACGCATTAGCAAAGAAGGTTTCCATTTACTTTTTAGACTCATTTTTCTAAACCCATTGCTCTGGATTGCTTGGTTTGTGAACCAGCAAACTGATATATTATCAAACCAATCTATTAAATTAAACGAAAAACTATTGGTAAGTAAAACTAAAATAATTTACTTTGCTTGGTATATTCAATGCTGACGGTTTACGTTGGACGTTGGCGATTTTGATTACCAAGTTAGAAGAATCTGAACTGTGTCCACTCTCTTCACACTCATAAAATTCAGTATTTTCTTCGTCATCACTTGAAGGAGATATAGCTGGAAAATCAATCAGAAATTACAAATATGCAGTTAGCCATCTTGAGATAAATGTCGCAGAAATTGAGAGTGGTGCCTGTAATAGGCCTCACCAAGTACATTTATAGGTACACATCAATTTATTCCTTTACTCCTTCCAGTCCACTAAGAGGTTGAGTTTTTTCTCAGCCTAAAAACTACCTCCTTGCATGTGCAATACTGAAACACATTGTTGTCACTGCCAAATGTAAGATGCAGATATTGTTTTGTCAGGGTGATATACAAGGTGTCTAATAAGAACAGTCCCACACACACACACACACACAAATAAAATTGTTAATTATGGAAGAAGAAAACTATCATCATTTGTTTAATCTGCATATTTATGTCAAGGAAATATGACCACGTTGCACATTCGGCATGTGAAGAAATGAGTACAATGCACACCAACGTTGTTCTTTTACATGGGAACCCCCATTTTTTATTCCAGTTACGGATTCTACTATACATTTTATGAAAATCTGGACCCTCATTTGATTTTTCTTCAGCCATTTGCAACACCATGTACAAACATGAAAAGTTGCCAAGCCACCAAAGTTGTGCAAACATAAATGTTTGCAAACCAAGCACATTGTGACACGTTAATGATTCATTGTTTTTCAAGGCTTATTCAAGTGGTGCTGATTCAAAGTTATAGCAGGTGGGGGGAAGGGGCATACTTCTGCAGGTTGCTTGCAAACAAAAGGATTGGTTAACGGGCCAAACATTCATGAAATTGAGCACAGAATCTGAATTTGCAATACAACTCCTGGATTCCCATTTCAAAAACCAAATTTAATATGCGTTGCACAATGTGCAACCTTTGGGAAAAAGAATTTCTTTTGTCCATAAATAACTATTTCATCAGTAAGGGACTCGTTGGGCACACTGTACATCCAGTACAGATGGTACTATGTGTTCTCAATAGAACTAAATAAAATACATTCAGTAAAAATAACGGTGTTCGAAAAATAAAACAAACAAAAAACATGAAAACTAAACAGAAATCAACGTCATGGAAGTACATTTGAGTTAGGGGTGAAATAAGCCATCCCCTATGGGGACTGGGAGGACTAAAGGACTACGAGTATCTATACAAATCCAACTAATTAGGCCAACTACAGGCGAACCTATTAGTATAAAATGAAGAAAATTCTTCACGAAATTGGAAGAATCCTTCCAATACTACTACTACTTCTACCCTCAATCTAGGGTAGTTAGACCAATCAACAATTATCCATGAAAATTAGTGTTACTTGATAAATGGTCAATCAATCATTTTCATATAAATCATTCAATCAAGTAAAGGAAACATTCCTGCCATTTACCAATATATGATTATAATAATTAATACCAATGGTCGGATCAATTACATTGCAGCAGTAACAGTGTAAAGATTTCATTTTAGATGTGTCAAAGAGGCTGTATTCAAATCAGGAGTGTGCATCACCTATGCCAGTAAAAAGGTAAGTACTTTTACTATTATGAATAGGAGTAGATTCCATCCTAAGACGTTTGGTACGAACCGCACTTTAATACAATTAGATATTAATTTTCTTTCTACGATTTCTCAAAATTTTTTGCATTGCTGTCACCACAATGGACAGAAGATCCCACCCAGGTGGAGAGGATACTTGGACATCAATAGTGCAAGAAACTTGGAACTACTCACGATAGGAGAGTAGTGTGGAAAAACACTTCTTATGATTAAATCAGATTCTTAAAAATTAAATAAAATAGAGAGCTTGGCTCATCCTGAAGCGTGATGATTAGATTCTCCCCTCCAATTTTGTATTTATTTTTATTTATTTTTTTATTTTTTTTTTTTTTTTTGTAAACTATAACAAGAAACTATGACTTAAAACCTTACGTTTGGGGAGTCTATGGTCTTTTGCTGCTTCTTCTAAAACTGAATGTTGCCTAGCCAATGTCTCAACCATCTCCTCTAAACGATGTTTCTGGCTCCGTTCATGTTGCAACATTTTCTGCCATTTCTTGCTCTGTATTTGTGCCAAACTAAGATATTCAGTACAAGCCTGAAAAGTTTAAATTAAACAAAATTAATTAAGCTTATAATTACAAAATTCAGTTTTAGGAATCCTTCCTCATAAATAGGAATGAAAATTACTCACATTAATCATAGCATTAGATGTGATGCGAAAGAGAGTAGCTCTTTCGTTGATCGCTTTAATTTTAGCAGAAGCATCCTGAGCAGAGTCTATGCCTTCTAATTCAGAAAGAGAGCGCTGCAGTGCATTTCCATGTTTGTTGATTAGTTCATTACAAGTTTGAATGTCTTCCAACCGAGTAGCTAGGTTCTTAAGGGTAGTCAAAATTTCACATTTGTCTCCATCTTCATAATCCTCTTCATCTTCTTCTGTCAAAAACACATACATCAATTGATTTCTATAAAACTAATTATTATGAGTAATTGAAAGCCTAGCTAACCAATCCACTGCTCTTGAACTGGGTATGAAACTAAAAACGCAGAATAGGCTGATATTACTGAGGCAAGTGCTGATATTACTGAGGAAAAGTACAGAAACTACAGTCTATGAAAATACAGTCTATCAGCCAAGTTACACTAAACATTGGGGAAATTGAATATGTTTCCTTAATGCAAAGCACGAATGAACATTATTTCCAATTCAGGGACAATGAATTCCAACATTGCTCTGTTTTCTGACTCGTTGAATACCTTAACACTTTTGAAAGGAGATGGTCCTTGGATTGCGAGAAATCCGCTTATTGGCATCATTTTATCAAAATTACTGCATCTTACACAATTGGGGATATCTGTCAAGTTCATCTGGATCAAGGGGCACATCGGTATACATTATAATGAGAAGGTAGACCGTTTGGCAAAGGATGGAGCAATAAGCTGTATATATCTTGATATTAGAGTTCCAAACGACGATGATCACCCTACTATTAACAATCATTATACATCCTTGTGGGCTGAAGAATATGTTAAATCAGAGAAGGGACGTTTTTGTAAACAAATCCACCATAAACTCAATCTATCCCCTTGGTTTTCTGGGATTACATCAAATAGAGGATTGGTAGTGACTATGTGTAGACTGCGCTCTAATCATGGATTAAGTGCTGCATACAAAAATAAGTATTCAACTCCAGAGAACTCATCACTGTGTCAAGCTTGTGAGAGTGATGAAGGAATATTACAACACATGTTGATGGTGTGCCCAGCACACAGTGATATGAGGGATGTTTTGTTTGAGCAAATTAGATCAACCTCTACCATTCCACTATGTACAGTTACTTTCAGAAAAAGTAGTTTTCTGTTTCATTGTATGACTTTTTTATTCATTTAAGATTATCTTTTTGATTTGTAACATTATTTTATTTTAAAAAGTGTAAACCAATAAAAAGGTGTACACCAATATATGTGTGTATAATTGTAACTAACATTTAATGACATGGCTGTATAACTAATGTTAATGCCAGTTTAAAAGAAAAAAAAAAAGCACAAATAAAACAATTTGAAAACGACTTCATAGTTAGGTAAGAGGTATTAAAAAAATTAATAATTCTTGAACTGAATGAAAAAAGTTTGGTGATTCAACACTAAATCCATGAACTAAAAGACAAAATCATCAATGACGGTAAACTTTACTGGATTAAGATGAGAAGAAACCATCCACCTCCACTTATTCTAGCCAACCACCTACATTTTTACAACAGAAATTTATGGCAGCTCAGCTTCCTATCAGATTATGATATTAGAAACTGACATGGATTCTAAACTCATTCTTCAATTTTGGTAGCCTGTTCTTCTCAATTTCTTCTCTAACAATTAGTAAATGAATAGCTTCATTTTGACACACTGAGTTAGGAAAAGAAAAATGCCACCAATTCTCACACATGGGTTTATTATTTTCCAAATGATGTTTGATTGTTCCTGTCATTCTGAGGTTTGGGGGATTACATTTAGGTTCAAAAATTGTGTATTTAACGTGTCATTCAGTACCACAGAGTAGCACCGTCATCCATCCCTAATCATATACCAATGTTAAAAAAATCAAAAATGACTCTGACTGCCCCCAACTTCAATACAGGCACAGGGTTGAAACGGGAAACAGCTAAACAATTTTTTTTTTTTTTTTTTTTTTGCAACCATTCAGAATTAAACCTCAAAGCTCATGGTTATGATTCGGATCTGGTGCCACTGGAGCTACGCAGTTGCATAGTCAATTTCAGCGTGGCAAGGGAGTATCAATATGTAATGGATATGCTGATGGGGGGTTCACTGGGATATTGAACGGCTGTTATTAATGGAAGTCCCCCCCCCCCCCCTATTGGTGTTATAATTCGATTCTGCACTAGTCCAGGACTCACTAGTGTAAGGTACACTTATGAAACCTGTAAGATTAGATTTCAAAAGGACCAATGGGAAGGAAGATGAGCAGTGGGTTTCATATTTTCAGAGATTGTTAATACTCATTCTCTGGATATACGAACGAGATGAGCATATTTTCAGAGGTTTTTATTCCATAACAAACACGACATAAATAAACAAACGGACACTGGATGAAGAAGCGTTGGAAAGAGGTACTTTCCATTATACTTAGGTTCGTTTTTCGACAAACTGATTTGTTTGCTATAGTTTTGTAGGTTTCACACATTTCAAAACTTGCCAGGGGCAGTCAATGTCTTTTCGGACTTGTTACACATTAGAGAATTTTGATAAAGCCTGTCCTGAACCTCCCTTCACCATCTCTAGATAACATAATTCTTTTTTGCAATGTCTACAGAAATCCGTAATGACCATTACATCTAAAATTAAGGTATGAAAATACGAGTATAAAACATTGATGCTATAATATGTAGCAAAAAAATTGCTTACCCGATTCAATGGCACGTATGGCTCGATCCTTAGCAAGCTCTAAAGCAGTCACCCACCTCTGCCTCTCAACTTCATTGGCAGCTTTAATATGAAATGTTTGTGTTCCACCATTTGAAATCACGAAGTTACATGATTCTTCAGTGTGAATTAGGGCTCCGTGTAGACTTATGGTTCCTCTACAAGTGTGGGCCATTTCAGCTTGATTTCTAGAATCAGAATTCAATCTAAATTAATAGCATCATACTTTTGCACCACATTGTCCTCCTTGGAGGCCTCATCCTTAAAATTCGATAAAATACGACGTGTAGTCAAACACAATAAAGTACCTATTCAATTTCTGGCGATTTGTTTCTTAGAAATGAGATGTATCAATTCTTTCGCCTAATACAAAGTATCCCAAAACAAAGAATGATTTCATAGGACTTCACTTTCAGAGAACACAAAAGTGCTCCAGTGTTCATAAGCGCTGCCCCGCATTAGCAAAACGAAATTTCCCCACTTCAAACCACCCTTTTTTCCTCATTTTAAAAATAGGATTTGGAAAGATTGGAATACCTCTCAATAACATTTTAGGAAGTAAAAATAGAAAAAAGATGAACTTACCTACCAGGTTTTCAAAGCTTAAAAAAATTGGGGGACAAGTTTTTGCCTTGTGATATACTTTAGCTTGACCCCCCCCCCCAGCTATTACGTGCTACTAAGCCCTCGAGAAACACATAGAATTATATAGGTTTAGCTTGGTGGTCTAGAAGCTCACTATGCTCCCTTCTTCAAAATGAAAAAAACATCGTAAATCAATCCTTCCAGTAAACAAAGATTAGTTAAAAAATGGATCAGAATTTGTGGTTGGCATAAGCATATGAATAGCAGTGTTTTTCTTCGACAGAGAGATGAAAACAACATGAATAGTAATATCAATGTTTATGGTTTTTAGTTGATACCACTGTACGCAGGAGCGAACCTAATGAATTTGAGTATTCGAAATAACCCATTCAAGTGTACAAACGAAACGTACGATATTAGGAAACCTAGTGAACGTTAACTTCAACATGACAATGACCAGTTTTCAGCTACAGTTTTAATACAGTTTACCCCTTGTGCGTCAATTCGGGTAAACTAGAACTCACTTAGTGTCCCGATGAGTATCCATAATTATTTCAAATTAATACCTAAACAATTAATCTAAAGACTCCAAAGATGGTAAAACACACAGGCTAGGGTAGTAATGCCAACATGTAGGTTGACTAAAATAAAAAACATGACAGCTGAAGATGGGATCTTCAACTGTCATTTACGTAATAGGAACTTGAATTCCATAATCAATGACATATATAGGTGTGCCTGACTTCCTACTTCGTCGGTAATATGCATATCACCGATCTTGGGATCTCTGACGCAGAGGGTGTATACGTCTTATCAAATACTTGTCAAATTGGAACGACCATTCTGTGATGTAATTTACTTTTTAATTGATTTGCTAGATCGAATTCAGTATGAAACCGGTAGATATAAACTATTAACACCCCTCGATAACAGCCATTTAAATGACAAAAAAAAAACTACGGTATCTCACTTTAGATAGTGACGTTGTTTGATAATGTAACGATTTCCAGAGAAGTCCTATTATAATCTATACTGGTTTCATAGTTACCGGTAATATGACAGCAATCCGTTGGACAGAACGAACCATCTTCTCTGATATCCTTTGAGGTAATTCGTCCATTTGAATAACCACCCGTTCATTTCTGGCTCAGGGTGAGCCCGGGTCTCCGCCATAGCACCCAAATTTTCGGTTATCACTCACGAAGAAAACAACTGTTAACAAGAACGGACCAGGGCCCGGAATTAACAAACTAAACGCGGAAAATAAGTAAGGATAACATTAATACATCACTCAAGTGAAACTCCATTTAAAATGAGTCGTAGAAGGAATGCAAGAGCAATTACATATCAATGAGACGTCAGTTGATCCATCATTGGCAGGAATAAAACAGGAGGAAAAGACTGCATAGCGCCTTGAAATTGGATTCGGGCGCTCCTACAATTGGAGAAGCTAAAGCGGTTTTACAAGAATACACTATTTCACCAGAATTACACCACTTGGTGGGCAGTAAACGAGCCAAACTCCGATTCAAAATGATCTGTACACTTCTGTTTGTACATGCGTCATCATACTGGCAGCTGATGTATAACCTTCGCGTTTGTTATCTGCCACCGATATCACTCCGACAGGTTAGCCATCGAAATTGTAAGTATTTTGCGGAGAGGAGGAACTCTTCCAGTTTGGTCGTTTCCAGTAAGACCATAGAGACGGTCAAAAGAATCAAAATAGAATCGAATCCGCGTTAGAATGCGTGCAAATCTCATCTTTCCCCGAGTCACACAGTTGGCTACACTGGACATTTGGCGCGAAAAATTCAAAACATCTGAATCCGATCACACTTACTTACATTCTCGATATTTAGGCGGTTGCTGAGTCGAAGGACACTATTTATGTGCCACTAAAACCTCTCATTTTTGAGGAACACTCAGGTTTATGTCGAAAATAGGAGGGAAAAAAATTTATTAGGATTGTTCTGCTTCAATAATTTCTCATGAATTTCAAGTGTAATGTACAGATTACACCAGGAGATTGTCAAACTAATAAAAGTTTATTCAATACTGTCAAAAAAGGTCAATCATTTTTTCTAATTAATCTACGAAATTAAGCTATGCAAGGACTTCAGAAACAAACAAATAAAGCATATTTTAATTTAACACAATTTTCTTAATGTCCACCTGTTCTGAGGTATTTGAAACTACTGCAGACCATAACTCTATAAGATTGGGATAAAAACGTGGTTCTTTCACCAAAAATTAAAGGTTTCCAAAAGAAAAGATTATATCGTTGGACAACACTTTTTGTTCACATAAAATCATCGGAATTTTCTGAGCGTGAATGAATTTAACTTTTTTATTTTTGGCATAAGTATTCTACACAGACATATGTAAATCACATTTATGAATAGGGAAAAACATGTATTTAACAGCATTATTTTTCATACCATTTAAATAACGATTTACGTCAGAATTTTCACATTTCATTGGAAAAACTGGCAAAAAAAGGAAATTACTCACAAAGTAATAATATTGGGCTTTTTGATTAATATACCTGGTAAGAACCGAGGTGAACAGTTTTCTCTATGCTTCACCATTCAAATTGTGATGAGGGGGAAACTAGGGAAAATCAGCGTTTATGCTGATTTGCGTCTCATCTTACCTCAGGGTGATTACTGGAGCTTCTTCTTTTGAAGCCAAGTTCCTCAACAACACATGTGTGATTGGACCCCCTGTATGAAAACCACTGCCCACTGACTATCAAATCATTTTTATTTTTTGCACTAAATATCCATTGTAGCCACTGTGTGCCTCGAGACTGCAACACTAACAAGTTCCATCTGAATTATTAAACAAAGAAATCCTGGTACTGTCTATTTACTCCAAGTCTCTGAAATCCTGAATATTTAAAATTAGAATTCTCAAATTTGGAATAAAATTGTGTTGTCCATTCACTTATTCGTTTTTTAACACTCCTACAAATCTATTAAATTGGTGTAGGTTTTTCACATGGACTTTTATGTAAATTGTGAACTTCCAACACCACATGGAGATGCCTTTGGAAATGCAAGTTTCCACAGTAAAATCACTTGATGTATCACCACAGAAGAGGAACTTGATAATTAAAATCTGATTTCATCATTGATGAGTAATAAAAATAAAGAGAAATCACCATTTTGAGTATGTTTTTAATCTTCAAAAATGTAAAACAAATAATGGCTGAAAGAGAGAGGGGGGTGTCAGGGGTTAAATGTGGAACTAGGCCATCTTGTTCAAATAAAAAACTACACAACAAACAAAAATGAATACGAGAATCGATCAAGAATGGTTTAACACATATTTTTGTAAACCGAAAATTCTCTAGCCCTAAACCTTCCTCAAATAAGGATGAGATGCTAATGTAAAATACCTAACTAGTTATTGCATTATCAAAATTATCGATATAAGGAGTTATTAAAAAAATTTGGTAGCTATTTAGAATAATGTCTCAACATGTCCAGTGCATTTGACTTCACCTGTGGAGTACATTGCAATCATTCGGATGGGTCACTTACTCTTTTGAATGGTGCCTCAACTTCCAAACTTTTGAACTGGTCGCTACTTTTCTCACCTTCAGTTACAATGTGATGTGCCACGATCACTGTCAGAGATGTGTCCAAGCATAATAATGTTTATCAGGCCACTGTTTCTTGGCTTACTGTTGGTTTCCTTCCAAAATTCACACTCTTTCAACAATGTTGTGTAAGCTATTTTATCTTCATTTGCTAGCTGCCCAATCAACGAGTGTATTTCACAATATCCTGCCTAGAATAGAGATAGAAGTGTGAAGTTTGCAACAGCAAAAACATTAGGTAAAAGTGTACATTCAGCCTTGGGTGGAAAGATAGTCCAGGATTTTGCATCCCTTTATTAATGGCAATTGAGCAACATGATGCTAATAATATTAGTCATGGGTGTCCACAGGGGGGTTAAGTTGATTGAAACAGTTTTTAACGTGACAACATTCAAAAATAATATCACATCATTATGTAGAACGTAAATAATAATGAACCTATTAATTAATTTAAATGTGGTTTGTTTTTCTATCTGAAAATGGGTTAATGACAGCTAAATTATAAATGATCGAGTATTGTTTTACATTTTTGTTTTGGGGAGGGGGTATCAACGTACATGGGGGGCTGGTTCTAAGTTGGGGGGGAGGGGTTGCATAATGAAGCTTTGAGGGGGGGGGGGGTAAGGCACCCCTGTATTAGTAATTGAATTAATGTTAATGCTACCAATATAATTTCATTTGCTGCTGAAATCACAATTCATCAGAATTGGTACCAATGTCATTAGTCAATAAAACATTGTGCTATAGGCCCCCCAGGGCAACAAAATGTTCAATTGTTTTCCATTGTAACATGGGACATCAAATAATTTTGTAACACCAATTTCGTGTTTTCAAACAAATGCAGCAATGAAAACAGAGTTCATAATTTTCCAAATCAGCTACAATCCCCTCCCAAACTCTGTTTCAACTCTTAGAGCATGAAATATTGAAGTGTGACTTGAGTTGTTTCTTAAATTACATAATCAAGTGATTTTCTGTTCATGGTATAATTTTAACTTTTTATAACTTGTTTTGGATATTATATTGTTATTTTCCCTAGTCATGATTATTTTTTACTGTCACTTTTTGCATATTTTGTTAACATATTTCTTCATCTTTGTATCAATAAAAATATTTCCTAATTTTTATCCATTTATTTACTACTACTTGATACCTTTCTTAGCCCTTCCATATCTCCCAGCACAGAATACTGAAGTTGGTAGATACTCAACATTCTAATGATGGTGCGATTGAGTAATGTGTAACTGAAAAGTGTAGCAAAAACTGGATAACAAGTTACTGGAAAATAATAATTGCTTATCCCATCCTTGGATTACAGCGCCGATGGTGGAAGGATAGTGAACAACGCTTGGGCGAGATATTGAAAATGGAGCTCAGAACACGGGAAGCCCGAGGTACAGCACAGCATGTAAAAATGACCTCACCTCTGTGAATGACAGTGTGGTTATGTGGAGTAGGTACCTACCTACCGGTTTTTGTTCATTAATTCGTTATATATGTTTTATATTATATTTATGAATTTATTAAAGATTTAATTTTCATGTTTGAAAAGGATTGATGAGGTTTATATTGTGGGGAATTAATACTAGGGCTAAATGGGGCGATGCAAGGCACCGACAAGTTGCGCCGTGTCAACAGCCATTTTCTGTTGAGCATAGTCCACCCAGCGCTATTAGCGGAGCCCTATCGTTACCAAACAAGAATAATGTTGTCTTGACCTATCTATTTGGAATCACGTTCATTCTGATTCCATGCATCAACTGAATTAGAGTCTGGCCGCTCGAATATTTGCCACCTACCCTGCATTCTGACGGAGAAAATATAATTAATTTTTAAAAAGAAATTCCCCGTTATTTTCCAGTTCTGTCAGCAATTTTCCCCCTAATCGTATCCACGTTGCAAGGAAATCGAAATGGGACGTTTTTACTTAGATAACTAACACAGTTCTTATGAAAAACTTAACCGTCATGAAAATGAAAAGATTTTTGAATTTTCAATTCCTCCTGTGCTCCTGTGGAGTGCTGGCTCGGAGAGCAATACTCTAGAGGGCGGAATGTTGGAATATTTTTATTATAACAATTTGGAGGTACGTAAAAATTTAAATTATGTAATATTCCTGTGATTTGTACCTCCGAAAATACCTTTTTTTGAAAATGGTGAGTACTCCTTCCCTAAAAACTGCCAGTCATCCCTTTTTTGACGGGAAGAGTGGTCACACTGGTCGGTACGTTAGCTTCGCGGTTCTGTGAGATGGTCTCTTCCACGTTTGGTTGTTGTACTGTGTACTCTCGTCCTTTTGCCTGCGCTCTGTCCCCGTATTTTTTTCAGTTTCTCATGTAATTTTTCCTTCTTTTGCGTTCTTTTAGTAATACTTGAGTCGAATAGAGCATAGAGAATAGAACGTAGAGAATGGATCGACTTTTATAGTCGTTTGGCCAACCCTCAATTTTCAGTTCTGCTACCCCTTAACGTTAACCAGTCCCTAAGCCTTTAATTTCAATATTTGAGAAGAAACTCCTCGACTACGTTCTGAAGCCTACCTGGAAAAAGATGAGCTGCCTATAAAAAGTTGGAGGAAGGAGACGACCCAATATTTGGAGCAAGGCTTCACGTGGTAAGCCAAAGTCATTTTTCTCTACCATTGGGATGAAATTGTTCGATAAATTTTGTTTAATTATATTCACAGGATGCTCAAGTATGATTTTCGGTTTAAATTTATTGAAATTATGACAACGAAAGTACTGGGATGTCCTGTTCTAACCTATGAATGACATGAAGAAATTCTGTCAACCTGTGACATTTGAACCTAACCTGAGTCCTATCCTAACTTGACGCATGGGCCTCTCAGGCCTATGTTCTGGATTCTGCTACTTTCGTATTCCCTAATGCGTCCTCACCACTATTCAGAACTTTCTCCTGGAAAATAATGAGCCGCCTATAAAAAGTTGAAGAAAGGGGACGACCCAATATTTGGAGCAAGGCTTCACGTGGTGAGCCAAAGTCATTTTTCTCTCCCATTGGGATGAAATCCTTCGATAATTTTTGTTTAATTATATTCACAGGATGACCAAGTATGATTTTCAGTTTACAAAAACAACATATTTTCCTAATTTATTGAAATTATGACTTCGAAAGTACGTAGGCGTCCTGTTCTAACCTATGAATGACATTTTTCTGTCAACCTGTGACTTTTGAACCTAACCTGAGTCCCAAACTAACCTGGCACATTGGCCTCTCAGGCCTGTGATCTGCATTTTCCTACTTTTGTATTCCCTAATGCATTTTCACCACTATTCAGAGCTTTATTATTTTCACAATGCGATCTTGTATCAATGTTGTGTACTACTCAGCAAGATATTAGTTGAACAATTCAAAAGTATTATACAATTCTTTCCTGCCGTAGGACTTGTGTATTTCTCCAACTATTCTTCCAAACGATGGGTTGTAAGTTCTCAGTAACTTTTCGTTTGAAGACATTCAAAACAAGAAATGATTGAAATGTTAAAACAATATATATAAAACTTGAACAGTCTGAATCAAGCCAAACCAGCAACACGTGGTCCTCTCAAACCTATGATCTGCATTTTCCTACTTATGTATTCTCTGATGCATAACCACTGGTCAGAGCTTTCTTGTTTTCAAGACGCGATCAACTTTGCAGGATAAAAGTGGAACAATTCAAAACTATTAAAGAATATTTAAACGTCTTCTTCACTGCTTCAGGACTTGTGTATCTCTCTAACTAATCTTCCAAACGATGGGACCTTTTCGTTTTAAGCCATCTGAAACAAGAAATGAAAACAATTTTAAAACAATATTTGGAAAAATGAACAGGATGAACCAAGCCAAACGAGCAACACGTGGCCCTTCCAAACCTATGATCTACATTTTTCTACTTTTGTGATTCCCTGCCGCATCCTCTCCACTGGTCTGAGCTTTCTTTTTTGAAGATGCGATCTTGTGCCACAGTTGTTAGGTATTAATTTCTCAGCATAGAAAGAATTTGAAAAATTCAATATTTCATTATGTAATATATAAATGTGTTCTTCACTGGCGTAGGACTTGTTTATCTCTCTAATCTTCCAAACGATGGGTCGTTAGGTCTCAATAACTTTTCGTTTAGTGCCATCCTACCCAAGAAATGATAAAATATTAAAACAAATATGGAAAACTTGAATATGTTGAGCAAAAACACTTGGGTACTATTCTCAACTCATTCTTGTATGAACCAAAAATAAAAATAATTGCATGAAAAAATTAGTGCGTCATGGAAAAAATCATCTTCAATGTACCTCCTACATTGAAACTACTTATTAGATCTCTAGAATTGCTGAAAAAAAGACAATAATATATTGGTTTATTATATCAATATTGAGCCTTTGTAATCGTATAGCGAAAATTTGTCATAACCCCCACTCAAACTATGACGTTTCATGTTTCACGTGGTGTAGATTCCAAATCTATTGTGTTCGCAAGCCCATAAAAGTCCTTACAATTAATGCAAAAGTGTTCATTTGTACGTAGACTCCATTCGAGCTGTAGTTTTTCCTGACTTCTAGCTTGCTTGATCGCCTCACAGGCATAGATTCTACGGCCAAAACTGTTAACAAATGTAGTATTTCGAGGTTTTTACTAACACAGGCAAGTGGAGTGTCATTTCCAAGTAATTTTGGACACCAACCGATTGGGATGGCACTCAACTGAGCTCATCTGACTTAGAAAATCTCATTTTAAGCGTGGAAATGTTACTCATTTGAATTTAAATTTGTCAATATAAGTTGGGGGGAGGGAGTACGAGGGGTTGAAAAAAATTAACCTTTGTGGAATAATTTACAGTGTTCTAGATATATATTTTCACTGTAAAGAAAGTACAAATTTTACTGAATCCTGCAAATAAATTATAGTAGCACAAATTAAATGGAAGGAATCTTCTAAGCTTCCACATGAAAAGATGTATGAATTTCATACTATGAAATGGACAATATTTATTGCATAATTACTACCCTCGGCTACGTACACATGATCAGATGTGGACCTTTCAGGCCTATCGATAGAAGGAAACAATAATATAAAAGGGTACTGACCTTTTTCCACCTGCTCCAGAAGCAAGAACGCACCCTTCGCTGAACATGGTGAAACTGAAGTGAATGTACATGGGTGAACGAGATGTTGTGTCAGGCCCGACATGGGCACCTCCCACCTAACGGTCTTCTCCCCTCCTATTGTCAAGTTTCTTCTGCATTCTTGAAGTAGTTCAGGTGATAGCGTGTTCATTTGTAACTGAGACATTCTAGGTTCGATTCTCTTGAACTTCCATTGGCCTGAACCCCAATAATCTCTTGACGTCCATAATTATTTTTGCTCAATGTTTAATGAAATGCAAAACGACTCGACTCGATTACTCACTATGAAATGAAAATCGTTTTCAAACTCGCTTGTATGTGTTACCAAGATACAAGCTTAGCCGTTGAAGTGGCGATGTACAGCAGGGAGTGGGAGGAACTGGGTCTGGAACTTGTAATATTTTTTTAAGCTCCTCTGGGTCATAACCACAATAACAATTCGAATTTCCCCCTAAGTTTGTGAAGCTTACGTTGTGCGTTATAGGTTATGTCTTCTCTATTCTTGAATGATTTTGGAATTCCAAATTTGAGATTTGCCTGAAAACTAGTATCAACAGATTTTGGAAATTTCAGTTGCTAACCTGAGATCTAGGATATCCAACTTTGTGGGGAAGGTAGTCAATAAAACAATACACAGATTACCTACATGTTTTTCTTTATTATACAAAGTCCAACAGAAATATTACGAGTAACACAGGTAATTAATTATATATTATATGAAAATAATTCCCTCTCACTCACTATTACTCTTGTATAGTAGTTCGTTCTTACATTATCTTCGTGTTACATCATTAACAGAAATCGATTTAAATTGAAGTATTGTTCGATCGAAAAATTTTAACGCATCCTCGAACGTTTTTGGTTTACGTACCAAGATACGTAGATTTCGAAAGTTGAATAAAAAAACCGAACGCGTGCTAAGCTTTTCTCCAAAATTGCTGGTCCATTTTCTATTTATCCGTCTTTATTGTTGGTACGTGTTCCTTTATTATAATTATTAATATCTTTCATTTTTTAAAAGGATGGACGAGGTTGGTGGTGCGGGGAAAGAATTGTAGATCAAAAAGTGGTGAATCAAGGTGCCAACAAAGGAAAAATTATGTCAACCACAATTTTTTTTAGGGCATTCCTCGTTAGTTCAGAGCCCCATTTCACCGCGATCCTGTCATTAGTAGCTTCTGTGCTTGTTTGTGGATAATTGAAGTACTTGTAATTACCCCAATTTTCACGATTCTTCACAATTTTCGCATTTTGATGAAATTTTCTTGGATGTTTAGGTTAGGCAGAAGATGGTCCCCGTGGCTTCCATCACTCACAAATCGATATTTAAGGAAATGTTGAAATAAAATCCATCCAACTCCGTTTAATCAGTATCTAACTGTCCGATATTGCTCAAATGTGGAGAATGGCCGTAATCAATTTCAAGTTTATTATATCGTTATTTTATTTGCCATAGAATTTGCGCTGCAGCTACACTTCCATACCCACCCTCTAATAGGTGTTGATATCTGTGGGAACATTTAATGGGACTTATTCGTAATCCTTTAACTAATTAATTAAAACCAAACCTTTTAAATCTAGACTCTTTCAAGATTAGTTGAAACATTTCAATGTTTTCATACATTGAATACATTCAATAATCTATACATGAATGATTCCTGTATGAGGAAGCTGCGTGCTACACCCAACTTGGCAGTCGTTTTTCCATTGTGTTATTGGTTTTTTTTTTCTTTTTTTTCAAGATGCGAATCATAGAACAAAACTCTAGTTATAATCTGTTTTACTTACGTAAAAAGGAGATGGTATTTTCATTATCGGTCTGACTGTTGTACTCCAGCTGTAATGCTTAACGGTTTCTACTAATTAAGGCTTAATTGTATTGTACTTTATTTAGACGTATTGGATTTTACATGGGAGTTACATAAATATTGCTATGTATATCAGGAGTAGTAACCCCTCAATTGGCTTAGCTACCAGCAGATTCCCCATGGTTTCATGTTTAACATCCAGCTATAATTTCTTCCCCTCCAAATGAATACGAAGGAATAAGCGTTGGAATAGTTGATTTTTCAACCATTTTTAAAAGAAACATTCTTTGGGTAGGAAATTGGATTCTCCATGCGATAGTCACTTTTTCTTCTGTTCATGACTAATCTTCAATGAAGCAGGCATAATTGAAGATGCTGCTCTGCCTCTGCTAGTTGGTCCGGATTATGGAGGCATTAAATCCAACATCTGAAGTAACTATTACGTTCTGCAGGGCTCAACCCTGATGAGCGAAATCTAGTTCAGTAACCTTAGCAATTACGCATAATTGTCTACTACTATAAGGCTCGGTGCTGATGTAACCAAAATGCTTTTATATCTGCAGTTTTTTATTGTGCACAACGTTTCTTATGATAAAATTTGAACGTCCTCTAAAGTTGATTCTAATAACCCATTGTGTGTCTTTGTACAGCATAAGCAATACTTATAGTAAAGCCTTCAAAATGGTGTATAGTGAAAACGACTGCTTCATAGTCTGCAACAAAAAAGTAGAGTGGTGGGATTAATTTAACCTCACAATTGTAATGTTCTGTAATGTGATTTCTACCACATTGGTGATGAGAATACTGTGAGCGTATCGGCTTCCTCACAACGCCTTTCAAATTCGATTTCAACCCTTGATTAGAGTAGTAAAACCGTTAATGAATCAGCAGTTCACCTCATGCAGTTAAACAGGGGTAGATCGTTGATTATTGATCCATCACTTAGCATATAGGTAGGTATATGAGAATGCAGTGAGATAGTTTCTATCTAGTGACAACTTTTTCTCCCATTTCTGATTTCAATTTTTTTTTAAATCTTATTAACTTTATTTTATTCAAGTTTACAAAACTGCACAAATGCCAATAATGGAAGGTTTGAAAAACAATATGACATCAGCTGCCTAATAGAAGAAAATTTATAACTTCTCTAAGTTGAGGCCGAAATCCAAATGACAATCCATCCAGATAAGAGCTAGGCTAGTTGGGCAGGGAATATACTGGAATCAACGCACTGAGTAGAGCCTCCTTGTGGATTCCCAATGTGGTTGGGAGGGGTAACTGACCGACTCGATGCAAGTAGGCACAAATTCCTTCCTTGGCCATGGCATATCAATGATACCCCTTCAAGAAGGTTGATTTATTCAATGGTGCCTATCCATCTTAGACTGCCCCCTCGCCCCCACTCCTTGTAAGCAGAGGGGACAACTATCTAGAGGTAGAGAGGGACAAACCCTAGAGGAATAGTATGGTTCACCATTCAGGAGACCTTGTACTGAAAGTACATTGGAAGGTACCTGGTCGCCAATGCACTGCAGGTCAAGCTGAACCTTGTATTTTGTGACGACACTTACATGCTGAGATACATTAATGGGGTACATGTCTCCAGTGATAGCCTCCAGTCTACCCCAAAGTTCCCTGACCGAATTCCCTGTGAGTAACCACTGCCACCACAAATCTCACTCCATCTGAGGCCCAGTCTGGTGGCACTGTGGCTTGGGGCTTTTCACAATCCCCTTTTTTGAGATGGGGGATTTACCATGTTACTGGACTCTTCACTGTTTCGGTATGCCTGACCAGGTAGAATGGTGGTCATGGTGATGGTTTCCCTCTGGCAGAGAATTTGTGCCTGCCTTCCAACTACACTTCCACCACTTGAATGAGGACATTCCTCCTCAAACTCAGTCCAAACGTTATGGCTGCGGAGAGGGGGGAGGGGGGGGCTCCTATGAAGAAGGAGCACATTGGTGCTCGAGATTGGTTGTAAGCACAAAGTTAACCGTTGGTGAGGAAAAAGAAGACCTACCAACAATGAACAGCGAACAGGCTTGTCTGTGTCCAGACACAAGTTTGTAGAGTTAAGGGGAAAAAAACTGGCCACGCTCAATTCTGTGGCCCACCACTAGGGGTTGGAAGTTTGTTCTTATCGTTTTTGTTGTCAGTATTTTGCTCACCTCTCAGTCATGTTCAGTTGATTTTCAGTTTTGTTTTTTGCTTTGAGAGGGCTCTATAATTCAATAAATACTAGACCCTAGTGGTTTCTGTGCACCCCCTGAGTTCCAGCCTCCATCCACCATTGAATCTAACTGAACTCGATGTCAAAAGAGCTTCCTTTTTGATTTCCCACTCCAACCATGCTTAGCCATATTATTGATCGTATTTATTATTTCATCTACTACTAAGCACTAGAATAACGAACTTATACATCCTCCTTGAGCTGTGCCGCTAGATATAGTGTATGATTTATTGGTTGCACCTAAGTTAATTTGTATTACTCTACTAGATAATAGTAGTTAACACCAATAGGTTACATATTTATTCATATTTTTTCCGACTTAGCTTCGAATAGTACACTGTCGAACGCCCCTATTATATCTATAAAGGCACTTACTTGCAGCGTATTCTTTTTTATTGATAATTACACAGCATGATTGAGTTAAAGCGAATAATCTCGATTCGACATTGATACAGAATTGCCATTGTTAGCCGAATTCTTACGTGTGTGGGTGTTTCACGTACCTCTACAAAGGTGTCTAGTGTACAAGTGAAGACTGTGAATCCCGTGAATATGATTGGATTCTTGGCGAATTCCAAAATGATGGTCATTGATTTTCTGTC
The DNA here is from genome assembly GCA_031894815.1 of Creontiades dilutus. Lineage (NCBI taxonomy): Eukaryota > Metazoa > Arthropoda > Insecta > Hemiptera > Miridae > Creontiades > Creontiades dilutus. The sequence goes on along the minus strand of JAVIWC010000496.1, from coordinate 1,152,607 downwards.
TTCCCGAGGGGCCTCGAACCAGTTCGTCATGTAGATGTTTCTGTGAATCTGCTGAAACTGCATGAGAACAGAATGTAAGTAGTCGCGAAAAGGAGGAGGGGTCCGGTGTTCAACACTACATAAACTGGGTACTTCAATAGTTGTTTTTTAAGTCTGTATCATCAGCACGTATATCTTATGTACGTACTGAATGTGTGATTTCTTCTCCAGTCCAGCATAGTATCGAAAACGTTAAAAATGAGGCAGTGGATGTGGGCAACACTTGAATCAAAACTTGGCCCAAGAATTTGGTGTCCTTTGAAAAAATAACATTTACCACTATCAAATAATAGAAACAGTAAGAAAATCCAGTTTAACGTAGCAAACCAAAGGCACAACTGCCAAAGGTAATTGGACAAATATTTGTTAGACAACCTTCGTTGTCTACTCACTTTAGCACACCCATATATCAATGCGCAAGTTGTGAACACTGCTGCAAACACCTGGTAACCAAACATTGAGTTGTTGTAGTCCTTCAGGTCCCTTAGTACCCTGAAACAGCCACACTACTGTTTTACACTACAGACCAGGATTTTTCTTGGTTGTGCACCTATTGAATCAATTTGCTGCTGAATGATTTTTTCGCAATGACGTTTCTTGATTTTTTCGAAACAGGAAAATCATAATACATTTATTATTTTCAACATGGCTTAAAAATCCAGCATGTGCCAGGGATGTGCCAATAATCTCGACGTATTGATCAATCAACTCTAAGGCGTTACTCTATCAGAAGATCGAAATCTCAAAAACTTTCGAAGTAAGAGGGCAGTTTTTTTGTTTGATTTACATAGTTATTAGTTTCGTCAATCGAATGAGACCCCTCAGCTTGATGTAGAATCATCCTTCCGCTCACCATTTGAAAAAATACTGCGTGGCTGGAATTGGAATCACAAGATATAGTGGCGCGAGATGCCAAGTTTAGATAATGTACCACAGACTACGTCTCATACAAACAGAGCAGTGATTTACGTTGTAGGCTAAAATAGAAATAATAAACCTCTGAGTTATAGTTTTCAACGTTTTATTATTGAAAAATGGGTTTGAAATTCAAATTTGCGTGAAAAACTTGGTTTTTGAATACACTTTTTTACTTCGGTATATCATCGTTAGGTATTTCAATAATTCCCTCTGTTCAGTATCATTCTTGTTCTTAATCGAAATCTAACTTTTTTTTCTGAAAAACTTGCAATAAATAAGTTATTGCAAAAAGATTAGTATTCTGCTACGTAAGATAATTACTATAGCCGCTTTGTCCCTTTTACATACTAGCTCCTAGGTATTGGAATTCGAGATAGTGTTAATTCCTTTCAAGTGCACAAATTGATAATTAAGAATCGATGCAATTCATATTCAAAATCATGGAACCTTGTGAAAATCTGTCAAGTACTACCATCTGCTAATATTTGCATCAAATGGTTGTGCGTTGGTACTCACTCGAGGAGCATAACGTGCTTGTTCACAATGGACTTGAGCTGCCTCCGATATCCTTCAGGATCACGACCATCATATTTCAATTTCACCCACTCTAAAGCAAACCTCTCAAGTTCCGAGCGGAAAACGAAAAGTGAATTCATCAGGATACAGCCATCAACAATTACTTCCCACGCCATCGATTGGAAACTCAGTGCCTGTCAATCAAAAACTGAAGAATTATCCAATTTACATAAAGTATGGAAAAGGGTGGCACTGTTCAACCAATTATTCGACTATATTCCACTTCATTGTGCATTATTCGACTATATTCCAATTCACCATGTTATATGCCGTTGAATAAATTTCAAATTAAATTATATAAAAAAAAGTTCATCGGATCTCTTTAATGATGGTGCTAACACCTTTAGTTTGGTGGTCTAGAAGTTTTACCTGTGCTCGCATCTCTTGAATGAAAAAACATCTTAAATCAATCCTATAGATTAGTTGGATGATAGATTCGAATCTCAAAAACAAAAACATGGGGTTTGAACTTGAGACACCAGGTGCTGATCAATCAAAAAAGGTCAATTTGTTTCTGTAGTGCTTTTTTCACCGCCAAACTGTAATCAACGGATGACCAAAATCTCACAAATCGATTTAAGTGGCTGTTATCCATTCCAGAGTCAGCGGACCTTCACTTGTATGTCAGAGGCCAGTTAATCAGGAACTTGGAAACCCCTTTTCAAATGTGTGAAACTAACACTTTTTCCTCCATCGAAACATGGACATTTTGTTGGACCGGCACGCTTGAACTCATTCAGGTGAGGGCTTTCAAGCCACCGATGGGATTAACTTGGTAAACATATGATTGCTTGGTGCGTACAGAGCTTTCCCTTGGTCCTATGGAACTCACGGTCGCTTTGAATATGTTTGGTTTCATCATCTTGAGCAGATGAGTACAAATGAAGGACAAAGACTACTGTATATTCGCGTTGACTGGCTCCTCAGATTTCTGATAACTCAGGAATACAACTGAAGTCCTTATTTGAAACAAAGAAAAAAAATAAATAAAGCAGATCTTGCATGGGGCCAGTTGCTGGTAACTTGAAGGAGCTGAAGACCATAGTTTTCAATAATATTGAAAAAGCCCTTTGGGGAAAAAACTGGGGGCTGTCGGAAACTATAGGTAAGTGTTTGCTTTGCGACCTCAATGTCGTAACTAATGAATGGGCTGATTACTTGAACATGGAGGGCCAATCCTTTGTAAAACTTGCACTGGCTCAGATTCGCACCTTTGACGACAGGGTAGCCCGCAAATGGCCGACTGACTGACAAGCTTTTTCTGTTTACCGATCATGCCGGCTGTGCAATCTTGGATTGGCATGCACATTAAGCCATTTGGTTGGAAATTGTGTACCATGCTAAAAGCTGTAGGTTTCGTCACACTCTATTATTGATAGAATGCCAACTATGTTTTTAATTTAACGTAATTTAATTTTTTAATTTGTTGTTTACTGTTCAGATACCTATATATGGTACAGTAACTAACCTTTGTAACAGCCTTTGGCTCTTTCATGCTTGCCTTACATTCATGAAGGTCCATTTGTTTGACCCTGTAATATCTTCTTCACCGTCAAAATATTATGAATGAATGAGCGAAATCTCAAGAATCTATTGAAATATGAAAAAGGGCCACCTCACAATACTGAGGCAGTCACTTCAATAGGTTGAGGAACGGACAGTGTTCAAAACTAATTGAGCACTCAGTCAACTAGAAGCTTAAATAGATGCGTCTGGCTTGTTATGATTTAGCTGTAGCACAAATAGATGATAGTGGTAGATGATTGTAATTGGTTTTCAAACAAAATATTTGCAATGTTCACAATAATTGGAACTTGAATTTATAAGACAGTTTCTGCAGGGCTGGTCGTACCCTGTAGGGAGAAAACAAAATTTGCCATAATTTTTTCTAAAGATAACAATTTTAAAAAGGTAAAACTACAAACGTTCATATATGTTAGCACATACTTACAATGAAAACCATGAGCAGTGGTTTAGGAAAATTGTCTATTCCTGGGTTGACATTGAACGTATTCCCTGTGATCACCATTTTGACGATCAATATTGGTGAAGCCAGATTGCCACTGATATAGAAAGCTCTCAAGGCCTTCTTCAGAATACGCTGCAAAAATGGCGATCTAAAGTATCTATGATTACAAGCTAGAAAGGACGAAACTTGTACATCATTTACTAATATTAGTACCTACTACTGTATACTGTTAGTAAACACGTTGACGAATTTCGGTACTGTTTCAATTAAATTTATAAATGTAATAAAACAATATCAATCCGAAGCCTCATACCTACTTTTGGATATCGGAATGAGGTCCAAATTTAAACCTGATTGCAGTGAAGCATACAAGGGAATGTTGGAATCATTGAATATATGAACTTAGCGCAACCATTCCTAAAATCAATAAATATTTAGCAACGACTTTCTGATATTTCCTTTGTTGATATTAAAATGCCGCAACAGATGTTCTTAGTTATTTTCTCTTACAAAATGTATGGCTTACAGTGCAGTAGTTGAATTAATCTAGTGTCACATTCCCAAGCTTTTCGCAGCCGACAGTAAAATATCAGACTTTCCCGCTGAGCCACAATTGGAAATTTTGGTAGAGCATAGGAGGCGAAGGTTGATAGCCACGCCTACGGTTTATGAAAAAAATTGTAAATTTACGTTCACCAACATGGATCATTCTCCCAACACTGCTCTTTTTTGAATTAGTATTTTTTCTTTCAAAAATTAAGTTGATTAAAAAAATGGGTTTTGTAAGAACTAGTGGCGCTAAGTGATCTATCACTCCAGTAGCTCACAATTCTCACTATTCCGTATGGTTTATTAGAGGAAGGTTCTTGTGGCTGTAGGGAAACCAGAAGAATAATAAATTATTTCAAAATTATAGTTATTTATTTTTTTTAAAGGAGGGGAGGGTGGAAGTGAATAGATCACGTTGGATTTTCAAAATTTACAATTAACATCAGTGAGGCAGACTAAGTCACTCGCGACGAAGTTGTGGAAACCCATTTCAAATAAAAACAGTAAGATGGAACGTTGTCTGTATTTCCACGAAAGTGAAGAGTTAGACTGTTAAATCTATTTCGACGGTTAGGTCATCATGTTCAGTTCAGTTCATGTTTGTTACTGATGATGACCTAACCGTCGAAGTTGATTTAACAGAGTAACTCTTTACTTTCGTGGAAATATAGACAACGTTCTATCTTACTCTGTTTTTATCAGTGAGGCCTTGTTGATCAACTATGGATGCCTGGAGAATTAAGAAGAATAAATCTAACCCCACATTTCTGTGTACTTCACACTGCCTGTGCCCTACATAACTAAGCTGTGAGAGCTAAGCCATCAAAAAGGGCTGTTTCCAAAGGTGTCAGATCATCAGAGCCCCCCCCCCCCCCCCTCCACCTACATAATTTCAGTTCTGGAGAGAGGTGCGAACATAGATGCCTGGAAAATGAAGCAAAAACCTGAGGGTCATGTGGCTGGCCAACAGCAATGTGTAGAAGGTTATGCTTAAAATGAAATGATTCCTTGTTGTATGAGGATATGGAAATGCACCAAAGTTGAAGTTCGATTAGAGTATTAGTATACGGGTAGATTTGTGAAATTTTTGTTTGTTTTAACGTGGAACATGCTTAGCCTTGGACTAACCAGCCGAAAAAGGTCACGCGGAAGGGGAGCACGGGAGGATGACGCAAAATATTATATAAGATAAGAATAATGTACTTCCTTTTATATGGAAGTTAGTGGTGAGTTATCATAAGCGCCATAATCCTTTATAGTTCTGCAAGAACCTGAGCTACGAGTCCTCATTTACATAGTCAGTCTAACAGCATTATTATAATAGATATATTTTAGTCAGTAGACCACGGAGATCAGTAATATTAGGGCGCATCCGTCACATAGATAAAGCTGAAATAGCAGATATGAAAATAGCAAATTGAAACCAGTAGAATGATAAGAAATTAGGGAAAGGAAAACCGTAAAAATAGCATGGCCAAAGCACGTTCCATGGTTTTTTAAATTTCATCCACAGGCTCTAAGCAGGAACCATCCAGGAGCCCAGGGGGCTTGCCCCCTGGCGAGGCGCTAGCGCTTCTATCTTCTGTTGACTTGCCTCTCCCAGCAAAAGTATTTTAGCCTTCATTAAAATATAAGTGATTTTAGATTTTTGCTCAATTAATTGATTAACAAGTTTGTATAATATGCATTTCTCAGTTCAAAACTCAAGTTCCTTTCAGACTATGTACAAGTCCCTATATTATTATCCCTGAAGAGTTAATTTGAAGGCTGTCCGTGCTATCTACTTGATAGAAAAATCCGGGGGGAATATAGACACCTATTAGATGGATCTACCTACTCGCAGTGCCTACCTACCCCAGTCATTCTCTTGGGAAACTGGATTAGTTTTATCAGTTCATCATCTTAAGCTTCTTTGAAAGCTTTGAAATGTACCACATGTCTATGTGAATCTTATAGCCTATAGCCTATACCCATAGTCTGGCTGATAGGTTCAACTATTTGTCTTCTGTTGGTGTTATTTCTACTAAGCTGTCGACTCATTTACAATAGCGTATAACTCATTTGAAGAATTGTTCTAGGGTGTTCACCCCGAGTGGCACAGAGTTCATTCAGATCAGATTATTTAGAGTTGTAAGCTTTTATTAAACTCATATAAGTATATATTCTTGCATATAACACGAAGTACTCGATGCATACAACTAAACTGATGTTTTTGATAATCGGTACTATCGTTACTTACGTCTTTACTTGTATCTGGTATGTTATTCGCTTTCCTCTCTGCCGCTACGCCTTTTACCCACCTCCCAAGTCTACCAAGTGCTTGTTGCTGGTTAGTGAAAACGCAGTATTTATGTAGTGCTGACACGGAGGTTGAAAGAACTATTAAGTTCATCGATATGTCAGTCAAGGCCTAGAATAGCAGAAATTTGGCTGTTAGCTTACCCAATTATGAAATAACATTTAATGTTGTTTAAAATGTCGCCTTGCGCACCGAAATCATTGGTATTAAAACCAGTAAACTAGACCAATCGAATAAACGTGAGGTGTGTTCATGTAACATATATTGGAAAAAATATTGGCTAGTTGTGATGTCACGTGAACTAAAAGTGAAAGACTGATTTGCTTTGATGCCTGTCGCAATGTCGTATGCTTTAGTGATAACATCTGGTAAACTTGCCTGGACCAATGCTGTACGTTTGGTCTTTGCACCCACTCTACCACTATTTCAGTCCTCTGGAATCTGAATGGCCTCTAATTTGTTATAGCGAACCTTTAAACTTTCCACATTCTGATTTTCTTCTTGTCCAGCATTTCAAGTGCTGTGAGAGTTGGGAATACCACCATTGAAGTTTCATACAGCGTACGTGATGAGCGACAGTAAAAAAACTTTCGTGTGCCTTTTCTGTTGTCTGTTAGCCTTGAAACTTTTCAATAAGACTGAATTTAAAAGAAAAGTCTGCCAACTTGGAGGCACAAAGCTTCCACGAATCTACACATAGAAATGTTTCAAGTAGTTATCTGAGAGATTAAGCTTGTTCCTAGGATTTTACATTTGTGCAATCACAGAAGATATTAATGAAATGATCGTGTTGACTTGGGGTTTAGAAAATGTTGTTTAATGGATTTTACGTTTACTCGTGTACAGAGTGGAGTACTGATATCCGAACATTGAAACTCATAAGGGACCATCATCAACCCACAAATTTTCTGAAAATTAAAGCAAAATGGAATAATGGACACTGTGTCAAGAAAGCTTATTAAACAGTGTTTTGGATACGAAGATAGAAAGACACACACGAAACGAAAGCTGTTCAGAATGGTCTGAAACGTAAAATGCGAGTAGGAATTGGGATTTTAGCGGGAAAAAATTCACTAACCAGGGAAGTGGGGAGAATTACCGAGCGGAATCATTGAGTTCACATTCTGAAGATGCTAACTTTTGTGTCTGTCCATAATTCCTTGTAACGAGTTCAATTTCTACTGTTTCATCCGATTTTTATGAAACTTGTAGTTAAAACTAGTGAACAAAAACAACCTATTACTATTCGTGTCCTAACATGTTGCTCTGGTCGCTGGCAAAGTAACCTCACATTAAAGAACCCCAGTTTGTTAGGATGAATTGATAAAAGCGAAAGTTCGCCAGATACCCTGTAACTTTATTTTTAGGTGTAGGAACGTGGGGTATTTTTAAAATTTCCTACCAGGATAACAATTATTCGTAGCATTACCAGAATGGATTTGAAGGGAAACGTTGACAATTTCCTTTGAAAACAAAATTTCTTCTAGTGCACTCAAGAAGCAAAACTCAAGCTCTCTGCTTTAATAGAAAGACGAATGGATAGCTTATTTTACATCTTTTCCTTTACATGTTACATTATTCGATTGAATAATAACCGAAGACCAAGATGGGGTATGGCTCTACCCAGAGTTGGTTCTTACTTCTAATTTTTATTAACTACCTACCTTTAACTCTATATTTACGCCACGATCTTAATTTATTACTGTAATTTTTAATATATTGGGGGGGGGATGTAGTTTTCAAATTTGGATTATTCACCTCAAACAACAGAAAGCGTGGTTGAATGTAAACAACTGGGATTTTTGAAGTGATATTTCTTAACACTCATACGTAGCTAGAAAAATTTACGTGAGCTATATCTCGAAAACTAGAGCTGTTATCGAAAATTAGGTTTAAGATTAGGATTCAGAACACTGAGAAGTCGCAATGCCAACCGCAATGCACCATGCTACTCCTCTTTTTTGGACAGCGTAATAGGCTAGTTTTTCACACTAAGTGCCCTAATGTTGACTCAATTTGAAGTAAATATCATATGATAATTTCGGAAAATTCGGTTATACTAACATGCTGCATAACTGAAAGTTTTTGAATCTCTGACAATGGTATCTTACTGAGTTGTGCAGCACCCCGTTAACGTTAGCAAACGCCATGTAGACCAAGATGACCAACAGCGAAAAACCGCCGGTCGCTCGGGCCACGTTGACGAGGAGCGGCGCGGGCCCCGGAACCGCCCCTACCCAATGCCCCGTGATTTTCATGTAAATCACGTTCTGAATCAGCAACTTGAACCCGACCATGTCGTGTAGCGTCAACTCATCCTCCGCCATCTTGCGGTTGCTGCTTCAAAAGCGCCGCTCACCTGTCGACTTCCGCGGAAGCGTCGGGTTTATTGCCGAACTCCCCCTTCTCCTGCCGGGCTTGATTAGGGGTTTAGCGGGGCTGTGTCAACAAGTTAGGTGAACCTAATTGAAGGTTGTGGCTTCGGGAATTGCACGAATCGGACACAGACCTCCTCAAAAGGAATCCAATCGTCGTATAATTGAAACCTTAATCAAATTCTAGGTCAACTACACAAGTCGGCTAATTACCTTTTAGGTACTCTATCAGCAGCCCCTTCATTGAAGTCAATTTCCGAGTGCCATCATTGCTGAATTATACAATACCATTGAACAATTATATACATCCCTATAAACGGGGCTTCTATTATGGCTCCTTTGGCTAGGTAGGTACAATTGAAGTGGCTGCCTATCTAATTATGTAAAAAATATACATTCCTCTCTCGAGTTATTGAGACCCTAAATCGACTTTCTGAAAAAGAAAAGAGTTTGACCAGGGACTTCATAAATCTCTTTTAGGTGAATCGAACGGTGGCTCTCTGGAGCCTCCTTGATCTACAAAAACGGGGTTTCCGATGGCTGAGTCAACAGTTTGGAAATTCAATTGATACTGTTACCTCAGAACTGGAGTGGCTTGTAAAAAATTAAAGTCCGATGCTGAACTCATTTAGGTTTATTATTTTCAATAATAAGACGTTGTATTCATATATCAAAATTCTGTTATAACCTCCCCTCAAGCTTTCTCATTTCACGTTTCAAGGTGCGTAGAGTCCGTCCGCCTTACCAGGCCATAAGAGGCCTATGAATTGATATAAAGAATTCGTTCTTTAGGCATGGGGACTACCCCTCCTCACTCCCTTACCTGCTATTACCCAAAAACTGGTCGAAAATGTGCCAAAAACTAGGTAGTATTAAAGGGTAAAAAATAGTAAACCAGAATATAAAAAGAAAATAAAAAAATGCAAAACGCATGGGTTTATTATTATTTTAATCATGCAATCTCCATCAACGCTTTCCTATCGTTTTCTGGATTATCATTCTTCGTGTTAGAAAACACTGGGCCCAGAAGGTACTTTGCATTCAAACGTTTCTTGTCCCATCAGAACCACTTGGTATTAGTAGATACCTTCATTTCAACACCAAACCTAGAGATACCTGGTCGTACACGAAAGATGAACACAAGTTTATTAACCTACTTGTGTAGTAAGTGTTTCTCCACAACATACGATGGTGAACATAATCAAACATTCGACAGTAGCAATTGACAAGAACTGAATGAAGGAAACGACGTTGCCAGTCTTCTGCGCCTAAGTTCCATGGAACAAAATGAAATCATATACATGAATCAATAAATATAAATAGAACAAATGAACTAAAAATTTAAATGGATTGATTGAAGATTTTATTTAAACTACCAAGGTTACATGGGGCCTCAAGGTTCTCTCTTACCGTAACTCTGAAGAGGGGTTTATTTATTTACACCTCAGTCAATCAATATTTTACATATTATAGGTACAAAATAAAACATAATGTGTTTTCTTCTGAGTGTGCTTTCCAATATAATATCTATGTATTCAATATAATCGGTGCTCTACTCAATATTCCACACCACCATATTTGTATATATATTAATTTTAATTTTGATTATTATTATTCTCTTGCTATACTTATGAAATTGAATGTATGATTTACATAATATACTTCAACATATAGTCCTATTCGTAAATGCGTTACATATCTCATTGAGTTTGGTACTTCTTCAAAAATAAATCTGTACATTTACTCTTGATAGTAAACGAACGACCGTCCGAACTCATATAAAAAATATTGAAATTATTGAATATTCTTACAGCTCTGGCTCAGAATGATTTGTTATAAAAAACCGTTCCATGTAAAGGCATCTGGAGCAGTTTATTTCTGGTCTGTTCATTATGGGCAGTTTCTAAAAATTCGAACTCCTCATCCATAAATGTAGAGTCCCGAATTTCATAGTTTTGAATAACGTTGTTGCTATTGCCCATTGAATTGCCTCCTTTATTTTCAAAATACCTAGCTTTACGTATCAAGGTGTGACATGTTCGTCCATTTGTAGCCTTAAAACAAATCGTACCGCCAATTTTGCTCTTTTCGTGGGTTTCTATCTCGCCACCTTTCAAATTACAATATGCAGTTGATTCCTAATCAAAATTGTGGAGTAACAAATATTTGATCAGCTGCAGAAGTATGTAATAGGGAAAGTATGTAATACGTCTTAGCGTATAGCGACCCTACATCCTACAACTAGTTTGCAACTAAAAGAGCTTCCTACAGTATTTGTTACTGTTTTTTTCGTATTAAAACTTTGTCATTAAAATGGTCATAATTCCCTCAATTCAAAAATTAACTCAAATTTTGGTGGAAAAACGAAAAAATCCATAAAGCAATTTTCACAGGTTAAAAACAGGCCCGAATGAAAGTTCAAATTTGGTTAGGGAATTACAATTTTTTAGGCTAATTTTTTCCCCTTATAATTAGAGCACATCGTCGGGCACTCATCGAGAAAAAACTAACCTAGAATCTCAGCTTTTCAACGGCATAATCAGTTTTGATTTTGCTTTACTACTTAATTATGGAACAGAAAAAAAGGAAGATTTTTCGTTGAAAGTCCTTCCTTGTGGTGCATCGTCGCGTTTAACTTATTACCTTCCATTTAATACTGGCAAAGGCCGATGGTTTGGAAATTAACTTGAAAATTAAGCTTGATTTTCAAATGTTTCCTTACCATTTGTGTTGAAAGGTAATGTAGAGGTTTTGGATTGCATTCAAGATGATACTTGAACGGTCTGGCGAGCTCAGACCTCCCATTGAACGGGCCCTCAGGATGATCGCCTTCCTGACCGTGGACGACCGATTTTCATCACCCGAAGATGATAAATCATCGAATTTGAAACCCAATTTGAAAACCATTTGAAAAACTTCATCTTCAAGTTATGAAAATCGGTCATCTATGGTTAGGTAGGCGGTAGTGATGGAGAAACAGCTGCAGTGCCATTCAACGAGAGGTCTGAGCTAAGCCGCATGGCTGGCGCCGCCCAAGTATTTTCATCTTGAATGCGATTGCAAGGTATGGTGGGGCGATAGATACGTGTTTTGCGTTAAAGGGCTATTTAATTTACCGTAACAATCTGTTTAATGATTTGCAAGGGTCAACTAATGCTGCACATTAGTTGCGCAATCGATACCAATTTACAGTGGCAAGTCTAAAGGTTTAGCACTCTGTGAAGAACTGCAAATCTTTGCTACCTGAGTTTCCCATGTAAGAATGTTATTCATCCAGACTCCGTTTATTCTATTATCTATTATTCTGTCTAGACATCCCTATAATTTTTATATTGCCAACAGTTAAGTTCTATTATCTATTATTCTGTCTAGACATCCCTATAATTTTTATATTGCTAACAGTTAAGTAACCATTTACTATAACCCTCTGTAAACGTGAATTTTTTGAATATAAGCGACCGTGGCGAATTTAACGATTGTTTTGTAATGATAGCAATATTTTGTGTGTGTCCCAACTTCCTGTCCACAGTGTTAAGTCCAAAGTGTTACTCTTTCCGTGTTTTGGCGCCAAAGTCTTCACTGCACACATTTTGCTTGAGCAAACTCAGTTTAGGAAGAGCCTCTCATTGGTCCCTTGTTGATGATGACAATTATAACTTTAAAGCTTCATTGGCCTTTTATTTCCTGGGAAATCTTAGCTTTTGTCTTTATTTGAGATCAAACTAACTAGCAGTGATAACTTAAACATTATTGATCACCAAATGCCCTCATTGACACTTCATCAATGTTATGTTTCTTAAAAAGTTAATAAACAGAAGGGTATGTATCTTAATAACAATCTTTTACCGTCATATTTTTGTTTGTTTTGGTTGGTATGCCTCTAATCAACATTTGTGCTAGCAGTTTTCCAAAGTGCGTAGTTAACTGTCGTGTTACCAATGGAGAAGTTTTAAAAAAGTAAAAAAAAATAATAATAAAAAATAAATAATGATAATAATAATAAGTAAATAATAATAAGAGGGAAGACATTGATTCTTTTTATTGATTAATTTAATATCAAAATATTTATACTAGAACTCATTTTCAATATTCAGCCACTAGACTCCTGAAAGATTCATAAAATGTTGAAGGTTCAGTTTCTGTGTAAACACTTACAAGATCGAAGATGGAAGAAAATTTGGTAACACTTTGGACTTCTTTGCTTTTAAATGCTGAAAAATGTTTATCAACAATAGTGACATTCCCTTTCCTAAATATTTATACGCAAGTCTCAAATATTTCTAGGATTACAATTGTGACAGGAAGTTATGATGTAAATATTTCCTAGTTAACATGAATTGAAAACTAAGAAACCTGACGTTTACCCTGATTCTTTTTGTGTTAAAATTAAAAAAATGCTGCATATAGTTAAAGTAGATGCATAGTTTTGTTTTGTTAAGTTCGTCTTAGTGATGTTGGGAGCTTATAAGTTTGAACATACAACGTTGGAAACGACAGTACATTTTCTATTAGAGTGGCAACTATAACCATGTTTAACCTTGTATCCCTAGTTAGTTTTTTTCTAGTCCTAACTTCCAATTTGGTAATTTTAGAGTTTTCAGCCGAAATTGTGAACGAGATTTTTACCATTTTCCCGTTAAGGAAAACCAATACAGTTCTCATGAAAACATCCTCAACCTCTCAGCTTTCCAACGGTATAAGAATAGTACTGACCTAATTTCCCAAATCTGATTCGAAACCTTCTCCTTAAGTTACTTGCCATTAGGCCGTACTGTTCTTCGTAAAGGAATGATGTGAATGATGATGCCGAAGAACATTGAGAACATCCTTCCCACCGATGAAAAAGGAACTCTTGAGATCTGCTCACCTCGCAGCCATCAGTGGGGTAGGACGTGGTTTTTCAAGGCCTACTTCCTGTTAACTAAAGGGAAGTTGACCTTGAGAACCATGCCCTACCACACTAAAACCAAGAAGATGGAAAAACCTTCTAGCTTCCGAGTGTCAAGCCACCCTAAAAAATCGACCAACATTACTAACATAACACTTCTCTTTAAATATACAAAATAGCTAGCGTTAGCGTTGTTATTATTTATCTTTTTTGTGTGTGTGTGTGGGACACTATTATGGAAAGAATACTGAACTACTGCTAAGACTAGATGATTACACTTATATTCAGCTGAGCAGCAATTCTACTAGAGCTCATTGGTTTTTTCCTCGAAAGAAATATGTAAAAGATTGGAATCAAAATCGTTAAGAATTATTCTGATAGCAAAAGTTAAGATGAAGTACAATCTTTGAAACCATAGATAGTAATCGATTTTACTGAATCTATCTTCAATCGTAAAATAAATGAGGGTTAAATTTTGGTGATGAAGACATGGTTAGTGATAAGATCGATTCATTTACAATACTGAGGGAAGTTGAAGATAATAATTTATTATGTGAAATATATACTTGTCCTTATTCAATATAGTAAGTGAAAGCGAGTATCTTCAAAAATTCAGCTATTTTTTTGAAATGGCAGGGAAGGATTGTCTGAATTAGGATGGAATACATCTTAGAAATCTGAGTGTGAACCTTCTCTTGTAATTACTTTCAATTTTCGGGCTGGGGGAACTTTTTAACAAACAACTTCACTACTCTGTGTGCAGGAATAGCATGATGATGACAAAGAAGATGAAGTGTAGGAGGGACGTGACGTCTGTAATTGAGGCTATCTGGATGGAAGTTTCTTGCTTCAAGGCACATACGAATCTGAACTTATGAGGAAGAACATTCGGATCTGCTCGACTCGCAGCTATCAGTGCAGAGCAGCAGAGGGGTTCTCCAGGACTTCAGCCAAACATCATGATCACGTGAGCAGAATTCCTTATTTATCGTATAACAATTATTGTATTTATTCGACATTTTAACCTTGCGTTTAGTCCAAGCTGCACGGTTGGCCATTTTTTAGTTCTGGTCGCTTTGCAGCAGTCAGGTGAAGTGGGACGTTGATTGCAGGGAATACTAAAAATCACTCCTTGCGATCTATTTCCCGCCACACTATCCCCACTGAGCTGTATAGTGGACTTCGACCTTAAAAGTTTGAGTCAAGCAGCATGATATGATCGTGTGACCCAATTTTCGTTAATTAATGTTTAACGAGTATATACATGGAGTTCATTGTTTTGTTAGTGTTCATCATTGTGTTCATTTTCTTATTCTTGATAGTGCATTGTTTGGAAATTGACCATTGCCAGTGCATTGCATGTTGTTACCTACACATGTTATGGAAGGAAACCGATTTTTTTCTGAAATTGAATGGGAGGAACCTCTGGTCACTGAGACCACTGTGATCTATTGTGAGAAAACTGATTTAAAATGGTTTGCTGCGAATGAACAAATAATTTCTATTGTTACTACCTTGTTAATTTTCTCTAAAATTCGATCCTAGATAATACTGAAGTTTAGGTACGATTTAGCATAATTTTCTATTGTAATAGTTCGTTTTTTGAACCCAACATTTTCAAATGTATGTTAGTGTAATAAGTATCAGTGCTACTTTTTTTTTAGTGATGTTTGGAGAGTTCTTGTATAAACTTCAGTAATGTCTTATTATTGTTGGGAAGGTTCAATTGTTTTTCTCAATCCTGGCTAGAAATATTAAATGGCTTTTGTATTACCACAAACTTGATGTTTCTATGTCACGTTGATTGTTATTCTTAGAGTTGCTAGGAACCATTTGCCAACCTATATGAGCTGATTTTCACAATCATAGTACATACTGCTGATTTAGGATATGTGATCAAACGCATAAAAGAAGTTCGAGTTGAAAAGAATAAACTCTGATTAAACCTTTAGAGAGACCTATAAATCTAACATCAGAGTGACTAAAAAACACATTTTTCACCTTGTATGTACTTTGTTATTCTAGTCTAAGCTTTGGTGCAAGTAATTTTGTTGTTCTTTGACCAAATTGTGAACGAGATTTGAACGTGACGTCCGTTTCCAAGACTAGCAGGATGTAAACTTCCTGCTTCAAGTTACTAACAAATCTGAACGTACAAAGAAGAACCCTGGGATCTACTCAACTCGCGACCATCAGTGTAGTGGGATGTGGATCGCAGGAACAATTGACTTTTATTTTACAGGCAGTCGTCCCTGCTATCCACATCCCACCACACTATTCTCACAGGACATCTTCGCCAGACTACAACAAGAAGGTTTTGAGAAGGGTGGCATAATTGAGTGAGTGTTTTTGTGATTTGTGTTTTCATATGTGTGGCAGAAACCAATAGCCAACCTTGACGAGTTGATTTTCACAGCCACAAACGATTGTTAAAGCTGATTTAGGATAAGTTGTCAAACTCTTAAAAGAAGTCAGTGTTAATAAGAATGAATTCTGATTAATACTCCTGGAAGAGCATTAAATTTTTTCATTAGAGTGGATAAACCTGTATGTAGTTGGTTTTTTCTAGTTCAACGTCTGTAATATTCTAGTTGATTTACGAAATTGTATATGATATATGAATGAGACGTATGTATTCAAGACTAGCAGGATGTAAGCTCTCTGTTTCCAAGATACATACGAATCTGAACGTACAAAGAAGAACTCGGAAGTCAACAACCATCGTAACTATTAGTGTGGTGAGAGGTTGGCCTACTGCCTTTTAACTAAAGGGGCAGTTGACCCTGTGATTCACGTCTCGCTATCCTCATATTGAAGTCATATTCAAGTTACCTGATAAATCCAAGTTTTTCCGTGTTCAAATGTAAATTTTTCCACTGATTACCAATGTATAATAGTTTTTGATTGTGCCGAAATTTTGCCTCATTTTAGGACTACTGGCTACCTGCTACTGAATACGAGGGTCCTATAATTGATCAACAAAGTGGGTATTACCAAGGTTGAACAATTTTCTCTCTTCAGGTTCATTTTTTATCCATTCAGCTTATTAAAAAAAAAACGTTGGTTTTCCATTAGAAAATTAGGAAATTCAACGCTCTTTCTAACGGTGTAATCCAATTAGAAGTTACTCCTTCAATTAAGGGAATTATTATCATTTTGTGAGATAAAATCGAAAACACGGAAAAAAATCGTATAATTGACTTAACTCGAAAACTAAGCGAGATTTAAAAAAGTTAAGGGCCAACTAATGCTGCACATTAGTTGCGCAATCGATACCAATTTACTGTGCCAAGTCCAAAGGTTTTAACACTCTGTGAAGAACTGCAAATCTTATCAACCTGAATTTCCCATGTAAGAATGTTATTCATCCAGACTCCGTTTATTCTATTATCTATTATTCTGTCTGAACATCCCTCTAATTTTTTTATTGCTAACAGTTAAGTAACCATTTACTATAACCCTCTGTAAATTTTAACGATTGTTTTGTAATTATAGCAATATTTTGTGTGCGTGTCCCAACTTCCTGTCCACAGTTGTAAGTCCTAAGTGTTACTCTTTCCGTGTTTTGGCGGTAGAGTCTTTACTGCACACATTTTGCTTGAGCAAACTCAGTTTAGGAAGAGCCTCTCATTGGTCCCTTGTTGATGATGACAATTTTAACTTTAAAGCTTCATTGGCCTTTTACTTCCTGGGAAATCTTAGCTTTTGTCTTTATTTGAGATCAAACTAACTAGAATTAAGATGGAATACATCTTAGAAATCTGAGTGTGAACCTTCTCTTGTAATAACTTTCAATTTTCGAGCTGGGCGAACTTTTTAACAAACAACTTCACTACTCTGTGTGCAGGAATAGCATGATGATGACAAAGAAGATGAAGTGTAGGAGGGACGTGACGTCTGCAATTGAGGCTATCAGGATGGAAGTTTCTTGCTTCAAGGCACATACGAATCTGAACTTATGAGGAAGAACATTCGGATCTGCTCGACTCGCAGCTATCAGTGCAGAGCGGGGTTCTCCAGGACTTCAGCCAAACATCATGATCACGTGAGCAGAATTCCTTATTTATCGTATAACAATTATTGTATTTACTCGACATTTTAACCTTGCATTTAGTCCAAGTTGCACGGTTGGCCATTTTTTAGTTCTGGTCGCTTTGCAGCAGTCAGTAGGGACGTTGATTGCAAGGAATACTAAAAATCACTCCTTGCGTTCCATTTCCCCCCACACTATCCCTACTGAGCTGTATAGTGGACTTCGACCTTAAAAGTTTGAGTCAAGCAGCATGATATGATCGTGTGACCCAATTTTCGTTAATTAATGTTTGATAATTAATCATTGTTTTGTTTGTGTTCATCATTGTGTTCATTTTCTTATTCTTGATAGTGCATTGTTTGGAAATTGACCATTGCCAGTGCATTGCATGTTGTTACCTACACATGTTATGGAAGGAAACTGATTTTTTTCTGAAATGGAATGGGAGGAACCTCTGGTCACTGAGACCACTGTGATCTATTGTGAGAAAACTGATTTAAAATGGTTTGCTGCGATTGAACAAATGATTTCTATTGTTACTACCTTGTTAATTTTTTCTAAAATTCGATCCTCGATAATACTGAAGTTTAGGTACGATTTAGCATAATTTTATATTGTAATAGTTCGTTTTTTGAACCCAACATTTTCAAATGTATGTTAGTGTAATAAGTATCAGTACTACTTTTTTTAGTGATGTTTGGAGAGTTCTTGTATAAACTTCAGTAATGTTTTATTATTGTTGGGAAGGTTCAATTTTTTTTCTCAATCCTGGCTAGAAATATTAAATGGCTTTTGTATTACCACAAACTTGATGTTTCTATGTCACGTTGATTGTTATTCTTAGAGTTGCTAGGAACCATTTGCCAACCTATATGAGCAAATTTTCACAATCATAGTAAATACTGCTGATTTAGGATATGTGATCAAACGCATAAAAGAAGTTCGAGTTGAAAAGAATAAACTCTGATTAAACCTTTAGAGAGACCTATAAATCTGACATCAGAGTGACTAAAAAACACATTTTTCACCTTGTATGTAGTTGGTGCAAGTAGCTTTGGTGCAAGTAATTTCGTTGTTCTTTGACCAAATTGTGAACGAGATTTGAACGTGACGTCCGTTTCCAAGACTAGCAGGATGTAAACTTCCTGCTTCAAGTTACTAACAAATCTGAACGTACAAAGAAGAACCCTGGGATCTACTCAACTCGCGACCATCAGTGTAGTGGGATGTGGATCGCAGGAACGATTGACTTTTATTTTACAGGCAGTCGTCCCTGCTATCCACATCCCACCACACTATTCTCACAGGAAATCTTCGCCAGACAACTACAAGAAGGTTTGAGAAGGGTGGCGTAATTGAGTGAGTGTTTTTGTGATTTGTGTTTTCACGTGTGTGGCAGAAACCAATAGCCAACCTTGACGAGTTGATTTTCACAGCCAAAAACGATTATGACAGCTGATTTAGGATAAGTTATCAAACTCTGAAAAGAAGTCAGTCTTAAAAAGTAACCATTTACTATAACCCTCTGTAAATTTTAACGATTGTTTTGTAATTATAGCAATATTTTGTGTGCGTGTCCCAACTTCCTGTCCACAGTGTTGAGTCCAAAGTGTTACTCTTTCCTTGTTTTGACGGTAAAGTCATTATTGCACACATTTTACTTGAGCAAACTCAGTTTAGGAAGAGCCTCTCATTGGTCCCTTGTTGATGATGACAATTATAACTTTAAAGCTTCATTGGCCTTTTACTTCCTGGGAAATCTTAGCTTTTGTCTTTATTTGAGAGCAAACTAACTAGCAGTGATTACTTGGACATTATTGATCACAAAATGCCCTCATTGACACTTCATCAATGTTATGTTTCTTAAAAAGTTGATAAACAGAAGGGTGTGTATCTTAATAACAATCTTTTACCGTCATATTTTTGTTTGTTTTGGTTGGTATGCCTCTAATCAACATTTGTGCTAGCAGTATTCCAAGGTTCGTAGTAAACTGTCGTGTTACCAATGAAGAAATTTTAAAAAAGTAAAAAAAATAAATAAAACCAAGAAGATGGGAAAACCTTCTAGCTTCCGAGTGAATGTTATCACATGTGTGGCAGAAACCAATAGCCAACGTTGACGAGTTGATTTTCACAGCCACAAACGATTGTTACAGCTGATTTAGGATAAGTTGTCAAACTCTTGAAAGAAGTCAGTGTTAATAAGAATGAATTCTGATTAAGACTCCTGGAAGAGCATGTATGTAGTTGGTTTTTTCTAGTTCAACGTCTGTAATATTCTAGTTGATTTACAAAATTGTATATGATATATGAATGCGACGTATGTATTCAAGACTAGCAGGATGTTAGCTCTCTGTTTCAAGATACATACGAATCTGAACGTACAAAGAAGAACTCGGAAGTCAACAACCATCGTAACCATTAGTGTGGTGAGAGGTTGGCCTACTGCCTGTTAGCTGAAGGGGCAGTTGACCCTGTGATTCACGTCCTGCCGCGCTATCCTCACATTGAAGCTCCTAGACCTTTCACCAAGGGGCTCAAGAAAACGCAGTTTTACCTGGGTTTGTCATTGTGCATTCGATCGTTTCGGAAAATGAACCCGACTTGCTCGCCTTGCTGCTGTCAGTGCACTGGGACGTGGATAGCAGGGACGACTGCCTGTAAAATAAAAGTCAATTGTTCCTGCGATCCACATCCCACCACACTATTCTCACAGGACTTCTCCCCTGGACTGCGATTAAAAGAGTTTCAAAAGGGCTGCATGATTGGGTGATGTTTTTGTAACGTTCGTAGCTTGTATGTTTACATGTCATCAATTGAATGTATTACCGTTGTTGGTTTCATTTTGTGTCGAATTTTTCTTAACTCTCCCAAATCTGACATATATAAATGAAATATGACTGTCATTGGTAGAACTGGATTTTTTCTATTCTATGTATCGCCAAAAAATTGTCAAAATCTGCATCTAACACTTCTTCTGTAGTTGTTATTTTGGTGTCTTTCTAATGAGTGCTCGTTTTATATCATGTACAGAACTAATGATGTGATGTCGACAAAGGAGGTGGAGGAGAGGAGTAACGTGACTTCTGTTGTCAAGACTAGTGGGAAGCTTCATGCGTATGAGATGCATATGAATCTGAGATGATCAATAATGGACTCCGGAACCTTGATGCTTCGCAACTCTCTGTGCAGTGGGACGCCAATCTTACAAATGCTTGCCTGTTAGTTAAAGGGCAATCAGCCTTGTGATTCACGTCTCACCACACCATCCTCACATTGCGGCCTTCCAGGACTTCAAAAAACAAGGTGAATTGAACTCATTTTATGAATTTATTATGCGAAATAAATACGTTTTCTTTGCACAATGTAGAAGTGAACGAGAATATCTTCTAAAGTTGTTATTAAAATTATTACTTTCAGCTTCGTTTCGGAATTTAAAACAAAAATGTGTCCATGAGTAATATAAAGTGTAAACATATGTTTTGGGATACTTTCGGTTTAGTTGGTCGTTTTAAAATCTAAGCCTTATAATACGTATACACGTGATAAGTATTAAGCCTAGTACAAACAGTGCAAGGCGGCTCGTTCCAAATCCCTTGCTACATCTGCCTCAGGTCAAGGAGGACGCTTTTGACGAAAATTGCAAACACGAATGCGCAGTGGGAGCACGCAAACCACCCAAAAGTACGGAAAGTAGTCAATATGGTGCCGTCATCCCGTATAATATTTATTCATTCACTGACATGATATTTCGCTCCACGCATCTTCCTTCTTGTTTTTATTGTAATACTCCGGGTGTTTACTGTACCACAAAACGCGTTTACTTTCATATATTTTCACTATCTCGTGAATGGCTTCTCCATCCATAGCGTTGCTTGGCTTGAGGCAAATGCAAACAGGTGCACCCAGTACGAACGGCTCAGTGCAAGGCGCCTTTGAGCAGTACCGTTTTACCAACAAGCTCCCTACTCACCTCGAGCAGTGCGACTCAAGCAGCTCGTAGCAAGCATCAATGGTGCACACAGTCCGAGCATGCATCCTAAAGCATTTCAAGCGAGCAGCCTCACACTGTCTGCACCCAGCTTTAGTTGTAGTAATAGCCTTTTTATAGTTATGAATTGGGAATTGATGTTTGTATCTCAGCAATTTATTGTATTATCCTTATTGGAGGTACGAGTTTTGCAAAATATCAATTTTCATCTGGATACTAACTAGACATACACATATAGGGAATCAATTTTTTTTTTGTATCACCAGAAGCTTGATTTTCCTGCATAATGTGGTTTCTTGATTGTGGAAGGTGGTAGAAACCGTCAACCTTGACGAGCCGGTTTTCACAGTCAAAAATGATTGTTACAGCTGAATTAGGACATGTTGTCAAACTCAATAATGAAGTAAGTGTTAATAGGAATGAAGTCTGATTACGACTCTGGGAAGAGCATTAACTTTTGCATTAGAGTGGAAAAACCTGTGTGTAGTTGGTTTTTTCTAGTCCAAAGTGTGTAATATTCTAGTCATTTGACAAAATAATGTATGAGATATGAATGTGACGTTCATCTGCGAGACTAGTAGGATGTAAGCCTCATGTTTCAAGATACATACGAATCTCAGCGTACGGAAATAGCTAAGAAGTCAACAAGCATTGTAAACATCAGTGTGGTGAGATGTGTAATGCATGGCCCACTGCCTGTTAGCTGAAGGGGCAGTTGACCATGCAATTCACTTAGCACCGCACTATCCCCACATTGAAGCTCCAAGGCCTTTGACATAGGGGCTCTGAATAAACGTTCATCTATCTGGGATTGCCATTCTGCATTTCATCATTTTGGAAAAGGGGTCCTGCAATCTGCTCACCTTGCTGCTGACAGTGCACTGGGACGTGGATAGCAGGGATGACTGCCTGTTTTCTAAAAGTTAATTGTTCCTGCTATCCACATCCCACCACACTATTCTCACAGGACTTCTCCCCTAGACTACGACTAGAAGAGTTTCAAGAGGCTGCATGATTGGGTGAGTGCTTTTGTAATGTTCGCAGCATGTATGTTTGAATGTCATCAATTAAATGTGCTCCCATTGTTGGTTTCATTTTGTGTCAAGTTTTTCCTTACTCTCCCAAATCTGACATATATAAATGAAATATGACTGTCATTGGTAGAACTGGATTTTTTCTACTCTATGTATCGCCAAAAATTGTCAAAATCTGATTCTAACACTTCTTCTGTGCCTTTCACCAAGGGACTCTGAATAAACGTTCATCTATCTGGGATTGTCATTCTGCATTTCACCATTTTGGAAAAGGAATCCTACAATCTGCTCACCTTGCTGCTGACAGTGCACTGGGACGTGGATAGCAGGGATGACTGCCTGTTTTCTAAAAGTTAATTATTCCTGCTATCCACATCTCACCACACTATTCTCACAGGACTTCTCCCTTGGACTACGACTAAAAGAGTTCAAGAGGCTGCATGATTGGGTGAGTGTTTTTGTAATGTTCGCAGCATGCATCAACAATTGAATGTATTACTGTTGTTGGTTTCATTTTGTGCCGAATTCTCTGTTAACCCTCTCAAATCTGACATCTAAACAAAAAACATGACTTTTACTTCTAGAAAGCGGTTTCTTTTTTGTCTAAGTCATGTGATTTCTATTCTAAGTATGGACTACATTGTCAAAATCTGAATCTAACACTTCTGATGTAGTTATTATTCTCGTCTCTTTTTAATGAGTGTTCGTTTTATATTATGTACAGAAGTAGTGAGAATGATGGTGATGATGTAGATGATGGAGAGGAAGAACATCACATCTCTCGTCCAGACTAGTGGGAAGCTTCCTGCTTCAGGTTACATATGAATCTGAACTGATCCGTATCTCTCTCTGCAGTGGGACCTCGATCTCACGAATCCCTGCCTGTTGATTAAAGGGCAATCAGCCTTGTGATTCACGTCCCACCACACCATCCTTACATTGCCGCCCTCCAGGACGTGGAATGATAGGGTGAGGAAAACTTGGTTTTCTCTTTCAACAATTCATCATGTGAAATGAATACGTTTTCTCTGTATAATATAGAAGTAAATATAATATATTGTAAAATTCAGTTATTACATGGATAGATTGATAGTGACATCTTGAAGTTGTTCTCTGGTTCAGTTTAGCCTAAATTTTATGAGTCGGAGCCCAAACTGTCCCTGTTATGAACTTTGCATTTTCTGCTGATTAATATTTCCTATGAATGTTCATTCTATTCCAGGTACCGGAATTACAGAAATGATTATGATAAAGGAGATGAAGTTAAAGAAGAACGAGATGATCCTCATTGAGACTAGCAGGGTGAAAGCTTCCTGTTTCAAGATACATACGAAAAGTGAACTCTGAGATCTGTTTGCAACTGAAGCCATCGGGGTTTTGGGACGTGGTGGCAAGGCTCACACCATACTATCATGACAGAGCAGTCTCTCGGACTTTGATCATACAGCATGATCACGTGAGTATATTTTATTGAATACTTTGACCATTGTTAATGCAAACAAGTTGTTACCTATACATGTTACGGAAGAATAATGATTTAAAATGATATGCGGTGATAGAACAAATAATTTTGACTACCTATTAGCTACGTTCTTCGAATTTTTAATTAATTTGTCCCCAAGTAATGATGAAGGTTATGTTTATTTTTTGGCATAGTTTCGGTATAGTTTTTTGGGTTTAAACTAAAAATATGCAAATATATACAGGGTGTCTGCAAAAGAATATCTGAACTTTTAAATTCTTTATTCAAGAAAGTATCAAACTTGGAAAAAAAAAAAAAAAAAAAAAAAATGGAAAGGAAGAGTTGAGTTCTACAGTTTTTTTGGTATTCATAGATGTTCGATTTGTCCACTACTGGAAGCATTAATCACATCGAAACGATAACTCAGTTCATCCCACACTCTTGATGATAACATGTCAGGAGTCACACTCTCCACTGTGTCTACTATGAGGGGTTTGAGGTCAACCAAATTCTTGGCTAGAGGAGGAACTTACAAAAACCGTGTCCAAGGAGGCCATGGATAAAGAACCCAAATCTACCACAGAACTTTGAACAATCCATCGGTGTGGGAGAAAGTCATTTAGGAACACGCGTGCCTCAAGAGACCAATGAGGTGGTCCCCATCTTGTTGAAAACCCCATAAAAAATGTTTGCTGCATGTTGAGATGGACTGATTGACAACTTTGGACTGTGTTGAGAAATGGCAAATGGGAAATTTGGTTTAAGGGCCTGCAATGAGTGAAGTCTGTAAGGTTTCATCAATAAACGACGCCTAAGAACTTTCCAAATTGTTTGGTGCGGCATCTGCAATTCTCGCCTCAAATAGCGTAGAGACTTGTGAGGGCTATGGGCAAAACTTTCTTGAATGCGCTCTGTGTTTCCGTCAGAAAGTCAGGGGCGGCTGGGGCTTCCTTAACACAAACAACCAGTACCACAAAACTGTCTGTATCACCTACGGATATTGTTACCAGATGGAGTATTTACAGTGTAACGACGTCGGAACTTCTGTTGAACACTCATAAAACGGCTTTTGTTGTTGGGTTGCCATGATTAGTGACAGACCCACAACTACCGAGATCTAGCGGTGCCAGGTGAAATTATAGGTTTCCTGGTTTCATTCAAAATCAAGTTTACCTTTCTACCTTCAAAACTACTATAGTGACAAAATTTCAATTCTCCAATATTCTTTTGTAGACACCCTGTATAAGTATTACCTGTAGTACTAGTATTTTTTTGTTATGCTTAGGTAGTACTTGTTTCTATCTCAGTAATTTAGTGTATTATCATTTTTGGAGTTTCCATATTTGCAAGCTCAATTTTTATCTGGAATCATGCTATACATACATTAATAATCCATGTCCTGCATCACTATAATCGTGGGACATCTCTTCAGGCCATCATCTTAATAATTATCGGCCCTGCATTATGATTGTGTGAGTTTTTTACTGTTGTTTAGAGAATGCAAGTTTAATTATCTGAATTTCAATGTATCATCATTTTTGGTGTTTTCATTTTGTGCAAGAGTTGAATTTTTATATCATTCTTGGATTGAGAGATGTCTAAATATGTGAAATGATTTTTCATCATCAGAACGTTTTTTTCCGCATCATGTTGTTTTTGCGGCATAGGAAATGGCAGGAAACATTTGACTGCTGATTTTCACAATCATAAAATATGATTTCAAGAAGATTTTTTTCATAGCCAGCTCTTGATTCCAAAGCTTCTGCTGTAGTTACTTCTCATTCCAGCCCTGGGAGAATTATATTATCTACAGCAAACAATCATTACAAGGAAGATGAAGTGAAGCGATGAAGAGTGCTGTGGGACGTGGAGATCATGATCGACTGCCTGTTAACTAAAGGGCAGTCGACCATGAGATCCACGTCCTGCTGGACTATCCTCTCAGGTAGACCCTCCCGGACGTTGACCAAGGAGGTCGAAAAAACTTCCAGTTTTCTGAGTCTGCAATTATGAATTCGGCCATTTTGGGAAATGAACTAAGAGATCTGCTCAGCTTGCAGCTATCAGTGCTGTGGGACATGGATAACAGGGTCGGCTGCCTGTTAGTTAGAAGATAGTCACCCTGCAATCCATGTCCTGCATCACTATAATCGTGGGACATCTCTTCAGGACATCATCTAAATAATTATCGACCCTGCATTACGATTGTGAGAGTTTGTTACTGTTGTTCAGAGAATGAAAGTTTAAATATCTGTATTTCAATGTATCATCATTTTTGGTGTTTTCATTTTGTGCAAGAGTTTAATTTTTATATCATTCTTGGATTGAGAGATGTCTAAATATGTGAAATGATTTTTCATCATCGGAACTTTCTTTTTCCGCATCATGTAGTTTTTGTGGCGCAGGAAATGGCAGGAAATATTTGACTGCTGATTTTCAAAACCATAAAATATGATTTTAAGAAGATTTTAATCATAGCCAGCTCTTGATTCCAAAGCTTCTGCTGTAGTTACTTCTCATTCCAGCCCTGGGAGAATTATATTATGTACAGCAAACAATTATTACAAGGAAGATGAAGTGAAGCGATGAGCCACTTGCTCGCCTTGCTGCTTTCAGTGCACTGGGACGTGGATAGCAGGGACGACTGCCTGTAAAATAAAAGTCAATTGTTCCTGCGATCCACATCCCACCACACTATTCTCACAGGACTTCTCCCTGGACTACGACTAAAAGAGTTTCAAAAGGGCTGTATGATAGGGTGAGAGTTTTTGTAACGTTCGCAGCTTGTATGTTTACATGTCATCAATTGAATGTATTACCGTTGTTGGTTTCATTTTGTGTCGAATTTTTCTTAATTCTCCCAAATCTGCAATCTACACAAGAAATATGACTTTTATCGGTAGAAACTGGATTTTTTCTATACTGTCTATTGCCAAGAATTGTCAAAATCTGCATCTAACACTTCTTCTGTAGTTGTTATTTTCGTCTCTTTCTAATGAGTGATCGTTTTATATTATGTACAGAACTAATGATGTGATGACGACAAAGAAGATGAAGGAGACGAGTAAAGTGACTTCTGTTGTCAAGACTAGTGGGAAGTTTCATGCATCGAGATGGATATGAATCTGAGATGATCAACAATGGACTCTGGAACCTTGATGCTTCGCATCTCTGTGTGCAGTGGTCCCACACTTTACATTCGCTTGCCTGTTAATTAAAGGGCAATCAGCCTTGTGATCCACGTCCCACCACACCATCCTCACATTGTGGCCTTCCCCGACTTCAAAAAACGAGGTGAATTGAACTCATTTTATGAATTTATTATGCGAAATGAATACGTTTTCTTTGCACAATGTACAAGTGGACGAGAATATTTTCTAAAGTTGTTATTAAAATTATTACTATCATCTTCGTTTGCAGAATTTAAAAAAAAAAAATTGTCCACAAGTAATATAAAGTGTAAACATATGTTTTGGGATAGTTTTACTGTTAGCTTCGCTAATAATAATAAAAATTTCGTCCATAAGTAATATAAAGTGTTAACATATATATGGAAGGTGGCAGAAACCAATAGTCACCATTTTCACTGTTGAAAAGATTGTTACAGCTGATTTAGGACATGTTGTCAAACTCATAAAAGAAGGAAGTGTTGATAGGAACGAAGTTTGATGTAATAAGTATTAGTGCTACTTTTTCTTAGTGATGTTTGGAGAGTTCTTGTATAAATTCCAGTGATGTCTTATTATTGTTGGAGGTCTATTTGGTGGGAAGGTTCACTTTTTTTTTTTCAATCCTGGCTAGAAATATTAAATGGTTTTTGTATTACCACAAACTTGATGTTTCTATGTCATGTTGATTGTTATCCGTAAAGTTGCTAGGAACCATTTGCCAACCTATATGAGCTGATTTTCACAATCATAGAAGGTACATACTGCTGATTTAGGATATGTGGTCAAACGCATAAAAGCAGTTCGAGTTGAAAAGAATAAACTCTGATTAAACCTGTAGAGAGACCTGTAAATCTAACACCTAAACACATAAATTGTTCACCTTGTTTGTTGTTGGTTATTCTAGTCTAAGCTTTGGTGCAAGTAATTTTGTTGTTCTTTGACCAAATTGTGAACGAGATTTGAACGTGACGTCCGTTTCCAAGACTAGCAGGATGTAAACTTCCTGCTTCAAGTTACTAACAAATCTGAACGTACAAAGAAGAACCCTGGGATCTACTCAACTCGCAACCATCAGTGTAGTGGGACGTGAATCGCAGGGCTCTTTGCCTGTTAACTGAAGGGGCAGTTGACCCTGCAATTCTCGTTCCACCGCACTATCCTCACATTGAAGCTTCCAGCGATTTGACCAAGGAGCTGGGAAAAAACTTCCGGTTATCTGGGTTTGTCATTATGGATTCCACCATTTTGGAAAATGAACTCTGAGATCTGCTCGTCTTGCTACAGTGTCAGTGCACTGGGACGTGGATTGCAGGGACAACTGCCTGTTAACTGAAAGTCCATTGTTCCTGCGATCCACATCCCACCACACTATTCTCACCGGACTTCTCCCTTGGACTACGACTAAAAGAGTTTCAAAAGGGCTGCATGATAGGGTGAGAGTTTTTGTAACGTTCGCAGCTTGTATGTTTACATGTCATCAATTGAATGCATTACCGTTGTTGGTTTCATTTTGTGTCGAAATTTTCTTAATTCTCCCAAATCTGCAATCTACACAAGAAATATGACTTTTATCGGTAGAAACTGGATTTTTTCTATACTGTCTATTGCCAAGAATTGTCAAAATCTGCATCTAACACTTCTTCTGTAGTTGTTATTTTCGTCTCTTTCTAACGAGTGATCGTTTTATATTATGTACAGAACTAATGATGTGATGACGACAAAGAAGGTGAAGGAGACGAGTAAAGTGACTTCTGTTGTCAAGACTAGGGGGAAGCTTCATGCATCGAGATGCATATGAATCTGAGATGATCAACAATGGACTCTGGAACCTTGATGCTGCGCATCTCTGTGTGCAGTGGTCCCACACTTTACAGTCGCTTGCCTGTTAATTAAAGGGCAATCAGCCTTGTGATCCACGTCCCACCACACCATCCTCACATTGTGGCCTTCCCCGACTTCAAAAAACGAGGTGAATTGAACTCATTTTACGAATTTATTATGCGAAATAAATACGTTTTCTTTGCACAATGTACAAGTGCCTTTCAGGTAGACAGTCCCAGACTTTGACCAAGGAGGTCGAAAAAAGTTCCAGTTATCTGAGTTTGTCATTATGGGTTCTGCCATTTCAGGATATGAACTAAGAGATCTGCTCAGCTTGCTGCTATCAGTGCTTTTACCTCAAGGACAAGAAAGATGAAGTGAAGCAAGTTAATGATTTTACTGAATTCTACCTTAATTGTAATCTGGATGAGGATTCAACTATTGGTGATGAAAATAATGGAAATATATTGATGGTCTCAACACAACAAGGGGAAAGGGAATGTATTGAAAAAAACAGTACCTGTAATTACTTTCT
The DNA here is from genome assembly GCA_031894815.1 of Creontiades dilutus. NCBI lineage: Eukaryota > Metazoa > Arthropoda > Insecta > Hemiptera > Miridae > Creontiades > Creontiades dilutus. The sequence goes on along the minus strand of JAVIWC010000496.1, from coordinate 1,122,948 downwards.
ATTTTTGGCAGTGGAGAACTTTGTAATACATGTTCCTCTTTTTTAAACAGGAGTAGCGAGATTGATGATGTCGAAGGCTGTGATGTGGAGGAATAACTTGATGACTCATCGAGACTAAGGGGATAAAAGCTTCCTGCTTCAACATACGTACGAATCTGAAGTGATGAATAATGGACTCTGCAATCTGCTTGCCTCGCAGCTGTCAGTGCTGTGGGACGTGGAGATCATGATTGGCTTCCTGTAAACTGAAGGGCAGTCAACCATGAGATGCACAACCCACTGCACCATCCTCACAGACCTACCCCGCAGGACGTTGAACAAGGAGGTCGAGAAAAACTTCTACTTATCTGAGATTGTCATTATGGATATCCGCCATTTTGGGATATGAACTCTGAGATCTGCTTGGCTTGCAGCTGTCAGTGCAGTGGGACGTGGGTTGCAGGGGAGGCTGGCTGTCAACTAAAAGTAAGTCTCTCCTGCCACCCAGGTACCTTGCTATCTTCTGGGGACATCCCACCAAGACATCAACCAAAAATATGTCGGCCATGCAATATGATTGTATAGGTATTTGTTTTTAGTGATGTTGGAGAATCAAGTTTACTTCTCTGAAATATGATGTTAATGTTAACACTATCTGCATAGCTCCGCAATACTCGACTTTGATCACAGAACTATTGTCAAGCAGCATGATTTTGTGAGCAAATTTTCCTTAATTATTGTTTTACGCTTATATAATGTGAGATTGTTTGGGAATTGGTCATTGTGAGTGCAACCATGTTGTTACCCACACCTCTCATGGAAGATAAATTGATTCTGAAGCTGAATATTCTTTGATTGACAAATATTTTCGATTATTACTTACTGATGATATATTTATAGGTACTTTCAATTATTACATAAGTTTAGCTCCAGTACCATTTTTTTTAAATATGATGTTTGGTGAATAATGTTTCAATGTCAGTAATTTATTATATCATCATTGTTGGAGGTTCCGTTTGGTTTAAGAGCTGAATTTTTATTGAATCCTGACTTGGTATATAAGATATTTTTGTACCGCCAGAAACTTCTATTCATACGTCATGTCGTTCACGAAGCGTAAAAGATGGCGAACACTATTTTCCCAATTGGACAAGCTGATTTTCACAGAAATAGAAGACATTTACAGCTGATTTAGGATATGCAGTCCATTGCATGAGAATAGTTTGAGTTGAAAATAATAAACTGTGGTTAAACCTTCGGAAAGAGCAATGAATCCAGTCAGAGTGGCTACAAAACGCATTTTTAACTTGTCGTCTAGTTACCTTTTTCTTGTGCAAACATCGAGTTTGGTAATTTTTTAGTTCAATGATGAAATATAGAACGAGAATAGAGTTAGTATTTCACATACGATTATGTTGGAAAATCAACGCAGTTTTTATGGAAAAACATCCTCAAATTCTGGACTTTCTGACAGTATAACCACAGTATGGACTAAATTTTAAAATCTGATTCCCAAAAAACCTGACAAAAGTGTGTTGGTTGCAGTATAACGTCACGGGGCAGGTGAAGTTTCAAAAACGAATGGAAAAATTATGGTCTAATAGATGTTTTTAAATGCGTGATAGATGATGGCATGTCAGGATCTTGTAAGGAAGTGCACAATTCAGATTTTGGTCGTATCTTTTTATAGAGACTACTTTTATAGAAAAGTAGACGTATCAAAATGTAAGTTTTCAAGAAAATTGATAAAATAAGAAAATATATGGATGATTATATAAGCTTACTAACTTAGTAACCAGACATAATGTTACTTTTGTACTAAAAATGCGAAACTTTATTTACTAATAAATTATATTATTGTGATTACTTTTACCGCTACTTTGTTCTTTTTAAGACTCTTGAAAACTATAAAATTGAGGTCGCAAAGATATTTGATGGGCAAGATGTAGAATGGTTGAATATGACTCGCCAAAAACCTTCCCCACTTCGACTGTTTGTAACTTCTTTGTTTTAAGTAAGGATGACATTTTTTTGGGTCGAATCGGTTCATGTTTCATGTTCTACAACGTTTGTATCAAAAAACATATCAGTATGCACAGTCTACGAATTGTGGAAGATAAATTGTTATATATGCAACTGTAGCCATGTTTTGGGGTTGTAATTATAATATAATTATATTATATTATATTGTAATATATTATATTCCACCAATTTTGAAATGGTAGGAATCAATTTTATCATTCAAGATGAACTATATTTTCGAAATCTGTTTTGAACCTTTTCTTGTAATTGCATCACATTCTTGGGCCTGGAGGAACTTTCTAAAGAACGTTTACATTATTCTATGTACAGGAGTAACGAGGATGCAGATGACAAAGAATATGAAGTGGAGGAGAAAAGTGAAGACTGTCATCGTGATGAAGAGAAGTCAAATGAGAGATTCCTGTATCAGGTTACATACAAATCTGAACTGACGAAACATGAAGCCTGGGATGTACTCACCTCGCAGCACGTTAGTTAACAGGCAGCCATCCCCGCAATCCACGTCCGACTCCACTATTCAGCAGGAGCAGGTCTTAGACCAAGGAGGAGGATAAAACTCCTAGCTATCCAATTGTCAAGCCACCCCCAAATATCAACCAAGGTGACTAACAACGCATTTCTCTATGCCCGTACATAATACCTACCTTAACGATTTAAAACCGAGTTTTAACGAATTAAATATTTGGAGTTAGGTGGGTTCAATTTGTCAGTTAACTGTAAGGAAGCCATTGTTGTAACAACTGCGATAGTTTTGCACAAGCTTGTTTCAACTGTCGTTCGTATAAAATTGCGTTGGGAAATGCAGATATTCAATTCTAAGGAATAGTAATCAGAGCTTCAGCTGTGGCAGAACGTGATAATTATTAGGGGTTGAGCTGCCACCCGCATTACTTGGACGCTTCGCGGGTTAGTTCATTGAAATTATCAAGGAGTCGAAGCCGTTCGCCTGGTTCAGTGATCCTGGTATTTTTACAGCATCTGACTAATTAGTAGCCTTATGTTCACCAAATAACATGTTGCAATGTCGAGTACTTCTGAGAGTAGGTACTCCTCAAGCCGAGAGATCATAGTATAATGGAGCGGGTAGCTGAAATTCCATGTTTGCGCTTCCGCAGTGTATACTATCTGATCGTTCATTTTTCAAAAGTTCCAGTCGTACAACAATCGTACGAGGAAATTTCCACTCGTATTACATTCATGATAACTTTTGTTGAATTTGCGCACTTTAGAAAATGCCGATTTCATGGCTGAAATACTTTGTCCTAAATTCCATTCGACGAATAGGAACTTGTTATAATTGTATTGCATCATATTGTGCTCCAATATTAATTCTGTTGCAATTTATCATTTCTCTTCCTCGCTTCTGAAGGATGGCAAGCTTTTTGTTCTGATAAGAGTCATCAAAAATTTATGTGATGGTAAATCAAAATGGCCACTTACCATTTGATTTTTTCGAATCTTGCTAATTAATTTCGGTTCCATGTTTGTAATTGTTTTACATCATAGTGATAGCCAAAACTATGCTAAGCTGTAGTAAAATTATTATGACATTCGGGGATTGTGCAGGTTTGCTACTAGATGGTATCATATAAATTCTTTGCGTTTCAATAATTCTTTCAACTTGAACAGTGGCTTGTGCGCGCTTGCTAATTTTAATCTCTCATAACAGCGATCCCTCACGACTTGTCAGTCCGATTCCGTTATGAGTCGAGAGTTAAGCAATTAAGTAAAATTGTTGACCCAGACGAAACACCGAGACTATGTGAAATAATCAGGTTCAGCTCACATATGAAGCTTCGTGTTCGGCAAGAAGTCGAAAAAATGTGCGTCCTGCATTCAAAATGTCCAATTATTTTTCAAGTTTCTGAGCTTGATGATCAATTTTGGTTCCGTGTGTTTGTCATGTCTATAGTAAACCGTACTCAGTAAAATTTCCATGAAAATTTCGAGGATTATGCGGGTTAGCCCCTATAAACTTCATTGCCTTCGAATCAATTGTAGCCTGCATATAGTAGTCTCTATAGTAATCTCGCATATCTTAGTAGCGAGATGCTTGCAATGTCAATTCCCGAGATATATTGGTCCGAATTCTTTCTAACTCTGAGGGCTCAATTTGGAGAACATTATGATGGTGCTCCATGAATATCATTGATATTGGTTGACTAAAACCATGTGTCATGTGTGTTGCGCAGGTACAATACTAAAATTGGTTGAAAAAGGAGGAACTCCTCGATAAGTAGATCGATTTTGATGAAATGCCCTGGGATTTTTCCGGTTAGCTCCTAATCGGCCCTTAAAATGTCTCAGATATTTTGGAAAGAATTATTTAAGAAATGTCTCAGAAGGCGATTGGATTTAGGAGCGGCTCCTCATAGGAGGATGTGCACCCCCAGTTGAAAAACTAAAATTTAAAAATCCCATCATCCTCATTTGAAGAGTTTGAACCAACGCGGAGAAATATACCCTCCTGGGCTCTGCAAGGAACTTGTCGTGGAGGTTCTGATCCATCAGAATTAAAGGAGAGCGGATCTCATCTGTGCTCTGAGGTCGCTTGATGAACGCGGAATTTCAGTTAGAAATGAGTCGGATGTACGAAATTGACGTATCAGAGAATTTGAAAAACGTGTGAACGCGTAGTTTTTATTATGCTCACCAGTAGGGACACTTCTTATCGTGAAGGTGTTATGACACTGCTGTTATAAGTGTCATAAGTCCTATTTCTGTAGTTTTTTTTTTTTTTGTTTAGTGTGATTGTTTTCAGTTTTATTTTCTGTTTGTGTGTTTTCAAAGCTATTTATGAGTAATAGGCGTTCACACCCAAACGAGTATTTACTCCGAACACTTCTTCTGGTGAACTAGATGCTGTGTGACCCGCACCGACGATTTGCAAACCGAACTTTAGAGGGACGATCGCTCTCGAATTTCTGGGGTAGTGCGGTAAATACAATGTGTAATATCGTATGAATTTCAAAGCAATAGTTGCTACTACGCATGATCGAGCTTGAAATCCCTTCACAAGCCTATTTTCTACTTATATCCTATACTAATTAATATTCCACATTTTCGAGATTATCTAATAATTTCTGAATGTCTATACGTTCATATGACCCTAGACGAGGAAGCAATGTACCAAACTCAACTTGTCAGTTCCCTTTGTAATTCCCCTGCAAAACACCGACTGCAAAGTCAGATGTAAACTCCTAAGATTCGGTCAAAAATCAATAGAAAGAAAATTAGTTGATGTCGTGGATTGGCGGCACTGAGGTTCCTACCCAGACGGTTCTTCATATCGCACCTTTTTGGAAAGCTATCGTCAACATTTTAGCAGGGGATGGTGCAAAATAAGAAGGATAAAATTGTCGAATATCATTAATGTTCCGTGATCGCTGTCTAGTTACGCACAGGTCAAGTACGGCCTAATGACGGAGATTGAGCATTGAAAGCGCTCGCCTTGCTATTGACGAAATGATGAATTTTACATTGGAGATTGGCGGCCTTCTTCTCCGATGGCCGTGCCTAAAAAGTATGAGTAAGTTAGGTTCTTTGACCCTCCCACGACACCGCTCGAGGACATTCGTGCACGAACGTTAGGTCGATAAAGAGAGAACGCGATTTTTATCGATCCTTCAATGAACTCATACAGCCGCGATACCTGTAGGGTGTGAAGTGACAATCGATTAGAATAAAAAGCAAGTTTCACTACTTGCTGGTGAACTTGGTCGCACCTAGCCCCGGCTAAGGTGCTTAGTGTTTCACAGGTGTTTGACTGTAGGTTCACCCTCCTATTTTACCAGCGCTGCAGTTTACCATATCTGCAAGAATAAACAAATGAACTCTAACCGCTAGCAAGTGACTAACGACTATTTAAAAAACCGACAATGACAGCTGCAGTTAGCTACTCTTCGTCGCGGTTAAGTAACTGAGTTGGCGAATCCTCACTACATTCTGAATCAAAATGAACATTCTAGTTTGCGGAACTACTTTTTCAAAAAATTGTTTGTTTTAATTTATTATTTTTATTTATTTTTTTTATGACGTCCTACAGTTACCACTGGTAGTTCGCCGGTCATAGATTCAGAACATCAAGATACCCTGCATATCGTTATACAGTCCAGAGTTATCCGCCGAAGATCTTTCTAATAAGGACGTAATAAACCTTCATCTATGACGTAGAGTCAAATGTTCTCCAAGACAGGCACTTCGTGGGCCGCGGGGTTCTTCGGTTTTGTCTTTTTGAGTGGTTCTGCCACTGTTAGCAATTCTGAGGTTGTTATGAAATGTCAACGTTCCCACAGACCACGGGGCGTCTCTAATTAGTCGGAGCTCCCTATTCTGGAATAATTGCACTGTATCGATTTGAGTGCTGGTGACACTACATCAGAACGGGCTGCCGTACAGCCAGACATCTGGGATCCAGGCGGAGCCAGTAATGAAAATTAGCTGGTTGAGCACGAAGTTTGCCGAACATGAGCGGCCAGAGATTGGAATTTATTTATAACTGTAGTTCGATTTCTAATTGACATTTCTACATACTGTTCGACACAAACAACGCAATATTTTTAAATAACTTGGGTTGGGACGTACAAGTCCCATATACATAATATACATGTATATGCCCAGGTGCAGCGTGCTCTTTACACTTATCAAGAATTGTTCACGTGTGATGCTGCTGGAGGTAACGTTAGGCTTGCGCCAAGGGGATATGCTCGAATGTTCCCCGGACGTCAAGTCGCTGATCGACTGGCTTTAAATATACGTATCGTTCCACAGCGGAACTAGGCGTCTAGACAAGACGATAAATCAATTTTCTCTTCAATTTCTTGATTCAATGCTAGACTCATTAGTTTTGATTGAAACGTTGAGTTCCACTCTTCGTAAACCAATCAATATCACAGGGTTCAATAACATTTCACGCTGATTCTCTCCGATATCGTCGCCCGTTCAATCGGAAAATTAAATTGTAGTGTGTGAGAGTTGATATTGAGGGAGGCCTCTGGTTTGAACGCTAGTTCCCAACTTGCATTTGAGGTCTACAGTTTAATTGGCCTCTACAGAACTTCGTCGGAACCCCATAACGGTATTACCAATTTCATCTATTAGGTTATGCTCAACCACGTGGAATCACCGAGTTCTTAACATTCGTTTACTCTCGATTTGCTTTACAATCAAGAGTATGTTGTCTGGTTCGCCGAAGCATCATTGACCCTTTCAAGCGAAGCTACTAAATACTCAGGGTTTTTAAGGAGATCAGTTTATTTTGAAAAAAAAAAAAAAAATAAAAAATAATAATAATAAAAAAAATAAATTAATTAAATAAAATCGACTACATAGAATTGACAGGTTTCGCTTGTATGAGTGCCAACAGCAATAAAACTTCAACAATCATGGCAAACAATGTATATTCTATAAGATGTATTTTCACCATCACAAAGTTACATCTTTATCTTGTAACTTAGGCTAGATTATGATCTCAAAAAAGGTGGACATCCCTACCTAAAATGGAATAAGCACTGGATGGAAGCACTCAATTAGATCCCTAAGTTTTCCGTTTGGCACCTAAATGCATTTCTTCAATTTTTACGTACTACTACTACTACTATTTAGTAGTCGATCTTATTTTTTAGCTGGTCGCTGAAAAGGGCTGTTCTAACTTGCAGTTGTGTTCTACGCGAAAACTGTATCTAAACAGAATAATTAATTTACCTCAACTAATTAATGAATGAGAACATGTTTTATTTGTAATTATAACAGTAACTATCCTTAAATTAATAATAGAAGTAATAATCATGGTCGCAAAGACCATCTAACGAGTTCACATCCATTACTTTTCGAAAAAAAAGGGGAGAAAACACATCATGAACAAAATAAATTAGTGGTAAACATGATGTAAAATAAAACAATCGCAAATAAGAGAAGAAACTATTTATAAATCAAGATGTAATCCATATTATGAAACGATAAGAATGGTAAATTACTCGACATACTGATAACAGATTTAATGTATAGGTATAACAAACTTTATAATCTAGTCATTGAAACTGTATTCAATCATGGTTTTACTTCTTGAACATTGCAACCGTACAATACTTCATCAGACCGATACTCACACCCTCAATCAACGTCAGATAATCCTCCCAATCTATCCAAATACCTTCGTCTCACTTCACATAGTGCCTTACATCTTCCTACAAAATGAAATACATTTTCCACCTCCCCACTACTACACAGATCACACCCCTGGTTTTCAGCGTCGTAAGGTCGAAATTTTAATGACAAAAGGTCCACATCTCACCTTGAACAACCATCTACGAGATCGGAAATTATCTATATGATCCAAGGGTATCATACCACCTTCCGATCTCAGAGCCACATCTTGAGGGTAGTTCTGCGAACCAAGGGCATTTTGTAAGAACTCATCATTCATAGCTGCAGAAATATTTTCAATACCATCATCAATTAACCGCTTCCACTCCTTTGAATCCTCGTTCTTTCCTAAAGTGATTGAGTTCTTTAGTCTTAAGTTGTCCCATTCTTTGGCCCAATATACATTTAATTCAATACATTTTTTGGCCATATAATTAGGCAAGCGCTCAGACCATAGCTTCAAAACTTAATGAATGTAATTCAATTTGTAATTAAATTTGGCACGCAAAGTGTGTCAAAATAGAGGCTTCATATACCTCAAATGATTTTTTCTTGGTCTTTCACATTCAACCTCGGGAGTCTGGCTTTTTTTTGCGAGCGTTCAGTATGAGGTGGATGTGTACAGGTCCTCCACGTAGCGAGACTCACACAAACAATAACCAGTTTGTATTAGACCGTTCAGAGCATTGGATATGAGTTGAAATACGAAAAATGTTCCTGAACGAATGATTACCTGGAAACAAACGTTCCTGTTTTTATGGATGAGAGCTCAAGGCGTTACTGTTTGAGGCGTTCAATTGACGCATCATTCGATGATCTAAGACTTTTCTCAGTGCCAAAATTTGGAAGAAAAATGACATTGAATGAAATGGACTTAATGTAAATAACATAGATAATATTTTTATAATTAGCAGGGTAATCGTAAATAGTATTAAAAACATCTGTCATGTTTGGTGTTGCACAGACCTTCCTCGTCTAGTTAACAAGAACGTGTACACCTTTCGAAATGTCTAAGATAATCTCGAAAGATGAAGATTATGAGCTTGTTATAACGATTCACGCTCCAAATGAATGGGGGTTTGTTCTGGCCCACATCAACGCCTTCAGAAGGTTAGTCGATCTGTATTGCTGGTCCATCGCGCAAATTCTATAGTAGATACAATGATGATACGATCGTGTTGAAAATGATATGGGATTAAAAAGTTTTCTTCGACTACCCTCCAAATTTAAGGTAGGCTGGACCACTAAACCTGAGAAAAGATTTTTGGTGGATTTTTCGTTTTGCGCGTGCGCAGAGGGGAGTATTGATTTTTGTGAGATTAAACGAACAAGGAGCCATTTATATTTTAACCGGATGGAAACTGTAGGCATTAGGTTAGAAAGATCTGCGGACACACAGGCAGACAAACACGGAACGAAATTAGTTCAGAATGGTCTAAAAGGTGAAATGCGGGTGGAAATTTAAGTGGGGATTCAAGAGAAAAAATTATTTCATCTCTCGAAAGTAAGAGCTCCCTACTTATGTAAAACTCTGAAACAAAACAAGACCGAAATCCATATTTGAACTTGAAGTAGTAGTAGGTATTTGGACTGGAAAATATTGCAAAACTGTGCTCTTGTAATCCGTCTTGAAGGTAGGTATTTATTCTATTAGTGAGTAAATTGACTCTTCTTATTAATGTTATCATGTTGGCAGGGATGTGCGGTATACTGTGCTATATCTCCTGTGATGGGAATAGGTAGAGTTCGTCAAGTGGTTCGTTGGAAGAGGAATTCCGAACCCCAACCCCTGGGCGGGTCGCTCGGGCGGGGGAGAGGCCTCCTCTATCTCCGGCAAAGATCGGAGCTTGTGGGAGGCGGCAGAAAGGGCGTGCTAAGGGGGAACTCCCGTCATATCGACCGCCGCTGCGGGAATAGGGAACCGTTGGGTTGTCAGCACTGGCTCCAAACCCTCCCCCTAGCATTCGGGCGAGCGGCAGTGCAGGAGACAGAGACACATCTCCAGGGCGGAATCTCTTCGTGGCGCGCCGAGACCAAGTTGCGGGGTGAGTGCCGTTGAGCCTGACCGAACATGAAACGGCGGTGCTGAGGCCCATCGCGAGTCTGTAGGAATTTTCCGGTATTTTCCTCCCGTTTCCCGACTCCCGGCTCGGGTGGTGATAACTCCGTAAAAGTGTTTTGTAAACATTTCACCGAAATGGGCTGTGCTATGTCTGCTGAGGAGAGGGCTGCTCTCGCCAGGAGCAAGCAGATTGAGAAAAATCTCAAGGAAGATGGCATACAAGCGGCCAAGGATATCAAGCTTCTGTTATTGGGTAAATAACCATCTACACTCCTTATAACTAATAGCAAACTAAAAAACCCAAGCACTTACATCTTGCTCACTCCACCATACCAATTCTTCTTGAATATTTCGCAACACATAAATCCCACTATCACACTTCCCATATACCAAAAAATTAGTCCCTCAAACCATATACAGTTTCAGCATACTTCTAAATCGAACACAAACATTCCTGTCCCACAGGTTGCGCTTCCTTTTGGTTATATTGCAAACGCTCTTCTCAACTATCGCCTCAAATTAAGTCCTTTCTTCATACTTATTCCTCACGTGCTAGAATTAACGATGCAGTTTTAAATTTCATTGTACACACCCTATATTTTCAAAAAGTTGCTCAAAAGACATAGCACGAGTTGATTCAATTAAATCTAGATAAGTTGTCAGTATTTATCAGACTGCGTACTGAACTTACATCACGTATTCAAATAATTGTTGCTTTTTTTTTCTCGTGATGTTCATCGGATTTATTTTCCCGTGTTGTTTTTCAGGAGCCGGAGAGTCAGGCAAATCCACTATCGTCAAACAAATGAAGTAAGTTCCACGTTTACTGCTTTAATTTTGTGGTTATCAAACGGTTAAGATAAAACAGGACGTCAGCGCTTTGCTATCAAGCTGAGCGGACTTGAAGGTGCGTTTTCCTATTGTTATTCGGCGTGCCGGTCACCGCTACTAGTCGATAACGTGTTCCATCCATTCAGTTGGGTGCGACTGCTTCACACCTCCGATCCAGACTTCGTGAGACCTGTGACACACCCTCGTCCGCCGCTTAGCTTTGAAATGATGCACCGCTACCGCCAACCCCCATTACTTAGTTCACGTAGTAATGAGTCGAAACTACATCAATAATTACAGAAATAGATAGTTGAAACTATATCAGTAATCAGTGAGATATAAAAATTCGGAACTATATCAACAATTAGTCAGAACTTATCAATCAGTTGGGACTATAAAGAAAAAACTAGCGTACAGCGATTTTTCACGTTACCCACGTAAAAGTGTTTGAAAATGGTAGCAATTTGTAAAAAAAAAAAAAAAAATTCTTCCCTGATAGTATTTCGCTAGACATGTTTTACCAATTATTCGCAGTCTTATTGATTTTTTATTTTCATTTTTAGATCATTTTTCAAAGAAAAAGTAAGTGTTTTTTTTCTTCACATTAGTGAAGTATTAGTTCACGGTCGATCAACATTTTCTGAGCAACGCTCTTCCAAAATATACCAACTTTGACAATTTCTAGCCGTTTTCTTCCATTTTTGCTCTCAAGTTGAGCTTTTTTGAAATGTCACCAATTTATTGTGTTCTAAATGTTCTATCCAAAGAACTCATTCTCTGGAATACCCGATGTTTCAATTGGAAAAATTCTAACTTGAATTGTAAACATAAGTGTTTAAATTATACTAAAAGAAACGTTGAAATCCATCAAAACCAACTTCCCGAAGAAATTTTGAAAATTTTGATTTTAACATGTCGGAGACACTGCAAAAACAAGAAAATTTAGCAACTGATTACCAAATTGTTTTTAGCTATCCAGGTTAAAAAATACCAGCAAATAGTGTCGGAAATCGTCTAATATTTTTGGAAGTTTGTCTTCGAATATGTTTTAGAACGTGCTGGTGTTTGCTTCCTTGTTTGCATTTTCCCTGCAGTCTGAAGTTTTAAACGACAGTTATTTACGGAACAAAATATAGATTTCACTGTACGTTATCAACATCAATTCGTTAATATCCTATGAGTGAAAGTTCTTGTTACATGTTTACTAATCTTAGAAGGACTACAATGTTTGTAACACAAATGATTTTAATTTAATGAGCTCTGTAAGGATGAATGTCTTTCAAAAAAGAGTGAGGTCTTTATTTTTTCAAGAAAAAAATTCAAATTAGGAATTTGGCTGAAATCCGTAAGATATAACCCGCAAATCTTCCCTCAAAATGTAGTTAACAATATTCGAGGTTTGATTATAGGAAACAACAGGCACTCAAGTTCAATGGATAAATTAAGGAAAATGGGGCGAAGCGTCTCATTAGATGCTGTTCAGTTATTTTTATATAATTAGACAATTTTTTGGAATGACAAATCCCAAACGTGATGCTTTGGGTGTATAATGTTTTAGTAATATTTTCAAATTGAATTTTTAGAAAATTTTAAACGAGTTAATCATACAATTAAATTTGAATTGTTCAATTGTTAATAATTAAATTCAAAATTGTCACTATTTTTTAATAGAAATTCGTTTCTGGGCACTTAGGAGGTGTGTGTTTATACACCTGATGAAAAGCATATCTTATGGAAGACGGTTGGAATCGCACAAAAGTTCCAAAACCCTTAAAAAACGGATTTACGAGTTATATTTATTCATTTATTTTAAATATATAAACACAAAGATACATGTACATCACCTTCAGTCGCAGATATGTGTGTATTTAAATGAATTCTAGCACGAATATTGCAATCCTCTTCTGAATTGAACGTTGAGCAAATGAAAACGCTGGCAATTGGTCCACATCTGTATTCATCGTTGGGAAGTCTCAACGTTATCGTAAGTAGGGGATTGCAAATAATGTGTCCTATTTAAATGTCTTAAGTGCTCATTTGAATTCAATGAGCGATATGATGAGTGAGAAATCATTGAGAAATGTCACCCCATATGCCTATGCCAGTAAAACCCCCCCAAAAACAAGTTTTTGGCCCATAGCATCTATGAGTGTGAGGCGATCGGGCTGGTTAGACGTATTGACCAACTAGACCCCGAGTCGTGTCCTTCTGCAAAAGAACGGATTTTTTTCATCAATCCCAAGGCTTTTATGTCCCACACGACGAACGGACATTGCAGATTCGGAATCTACCTGCTTTAAAACGTAAAATGCTTCAAATTATTTCAACAAGATTTATTATTTTCAACTTTTCCATACCAACATTTCTTGATTTCCAATAATTGGGATTACAAAAATTGAAATTTTCACCCATTTTCGTCATTTCCAACCTTAAAATTAGACTTTCTATGTCAGATTTTGTACACAAATAATGAGGCTTTTTATTGTACGGAGGACATTGCCGATTTTGAATTTACACACCTCAAAATGTATAGTGACAACGTTTGAGGGGGAGTTACAAACAAATTTTACTGTACGATTTTACAAATCCTTATTGAAAATAATAAACCACAATTGAAGGTTTGAAATATAACTAAACTTTCGTTCCGTGCATGGCTTTGTAGACTTGAATGTAATTGTAATTTTTATTATTGTACATGTTAATTGTAAAATGCGTTGTAAATCTTATTATCATTGTACAAGGCATCCTCGCAGAAAGTTCAACCGACAAATGGAAAAGTCCGTAAGGTGAATCACAATTGAAATTCTGGATGTATCATTATTTTCAATCTCACTTCTCTATCATCTGCTAATTTCTTGAAAATCTTCCTTGTATACAATCGCGGAGAACATAAAAGTCGTGAGCTCGTTCCTGGGAGTAAGTGTTGCTCTAGTAATAAAAGCTTTCAAGTTTTCAAGGTAGACAATTTAAAGGCAGTTTCTCATTGATTCTATTGGCAAGAGCTAAGTATCAAGGAAATTCGGCGGTGGGTATATTCATGAATAAAAGCGTGGAATTGAATGTCCTCATCGTGAACGTATTCCATGTTATCTATACCGAATATAATAGTGAATCAGAAAAGGGGATTTTCGATAAGGAAAGGTACGAGTATTTGGCAGTCGAGTTATGAGGGGTGATTTCTGCGAATGTTCTCAGAAAATGAAGCTATTCCATTGGCTCCAAAAACGATGGGTTCTTTAGGTGATATCAAAGGGTTGAAATATTAAAAAGTCAGAATATCAAGAACATTCGAAATAACACTAACGATAGAGATCCCTTTAATGAGTCCAATGGGCGCACTCGGACTGCTTTACGTCCATCCGTTCGCTTTCTTTAAGGCCAAGGAAGGACAGGAAAAAACAGGTGTTCGTGAATGTGAACGTCCTTGAACGTTGAAAAACTCGTCTAGAAAAGTTTGGCAGTGAAATATAGCTGATATAAATGCAGTGGAATTCTGTTTTCATTTGTAAATACCTGGCAAACATGCTGTATTGCTGGATGTCCATTTGTCCATCTTTTTGCGAATCAGGAGACCACGCTCCGCCACTCTGCTTTGCAGATGAGATGGAGGAGAAGGGAAATTTTGCTGAATGGTTTACACTGGAATATACTTGTTGAAATCAGCTAAGAGGAGATTTTTTGTCCAGTTTCATAGGTCATAAAATGTTCAATTAGTCCGTTCCGCGCCATTTGAGACATTGGGGCAACAATCGGGTTTGGCAGGCTGAAGCGAAATGGAACTGACATTTCCCTTCGAATAATTAATAAACAAACTACAACTTTCCGAATAAATCTGAAAAAGGAGGGTGTTAAGACTCAGAAGCGTTAGATATTTCTGCTGGCTCAATGTAAGAAGATAACCATTGAAAGTCAGGGATCAACACACATAATACTCCAGAAGATATTCTGCTGGTATTCTGCTGGTATTCTGCTATAGTGTAATGTCTGTCTTACGCTGTCTGCAGAGGTTACACACTGGCTGATTCGTCAATATACTGACACGCTTCAAATGTCCACTCTTAGTGTTACATTCGTGGAGGTACGAAATGGTCAAACTTTGATTCAGAGTGGGACTGTCCAATTGACCCTACCGAATTGGCGCAACTACTGCAGGATTTCACAGGCCAATGGTGATTCAACGGTGTTCTCGATTTCCAAGTCTTGCTCAAATATGAAAAGTATTGCAGTACTATGCATCTCAGTGGCCTATCTCTTATCAGGGAGAGGGTTTCTGAGGGTTTATTTTTGAAGGAAATACACTGTGCATCAACTAAACTCCATTTTTCGAGCTCCATTTCAAATTTTGAGTCCCCGGTAATTAAAAAAGAAAAACGTTTCAATCGCGTTTAAATTTGCTTTTATATTTGCTTCTTGGAATCAACTGATGCTAAGTGGATCTAACGTACATTTCATCATAAACGATTTTGAAGGTTTACTTTGAACAATAATAAAACGAGAAGGGTTTCATCGGATTTTGTATTAAGAGCATGCAGATCATACCTAATATATTCAAAGTTCTAAGTTACATTTTCAATTTCACCAGCTAGTTTATGAATCATTTCTATTCACAGACCACAGGTATGATGAAGTTGTAGATGTAGCCTGTACTACAGGGATCTACTCCATTAAATGGATTCAAACTTCGGATACAAACTTTATTTATGGATCATTTATCATCTTATCTTCTATTCAGCCGTTGTAGGAGAAGCAGTTCTATAATCCGCTAATTCAACTTTTCTTAAAATGGAAGGTTTAAATATTTGTAATCACGGGCAAAAAAATGGTTGAACTATTGTTGAACAAGTGGCATAATCACATAAATACTCTGAAGGCGTTTTCCACAGTTAAAAATTATATGTTCCCATTCTAACATGAATGATTTCACATCTTGTCTTGAATGTATCTGTGGATAGTCATCCTCTAAACCTCATCGTTGTTTTGTCGTTTCAAAGATTCATACAAGGAAACGGTGTTTATCTGTGTCCGGTCTAACTGGGAAAACTAGCTATAAATAATGTGAGTCGACCTTTAAAATATTGTTTATTAGTCTATCTTGATGGTATTCAGTCACTTTTTACTTAATACACACGTATTTGTCGCTGGTTTTCATAAAATGATGTAAATCTTGATTACTGATCATTTTGTAGTAGAAGACATAGCTATCGAGCGTTACTGGTTGATCAAAATAATGTTTTTAGTCAATGGAAAACGTGTCGCAATAATTCAAAATCTCTGTCCCTAGACTTCACACTGCGTTCAACGCGTAACAGCTGATTAGCATCAGAATGCATAGTCACAATTAGACATTCATTTCCGTTTTTGAAATGGTCCGTACTTCACAGTCTGTTATGTTGGTATGGACTTTTTCTACATGAGGTTTTCTTAAATTAGTCTCTTGAAAACATTAAAGAACTATTCTAACTTGTTCAGAAGTAGAATGAACAATGATGATGATGATGTTTAGCTGTTTTTGCCATTTTTAGATGGGCTGAAGCGATTAAACTGGAAATTCTCGGAGGGCACCTAGTAGCTCTATTTACGACGTTTGAGGCATACATTTTATGGAACTGGTGTACATTTACAAGGTCTTGCGTTTTCATTTACTTGCTAGTCTTGAAGGTAGATAGGTAGTTGAATAAACTAATTCCCCATACCGAATTCAATTTTTGGCCTGAAGTTCTTCTAACCTTGATCTCATTAACTTAAGTTTATACCCTGAAACGATGCTTTGATTTTGATTTTATTATCGAATTTCTTTTTAAATTCACATTCGATGAGTCATGTTTAAGGTACAATCCTTGTTTGCCAAAAGCGCCACATCTATATGAATTATGATGAGCAGATGTGTCTGTATCACGTCTAGAATAAAGTGTTATTGTGAAGATGTGATCCGTCCGCGGCTGGCATGCGGGTCATATTCCAAGTAACGCAACCCAACAGGCCCCTCTCTGTTACCATCGACAATATTCGATCCGATTTCAGTCTCAAAAAAACATTTTCGATATAGCGGCCCGGAGTTTCGTTATTTACTATCCTCCTGTGTGTCGCATGCGATCTGAATGTTCGCATACAGTCCTCAGGAGCCTTAAGTGAAAAACGGCAGTAATTTCAGTAAGGTTTGGGATTGAATTCCGAAAACTTGGTCCGTTCTAAGTGAGAAACCAGACAACTCGAAATTGGTTTATTACCAAATCACACAAAGATCGTCAAAATAACTCGTTCCTTATTTATTCTCATATTGTTCCTAAACCGTGTTAGTTACAAAAAAGTTCATGTGTAACCAAAGAGCGTAATAAAAACAAAGCGATTGGATCCTAAAATCTTGGAAAATTGGATCTTCTAAAACAGTTGAAAATCACGCTTATTTTGTTAAAGTTCTCTTCACCACCTGTTTACAGTTGTTCCCTTCAAAATCACCTAGCCGCCTTAATATTTACCTCATTCAGCTTGGTATTAGTGACAAACAATGTCGAGCTGGTTGTAGCTTAAACCCTTTCCCGTCAATGCAACACTAAGAAACGAAGCCCCGAGTTTTCTTTGCCAAATGACTCAACGTTTACGAGTTGTGATGTAAATGAATAGGCACAGGTCTGAGATGAATATTCCTCGACAAGAACTTTAGAAGTATTTAGTCTTGAGTACAATCGGTTTTGGTGCACTAGAATCAGAACAATATTGAAGTCACCAGGTGATTTTGAAGGGCTCAAGTCGGACTGGAAGGGACAACAAATTTCCTCGATTTTCAAATGTTAGTAACCTTCTTGTTTCAGGAGATAATTTACAATTTTTGATCACTTTGGATTTTTAGGCTCAATGCGTACATATATCAATCTCAGTAGTTAGTACGGCTTAGGAATTATTCGAGAATTCACAAAGTGTCATTTCATACATCTTCGTGAAACCCCCATTTTGTATTCCATTAATTAGACAAATATAATTTATAGACAATTATTGTCTCATTCCGAAAATTCCAGAACGTTCTTCTGGGGAAAAACCAAATTTCGGCATTGGCCCAGGGCAATTAGGTGTATCGGTTCTGAAATTGAACGATAACTCCACAAATTATCAAACAAATATTTAGTATTTCTATATTAAAGAGCTCATCTACTCTCCCTGGTCCATCTTCATCAAATAGCAGTCTGTTTGTGTTTTTAATTTTAAATTTAAATATATTTACATTCAAGTAAGAGAAGATATTAATGAAATTATACAAAATATCTACACTTATCCAGTGTATAACAGAAGCAGGTATCTTATACAATGGTACATCAGATTCTAGGCGTAGCAATGGAAACAATGATAAAGTCCCACCAACTAAAAAGTGATGGAAAAAATTCAATCAATTTTATGAAAACATATAACTTGGATTTATTGTTATAAGTAAAACTAGATGATTGGGGGATTTTTACTATGTTCACACCAGTCCTTATTCACATTAATGTTGACATTTTTGTTCCTAACAATAGGAAGGCAAACTAATAAGACATCCAGCAATTAGGGTGGTTTCTTTCGATTCTTTGAAATCCTATCTATCAATAATTGACTCCAATCCGAGTTAATTAATAATTGATATTCAAATTTCAAAAGCACTCGAGATCCTGTTTTCTGCTCGGTCCTTCGTACTGTTGAAGGGTTGTTAGAATGTGATACTGAGATTAAATGCTCATCCTCACAGATTTTCGGCGTTGCTGGGAAGAAAAGCTTCGAGCTTCATAGCGTGGTCATTAAATACGCAAACATTCATGTTTTATTATGGGAAATAATACATCAAACTAGATCCGTTGTTCCTTTACATGTGGCGGTAGATTCACTCCACTCATTACAGCCAAGATTATTACCTTCCGATTCCGAAATTCACTTTTCTAAATTTGCTAATCCAATAACCTGCCAAAAAATGCATTATGACCTGCCGATCCTCCATGTTACTCAGAGAGCATGTTTGGACCGAATGTTCCATCATGTCCTGAGTTGAGCCACCATTAAGTCTGAAAAAACCGATATCTCTCACCCTGCAGACCCATCTGAGCTTAACATAGATGCCTTTTGAGTTTTTGCCGCCATATCTGTGCACTTCACTTCAACAGCTTAATCGAGAAGAAGACAATGAATATCATCCCGCTGGTATTGCAGAGTATCATTTAGAGAAAGGTTTTTGCTCTTACAATCCCCAAATTTCCAAAAATTTGTCCACCGCATATAATGCAAAATATTACAAAATTTCATCCTTATTTTTCGTTTTGCAAAGATTTGTGAACGAGGGATTGTGCTTTACATGAATTAGTATGATACGTCTATGATATGCGTGCTGGGATGAATCTGTTTTTCTTTCGTCATCCTACATCGTCTCTGATTTAGACGCACACATCATATTCCCTTATAAACATACGAAATATCTCATGTTCAACGTGAAATATTTCTCTCCCGTGGGTGAATCCACTTTTGGTTTAGAACGCTCAACTTTCAAACTTGGACAAAAAACATAAATCGACAAAAAAATCCTTTGAATCTTGTTTTTTGGCTACTTCAATCAATTGTTCATTCATTTACCAAAATTTGCAAAACATTATCATGTTACTACAGAAACTTTGAAACCTTTTACCCATTGGCAAAATGCTATTAACTATAACCCCTATATTAATCATCGTATCATACACCCGCCATATTATACCCCGCCCTAGGAGTGTGATGGATATGGTTAATTAGCCTTTCCCTATTTTAGAATGCGTCGCCTTGGGAGATGAATCAGACGTTTTCGAGCGTGGCGGATCATCCTCTGGGCATTACCGCATCCACCTCAATGGAAGGGGCAACTATACCAGTCCATTACCTCACGTGGCAGGCCCTAGGCCTATCGACGTGACAACGCACAATCCAGTATCTTGGGAAATACGAATTTTTTCGGTGGCATTTTGCAGTGGCGACCATGGCAATCCAGGCTATTTAGTTTTATCGGATTTCGTTCGAGTTTCCTCTTAACGTGATCGAGTATTATTCCTCATGGCTTATTTTCATCCATTTCAGTATCAATTTACTGTAACTATGTTGTACATTAAAAATCTCGTTTTTGAGTTTCTCATGACACTTTCCATGCTGATAACAAGGACGATTTACTCTATTCAGTTAGCTTAACCTTCCGGCGGGATCGCGACGAAATTTTGGTTCGAGGTTGCAGTTTTTTTGAAACTGCTCGGCACATACGCCACCTTTGGACTTTAAACTCCGTGTAATCCTCTGTCAATGACCCTCTATCCACCTGCAAAGCGGCGATCCGCTTCGAGTCGGCATTCAATCGCAATCACGTCGTCAAGCTGTAATAACGTCGTCTTGAAACATCATTTCGAGCGCGCCTGGTCATGTAAGTGTTCATTTTTTGATGAGGAAAAAGCAAATGGGCCAGGAGAACAGAACGTATGTAGGTCCTGCGTTCAATACGTATGTAAAAATCATTCGGCAAAGATCGTCAGATGTGAGAAGTACGAATGAAGTAGAAAGTGAATGAGGGAATCGAGCGCGTTCATTGCTCTTTCTGAAGAATCCTGTTGATGCAGACTTGAGCGAGAGGTGCAATTTAATTCCCGCATTACGTCTAAAAGGACGATATAATGCGATTACCGTTGGTTGTGGCAGTTCGTAGAATCGTAGGATGTGTGGAAACAGTTCACAAGGCTTTACGCGTGTTTGCGGAGGACCGAGCGACTCAGTTGATGCGACAATTCTCCTAATTCCTCTAGGGAATTTACGCCACCGCGCTCCCCGTTACAATTCAATCACCTTCAAAGGTACGTCGGCAGTTCAACTGTTTGGCACCGGTTGATCCCGAGTTTCACTCATTTCACTTTCCTTCGGCAAGGTCGTCAAAGGACGCAGGATGGAAGCGTAACGGATTCTCAGAAGAGGGAAGAAGGTAATTCCCCTCGATCGGAGCTCCCACTTCATTAGCGGCCGTAATATAAGTAGAGGCTGAGCTTCAAATCAATGGGAAAGTGGCGGCGGGCCAATCCCACCGGTAGCCTTTTACCTTGCACTTGCCTCCTGTTTTACTTCCGAGTCTACCTATATGTTCCGGAAACGATGTTTTCACTTTCGGAAAATGAAAAACAACACATCTGCCAAGTTGGTCGTAGCACGTAGCTTCCTCGCATTACAAGGTTTTGAAATCAAAAGCTTGTTACTAGGTTTTACTGGACGAAAATGAAAGGGACATGTTCCCACCGACATCAACCCCTTAAAGCGGGTGAGCCGACCTGTATTGCTGGAGATTTGTAAATTCAAAAGAATTGAGACCCTCTACGCTCAAATCTACAATTCTTCTAACCAGCATCCCGAACCGATTGACTTCCCAGGAATCGTATGGTTCTGGCCTATATCTGTGGATTGCGGGTCGAGGTTATCCTGTATAAATTTCTTAGTTCCGAATCTCTTAATTTGGAGCGTTATATCTGTTTATTCTTGTCAGAAACGTTTCGTCCCGCAGCGGGGACTTCCTCAGTCTAACTATGTATAACTACTAGCATACTTTAGGCATTGACATGGTGGTGGCACCACACATCTCTTGTTGTTTGTTACTTTTAGCTCTGTAGTTGACGTTAAACTGTTCACTCCTCCCTGTCCATGTACTCAAGTTGGTCATACTCTCTATTGCTCAGTTGTTTGATCTCAACTGCGTCAATTAGTTAAACAACTTTGCTCTGTTATAAAAATCAAAAAGGGGAGAGAGGAACTGCAGCATAAATTAAAATTACTGAATGAAATGCTAGTAGTTATACATAGTTAGACTGAGGAAGTCCCCGCTGCAGGACGAAACGTTTCTGACAAGAATAAACAGATATAACGCTCCAAATTAAGAGATTCGGAATGAATGTGGTCACTCCACTACCCACACCCACTATTATTTCTTAGTTTCCAGATCAAAGTCGTCTTTTACGCATCTGTAAACGATAAATTCTGTAACTACTTGTATATCGTCAGTTTGACCTCGGATCAATCTCGGATAAATCTTTCAACACATTTCATTATCCTTGTTCTTTTAAGAAGAATTAGAAGAAAAAATGATTATGAAACTAATAGCAGCAGAATATACAATTTCCAGGTTTATATTAAATTTTGATAAGTCCGCAGTGAAACAATATCTTCTTTTTAAAATCTTGACGACTTCTCTTTTTGGAATTCGGAAGAGCATTCATTTTTCTAAACATGTGGAAATTTCTAGGTAAGTTTTAACTAATGGTCACCACACTTGGGAAACTTTATGCTGACATATTCTCTGTCGGTAATTGAGACGGTGAAATAAAACAAATGGGCTAAATGGTCACACTTAACTTCAGTGGTAAACGTCTTCCGAACGACCCCATAAAAATGAAAACGTAACTAGTTCTTCATTACTTTAATGGACACCCCAGGTTCGCTCAGTAAAACTTTAATTTTCACCTCCATCGTAAAGACAATGGGCTTCTCTTCCAATTAACTTTTCGCTGTCAAGGTAATTCGCCCTGCAACAACTGCCAATTTTCTAAACTGTTAAACTCACTGAAGTTTTGTTGTCTAGCTTTCAAGTCTGTCTCACAATCTATCGAAGCACTTCGAATCGAAAGGTTTTTGAATGATTAACAGTAACATTGACCTTGTGCTGTGAAATTACTGAATTGAAACTATTACATATTCTCTGAAGATCTGTCCACGGAACGTCATCCCGGTTCGTCGACCTCGGCGGTTTCTAAACAGTTTAGGATGTCTGAACGTGCGTTTCGTTCACATCTTTCTCTCGATTTGAGTTGCCTAGAATCATAAACCCAGCTCATGCTTAGGCGATTGAACAGAAAAAATAACCTCGTTTGACTGTACGGAGGCGGGATGATATAGTGCTTGTATGAAACTCACATATCCAGGGCAATTCGTATTACAATGGTTTTCACTTATGTAAAGTGATGAATTTATTTGCCCCAAAATGTAAATGCCTCACGGATTTATCGATCAAACTAGAATCCATAGATCAAATAGACATGAGTTTATATTGTATCCCGTTCAATCAATTTCAAAATGTTCTGGATGTGCTGAAACAGCGTAGTAATGATTAGTTTTTTAGGGTTCTGCGCAGCACCCTTTCATCCTCATAATCGACACACAAAAAATCGAATAAGATCATAAATATTCGGTTTCTTATAGATGTTTCATATTCGCACATGCTCATCATCTAGTAATGTTACGATGATCTGAAAGTGATTCGAGAATATTAAAATGTTCGGACGTATAGTCCGTTAGAAAACATGTTCAGTGGATTTTACATAAGCGCTAGCGCTTAGTGGAGTATCAGTTTGTGACCACGTAACTGATAATGGACCTTCTTCAATGTTTTTGTATTTTGGAACCACAGGGATAAGATCGGACACTGTTTTGGTTCCAATTTCGTTCGGTACTAATGCAAGTTCAGCGCAGTTGGGCTAGAGGCCAGGTCATTATGGTCCCCCTCCTCCGTGAGCCCATCGATGTTGATGAACAGCTACTATACTCTTGCCCACGTAGGAGCGACCCTGCGGTTTTCTGAAGACCTCTGGGTCTGGCAACGCCGCTCAAATCGGAGCCTACAGGTAGTGGCCTGACGGCTCGCATCGGACCCTAATTACGGTACGGTACTTACGTCTTATACAATTCAAATGTGATCTAATAGTTAATTCGATCATGCCATCACCAGAATCGTGATGTACATGAAAAAAGGGACACAACGAGTATAAATTTGAACTGGAAAAACACACCTAGACGTTATGTAAAAATACCCAATGGCGGTTTTCGTCGAACTCAAACAAAAATGGGTTTTTTCCAATGCGGGGTATCGTGTTCCATGCAATTTCGGACGCCGAAGCGATTGGAGTGGGTCCCAAACCTGTGCGATTGACCCAGAGCAAGAAAATCCATTTTCATGCGGCAAAATGACATTATTTCCGTACTTTTCGAGCCCCATCCCATCTGACAGGGTTGGATCAAAGAAACATGAGTTTAAGTGTTATAAAGTTCGACACAAGATAATAAACTGTGTAATCAAATGTGCAAATTATCACACACTTGTTTGATAAGGTGTTCTACTCAAAATCACGATGTTGTTTGAAACTAGGAAAAAATTGGTGGGGAATCATCTTATATCTTGACGATTTTTGAAATCAAACAGAGCTTCCAGACATAAAAGTCGGACATCAAATTTTATCAAAAGCTGATCTCTACGGTGATTAATGTGACCATAATCACTTAACAAACTGACTTATTCACTATAGTATTAGTACAGATTTTCGTAAAAGTGTTGGGAGAGAGGTGCGAAGAGTGTTCTGGATTGGAATCTCCGACCCCCATACGCTCCGAGACCCACATTACATCCAGTGACCCGGAAAACAGCCGATCTGGCACCAGCACCAAAGCCGCGTCGCGCTCTTGGGGAAAATTTAGATGCTGTTTTTATTCACAAGACTGTAAAGGTTACCGAAGATGTTTCTATAAATACTAAATAAAAACATCTGGTGCGGGGTTCTACAATGCTTCCCTCTGGACGTTACTCTTGAACGGTCGTAGGAAAGGATTCGTCATCAGAGAGGCTCCCTATATTCCAGTAAAGGAATGCAAAAAAGGCCTCAAATGGAAATAATTGCCGGGGGATTTCAGGTTTTGTGAATACATCGAAAATCAATCTATCTTTATCTCTGTTATGTTAATTATAAATGTCTTCAATTTGTAGTATGACGTCAACGTCTTCTTTATTACTTTTGACACGGATATCTTGAACATCATCATGTAAAATTTGTCATTTAATGCTTTACAAGTAACGAGATACCAAAAACGTAGTAACGTAGTGCATTTGCTTACAACCAAAGCGTTGCTGGTTCCATAAACCGTTCAGCCGGTTTTATTTCCCAACAGAGATTAGGAAACAGCAAATTCTGTTTGCTTCTGGGTATGTCCTTTGTCTGGGGTCATCCTATTAAATTCGTCGCGTATCACGAAAATGTAATGTGATACCAGTAAACAAAACACGAGGCAACGTGGTGAATTTGCTGCCAACCAATGCGTTGGTAGGTTACGGACATATCCACGCTTCGAGTTTTTGTGCACGAGGGGTAAACATCATTTTTTAGTCGTCATACAAACCTCCCTCTCTCGTCTCTCTCTCCCATTTTTCTCCAAACAAACTTCATCCTCCCGCGAGACGTGACTTTCTCATGATCGAGGGTGGAATCATTTGAACATGCTACGAGCGGGACTAACAGAATCCCGCGGCAGTCAAGCCCCGCTCGCCCTGAAAGCCCTCAGAAACATATGGGCTCGCATTACCGCGTCAGGGATGAGTGTGAGCGAGTCGGGCGTTTCTTCATTAGTCGGGTCCCAAGAAAGCAGCCAGTTAATTAGGCGGCCTTGACAACTCGGTCATGCGTTCCGAGCAGGATCGGCCGCGGCGTCGATCTGCCCCACTGACTGGCTGACGGGGTCGTGTCAAAGCGACTCTCCAAATACACCGCGAGTCACTAGGCCTGTGCCAGCCGTCAGGGCTGACATCAACATTAATAACAATCCAATGAAAGCTTCCCTGGACCTCTCCAAACCCTGTCTATTCGAAGACAGGAGGTAAATATTGTAAGACGTGGAACATGGGTTAAGATAAAGTCAGAATAGACAAAAAAATCGCCAAAAAGGCAAGAATCAACACCAATGTTTTTCAGGAATGTGTTGTTGCGGGGGATCTCTGAACAAGGTGTACTAAAATCCCTCCGAATCTGGGTACTTGGTAACTGTGGGATGCCTGAAAGGTCCAATTTTCCAGTGTTACCCTCATAACTCGAAAACGATACCTTGTAGAAGAAAAAGTTCTTGTACAATAATGAAAGCTTATTCAATTTGCTGTAACTTTGCTCTGATATATGAATATCAAAATCCTCACCGTTTTCGTATTACAGACCTCCGAAAGTTGACAATTAATAAAAAGTTCCCACCCGATGTGTTTTGTCATAATCTTCCGTCTAGATCCGCAGTTGTTCATCTTAGACAAACGTAGTCTGTAGAAAGTTTGATGACAATGTATAGAAACAAGGATATATAAAAATATGTGAATTTATGTGGATGAGATTTCGGAGGGAAAACGTGGCTCCACTTTTCAGTGTATATTCTCATCATTCAATTTTTTAAATGGGTTTATGAAACGTGCACCTGTTTGCGATACATCAATCAACTTCGTCAAAACTTTGGGTGAATATTTTTCATTAGTTTTCGAGATGGATGGGTAGCGGTAGGTTGGAAGGTAGCAATAAAAACGGAGTTAGGTTAGAACGTTGTATATATTTCCAGGAAAAATTTCTATATTTCCATGTTCATGTTTGTCACCATCGAAATCGATTCAACTGTGTAACTCATCATTTTCGTGGATATAAAGACAACGTTCTATCTTACTCCGTTTTTATTGAAATGGTTTTTCACAACTTCGTAGGGAGCGATTTAGACCATAGGAGGGACTACCAGGCGGGAACTTGGGCGGTGGCATTTGATGTCGGGAAGTCTCACAAAAATTCACTGTAAGTATTCACATGGACAGGACAGTGATGGTCATAGACATACAAATAAACTTCCTAATTTGAATAGATGTAGAAAAGTGAAGACCCCAGGGAAGGAAAATGTAATTGATCGCTGTTATTCCTAAATCACCTTTTGATGGCGAAACACTAAAAATTCTGTAATTTGCGACGTGACCCACATATTTTTTGTATCCTTATAGCGAATGTAATTCTCTGCAACGTTTTATATAGACAACGGTTCTGTAAAATGAACGAATGAAGATCTAGACAAAAGCTTTTCACAAAAAAAAAAAAAAAAAAAATTTTTTTTAAATTGCCAACATTGTACTGGTTTGGTACATACTTTTATTTTGATAATAAAGTTACAGGAAATCCAACAATCTTTCATTCTTGTAAACGGTAAGGGGTATTGTTCTAATTATTCTCACAGAATATTGATCAACGTCGTGGCCGGTCCAAATTTCATTGAAAGCTAACATCAATAACTGCAAATCATGTGATACTTGAAAATGAGTGGGGTACTTACCAATGCTTGCATTTCGTGAATCAAAATAGGCTCGCAAAATTAGAATTCAACTTCAGACTTATGCTGGAAAATTCACTTGAATTTCAGAACAATGAGACAAAAATCGATTGAAAAAAAAAAAATAAAATAATAAATGCAAAAATTATAATTATTTGTTTGATTATTACAGCATTATCACCTTTCATTACAACTGCATTATTAAACATTTTTTTTCCATCAATTTAGTAGCATTAATAAAACTGATAGATATACCTAAAATGAATGTATCAAAGTGCTTGAATTTCAACACAATTTCGTTTCGTTTGTGATCGTATTCAGAAGATTAAATTGATTATATCAATAAAAAGACAATTTTAATCCAAAAAATAAGAACCGACTTCAAAAAGTTTTCGCATCTTGAAACTTGAATGGGACCAATTTGGAAGATGGCTTGGCTCCAACAGCCGAATAGCCGGAAAGAATTTGCTCGTTATTTTTGCATAGTTTGGTTATTTTTCCGCGAATACAGGATCTTTCGGCAACTTTGATAGTAAAATCGTGTTTTAAGAGCCCAGAAAAGTAACTTTCTGGAAATACGAAGAGCACCCGATCAAATTTCAATGTTGTAGCTGATAGAATAGCGAGCCCTCGGCTCGGGAACACTTTGCTTTACAATAATCTCCATTTTTATTTTCTTATGAGACCTAATGGGACCTAACGGACATTTTGAAATCATCAGGAGCAAAATCGGTCAAGAATTTAGGGCCTTTAGGCGCGAACAATCTACTTACAAATCTTCTCCTTTTTGAAGTCGGTAAAATGGAAAAAAACGTACACAAAGGTTTATTATTTCTGTATTAGATAACCCTCCTCGGATCGCCGGACTACCAGAACTTGATTGTACAACTGGAGACAATGCTTCATAGGTACGCTAGTAGAAATCCACACGAAATTTAACGAGATAAAATAAAAATGCAAGCTCAAAGAATGCTTCCGCTAGCTGTCCTCAAGTGATTTGAGGCTTGGAAGATGGCTTTATCGACAGCATAATCGTTGAGCTTCAATCGTACTATTTAGGCTATCGCCAGCCTCTTGTATCACTAGCCATCCATCAGAGGATTTTTCAAATATTGAGCCAACGGAAGATCGTTGAGCGACCCGAGTTTTGTCATTCGATTGGCGCAGCTAATTCCCATTTGAATCAAACAAACACAAAAACCCTCCTATATCGGAAGTTTTCGAGGTTTCAATCTATTGACTGTTTAGTCCTTAAATATCATCCATTAGAGTTGATAAATCAAGATGCCGATATTACTGGTTCTATGTTTTGGGATTTTTTAAACAAATTTCGTAAACTTTGGTTCAGTAGTTTCGAGGGGAAGCTTCAGACGGCGTACGGAGGATGGACGGTTTTTTTAAATTCGGTTTTTGAAATCTGCTCATCTTGAAACGTACACCAAAACATTTTTTTCTTGGTTATCAAAAATGAGCTAGCGACCTAGCGAATGTTTTTAGTACTTATGTATAGATGCTGTTTTTCATGTGTAGATACTGATATTTTTGTGTAGATGAATTTACCTTACTCGGCTACGTGGCTGTCATACAATTCGTTGATAGTGGAGAATCTGTGTAATATGGTTTGTCATGAACGAGAAGGACTGACGACTGAGAGATTCTCATCCCCTACTTTGATCCTGACGCCCTCTAAACTCCCAACATAGTTATACAGCAACAAACACATCTATAGAGCAACTGTAACGCTTTACAGACAAGAGGTTTCTCCCCTTCGGTTCTTTCACCACCATTGTCCGCTTCTGAATGCCAAGAAAGTGGTTAGCTCTTCAGCAAGAAGTTGGAATTAACTGCCGAGATGAAGAGTTTGTACCGACTCCATTTTACTGTAGGATCACCGGGCGGGAGCACAGCTTGAATTGCTCTCCGCCTGTCAGCAAAAACATTTTGAGACATCTGAAACGCTAACGCCGATCTCGTTGAATTCCTTTTAAATTCGTCTTCTTCTTTCGATTTGAAATGTGTTCGACTTTCTATGAATGTTACGTAGAAGGCAAATATGGTTGTGTGTGGAATCATACTGAGTACATGTATAGACCACTGATCTGCACAGAAATGCTACCCAATACGTTAATAATCAACCGTTGGGTTGCAATTTTTGCAATTTACGTATCTTGTAACCCGAACAAACACAGTTGCTTATCAACAGTAATATATCAGGAAGGATCCTTCCAATTTATCTTCAGATATATCGCAGAAAACCTGTAGCTAGTCACAATCGTGTCTAATTGTTTTCGTGTGAGTTTTTTGCGACTCACCGGTTAACGCTTCGGTATTTATTGAACTACTTCCACGAGACTCTACTTCTTCTTTACCGATTCAGTGTCCGTCATTATCCAATTTTCCAGAATGTTTTTTTGTGTGGATATGTCACCATCGTTGAGTAAACAGAAACAACTGTCGTGAAGGGACAGAATGGAGTAACGAGAAATAATACCGAAAAAGTGAACCATCAAAACATTATAAAGGCAATAAAAACAGTAGCACTCGGCGAGTTTTGGTTAGCAGAAATTAATAATCCCAATTTGTTTTTGTTTCCGATTATGGATAAATAATTTCTCTCAAAAATCGAAATCTCCAGTCGCATTTTGCGTTCCAGATCATTCTGAACAACTTTCGTTTCTTATCTGTCTGTCTGTCTGTACATCCTTGTAACAAGCCTAATTCCTCTCATCCGATTTTGATAACATTTCGAGGGACTGTGCGAGTTGGAATGTAGATGGTCTTCTTTGAGTTTCGTTGCTCTCTTAAATTTTCAGGTTAGTCGGGGAAGTACTATTTGAAAATTTCATATTGTTTTCTACTTGATGTTATCGTTAGTGGCTACTTCACGTGAATTCCCACTTGACTGCCGTTTCTTAAAATGAGTTAGTTTATCCGTAGTACCGATTCTCGACTCTGCTTTCGGTTATGAGAGAACTTCCGCTCCCTGAGTCTAGTTGCTTAGTCTGAGAGCTTCTTCAGATTGAAGGCAATCATTGTGTAATGCTATAGTTGAGTGAAACATCCCAGTAGAAAAACGAAGCTTTTCCCAGTTCGCTGGTTCCAAACATGGAGGTGCGCCGAGCAGTATGAGCAATCATCGATCACGAAGACACAACAACCAAACATACAACCCTATCACGACCGCGCGAAATGTGTAGGTGGAGATGGGTTTCTTCAACATCCGAACAGAAAAATAGAGATGTTGCCCTCAGATATCCGGCCTGCGCGATGCCAAGGCACTACTGAATCCTTACCATAACAAACGACATTGGCAACAACATATTCATATCACTTTTTGTAAGAACTCGTGTGCAGTACAGCACTGCTCAACAGCAATCATGTCTTATTTAGTCTGTTCTTTTTCATTCTAATGGAAAACCCATTTTAAATGTTGCACAAAATCTTGTTGGAACATAGGAATAAAAATCATAATTACTCACTAAATCATAAAATACGTCATGAAGCTTCAAAAACGTTCCGTAGATAGCTTCTAAAGTTTATGGAGATATCACATCGTCATATGAACAGCTGTGGATGAATCTTGGCGTCGTTTCTGCACTTCTCAGCTTAATCGTCAAGCATACATGCTCATCGTTTTAGGACGTCTCTGAATCAATGAAGGAATGCCGACTATATTGTATGAATGAACGAAAGTGTGACGTGATTTATCAAAGTAAATTCAAGAAAAAAAAGCAAGTGTACAATGTACATCACAAAAATTTTAGATTAAAATACCGACAACTGGGTTGGCAGTAACATTTCGCCAATGTACGAATTTCGTAAAATTATTGTTGACCTTACGTCACTAAAACGGCCACAACGCCCTTACATGTTGAAGTAAGTTGAAATCTAGAGACGACCGTTGGAAAGAACATTAAATTTCTTATCTCCCTGATTTCGAAGAAGAATCTTCCACTTAAGTTTTACGGGTTAAAAATCAGTCCAAAAATGAAATTGGTGAATTTTTGAAAATCTTCGGGTCCACCTCAGCAGTTGGACAAGTGAATTTTCGCAGCCTGACTGTGCTCTCCAGCGGTATAGTCGAATTTAAATTTACTCCACTAATTAAGGAAGAAAATTTAGTACGAAACAAGAAAAACACAAGATGAAATCGACGTTCGTGACTTTTTACGTTTTGATTCTGGGTCGGATTAGGGCTTGGTATCCACGTACTTTTATCCCAGTTCATTCATAATACAGAGTACTAGTGGCTCATGTTAACGAAATGGTAAGATAAAATAAGATGGGAGCTACCTAATCAAAATTATCCTTGTTTGGTTGTTTCGAGCTCTCTGATTGGTCAATTGCATACGTCCTCCTCAATTCAAACTGAAAATGCCATGGAATTCCACACTGTACCTCACCATTTTGTGTGACCTTGGAGCAGGTGATCACGTCCTTCTGATTGGTCAGGTGACAGCTTCAAATTGCAGTCAAGCTGAGCCGTGGAGGGTGTATTTGGCACGGTTCAAATAGGGTGAGGCCAGTCTTGTTTCACGAAACTCAATGGAGGGATTTTTTCTTCGTATATTGGTTTGGTGGTACACATGATTCCACCAACAGCTGCCGCCTTAATACTGTCATCTCAGTTGATGATGTACTGTGTAGTGTAGTTGATCGAGCAGTTCCACCACTCATGGACTCACAGCTCGTATTTCGACCATTGCCTGAATTTGGAAGATCTCCTCTTACCAACCAATCGAAGATAGATGACGTCGTACTGCAACCCTCATTTGTCGAAATGTTCTCGATTTTGAACCATTGTTTTCAGCCGTACCTAAAATAGAACCCAAAACCCATAGGCCAAGTGAAGAGCAACAGATTTCCCGCCCACCTGGAGACCTCAACCTCGGGAGCGGCGCTCGTAAGGTCAGCTGAGGGTTGTGGCGTCTCCTACCAGTTCCAACCCCCATCCCCCTCCACAGCACAACCTTCCCCTTTTATCGACTGGATTTCATTCTCGGCCTCCAAGCTCACCCCCCAGCTCCACCCCCGGTTAACGCTCCGGGTTTCCCGCCCCTCTTGCCGGTTTCCCATATCAGCCCTATGCTCCGGCTTTCCAGAACAACGCCCCTGTTCTCCTACTAAACTGCTACTTTCCCGTAACTAAGAGTTAACTCTGCTTACTTAACCACATGAATCGAAGGAAAGTATCACAATCAACGTCTTTTTCTTAAGTCTGCAAATTTGGGCGAGGCACATACCTTCCACGTATCCATCACAATAATTTGGAGATCGTTTGATCGTTATCATAACCATAAACGATTCTGTGCAGGATTTCTATGGTTGAGGATGTTCGATGAACAGATAATCATCGATATACCGTTACACAGTCATTTTCTATCACACATTTAGCATGAATCTAGTGTAGTATCATCACGGTTTTTGTAAGTATCTGCGACATTTCTGTCCTACCTCATTCATTTAGTATTATAGTGTTCAGAGGTTTTTCACATAACATGAACTGGTATATGAGTGGCAAATGGTTGTTCGCTGAGTTGAACTGGAATCCTTCCCGTCATATTCCCCTTGACAACGGAAGAATAAAACTTTGAAACGTCAGAAACAAGTTATTTATTCAAGACCGAACCTCAACAAAATAGAAAATAAATTCCACAAATAAGAAAGAAAGAAAAATTCTGAAATTTAGAAGAAATATTGATTGCAGATTTGGAAGAAGAAATGATAAATGTTTTATGTGCTTCCGTGGCTGCTTGAGTCTCGCCGTGTCCATAGATGGGATGCTGGTGTGAATTAAAAGTTGATGAAATTTTCAATCAATGATTTGAATGCAATTGTTAGTAGATTTTACAGTGATTACATAGTAAGAGTAGAACGGTTATTGTGAAATGCTACAATCTTCCTTTGAGTCAAACTCGTGCTGGAAGAGGGAGCGTCAAAACGGAATAATACAATTCTCTTCAAGAACGCCTTAAATATATGTATAAATACATAAGGACATTTTTGTTGTTGTTTTTTTACAAAGTAACTTACAAAGTTACAAAATCTTACAAAGTAACGTAATATTTGCTGCTAGTGAAGTGCATAATATGCTCTAATATTTTCCTTGAATATATGTAAACTACTAACGGAATTTCTTAATAAAACCATTCCTCCAAAAAGGTAAAATCTTGGTGCCGATGAGGTATTACAATGCGGTGTGCACAAGGTAAGATTGTCATCACTCCTGTTTTCAGTGTAAACTCTACCTATTTTATTTTCCAAAAACATTTTGTAGGTGAATATAGTAGTGGTTCTTCCGTACAATTTTTGATAATCAAGAACTTTGAATTTGTTAAAAGGACCAAGACGAAAGGATCTATGATCTCTTTCTGGTTGTTGGAGTCTAAAATGTTAGCCGTATTTGGTAACTTCCTTAAAACGTTCACCGCAAAAAAACTGGTCAAATCTTGGTTTATCGAGGCTATATCGTCATTGATGCAGAAGTTGAGTGTGGTCGCTCTATCAATGTGGAGTGCCTCTGTCCACTTTTTGCAAACTAATTGGTAAACTCACAATTTTGACTCGGACTCAGCTACACCTCGACACTTATATGTGTGATTGGTGTTTCCAGAGGGGAAGTCTGGGCCCACAATCACCAAATTCCATAACTTACACCTAGCTCGTTCGCATGGGTGTAAGCCTTCTTGATCTGGTGGCTGCAACCCTGGGTGGCGATGCGACAATATCTCCTCAATATTTTCCGCTTGCCTGTAGATTACTCTTGGGTTTTCACGAAAGACTTTTCGAGTTAGTGTGCGGGGCGTCAAGGCATGGTGGAGTTCGCGAAGGATACTACTCAGCATTTGGGCTCCTAAGAAAAATGTGGTGACCAATGGAATCTGAGTCGTTGATGCTTGCTGTCTTTGTTGGTTGGCCATATGTGCTGGGATAATTTATCTTGTTTGTTTATCAGTGGATTTCTAAGTCGAGTAGATACGCAGTATATTGCACCATTGTAGGTATTTTTACATTAGCTCTTGTTTCGAATGAAGGGACTAGTAAAGATTGGTGATCACGGAGTTGGATTTATAACCAACTCTCACCGTCTTGGGGACATCTAGAAGTCGATTCAAGGTTTGGAGACACACTGATCAGCTGAGAACCCGTGTAAGGTAATTTCTTTCGTAATTATCTCTACCAAACTGAAATAAAGTTGAGCTCTTTTAAAGGCATGTGGAATATAATTACAATCTATGCGTTATTCACCGACTACGTTCAATCATTATAGGTTAATGATTTACGTACAACGGATATCCAATTCGAAATGATGAACTATTGAGTAATCATTTGCAGCGTTTTTTCTAAGCAGCCGATCATTTACAATTGTACAGCATTTACAGTCACATTCGTCCCATATCTGTTCAATCATAATCACAACATTAATCAAACGGCTAATTTCCCAAAAGAGAAGTATTTTTAGCTTCTCGCCAGAAATATGACGGTCCGGAAATTCGATCGATGTTGTGGTATCGTGTCAAGTGCCTGTATTCAAAGAGGTAGATAACCGCGGTAGGTAATCATGGGAGATGATCATTATTGATTTATTATTTCCAAAAATAACCCTCATTTATGGTCCTAAGAGAAAACTATTGCTTGGAACATCCCTTCACGAACTCGATGCTTAAAATTATCTTGCTTTCCCCCTTCCGAAGATTATTATCAGAGCTTCCTGATCAGTTTTAGTTCCGTGTCCGTCTGTTTGAGGTAATTACTGGTCCAAGAAATATACCTACCCATTTATAGTCAGACTAATGAAATTTTTAGATTAAAATTATCATGTTACCCAGAAACACCCCTCCGAACCGTAAATTCAAAATTTCCAAGGTTTGTTGCATTACTGGACTAAAATTGAGTTGATTAGACAAAACAATCTATAAACTAGACTAAAATCGGAGTTGCACAAAATAGAAAATTAACATCAGATGAAAATACAGAACGTATAACGGTTAACGCTATTACCTCATCCATTCACCGCTTTTTATGATGAAAATTGAATGTTGGAAATATTTGAATAAAATTCACGCAATCAAGGACATTTCTTACTTTAGTAATGCGGAATGTCTGCCAGTCCTTTGCCTTTAAGGTCCAGCCATATAGATTTACATTTATGTGGAAATAAGTATATAGACGATTGTCTATTGGTCCAGCATGGATGGCCCTTGTAATTTACTGCCGTGTAATCAGGTGGGTCAGTTGCCAGTGGCCAGTTTTATTTCAGTTTACAGAGTTGGAGACGTAGAATTTAGTTCTACAACTGATGTTGAACAGACCATATCTGTCACGGACTGATTGATATTATTAGATATTAGTTTCATCATCAGTAGATGTTACGATTTCCATCAAAGGGCTTTGTTTTTCATGAACTAAGCATTTCTCAGTGTCTCAGTGAAATGTTTGTGAAAACTCCGCAAGAATTTGGAAACAATCCTACGAATAACGAGATCTTCGTGGTATTAAACCCTAACTGGGATGGGCATGTATAATAGTTGCTAGGAAAATAAGAGCGTGAGGGGGTAGTTCAGAGCATGATGGCTCCTCAAGAAACTGTCAGACTGACAATGCTCTGTTCCCTGATCCAGTCACATTAAGTTATGCTGTGGGTGCGTGGAGTGATACTCCTTCCTGCTTCCATCTGGAACAACTATGGAATTGTTCGTTGGAACCGTTACGCGTAAAACAGTAACAGTAGCGTTCAAAAGAACGCCGAGCTAACGGTCGTAGTTCAGCCTCCTGATTCTGCCGATCAGACTGCGTATTTACATTTAAGCGCGGTGGCGGCGTTGAAATGGTGCATGATTTGTGAAGCGCTTCTACCTCAAAATTGTACCCTGGTTGCTGGTTGGATGTTTTTCTGAATAATTTAAACCGTGAAATACGAGTAGAAATTTTGATTTTGGCGTGAAAACGTCCGTCATCACTAAAAAGTGAAAACGATGCTTTTACAACGCTTAGGTTCCTGGAGGAACAATGGTCATGCTGCAAGACCGGCATTCTTATTTCTTGTCACAATAATTTTCGTTGGGCCTTCGGAAATAGGGAAAGTACCAATCTCAAAGAGCCACTGTGTAATATTTCGGAGCGTTGGGATCGTAATATGAGGACGCCATGGAGGGTAGGTACCTACTCGGCGATCGCTCCGCACAGACACCGCCGGCGACGCGGTCATCGATCCGCCTCCAGCCACAATAACAGCCTCTTGAAAAATTCAATCCATTCGCGTGATAAAGTTGGTAGAAAGTTTTTCAAGCCCTCGTCAAAAGTCCCCTTTCTTTCGCTGCCGCCCCCTGCTGGGCTTCAGGCGAGGATCGTCAGAATGCGTTCGCGTGCAGTCCGTCGCTCCCAGATCATAATCGCTTTTGACAGATCATAACCGTACAAAGGGAAAAGTCACAAGTGCCTGCCATTATTTTTGGATTCAGGTGTGGTAATCGAAATCTTTTTCTCAGGTTCTAGTGGTCCCATCGCGCTCTAATTTTTAAAACAATATAGGGAGCACTGTCTATCGTTATTTTATTCGAAAGATAATGAGCTCGACAGACCCGCTTTAATGCTTACCAATATGTTTATCACACGTCATTAGAT
This sequence comes from Creontiades dilutus, assembly GCA_031894815.1. Classification (NCBI taxonomy): domain Eukaryota; kingdom Metazoa; phylum Arthropoda; class Insecta; order Hemiptera; family Miridae; genus Creontiades; species Creontiades dilutus. The sequence continues at coordinate 1,086,161 of JAVIWC010000496.1, read as the reverse complement.
CTGTCATAACTTACACACGCCAAAAACGAAATCAAGTTTCAGTATTGAAAGATTCCTAACTACGTTTCAATTTAAACCTTGATTCGTAGCGCTGGCCCTTGAAAGTACCTTTGTAATTTAGAAGACAGGTGTGGCGTAGGGTGGAGACGACGCGTGTTGTCGGCGTACCAGGTAGGCTGGTTGGTAGGTGCATGTGGGAAGCGCCAACAGCTTCCGTTGTTTTTGAATGAGGGTCCCCGTCCTTGGGAATCAACACGTTCCGCTTGTTTAGATCGAGATGATTCTCACTTCACCTTCTCACCCCGTCTCGAGTGTCTCATGAAAATTCCCTTCGAATTGCCGCTAATGAACGCCCGCTCGCTCCTCTCCGGATCTTTAATGACTTAGTGCGGTTTGCGCCCTACTTTTCCTCCTTTCGCAAGTTTTGAATCTGAAAACGGAAAACAATAGTCGATAAAATTAACTGAACCGTCACACTCTCTCGTCAGTTCAATCAGTTTCGGTGCATCACTCCCACGCACAGTGTCTTGGAACTCTCCGAACTTCCTACTTCCATCTCAGAAGACCAAACAATTAGTCCAAACACATTGAGCAGCTCACGAAGCACTATTGTTGTGTTCCTATTTCACTTACTACGTTACAAGCAGAGAAACTTCAGCCAAGTTCGTTTGGCACATAGCTTTCTCGTATCCAGAACGTGAATTGACAGTGTATTGAAGCGTTTTGAATAATTTGGTTGAAGATAACAGTAAATTAAGTTGGATTGTGACATTTCTAACATGTTTGGGAATAATCAAATCATCATTTTCCAACTAATTTAAGCGAAATTGGACGAACAGACCATGAAAAAATTATGATTAATGGGTATTACATTTCTGCCTCCATGGTGAAAACAAATATATTGAATTATTGAAGAAAATGATGACCTTCCACTTCCACTCTAAGATTTTGCACTTAACCGCTCCGAAGATCACAGAATCATATCGTCAACAATAATCCCGTTACTGTGTTATTATTCAGTAACTGCCACATGACCTAACCGTCGAAATCTATTCAACGCTGTAACTCATTTAATTTTCGTGGAAATTGACTACGTTACAAACTCAGTGTTTTTCTTGACAGGACGACTGCCTGTACGACGATCTTTATCTTCCTCCTATTGACACAATGGTCTGAGTTTCTTGCAATGACTTGGTACACGGATAATGGGCCATCCAAGCTCCTTAGTGAGAGGAATTGTCGAAGACGTCTGAAGAAGAAGTTACCTCTTGGACCTTTTCTGACTGTTGTAGTAACTTTAAGGGAACTATTGATGTGCGAACTATTCAATGTCAGCAAGTTGAACGAAAATCCACTTCAGAATCGTGATATGGGTCATTTCAAAATTTCGCGTTATTTTGTGTCACATAGCTCCTGTTCTCACTCTGTATGTCGTAAGAGCTCGGGATTTTCTCAGCAATATACAGCAGACTGGTATCTACTTAGCGCCGTGAAATTTACGTCAGTCAGCTAACTAGCTGATCAATTAAAAATCATTAATCATCCGTATTCTCCCTCCCTACAACTGTCACAGACAGTAGGTTGGAAACTTCAAAATAGTTTCTAAGCTCTTCCAAATAATCTTTTAATTTGCAAAAAAATCTTATAGGTCCAGTATGTGGTTGGTTATAACAATATATTGAGGAAATGAGGCAACTCCACTTTTTGAGCTAAGTTTCACTGGGCTTTATAGCTGTCACAGAGATTTTTTCTCTCTCCCTACAATTTTTTTGAATAGCTCGCCCTGACCAGAAATAGGGATATTGGTCGTAAAAAAAATGGAGGACAACAGTGCTACAACATGACTTTCCGTGTGAGCGTTTTTGTGGCCCTACGGTCCCTTCAGTTTGATGAGTGATGTGATCAAGTGTTGAAGTCTTGTGCGTAGGTAAATTACTTCTCTCTTCCTGCAACCTCTTCATCAACGTGGGTAAGTGTTTATTTACATTTCAATGAGCTCCAACCTTGAGTCTTGATGACAAGATGTTGTGCATTACTTCAAACGAATAAGAATATTGATGATGAGTCTTTGGGGAATGGAAAACACCCAAAACGTCTCTTCCTACAACCTCTCTCCCTACAATTTTCGGAAAATGACTGAGTTGTAGGGAGAGAGAATGTATTGGAGGGAGAGAGGATTGTGCAGTTAATTAAAATAAAAGAGATTTGTAAGGTGCAGGAGTATTTCTCAACTGACTATGGGGAAAAAGGTGTCCAAAGAAAAGTGGAAAGAGTATGCAAGAAGAAGAAGTTAGAGGATAAAGAGCGATCCAGTGTTAGCGGCGATTGAAAAAGAGAAGGATGAAGGAAGGAGGAAGGAAGAAGTATGAAGCTAAGAAAATGAAAAAAAAAAAACGCTGCAAATTCTTTCACTGGGGTTTATTATTCAATTGGCTTGCGTTCATGATTTGAATTTCTACTAAGCTTTGGAGTGTCGTCCGTGTTTCACAGGTGATAGAGCGATTATTGAATTTCAGGAGGCACACAAATATGATCAAATGATCAATCCAAATAGGTATTTTTGTTGAGTACAGATTTACGTGCTCTATGCATATCTCCTGAAATTCAATAATCGCTCTATCACCTGTGAAACACGCACACTCCAATGTTCAGTATAAATTCAAATCATGAACGCAAGCCAATTGAATAAGGGGGAGATTGAAAGGGGCTTTACTGGTGTTAATGAGGGAAGGCAGCCCAGTTTAAGGGTCCGCTGAGGCGTTGCCACCTGAAGGCGGGGAAGGGGTTTTCGTCCCTGAGGTCAGGGGTCGTTCATATATGGGCAATAGTATAGGTACAGGGCCGCTGGGCGCCCGCCGCGCCGCTCAGCGCCTCCCGCGCCGCGCCTCTAGAGAGAAAACGCGCCTCTAGAGAGAGAAAACTGGGGCGCCTGTGTATGTACCTACATGAAGAAGTCGCCAGCCGCAGACGCGTCAGGGTCATATGTGAAAAACGAACGCGAGCGAGCGGGGGCCACCAACGCGATCTGTTCTATAAGCGATCAAACTATGCTGTTCTATGGAATTGTCATACGTAAAAGCGCGGCGTCGCTCCCCCCACCCTAGTGCCGCGTCGTATGACTTCGAAATCGCTTTTTTGCCGCGCAATCGCGTTAAAATCTGTGTACACTTTGTAGGTTAACCTGCTACTGTCGAGATTTACCGTTCTTCGTCGATTTCGCCTTTCTGCCGTATTTTCAATGAATCTCAATTGAACGATGTTTCAAAAACGTACAGAACGAAAATTTCAAAGATTCTGATAAGACGACTTCAACAAAATGAAACGTTGAAAAACGTGAATTTTTTTCACGATTGTAATAGTTCGGAGTTCTTTCGAAATGCGTTCATTCGATTCAGCGAGAAAAATTACGTGGTTATTTCCCCCTCCTCTCTCATCATTTTCATCCAACAACACACTCATTATTTCATGCCAAAACACCGATTTCTCTCTCAAAAATCGCTCTGAAATAAAAAATTCAAAAAGGTCAAAAAATTCAAATTTCAGGAGATATGCATGGAGCACGTAAATCTGTTCTCAAGCAAAATACCTATTTGGATTGATCATATTTGTGTGCCTCCTGAAATTCAATAATCGCTCTATCCTGTGAAACGCGCACACCCCAAAGCTTAGTAGAAATTCAAATCATGAACGCAAGCCAATTGAATAATAAACCCCAGTGAAAGAATTTGCAGCGTTTTTTTATTGAACCTCAATACCCCCCCCCACAATAAAAACATCTATAATTTATCAAGTCCTTCAGCACTCGTATTGCGTTAAAACTTTCCCCAAATCCAAATTTAAACGATGTAACCAAAGGTAGACAGATGTAGAGGGGGCACACAAATATCATCAACTGATCAATGCAAATAGGTGTTTTGGATGAGAATCGATTTACGTGGTCTATGCATATCTCCTGAAATTCAATAATCGCTCTATCACCTGTAAAACACGCACACTCCGAAGCTTAGTAAGATTCAAATCATGAACGCAAGCCAATTGAATAATAAACCCCAGTGAAAGAATACTTATTCACCCCTAATAATATTGAATAATAACCCCAGTAATAATATTGAATAATAAACCCCAGTAATAATATTGAATAATATTTACCTATATATTACCATCGTTTCATGCATATCAGAATGCTTCAACCCGTGTATCGGCTACTAACTACACTACAAGTATTCACATCGGCTATCACTCCAGTATCCACATTCACTACAACTCGACGCTATCGGCCGGACATCACTAGGTTACAAACCAACAATAATAAACCAAAAAACGCAAATTTTGGCACCATAAATCGGGCCATACATCGGGAATGGTTTGACCTACGGACCTGGGGAGGGGCTCATTCGATTCAAATTTGACAACGAAAAAAATTATTTTTGTATCGACACTTTGCGAAAAATGTTCATTCTGATAAAATAAGTTTACATTCATGCCGCTTGGACTTGTTTTGAGGTTCCTAGGGATTTTACAAAACTTTGACAGCCCTTAAAGGGCACTTCAAATTGAGTGAGAGAGCTGTATTCTCAAGTAATTGGGGTGTCGTCGGACCAAGATGGATTTTTGGAACCTGAAAATTTCAGAAAAATCAGTTTTTGGCCCATATCAGTCACCTACCAACTTACGTTAAAACGAACTACACGTTTTCTGGCATTCGAACTTTAATTTCTCCGTCAATTCCAATCAGAATTAAATGGTTGAGACTCCGTTGGAAAGCTTAGAAGTGGGAAAAGTTTTTATCAAATTTGACAACGAAAAAAATTATTTTTGTGGTCACGCCAAGCGTAAAAATGTTCATCTTTGATTGAAAATTTCGGTGTTTGGACGGAAAATTTATAGGAAATTTCCGAAAATGGTCAAATGTGCAAAAATGTTGGGAAATTGCCGAGATTTTACACCCTTTGAAACGTGAAAAAAAAATTCGCGGTTGTCCATGAAATTTTCAGGGGGGGTTAGAATTTTTTTTTTCCAGAGCGATTACAATGGTTTATTATTGAATAATAAACCAAAACAAGTCATAACTCGAGCTATCGGCCGGACATCAAGTTACAAACCAACAATAATAAACCAAAAAACGCAAATGTTGGCACCATAAATCGAACGGGAGGTTGACGGTCGGAAATCGGAACGTATGTTCTTAAAATAAGTCGACTTGAGAAGACAGCCCTTAAAGGGCACTTCAAATCAGAGGAGCTGGCTCAAGAAGGAGACCAAGATGGATTTTTCCTGAAAATTTCAAATTTTTTTCTCCAGCCGTTTGGGAGAAATCGTGCGTACGGCTTACGGCGGACGGACGGAAAATTGTTTATTGCGGATTCGGATTCCCCCTTTGAAACGTGAACCAGGGGGGTTAGGTTACAATGGTTTAATATTGAATAATAAACCAAACAAGTCAAGCTAGTCAAGGATATGACTGAATGGGGGTTGAGGTCAAATCGGAAGTTGTGTCGATAGAAGGCTAAAAAGGCCTATCAGAGGAAGAAGGAAGAAGTTCGAACTATTTGGCCCAGCATTAAGTGAACCAGAGAATCCAACAACCGGTCGCAAAAAGAAAAGAAAGAACTTTAGAAACTTAGACTTCAAAATGAAGCTCTAAAAAAGCAGGCAGACAAGTGGCGCCAAAAACATTGGCGATTGCAGCAACAACTGATGACAAAAAATCTCAGAGAAAATTTGTATCTGCACTTTCGAAAAGAGGGTCTCGAGAGGAGATACGCCGTAAGTTGCTGTTTGGAGAAGTCATGAGAAATCAGTTGTCAGAAAACTACAAACGGATCCTTGTTAAGGGACATCAACGAACATTTGGAAAGATTGTAGCTGGTGATGCCAAGCTTTTGTTGCGCTATAGAATGATGACGAATCAGGATTATTCATGTTGGCAAACTTCAGAAACGCATCCAAGAAGAGTAGAACGCCTTTCCGCCACGTGTGAAGCAATGACACAATGACGATGGCAGTATCGGAGTGATTGAATTACGCCGCTATCGAAAATCCCTGACAGAATTCGTAGTCATGGACAACGACGTAATAAATTTGACTGATATTGATCAGGTTCTCCCTTCACCAAATTTTGTTCTTCAAAATAGAAAAATGGTGTACTCGTTCCAACGTCAAATCAAAGGTGTCAGGGAGCAATAATATCGGAAGGTTGATAAGCTATGAAGGTGCCAGCGTAAACTTATGCTGGAATCTTCATACCACTTACCTTCTTACAAGAATTAACTTCATTTGTTGAATTAATCATGAGAAGCATGCATATTTTGTCTTCCCCTTTCGCTTGTGTATGTTTGTACGATACCTAGGTGATTTGTTTGTTCAGCTTCCTCGAATGTTGTACACCCAATTTTTTCCTGTTTTCTTTTCATGGATCGATGTTTGTTTGAGAAGCAGGTTTAGTTACCTATTTTTCATTCATTTATTTCTTTTTTGAGAAGCACATTTGCTCTCAATTACCTTTTGGTCAAATTAGGAATACCCAACGTTTCCTACTCTACAGTTTTTACACAGTTTGTTACAGCGCCCATTGCAGGACCTTACTTGTGAACCAATACAGAGTCGAAATATGTCAAGGGAACCGCCTCAACTGGTGTTTAATTTTTCAAAAACAGCTGAGCCCAAAATAACCCGAAATTTTGAAATGACCCATATATCGTTTAGTAGCGGTTGTAGTCATGTGTCAATACCCCTAAAAATTACTATTTGCTCCAGCCCTGCCTGTTGCCAGCCTACACCTTCCCAGTATGAGCCCCCCCCCCCCCCCCCAGTTTTCAACTAAATCTATTAAACTTAGGACCCTTCGAAGGGATTACTACGCCGTTCCATCGCCTCTTTGTTATATCCTTATATCTGTTTTAAAGCAGATGGAGAAGCTTCGATGCTAATTCATTGGATACCCGATGAAAGGATGATGAGCACAGAGTGCACAGAGCGTCCGGGCAAACACGTTTCGTCTTCCCGTCTCATTTTTTCTGTGATGTATCGAAGTGCCATAAGACTGGTTGGTATTGTACGGTGATAACTCGATGTTGTTGCCAGTATTTTTGATTTAGAGACAATGCCGTCATCTCCTTATATCGCTAAATTGAGATTTGCTGTAAGTGCGTCTTACAGTTAGATCATATATCCGTATAAAGAGTATCAAAGTTTTATAAAATTGCTCTTTGTTGGGTTTGTTGGATAAGTAACGATCGATTTCAGTCATTCGAGAAGGCTTTATATGCCCATGACTAACGTCAGGCTGTAATCCAGAGTAATGGATTCCAAGTAGAGGCCCCAAGGCTTCTTGCTGAGCTAACACATTTTAATCTAGAACTGGGAGATAAGCAGGAAGCGGTCATACCATTATCACAGGAAACCTGCCGTTTTATTGAGGCTTCGATAGATTTCCATGAAGGTGATTCAGGAACGATGAAGTCTTGTGATGATTTAAGGAAGTTTCAAAGCGTTGTTGGGGCGTCATTTGAAAATCCAGTTCATACTCTTGTGATTTTTAATCTAGAACTGGGAGATAAGCAGGAAGCGGTCATACCATTATCACCGGAAACCTGCCGTTTTATTGAGGCTTCGATAGATTTCCATGAAGGTGATTCAGGAACGATGAAGTCTCGTGATGATTCAAGGAAGTTTCAAAGCTCTGTTGGAGGGCCATTTGAAAATCCAGCTCATACTCTTGTTATTTCCATCTCCTCGCTCCAAATAACTCTTGGGGAGAAAGTCTTTGCTTGAGATCGCAGAGGCATCAGAAAATAAGTTCGAGGTTTAACAGTGATTCTGTTCTCTACATTATTTCATATTATGGGGAATCTCAACGTTTTATTTCATTCCATTGGCTGATGGATATCTACGAATGTTCCAAGCCGATTTGCTTCTTTAAAAGAGTTTATTTCGAATTACACAAGCAGCAATGAGGCCGGTAAATGACTTATGATATGACACACAGAACTACGGAAGAGGATTGAAGAATCCTGGAGCTCGTAGACTCCTATGTAACCGTACGAATGCTGAGTTAACAGTTCTCAACAGTCTCAGCATTTTAAAACATAGGTAGTTGACAGAAAGGTCTTAGGTAACATGTATGATTGAGTTGATGAAACTATTGACATTCATCCGTTTGTACTATAATTTTAATTGAAATGTAATTGAAAGGATGTTCCAAGTTTTTAATAATTTTATCAGGACAGCCACTTGCTGTTTTAAGCACTTCATAGTCACGCGTCCCAATGTTCCATATACATAGATGGTCATTCTAACTGCACTCCGTTGTTGGATTCTGTCCAATCCAATGAAGGTAAGAGTGACGAACCTCCTGATGGCTGCCATGTGGTTTTCCTGCCTCACAGGCATACTTTCTCCTCAGTTTAGTATATTTTGCATGCTCTTCGGCATGGATCTTTCTAATTTTGTCATGTATGGACCTCAATTTTTTAATGTATCTATGTGCATATAGTTTTAAAATCCTCGTGGTGAGTCTCAATTTTAGGCATCCTAATGATGAGCTCTTATTAGCTGTTGCAATTCGTTCACTTTCTTCTTGACCATCAAAAATGTTCTTTTTACCATTTCTTCCTACTTTTTGGTTACCTAGTTTATTATTACAATTGCATACTTTCTTACTCATAACAAAAATATTTGCTAATATTTTAGTCGGGTCGACTCCTAAATTCAAGGTTGAAGAAAAACAAAAGCCTGAAATTTAATCATAATTCTTGTCAAATTTGGACCGTGTAATAAATAAATAGTTGTAATGTAAATAATCTGGTTGTTCATGAAAAAAGTGAGTCATGTTTCGACTAGTTTCTTCGATGCAAATGTGATGAGTCTGTGTCACAGGTACCTACATTTTCTAACCAGAATACTTTTACTATAAGAACTTTTTGTTCAATCTTATACATACATCTCACAGTTGGTCTGTTTGTCCTGTACGTGCGGCTAAATCGCGGAAATTTTTTACGAATTTCTCCATTGTGATCAGCAAGTTCCCAAAAAGGTTTCTGTCGATCTTAAATGTCGCAAAACTTCTTCCTGTATTGTGGAATCGGCCATCCCTACTGACGATGATTCAATAAACACGTACTTTAGTAGGAAAAGGTATTGAGTATTGGTATACCTTGTACAACTTTCCAAATCGAATGTTGATGTACACTGCCGTCAATCGCGTTTTGTTGCGAATCCGATGATATCAGAGCCATTTCTGTTAGTTGAGCAGTTCTAATGTCATTCATCGTTGAAGAAAGTCGAAAAGGAGTATTCCCGATTGATTGGCACGATCACTCTTCGTTTGGTTGCCACGAGTCACGCAATGATAATCTCAAGGTGTTCAGAGAGCATTATTTTTTGTCCGATTTATTATTGGAATGTAATTTTTTCAAGGGTTGCCAATCGCTTTTTGGTTGTTACAGATAAATTCGCTACTAGTAAGATCGAATGCTGAAATTTGGTACTCGTTTGGAGACCACAGAGAGTGATTGGGAAGTTGCAGCGCTTGAGACATCAATAATGCATCTGGGGCCGTACAACGGGTCTACGGCTATAAAAGAAAAACAATAAAAAATATATCAATAACATTTTTTAGGTGCAGCCCCTTTTCAGTAAAGTGGTGGGTGAAATGCTCTGGCGATTTATTGTCGGTGGATTATGAAATTTAGGTATGATACACATCTTGGATGATGTTTTACTAGACTATGGTGAGAAATACTTCATTTCCCCCAGTGAAAGATCGTTGGCGGTCAACTGGCCGTATCCATACACTAACTATGGAACGGTCTGTATAAATGATTTTCCATTGAGTACAAAAAAAAAAAACCTCTGCCAAGTGGTTGTGGCACATAGCTTCCTCGTGTCCATAACATGACTGTATAGATCATTGAAAATTATTATTGACTAAAGAACTTTGTTCAATTAGGCGACGTAAATGTTGAATTAGGGTAAATTTATTGTTATGCAGGAGCATAACTTGAGAAAATAAAGGTAGGCATGTTCAACTATTGAAAAAACTATAAAATATACCTAATAAGTCCGAACAATCCCTGAAAATTTCATCGAAATCGGTCAAGAACTCCCGGTGTTATGCTTGTGGCAAGGATTTCACGTTTACGCATGCGCAGAGGCTACTATTGAACCGGGGGTCATGAAACCTATAGGGGACCATCTACACCCCAACCCGCACAATCCCTGAAAATTTCATCAAAATCGGACAATAACTTCGTGTAGTTTTCCCCGTAACAAGGATTTGCTGACAGACAGACAGACACACAGACTGACACGGAACCAAAACTATTCAGAAAGGTCTAAAACGCAAAATGCGAGTGGAATTTTTGATTTTGGAGACAAAAAAATTTTCACATTCCGAAAGTGAAAACAATGCTTCCGCTACATTAGTAGATTCGGAAGCAAAATAAATAAATAAAATAAATGATTTAATTGGCATATAGCTTCCTTGTCTTGATAATTTCAAAACATGTTAAATATATAAGCTTCTTAAAATAATTCATGGGACAGAAATCCTCCGAACATACAACGCCTTCGAATTGTTAGTTGACATGTATTAATGGTCTGTCGCGCTAATCTGTTCTATAGAATAATGGTAGCATTGTGTTGAAATCGATTTGACATGATAGGACCGTTCTTAGCACTTTGAGCGAAATAGGACCTCTGGAAGTTGAGAAATGTAATGTGAGAGATAAATTGATTTGTAAGTTATGAAGCTCATCAGGAGGACCATCTATAGCTTAACCCTTAAATTCTCTGAAAATTTCATCAAAATCCAATGAAAACTGTGGAAAAAGGTTTGTTACGAGGATCTCACGTTACCTCATGCGTGGACTGATGTATTGATTTGTGAGCGATGGAACTCATAGAGAATAATCTACATTCTAGCTCGCACAAGCCCACAGAATTTTATTAAGTCGGACGAAAATCGTAAGAATCAGACTTGTTGCAGGGACTTCACGTTGGAACCTGCTCAGTAGCTATTAATGATATTATCGCGTTGAAATGGGCATGAGTACTCACCGGCCGTTCCCAACTACCCTGTAAATTTGAGCGAGCTCGGAAGATAAAACCAGAGAAAATTACGCTTGGTGGATTTTACGTTTGCTCATGCGTGCGCTCATGTAATGATTTGTGAGCAATGAAATTCTTAGAATAAATCCTGCACATTCCTGAAACTGTCATAAAGATCGAAAATTGTAGCAATAAGAGTTTTTTGTTACATGGTCTGCGGACACACAACAAACAGTAGCACACTCACAGACAAGACATACACGAAACGAAAGTTGTTCAGAATGGTGTAAAACGCCAAATTCAAGTGGAAATGTGGATTCTGGTGAAAATTACCTGCCTAAGGGCCATTGCTACAAAACTATTTTAAACTTCATTCAACGCTTATATTGCTGTTTGAAAGGTGAGTGATGGTCTACAAGTTCTTCACGATTCTAGTTTTTGATAAGACCTAAGCTCTGCTCAAAGTTGGACGGCCGTCAGTGGTCGTTTAAACTCTTAATTTAATTAAAGTTCTATAGGTTTTAGAGAGAACTTGGTTTCAAACTGTGTTGTTTGGTCGTCATTCCGTTTTATTTCGTTATATCTTCAGTGCGAAGATATTCCGACGATGAGGATTGTGAAGTTGGTAGACGTTTTTCGAGGTGGACGTATGTATTCCGAAAACGCTAAAATCATTTCGAGAAGTGGATGGAAGATGGATTTGAGCGAGACTTTTCATATCCAAGGCGGCTGTATGGTTGGTCCTACAACAAATTTTAGTTTCAAATAAGCACGCCAACAAGAAAAATTATAAATTATATATAAGTTTCCCTTTATATAATTTATACGATGCTAGGAAAAATTAGTTGGCTCTATAACTAACTTTGTAGGTGCATGAGCTGATGTTTCTTTCTTGTCTTCTTCGTCTACTCTTTTAACATTTAAATTACAGTTTCCTAAACCGTTGTGATAAGGGCTTGCACATTCGGTAAACGCAAACAGTAGCTTAAACCAAGCTTCAAAATAAAACTACGCTCAGTGATATGTCCGTTTAAATTTCGATTTCTACCCTTTGGCCCTAAGGCGTATGTTCCGCCCACTGTTAAGTTGTAAGTATTCATTTAAGGCAAGTTTCTACAATGGGAATCGAGAACATGTTCCGTCGGATGAGATAAAGTTCTTCCTTCCATTTCAAAATACATTTCAGGAATTCCCCAAATTTCAAACAGTTCGTAAATGTGAAATAGCATTCGGATGATGTAGGTAAATAATAACGATTCCGCGTTATTACGAAACAATTCACGATCCACGTACGTGAAACTCCAATAACAGAAAAAGCGTTCGTCAACTCATCATATTAAACTGTGAATGTTAGAGGGCAAAATCCGATTTCTTGGGCTAAAATGGGCATTAAGACGCCCGACAGTTGACTGCTATACCAACTGACTCTAGATGCGTCCGCAGTGCATTTAGCGAAGGAGTTTCGATGCCCACCCAAGTTGCAGGACTTGCCGCTGCGTCCTCATTATCAACTCACCAATCCTGCTGGTCACGCTCTTCGCGCGTCAAAGGATCCAGCAGATATTTCCGATTCCCATTCAGCACAAGCTGCCAAAGAGAAATATTCTCCAGGCCGTGCGCACTTCGTTAAGTCCAGACCACCAACCTCGCCGTGGCAGAGTTGTTTACATAATTTCAAGCTCAAAAAGCAATGCTCCAAGTTGAAATAGCAAGTTGGTTTAGACGAGAAATGCTTTTGATTCATAACGCAAAATTCGCCTCCTATAATTGCGCACAGCCCAATTTTAGTAGTCAACATTTCCGCCCGTAATTTTCGGATCGTCTTCTACCGTCTTCTAGTATTCTATCTCTGGTAGGTACGAACCAATATGAATCATCGAAACTTACCTCCCCCATCCCCCCTCTATCACCCTACTCCTATCTCTTAACCTCTAGGATCCACGTCCCCCTCCACGGATACCTATATAAGTTGATAAGTTGAGATGTCTCTGCTGCACTATCACTGACAGTTCGCTACATAGCCCAACAATGGCTGACAGCAGGCTAAGCCCGTACTCAAACCGGCGGTAAGCACTTCTCATCTCTAAATTTCACTTCTACTAGAAATACTTACTTTTCTCTAAATCCTCCAAATTGACTGTTAGTAACATTATTGATTTAGGTATCCACATCCTAGCTTCACCTGATTTAGTCCACCTTGGTGAGGTGCGAACAGTGGTTTGAATACTAACGTGAGGTGCCTCGTTCGGTCGATTTCAAATAAAATACTCACAATTTTTTCTTAAAACTTCTGTGTTCAAAATTGGAAGAATCACTAATCTTTTGAAAACTTCACTTCCTTCTTAAACGTTGACACACTTTGTGATCATCGAGAGTGACGCTGATATTTCTTTGGCTGAACAGTTGAAAACAGTAACGGATAGATTTATTTTAAATTCTCTTTATTAAATTCCAGGAATCCTAAAACTGAACCAATGAGAGGATGTAGGACTTCGAAAATTTTACTCTTTTGAACAATTACGAAGGTTGATCATTTTTAAAAGTAACCCAATTGGTGGGAATTTCGCCAAAAAACGAGTAAACCTGGATTAAAATTTGAAAATTGTATTCTATTCTTGTCGTCTTGAAATTTAAGCAGTGACTATGCGCAGAAATATTGAACTATCCATTTATGACGTAAAATGTTTTATTCATAAAATTCTATACAAACTAATGTTTGAATTCATCAAATGACTTCGATTTGCTTTGCAATTTTTTAGTACGTTATAAAAAATAAATAAATAATAAGAAAAAGAATTGAGATCTTCTTACTAATCAACTTCATCATTACAGTTCAACAATGTTTATGTGATTTTTGTGGCAATCTGTTGAAATATGGGCGGTTTATTGTGTTAATAGTACATGTTCTTGTCGTCAGTCCATCGGATTGATGTTAACAAATTGTACTTTTAAATTGTTTGGAGTCAACGCTTATTTCTTTATTAACTTCGAAAATGGACTATTATAAAAATTACACCCGGTTTTGTTTGTTTGAAGGGAATTTCGTGAACTTATTATCAAGTTTTTCCGGTGTTGCATGACCGCACCTTTGAAAATCCATTAATTTCAAATTGTAGTGTTCACTCTCTCAATTGACGATGGAATGTTGATATTTTGAAAGTTTTATAAGTCATTAAATTTTCAAAACGTTCAATTTTATTTTCAAAAGTCAGTTCGTGTACTGTAGCAGCGCATTCCATCACACACAACCAAATTTTCGCTGAGATGTTCTTTTAGCCCAGCGAATTTCTGTTTACTCGTCTCGTTTTGTCAAAATAACAGTTCATCTTTCATTCATAAAATGAATTTAACCTGACCAATATTCAGCATATTGGTAGATGTAAAAACAAGGGCAAAAAATAAATATGGGGTTATCAAGTTATTATTATCTTTAATTTCCTATTCTCCACTGCAATAAAGATTTCATTAAGCGCAGCGGAGTGATTGATCTTAGAACTAATTGCCTCTAACTATTCTTCGATGAAATATATTAGCAGTTCTAGTTCGAATCAACCGAACTACCAACGGTTGAATTTGGTAATTCCATTTAATATTCTCAAACCTAATAATCACCAAATTCCCTTTCTCCTTGTATTTATGGTTCCTTCCGCTTCCATCACATGTGAAAACTTGATATGGTTGTTTACCTACTCAAGGGAACCTCGCCAAGTTCTACATTGTCATTACCTATTTCCTCCTAACAAATTGTTATATTCGTATGCTATTCATGTACGCTGAAACTTTACAAATTAAAATGTCGCCACCTTTTCACTAAATTTTTCATCGCATTGAAAACAACGATTTTACTGATGAGCGAAACTATTGATGAAGTCGCCTCACAGTTTGTTTGTTAAGCATCAATCCAGTTGAAGGGGGAGGATTTGAATAGATCCAATGACACCTACAATTTTAGAAGAAAAAATTCTTCGAATTGCTTATTAATCCTGATTTTAACACTTTTTAATGCTTAATATATGTATCTACATATGTTAAAAGTTTGCAAACAAATTACGAAAAACGAGTCATTTTTCTCAAAGACTACTCAAAAAAGTTACAAATCAACCAAGTATACAGGGTGTCCCAGGAGTTATGCACAATCTGACTCCTACGTGTTCTACAACTCATTTCCGACCAAAAATGCCTCATAGCAATTTTTTGCCAGAGGCCTCGTTTCCGAGCTATTCGCGATTCAAGATTTTTTTCGTGTTTTCGATCTTATGTCATTGAAACTGTCATAACTCCCTCAATTTCGAAGATAGCTCAAATTTGATGACACCGTTGGAAAGAGCGTTACATTAAAGACCTAATGTTTGAAAATTGGGAAAGCTACGGGGGAGGCATTGTCTTGGTCAGGGGTGAGGATATGCAATGACCCGCACGACCTCCGGGTCTTGAAGGAGGGGTTGCTTTGTGCGCCGTGTATTATCAACCCCAATTTGATTTGGCCGTACCATTAGGTGTTGCTGTGGTGCAGACTGGATAACTTCATTTTGAAATGGTGGTTTCAGCGAAACTTTAAGCGTTTGGCTGACATTTTCAGCTACACAAGGTCTTCAAAGAGCGTTAGTAATTTTTTGTTCACGTTTTTTCCCAAGGACCTCCTTCTTTTCATTCCTCATCCGGATGTTACGCTCAATCTATTGACATTCGGACCCCTCATTCGATGTTTTCGTCCGCCCGCAACACTTTCTGCGAGCGCTCTCTGTTTCCAAGTCGTCAAAGTTGCGCCAAAATAAATATTAGAGAAACCAAAGTGTGAAACATTAGTTTTCATTATTTTCAGCGCTAATTTACATGGTACGATCCGTTTTTTTTTTTTTTTTTGTTTTTTTTTTCATTTGAATAAATTTAAAAGCGTTTATGCCCGAATCGGCTCTGAAAAACGATGAAAATCGAGGTGTCACTCTTTGGGTTTACTGACATTTATTTCAGCGTAATTTTGATGACTATACTGGAGCGCACCCGAAAAACTGAGGAGAGCTTAGAATTCAAATGTGCAATAAACACCGCCGCAAATTTTCATAATTATTATTCCCCCCTCCAATCGTCTTTCCATAACTGTTCAGTTGTCAAAACGAGGAAAGTAAGAATTAGGATTTAAGCAATTGAATTTTGCACCCATGTTTGTCTACGTTTTCACTCTTAAAATAAGATTTTTCAAGTAAGATGAGCTAGGACTGTGGACCCGTCGCAATCGATTCGTCGTCCAAAATTAATTGAAAATGACTCCCCATTGCTCTAAATCAGTAACACCGTGGAAAACCAAGTTTTTGACCAGGCCCGAGCATCTATGCAAGTAGGTTAGAACCAACCAGACCCCAAGTGGAGTCCAAATGAGAAAAAACTGATTTTCCGCATCAATCGTAAGGCATTTCACGGCGAGGGCTGCGGACGTACATTGCAGATTTGAATCTGCCACCTTGAAGCGTGAAGTGACAAAGTTACGATTACAAAGGATTATTATTAAAAGTAATTCATTCATTCATAATATGGGCGCAGCCCAACCCAACAATGATACATATTTGACAGTACAATATCAAAACGACAAACAATGAACAACACGTATAAACAATGAAACAAAGAATACTTATCCTTAAATAAGGAAAACATAATTTAAAAATTTAAATGAGGGTTCCTATTTGAAGAAAGCAAGTTGGTGTGCGTTGCGCACATTTGTCCTCGTGTGCATTGCGCAACCTGCTTATATTTGAAATCATTGGCGAAAAAGATTCACCTCTTGACCCAATTTTTTTTTTGTTTTCGTAAATACGTTGAATTTGGAAGAGGCATATCTAAATTTCTTTAGAGACTTCGTTTCAGAGTTATTTCACTTTTGGCGAACATCAAAAATCGACGAAATTCTTTTAGAAAACAAAGCTTCAGTTGACATTGCAGTTGAAGGGCTAACGGTTTGAAAAAGTGAAGTTTTCCTAAACTTTTGGTTGTTGAAAAAATGTTTTTTTTTTTCCAAAGAGAAAGAAGAAAATTCAATAGCGCTCGAATAATTCAGTATTTTACTCATTTAACAGCTTTCGAAAAATATTAATCATTATTCAATACGATCATACCTATTTTTAATTTCCTGGAAACCTATACTAGTTTGAAGAACATTTGAAACTCCGCCGTCTTGTCGACTAGTCTATAGAAATTTGATGCTGATTTCAAAAATGTGGTCAAAATCTGAAAAATATTGAAGATAATTGAAGAAAAGCGGTTTTTTCTAAAAGAATCCGTCGATTTTCGTTGATCGCAAAAAGTGAAATATAACTCTGAAAAAGGGAAATAAAATATATATAACTCTCAAGAAGTCAAGCAACCTCAAGTTTCAATCGAAGATTTGAGTCACTAAACATCAGAAAATGAAAAACAGGTTCCACCACCTTCAAGCAGAGTGAAAATATTATAGCAAAAGGTTCGATTCAATTTTTTGATAGCTCGCACTGTACGGCTGTAATTCCTTAGTGAGCCCATATAGATAACACCCTGTATATACCGCGTGTCGAAGCGTAATCCGAAAATCTTCGCACAGTGTTCTACAACTATTTCATTATTTTTTTGCATAAATCTTTAATTTCCTGGAAAAACCCTCTATAACCTAAAAATTAAATATACCATTTGAAAGCTGAGCTTCTTGTCGACTAGTCTTAGGAAATTATCATTTTAAAATTAAGTGGTCAAAAGCCTAAAAAAAAAATAATTTTTTTCAAAACGACAAAATTTACTTTTTAGACACATTTTCGTTGTCCTTTTGAAATGATTATTAAAGACTGAAAAAGATGGATAATTTTAAATATATATAACTCTCAAATACTTTGAAAACGGCGGAGTTACGGCTGTTTTGGTGACGAAGATTTGAAAACAAGAAAAATCTTAAAATGAAAAACTCAAAAACACCTTCAAAAAAAATATTATCTCTAGGAAGCACTTTTTTTGAAACTAGTTGTAGAATACGTGTGCGAAGATATTCGGATCATACGCTGTACACCCTGTATATCACCCTGTACACATATCATCCTCTTTTTATACATCAGCCCAAATATATGAGCTCAGGTGATCACAGATAAAAGTAGCTCCTGTGAAAAAAGGTCAGTTTGCGACATCAAATTAGCTTTTATGGATTAAAGAGTTTTGATCGCTCCCCGCCGCATCTCTTTCAACAACCGACGAAATTTATATTCAACCCATCTGCATAACACTCCTTTTGATGAGGTACTCGTTTCAGACGGCTGTGCCCCTCTGTTTTAACTCATGTACTTATTCTGAAAAGCAAGCAAAGTTTGCAACGTTTCCTCCATGTGAAACGGGTTTTCACAACGAAAATGTTTTAGGTCGAGTTCCGTCGTTCATCCCCTTCGTTTTAATCCTCGGTCCCATCGGCTTTCGGATTTCCCCGACCGGAGATGTTCTCCCCCTTCAGGTTTATTCATTAATCGAGCTTCCCAACTTCATTATAGATTCATCTCTGGCGGCAGAAGGGAAATTTGAGCGGTAAATAGCACGGGCAGGGTTCTCCGTGATTTGCCGGAACGCGTCTTTCACAAATACGAAACTCGTGCTTGCAGAGGAGAACACACGTTTTGAATTTCGGTTTGACGTCTCCATATCCTGCTCTTGATGATGCTGTACATCTACCTGTGTGCTCACAGTCGTTGGTATTGTGCCATGAAATTAGAAATGAATGCTTTTGTACTACAACTACTCATAACATTCATGATTATCACACCAGATATCGGTTAATGACGTCCCCGTTTGGACAGTAGGACTAAATATGAATTACACTATTCTATATCTCGAACACAGGCTCAGTGCATAATTAGTTGGTATGATTGATTAAAAATTGTTATTGATTAATCATTGAGTTAAATTTTTTTTTTGTCGTGAAATTATGCCGTTTGTGGGATCACTTAAGTTCAGGAATCGCAATTTTTCGCTAAGGAAATTTCTACGGATCTCAAATCAATCCCAGTCGATTTTGCGTCCAAAATTACTAAAAAATGACACCCAACTTGCCAGTGTCTATACATGAATAAAAAACCAAGCTTTTTGGAACGTATTTGACCAGTTTTTGGCTCAAACCATCTAAGCGTGTTAGGTGTAGAACCAACTTCAATCCAAACGGAATCCATGTGTGAAACATTCGGATTTTTCACATCAATTCAGAGGCATTTTATGGGAAATTTTCATGAGTGTCTTCTTTTTGAGAACTGTTCCGGAACCACTTGCGAGCATTACTGCAGAACAGTTCCCTTGCTTGCCTATTGCTGGCTTTCCTCTCATGTTCTGTTTCTAGCAATACACCTTTTTTTCCCTAGTCTTTTCAATCTCTATTCATCTCCTTCGCTTTTAGGAATGCCGTGATAAGTAACGACAGCGTCCCAGATCTCTTTACATTTTATCATCCTACTCACGATGGATTCTGGCTCCGATTCTCCCACCTTTTCGTACAGCACTCTCCGAGATGCTTCCTATTTTTATGGATACAAAAAAGGTAGGGTAGGCATCGTCCTCCCATCCACTGTGGCACAGCACACAGGTCCTAGCCTTCCTCATTTTACATGAAAAAGCCCTGTAATACCCATGTCCACTGAGGAACTGTGTCACACAGTATCCTACTTTGCCATGCTTCCTTTCGATCCAGCCCTTCAGATCCTTGATCAAACGTGCGTCCACCTTCCTCTGACCTCCGCTTCGCATTTATCCTGCCATTTCCTTATCGTTTCCAGTCTCTCTTCTTTCTGGATGCGGAAACTAGTGATGGCAAAAATTTCCAACATATCGATATATCGGTTTTCCGATATATCGAATGGAACACATCGATGGCACCAATATATCGGCCAAAAAATATCGATATTTCCGATATATCGGTGCCATTGATATATCCTATTTTGAAGTAGGAAATATTATTAAAAAACAATAATTTTGACTGAGGTTAACTGTCTATTCTAAATCAATCGCTTTACTGAAATTCAGTTCAACAGGCTATACAAAAAAAAGGTACCTAAATCATAGGTTCTTAGGCAAAGTTTACAATAATACAGACGTTATTGAAAAGTAAAATGAAAAAGTTTCATTTAGGAAATACAAAATATTATACTGGTATTAATATAATAACGAAAAAAAACAAGAGGCAACTAATAAACGGGAAACAAAGGAAAAAGTTTACTTCCAAATTTGTCAGAAGGCCATTTAAATACTCTATTCCTCTTTCCAGTAACAGTGTTACCTGCTTTGGAAAAAGCCTTTCTGCGTTAACAGAGGTAGCTACAAGTAGGTACTGTCAAGCCTGTGAGTAGAGTTTTGGGTAGACTTGTTTGTAGTTTTCCCACGAGTCCGGGGGGTTGGCTTTGTGATTACTGTAACAACGCGGCTTTGTCAACCTACTGCAATACACTTATGAAAATTAACGATACAAGAGACCACTTTTCTTTTAAATTAAACATAAAAAATAGATCATTACGTTTTTAATACTATCCCCGATATATCGGACCAAAAATATCGATTGTGCCGATATATCGGTGTTTAAATATCGATACCAATATATCGATATATCGTAACAAAAATATCGATGTTTCGGATATATCGATATATCGTTGCCATCCCTAGCGGAAACGGTCAGAATGGTTCACGAGATTTATGGCAATATATCGACTGTCACACACTGAAAACAACAAGTTTGATGATATCCAGCTGTTCAGACACTGGTAATCGCTGTATTCCATGAAACCCAGTGCGGTGCAAGTCCATATTGCCGATTTTAGCAAAAAAGCTGCCAAGCATTATACAAAAATTTATTATTTCTGCATCAGAAAACTTTTCCGCGCAAATAACTCTTGTATTTTTAATAATCGTAGTTTGTTGAACATTCCCTAAACTCGCGCCTCCATACCTTGTAACTATACACAGGTTCACTGTGACAGTGTTATTGATTACCATGATTAAACTTCCCAATTCTATAAATGATATAAATACACTTACATAGCTGAACGTTATTAAATGAGATACGGTGTTTAATGTTTTCAAAATTAATCCAAGAAAGATATTATAGACCGGATTCTCTGACTGTTCTAGTGTAGAGATATATTGAATAGAATTAATTTAATGGTAAGAAGGTACCACAGTGGTAAGGGTATGTGCGGAAAGGAAGGAGTAATGGACATGGATATATGAAGGTATAGATAATAATTATTCACTCGGCCAGGAAGATATGAGAAGGGAGAGATGACTCCGGTTGGTTCTCTTGGCGTTCTGTGTAATGGCTCGAGTAACAGTTCATCTGACCAATAACAAGGATTGTTCCGAAACTGTTATATCCTTCATTTAGATTGTGAGGTTTTGGAAAGTGCGATTATTTGCTATGAGTGAATCTGTCCCAGTCGAATTTGGGTTCAAAATTACTAGGAAATGACACCCCGCTTCCCAAAGTTTGCAAAATCCTTGAAAACCCGCGTTTTGAGGAGATTTTGCCACCTACGCGAGTGGAGCGATCGGTTTGGATCGATATTTGGACCAACTACACCCAATGTGTGACAGAACGGACTTTTTACATCAATTTCAAGGCCTTTCACGGTTTTTACGGAGGATGGCGTACGGCGGGCGGACTTGGTATACTTGGAATCTACTCACAGCGAAGAGTAAAATGATGAAATTTGAAGGAGTTATGAAAAACATTTGCTATACGATTACAAAGGCTTGTCATTGAAAATAATAAATCAAAAGTAGAATGTGCAGAAATCATATTTGCAGAGTCAAATTGGTTTTACTTCAAAATTCTTCGATATTGGCGGTAGTCGCCAAAATGATTTTGAACTTGAACAATTTCCTAGTAGGTAATTTCTCGCTAAATCGAATGACGACGTCAAAAGTTGAGTTTTTCAATTATAAGCTATCAGAAAACTCCTTATAAATTTTCTTTTCGTATTGTGGAGTGAAATTGGCAATGATTTGCGGTGCAAGAAGCTCATATCTGAAGTTTGCTCATCGCTTTCTACAAATCAACCACAGGTACGAAAATTTGACTTGCAAATTGCATTCTCGATTCGTTATTCCAGCAAAATGCATTTCAATGTATTGAATTTTACTAACCAATACAATCGTACCTGTTTTTGTACTTTAAAAAAGTACTTATAATGATCGGAATGATTAAAAAAAAAAAAAAAAATCTTATAATTGTTGTTGAGTAGGTACACTACGAGATAGTGAATTGCAAAAGCATGCATTGCATCTTGGACATTGGAAATATTGACTCATGTACACTTCAAGTGGATTATCGTAACGGAGAACCTATAGGGGGGACATCATGGCCTCAAATCGCACCATAAATTGGGCCAGTTTTGGGGCCGATTACATAGCTGTTAGATCATAATAATCTTGTGTGAAACTAAATATGAGTGGTGAAGTAATTTTACTTCTCCGTCTTCATTCAGTTAGTAACTCAGGAGTTAATTATGCATCATTCTAAAGTGTCGCCCGGCCACTCTTCAGGCACGGCATATATCATTGTTATTTATAAGTTTGGTTTAACGTTTATAACTCTTTACGTTTGTGGAAATAGACTACGTTTTCCCTAAAAGCTCTGTGTCTTTCCTGTAAACATTTTTTGCCAGGAAACAAGATCATCGTTATAATAATTGTTGAATACTACATGTACGAGCACTTAATGGATTAATTTATATCACAAACTTTGTGTACCTATCAAACCATTCTGACCACCTTTGTGACGACGACCGGTTGTAATTTATCTTCTGTTTTCTTTGCAGAATTATCCACGAAAGCGGGTTCACGCCTGAAGACTTCAAACAATATAGGCCGGTTGTGTACAGTAATACGATACAGTCCCTCGTTGCGATTCTCAGAGCGATGCCTAACCTTGGCATTTCGTTCACCAACAACGAGAGGGAGGTGAGTACTATTTCAAGTTTTTGATTAGCCCTTATGATTAATATAACGTTTTTGACCTGGCTGTAAATATACCATAGTAAAAGTTCGTGTAAGATACACCTTCATATTAAAGTTCATGTTTGTTTGGTTCCAAAGACAATTTGAATAAAAGCCAATTATCTATCGTGCAAACTGAATTTATTTCAAATTGAATTTTAAGAAAACATAAATTTTGGAAAAAAGGAGTTCCTTCCTATCTCGATATTAGATAAAATATTAAACAAATAAATACGTTTCTTTGGTAGCTTAGTTGCTGTATAGAGAAAGCCTGCAAAATGAATGTTATGATCGTATCGATGAGGATAGTTGCAGCACGCGCGTGAGGAAAAAATGAAGATGCGGACAATATCGTTGGATGTAGGTCGAGCTGTTAAATGCGACGCGGTGCTCCCGGAGAAATCCCTTCACTTGAAATTAACTAAACTCAAGGATTTGTGGACACTTATTTGCGTTTGATTTAGAGCAGTGTGGTGATGGGAAGATGAATATTTTGTCAATTGTAGGTAGTTGAGATAGAAAAGAAAGCTGCATTCAAATCCCACACAGGATGCTGACAACCAAGGAGATTCACTGCGCTTTGGTAGTTTTGGACTCGGCAGACTAAGCAACGTGGTTATCCAGAGAAAATGAAGGGACCTAAAGACTTTGGTCTATTTTCGGATTCGGGATTATAGAATACGATGGAGGGAGTCGACATGGCCAAGTAGACATCAAGTGGTGGGATAGTTCACGAGCAAAGAAGAAATACAAAAAGCACTCGCGAGTCTTATAAACCAGGGGTCTTCAAACTATTTACCTCAAAGGCCGTTTCGTAATGGGGGGTTTGGGGGGCTAGTCCCCCAGCTGAAGGGGGCCCCGGGGAAATTTTGGAAATTAGACACTTGAAAACAGGGTTTCTAAGCACTCCATTTTGACAAATTTAAAGTTAGGCCTAAAATAGGTATACAAAATTAGTTTTTAGTGATTGTATTTTTTTAATTCCATAATTACTTTTTCATTGTTTAATAAAAATATTAACAACTGAATTTTCAGGAATGGAAAATTGTGAAAGTCAGACACTTGAAAACAGGGTTTTTAACCACCCCTAGACGAATTTGACGAATTCAAAATTAGGACTAATATAGGAAACAAAACTTATGTTTAGTGATAAATATATATTTTTTTATTTTTTTGTTCAATAAGAAATAATAACAATTTCATTTCCAGGAATATGTAAACAAAGCATTCAAGGATTTATTTAAAATTATTACTGGCTGACTTTTTGTTCTGATCTGGCGGTTGCCTAATTTTTTCCATTGGCGTCCGCGGGCGGCGGGCCGGACCAAATCCTTCCGCGGGCGGTTTTTTGAAGACACCTGTTATAAAACGTTAGTGTTTGAAAATTGGAATGTTTAAAGAAAGAAAATAAACGCTTGGGTGTCAACAATGTACCTACGATAGGAAAACTACGGTAAATTCATTGCGTAGTTCATTCCTTCAACTTGAATAAGTTCAAGACATGCACACAGAGGACGAAAATTGAATGAAGAATCTGAAAACGAGGAAGAACCAAGTAGGTACAATAGAAAATATGAACACAGAACATAACTGCTTGCCCTCCAAGGAAAAAAGGAACTTGAAAGTCTCGAAAGAATTTTAAAATATAAATATGATGAATCGAAATGGGAATCGAGATTCGAAGAAAAAAAGTAATTAAACATAAAACCATAAGATAATTGAAAAAAAAGGAAAAGTCAGTCCATAGAGTCCAAAACAATCATGAAAATGAAGGAACCCGAATTATACACACGCGAATACGCATATAAGTACATGTAGATATATAAACATACTAATTATTAAAATGAAGAGAAAAAAATAATGAACCGAATATTTTACCTAAAGAGAAAGCTTGTTAAACAGAGTTGCATCAATGCATTTATTAAATATGGATCTGAGAGTGCGGGACATTTTTTCCATAAAATTCGCTGTTGACCCTGAGGAGAAATACACAAAAATTACTGGCTCTTAAGGCACGGTTGTCAAGTTGGGGTTCTTCCTCTGGAATTTAGGGTTTTTTTTTTCTTGAAAGGGTTTTTTTAGGGGGATGTTTAGGGGTTTTTTTAGGGTGTCTTTTTTTTGCTAATCAGGGGAATTAAAAATCTGACCAATGTTTTCGTCTCAGTTAGCCATCAGCCGATGATACAAAGGGTCGCTGAAAGTGCATCCCAACAACTCCAGCAGTCGATAGCGTCAACAACCCCCGATTCAGACATACATCGTCATTCGCACTTTCCCTCATGTCCTTACCAATTTACAATGCGTTCGTTGAGAGATATTTTTCCATTTATAACAATATCAAAAACAAGTTAAGGAACAGGCTCTCTGTTGATGTTATACAGAGCATTCTGATGGTGAGATATTTTCTCCGAAATGAGGGCATCTCTTGCGTTAATTTTGTACCCACGGAGGAGATGATCTCGTTGTTGAATGAACAGTTGTACTATCACATCAATAGCGAAATGGACAGCGCGATGGCGGACGCATTGGACCTGGACTGTGATTTAGATTTTAGAATTTGTTTTATTTTTTGGACTGTTGGTTTATCAGTCCAAAAAATGGCTGACCTTCGCATGATCTCATTCTTCTCGTTGTACTACTATTTTAGATTAGGTACTAGTATTTTAGATTAGAAGTAGGTTGTACTATGGAGTGGATACCTGGTTTTATCTGTAGTTTTTGCTCATTAAAACAATATACGTTCAGCATGATGTAATGTAGTGCATCAATTCTCCTGTTGTGATATTCAGCCAAATTCGCACTGCTCCTCAATCCAGGATATGACGATACAAAGAGGTACTTATGCCTACGGGGGTTTTTCAAGGGATTTTCAAAATGGATTTAGGGTTTTTTTTTAGGGATTTTTATTTCCCGCTCAGGGGTTTTTCTGAAAAAAAGTTGGCAACCGTGTCTTGAGGGAAACAGACAGATGCTCAGGACTGATTCCGGTACCAAGAACATGCACACAAGACACGTACAAGAAAAATTTGCTGAATATTTTGCTCTTCGAAGCGTTTATATTGGATCGCCGCAAAGTACTTGGGTTTTTCGTTCGAAACTGTCCGTTATAGGCGATTTTAAGACCAATCCCATATTTTATTATTTAATGAGCAAGTCCGTGATTTTGAACGACAACTTTCAGTTGAAGCTGGGAAAGGAAACGTACTGCTTTAAGACATAGAATAGTTAAGGAAGTTAACTAACAGAGACTCAATGTGTTTCTGGCAGCTTGAATGATTACCCCACAAAACTTCGCTAATATTTACAAAGGTCGCTGATTGGAATCGAAACACAGCTACAGTTGGAATGTCTTGAAGTCTAGAGAAACCAGCTTGAAATGTTTTTCGTTCCCGATTGAAAAACGTAGCACTACTTTCGTCTCATAATGAACTACTAAAACTCTCCACCAACTGTTATTATGGGGGTTTCGCTCACAACTTCCCATTCCACGGAGTGTTTCCAGTTGCCCGGGCAAACATTCAAAGTCGTCCTGGCCGCCAAGCCCGTCCACGTTGTACAGCCTCCACAGAAACAGCGGCAAATGTCCAGTGTTAAGGACCTCCCTCTGAAGCCGGGTAATATAGGCACGGCTACTTCGCATAGAAGGGCCACCCTATTATATTCATATTTCCATCACAGTAGAAAGCTTGACACGTGTGTAAAATTTTATTTGGGGTTACCAAGTTGGTCAATAGTTCGATTCATTGCTACGCCGACGTTTCATTGTATTCGTAAAATGAATTGGTACTCATCTTCAGAATGTAAACTGATGACATCAGACACCAATTTGACCTTGAGTCCAAGTTTTATTGGAGTATCGTGGAAGGTTTTTGCGCGTTTTTGAGGAACGTCCACGGATTTTTTTTTTTTTACTTATGGTTTAGCCATGAAGCAACTACCCAAAACCGTTTTTTTCTTTTCTAACAGATTGATTGTCAGTGGAAAGTAATGTCTACTTTAACTTTTTGTCTTTTCAAACAGTAATGTCCACTTTTACTTCCTCTGTCCAATTTTACTTTACCCAGTGGGAATTTTAGCATTTTAGTGAAAAGTAATGCGAGTCCATTTTAGTAGAATGTCCATTTTACTTTACCTAGTGAGATGTAAAGGCTCCCAAACAGTGTGCATTTTAGAAAGTTTTATTTTTTCTATAGAGTTATTTTAGTAGAACTTAACGTCCATTTTTACTTTCTCTGTCCACTTTTACTTCCTGAACAGTGTCCATTTTAGATGAAAGCAATATCTATTAATACTTTCCCAACAGCTTCCGTTTTAGTAGTGTTAAGAAACTTTCCCATTTACTTTTCCAGCGGAGTCCATATCTAGTCGAAAGTAATGTCTACTTTTACTTCTCTAACAGAGTCTATTACGTGGGAAAGTAGTGTACATTGTTATTTTTTTTATTCGATATTCAAATCTACATATCTTGAAACGCAAACCAACCATTTTTGATATTGGTTGATTACAAAGGTTCATTATTGAAAATAATAAACCAACCAATCTTATCAACGCAATCGAAGTTCGTGAGGAACCCGGTCTGCTGACCCAGTAATGGTCTCGAGAACCGAAACGACGAGAGATGAACTGTCTGCCATCTCGTGTCTCACATGAGATCACAGATCACAGTCTGTCGGTCATTCGTCCAACCTTGTGGGGCGCGGCGTCTCGTTCTAGTCACGAGGGAACCTCATTGGGGATCCGCGCGGGTCAGTAACCGCAGCCGCTGTCACTCCGAATGCGGGAGCGCACGAGTCATCGTTATCGATCCGAGTCGTTATCGCGGCGGCTCTTTCCGCGGTGACATCCTGCCTTAAAACGGTGACTCCCCCCCCCCCCCCCCTCATATACTCTTTCTTTCTCTATCTCTAACCCCACTCCCATCTCGATCATCATTCCGCCGCTAAAACGTTTAAGTCTGAAAAACTGTATACCCTAGTACAGTACTATCCTGGTAGAGAGGGGGGGAGAGGCTATCCTTTTTTTGATTTGACTCAATTTTTGCGTAATAATCACCGAAATTTGTTAATTTCGCGTGAAAAATCATCATTTATGCCGACTTTCGACTCTCAAATTAAGATGATTTTTCACTTGATCGCTGAAGAAGGTTTCAATCTCCTATTTTTACATTTTTCAACCAGACTTCGAAAATTAATCCCCGTAACAATCTGAAAACGAGTCGTGAATAAAAAAACGGATAGCATCACGTGAATCAGCGTTAAAAAACAGTGAAAATTCATATGTCACTCTTTACACTTCACCATCATCCACTATTTGACAAATTTGGGGTTGCGCAACTCAGCGTTCTCGCTGAAACGGTTACTCGCGACCAAAAAAATTGGTTGAGGGGTCAAATTCTCATGAAATTTTGCGTAGAATTCGAATCTGGAATGAAAAACAGGGGTTCTCATTCGAAATAAGGAAGTAAGTGTAGACTACGCACACTGCGCACGTGCGCAAAAGTGCGCACACATAATTTGTTAAATCCTTGTCGAAAATCATTGGACACGTATTTTTTTGATTTTCAAACATACTCTTCGCATAGAAAATAAAAGGGGTGTTCATGTTAGGTGGGCCACCCTGTATGACGAAATTGCAACCAGTGGCGTAGTTAAGTCATTTCTCATTGGAGAGACTAGATTAGCATCAAAGATTATGTAATATATGCATACTGTAGTCCCGTGATATGTACGTAACGGTTGTTGAACTATCTGCAGTAAATGGGAAGATTTGATGCTCAATATTGAACCTGTGTTCATCCTTACTAGCCTTGGCCAAGTGACATTTGTGTTTTTACCTAGCTAATTTAACTGAGGAGAAATCTGTCGCCCGATCCGGATATCAAAAATGATCGATTGGAAAGATCCATCATTAACAATTATAAAGTGAAACAGTCTCTGAATTAGTAAAATTTTCGTTATACGTCCTTACCTACCCAGAGAAAATGAACAAATGCATGATTTATACATTTTGTACAGGTCAATAGGTTCCTACCTACATAAGTTTAAAGAAAAAGCAAGCAAATTGTACCATGTTTGTAGCTTAACGTTGCCGTCTATAAATTAAGACGTGTAATTAACTTTTCTTCTGGTGGGCACATGAACAAGTTTTTTTGTTGGATTAAGATAGAAACAGGGAGGTCTGGGGGGCAAGGCCAACATTATTGAAAATTTGTGAATTGAAAACAGTGTTTTTAAGCACTCCTGGACGAGTTTGACAAATTCAAAATCAGCCCTAATATAGGTCCAAAAAATTAGTTTTTTAGTGATGTATTTTTTAAGATTCCATAATTAATTTTTCGTTGTTCAATAAGAATATTGACAGTTGAGTTTTCAGGAATGAAAAATTGTGAAAGACACTTGAAAAACCCTGTTCAATAAGAAATAATAACAATTTTTTCAACAATTCTTCCTAGCAGAGGGGAGTATGGGTAGATTTCACTGGGTCACATGGCAGACTTTTCTTTCTGTTCTGGCGGTAGCCTAATTTTGCTTCCGAATCTGCGAAGCAGCGGAAGCCTTGTGTTCCTCGGGAGCCAAAAAATTGATGTTGTCCGAATTCAAAATGTCCACTCGCATTTCTCGTTTCTTAGCCTTCTGAACAAATTTGGTTCCGTGTCTGTTGGTCTGTCTGTCTGTCCGCATTTCCTCGTTACAGCCATAACTTCCACAATTTTAAATGAATTTAGCTCATATTTTGAGGGACTATGCGGATAAGGCCTCTTGAGGTCCCATACAAATTGCATCTCAATATGATCACCGGAACGCTCTGCGCATGAGCTAACGTGAAATTCTTGAAACTGGTATAACTTTCACAATTTTGATTCAATTTAGCTCATATGATAAAGGATGTAACGAGGAAGCTGCTGGGCCCTCTCCTTGGTATTGTATGTTCCATTGTCGTCCGCGGTACCACAGTACCACAGACTGCGTCCAAAATGCAGAGATGAGTGATTCTAGAAGGGCTAGCTATTATCCATTGTTTTCTTCTAAAAGTGGTTTCAGTTACTTTTGAGGAGTCTATTTTGTAAGCAGGGGGGAATTTCATCAACCTGGATAAGGTTATTGTTTGGCCGGTTTTGTAATGGAGTTAACCGTGTTGGATTATTAATTTCCTCTTTTAATTCGGATGTAGCCTGTGATAGCCTATGACGTCCCTCTAATCCATTCATTGCTGCTCATGTTTCGATTTTTTCTAATTCATGTGTGCTTAAAAGTAAACTACCAAATTTTGATGCGTGAGAGATTAGGGGAGGAGGGAGGGGGAGGTTAAATTTCATTGTCCGTAGGAATTACCAAACGGAAAGGTTTATTCATAAAACGAACCAACGTTGTGTCCATTTTCGATTCTTCGGTAACGATTTATTACTCAATCCCCGGAGGCCAAATGCCGTGAAATTGCCGTATTTGCTACACTGACCTCGTAGTCCACATTTGACGATTCAGGCCAACCCCGGCAAACGATTTTCCCTTCCGTGAAATTCCACAGTAAATGTATTTGTCGAGAAATCATTTTAAGCTCCTGTACGCTCTGGTTCGGCTTCGATGATTGTGAAGGACGAGTAGTTTAATTTTCAAACGTTTTCAACAAACGGAACTCGGAGGGATGAGGTCCGATTTTCTATAGTGCGTGCGAGTACGGCGGCAGATATTGATTGGAAGGCGGTGGGTGGCGTTTGCGGGAAAGTTGGAGGTCGTGACCACTACGTGTTGCTCCCTCGTGAACTCCGCTCGGCAGTGCTCGATATTCAATTTATCTTTCCTATTTCAATCATCCGGCAAAAGCCCGATAACTGCGATTGTATTTACGAAATGCCCTTCAATTGCCGCACGCGACAAACACACGCTCATGAAACAAAAATGATGGCAAAACAGTCCTTAATGCCGGTAAGGTTGCGATAGCAAACAATAGAAAACGTCTGTCCAGTTGGGCGTGGCATATAGCTTCCTCGTCGAGGTAACTTGCACGTTCAGATCTGCATAAAGTATAAAATGTATGTATGATAATCTCATGAGGTAATTCAAGTGTGGTGTAATTCACAGGACAGATATAGCGGGGGACATGTTCGGCCATACTTCAGTTAACATTTTGGTCGTTCTGTTCAATTGAGATTTTGTTTTGGTATTTGAATTCATTACAGAAATTTCGATTTTATTATGAAAAGGGCTGGTGTGAAACACGTTCCTAATCCTCAGAAATCCGGAAAAATGAGATGCTGCTGCACGATTCATTGCAAATGGAAATTCGGAAGTCTGTCCAAGAGAAATTACAAATGTCAAAGGTTCAGCTAAGTTAGTTAATGCCTGACCACCTGTAACCGTTCGGAGGCCTACGCTGTGGATTCCTTCTAGTATAAATATATCAGTCGTAGATAGGTGCAGAGCTAATTTTGAACTTTATCGATCCGTCGGAGCTCGTTGAGACCGTGGGGTTTGCTAGCACGCGAACCTCATTTGTCGCTCATCGAGGCAACAAATCCGATGCCTTATCCGGAACGGAAAATCGTCGGAGATTTCTTGCTGATTTCGGAGTTAATTTGCAGAGCTGGTGAACTGCTGCTGATGTGAGCGTTCACGTAAACCGTAAACATACGAAGAAATCGCATGCGAAAAAAAAGACGTTCAGATTAAAGGCGTCCAGAAATCGATCAACCTGTCTCGGAGTTTCGGTCATGCCAAACGATTTTTTCTGTACGCCAGGGCGGCCCAAAGTTATTCACTACTGTGTGATGAATATGGTTAGTTGGCCCTTCCCGATTTTTTAATCCGTCGCTTCGGGAGATGAATCAGACGTTTCCAAGTGAGGCGGAGCACTATTACCGCATTCAGCTCGGTGGAAGGGGCAACTATACCATTCCATCACCCAAAAACTGATCGCGATAAAATTCATAGAGCACCATTCGTAATCACGTAATCAATAGGGGGGGGGGGGGAGAGAAAAACGTTGAACATTTGTCAACAATCAACAAAATTAGTCTACTTAACTCCTTCTCGTGTTCTACCTACTAAATGCCTTCTCCACCATATAAAATGCCGAAGTTACTATTTCGCAGTTTCGCCGAATAGAATCGGTCTTAGCAAAATATGTGTGAACGAAACATTTATCGACTTGCAGTCAACGATCTCCGCTTTCTTCTTGTTCTATCATTCTGATACTGTCATATAGCAATAATTAACTTCCAGGTCAAAATATTCCAAGGCGATCTGCCAAAAAAAGACAGGCGATCAGATAAATTTGACACAGCCAGTAATGGAATTTCGGTCTTGACCTAATGAATTCATAATTTTTCTTTTTCACTCTTTGATTCAACTACAGGAAGACAGCTTCATTAAGTATGACCGAAACAATTCGAAGAGTCGACGAAAGATATGAGATACCAAATAACTAATTTCTACTTCTTCAAACCTGAATAAATTCATTCTGGCCAACTTCAATCTGAATTAGGCGTTTAGAAAAATTAATATCGCTTAGTGGCAATTCCAATGTGTTCCAGATTTCCTGTTCTTGCTTAAATTCGCTTTCTCTTGTTTGAATTCTAGAATATGTGGATCTTCCAAATCAACATAGAACAGGGGCCGTGGCAGGAAATTGACAGTGATTTTTGGTAAAGGTTGAAAATTCAGTTCCATTCTGAGTGAGAAAAGCTTTTGTCTGACATCTCAAAATCGGTGCACTCCAAGAAGGTGATGCCCACGAATATTGGTTATATTGAACATTTTAAAGTTCATGAACTGTGCGTGGTACAGGAAGTTTCATACAATATTGTAGAGCTTGGAAAAATATATGATTGGGCCCATAACGTCCGCAAATTATCTTCCAAAACAACGAAGTTACAGACATTTGAAAATCGTGATAGTTTTGGGTGAGTTTTTTCCTCCCCCGATCTCTGGATTTTGCCATCCATAATCACCTGGCCATTTCAATTATGGCCTTAATCAAAACTGCCAAAACCGAACTTGGCAGAATTGAAACTTGCTAGATGAAAACATTGGAAAATATTTAACTGGGAGAATGAGAGATAAATTTGTATGAAACGAACTGTATTTGCCAAAAACATAAGTAATATTTTTTATAATAGTTACCATGATAGTTATTGTAAATGGTATATAAACGTTTGTAGGGTTGGGTGTGGTACATACTTTGGTGGATATTTGAAATAATCTTGGAAGCTGTAGAATATAGTCTAATTCATATACAACGATTCACCGAACAGTATAGCCATGCTGCTGTTCTGGTGTACACCAGGAGCCTTCTAAAGGTCGGTCGACATGTATTGCAGGTTTGTCGTTCTGATTCTGAAATGGATAGAATATGATACGATCGTGTTGAAATTGGTATGGGATTATTGGACCATCCTTCCCCGACTTCTTTAAAAAATTTATCAAATTTACTAAAACCTGGGTAGATGCAGAGTGATTAGTGAGCTGAACTTATGCAACTTATAAGGGAGCATTTGCATTTATGATTCAAATTTAGATTTAATTATGATAGCTACAAGGTGTTCACGTTCGTTCATGCGGACTAGATAGAGATGGGAGTATGAGGACGTTTTCACCCGACTAACCTGACAATTTGAGCCTCTGGAGTCGGAGATAATTATTCATCATGGATTTTACGTGTGAGCATGCGACGAATGATGAATTGATTTATGAACAATGGAACTCATAGGAGACCAGATACATTCAGTTGTGAATTTAAGGGGACACGTAATTTGAACGGATGCCAATTTGGTGTCGGGACATTTTGAACTAATTTGCAAGAGTTCCATTTGGATAATAAGTAGGTATTTGATCATGATGGTGATTTCCGTATTTCTCTGACGAAGGGACAGTGGAGCAAGATCACCCGAATTAATTTCAGGCTTCAGCTACAAGCAATTCCCTCTGGGGGATTGCAGATACAATTCGTTTTTATCGGAGCAGAAGTTCCGAGGAACCCAGCTACACTGTAAAAATGAGGGAGGAACAGCTACGACCTCGAGAGACATGTGGAGGAACCAGAGCAGCTAAGACATCAGTGAATTTAGGGTTAAATTTCAAAAGAGCAGAGTAGGTGAGTGACGGAATCAAGAGAGGATATGAATGAATTGGGCCTATTTATACGGGTGTTCTGCCCCCTCCTCCCCTCGTGTGGGATTTCCCATCCCTTCCTCCCTGAAGCTTGCTGGGTAACATGTAATTCTCAATTCTTAGGTCTTCCTTCGTCGATTGTTAACTAAATGTTATAATACAATTTTCGGGGATTCTCCTATCACATTCCAATCCACACATTTTCCGAAAATATCGCTAAAATCTGATGAAAATGATAAAAGTCAGTCTTGTTACAAGGGTCGGCAGACACACATGGAGAGTCGAAACCAAAATTGTTCAGAATGGTGTGAAATGGAAAAGCGTGTAGAAATTTTGATTTTCGAGAAAAGTGTTTTTCATCATGAAAACATGGTTTGATATTGGAAATAATCTTTGTACAATATTCAAGAGTAGGTACCATAATAGTTACCACTAGTACCGTTGTCTGTGTCGGATACCCCAGGCTGTAGCCTGACACGGAGTTGGTATAGACATGTTAATTCTTATTTTCAGATAATAATAATTATTAGGGATTGTTTGTGTATTATACGAGATGCCAGATGTAAATTTGTGGTGTCAATGCTAAATGATGTTTAAAAGGTTCCGAATGAATCGATTGACTTCATTTTTAAATGTTGGACATGGATTTACAAGTATTGAGCCTCAAATTAATTTCAAGTTCTTATTAATAATAATTTTTCTTTTGTACGCGGTAATGATTGTGCGAATATATTGCTCCCATGTATACTTTATTGCTTTCATGTATGATTTTTTTCCAAAATCAAACTTTTTACTCAATATTTTGTCCATTTTGAACAACTTTTGTTTTGTGTCCGTCAGTCTGTGAAAACGCGTGCGTGTCTCCACGTATCTGCAGATTCTAAGTAGCAAGCCTAATTCCTACCTTCTTAATTTGGAGCGTTACATCTGTTTATTCTTGTCAGAGACGTTTCGTCCCGCAGCGGGGACTTCCTCAGTCTATACATAATCATAAAAGTCATTCTTTAGTATTTACATATTGTGTATATACACATATGGTCAATTGATCATGTTTCTTTCTATAAGGGACTTGTTCAGCTTATATAAAAAAAAAAAAAAAAAAAAAAAACTTAATTAATAATATTGCTTACCTAACTATGTATAACAACTAGCATACTTGAGGCATTGACATGGTGGTGGCACCACACATATCTTGTTGTTGGTTATGTATAGACTGAGGAAGTCCCCGCTGCGGGACGAAACGTCTCTGACAAGAATAAACAGATGTAACGCTCCAAATTAAGAGATTCGGAATGAATGTGGTCACTCCACTACCCACACCCACTATTAATTCCTACCTTTTGCCTCCAATTTTGATGAAATTCTCGTGGAATGCAGATGGCCCCCTATGATATTTATCGCCCACGAATTAAAATATCATTCTTCGCATAAGCTAACCTAATCTGAATGTCCCGCCAAACCCTATCAGTATTGAAATCCTTAGCAGATTTTCCTACTTTTTTTGGTTCTTTTAAAAATTTGGTCTTGTTTTTAAAAATCATGCATTTTCCTCTTTTCAATTTAATTTCTAATTGCTTACCAAATGTTTTAAGGGCCAACCCGTTATTACAGCAGGATTTCAAGCCTTAAGTGTTGTAAGGTAAGGTGAATTGGATTTTTAAAATGTCGATTTTCGGAAATTCGATTTTTCGGCGCCTCTGTCCTACTGTCTTGCAGCGTCGGCATTGAAAATGACGACGTGTTGGAAACCGGTCGGAATATTCACGAGCGGCTCCGCGCGGAGTCTGAGTCAGACGTCGGATTTCCAACTCCGGCTTATTTTTACTTTCGACACGGCCGAGAAGAGACGATCGATCCCATAAACAAACTACCTACGTGTAGCAATGAGCCCGATGAACGACCTACATATCACGGGCGACGGAATCACTCGTCGATAAGCCAACGATGGCTCGACACACGTTTTCTTCCGTTCTGTTTGAGCTCCAGCGATTCAAACCATGAAGAACTTCATCAAATCATGACGAAGTCACGGTGACATACAGAATCCAACATTGCTGGTCTAACATACTAGTTCCAATCAGTATGAGCGATCTTTCTACATTCTCATTATATTGAATGATGAAAATATAGCACTTAGGGTAAAAAGAGAATCATAAATGTTATAGCTAAAGGAACTTTTCCAAGTACTATTCCATCTCATAACTTGGCGGATTTTTGAAGATTTTTCATGTGTTCCTATTGATTCCTACCTTGCTTTAACATTCAAGTATATTTTGCAGTATAAAATTGTGTATACATTTTTAAATGCTCTAAATCATGTTTGATTAACTTTTTTTGAGTTGTGTTCAGCACAATTTACAGTGATTTTTTAGTACTATGCCCTGAACCTTCTACTGTTGTATTTCAATTTCGACTTAATTCCCAATTATTCAACTATTCAACTATAACTTTTTAAAATTGTGTATGGTACCTTCTACGCTTACGATTAAAGTGTTTCAAGATTGATTATCATATTTAAA
Source organism: Creontiades dilutus (assembly GCA_031894815.1). Lineage (NCBI taxonomy): Eukaryota > Metazoa > Arthropoda > Insecta > Hemiptera > Miridae > Creontiades > Creontiades dilutus. Next base: position 1,049,515 of record JAVIWC010000496.1, on the reverse strand, counting down.
AACTGTTGGAATATCGAAATAATAAAATAGAGGTAAGTCGCATTTGTAAGGGCATTTTCAAACCGTCATAGCTTCTAAACAAATAGTCCAATCCGAATCATTAAACCGGAATCTACAGATACATAATCAATCTTATCGGAGTATATAAACGGTTTCATTTTATTATTTTATTGCCAGGTAGAGTCTCAATTAGAGTATTGATGTCACCATTTCGCGCAATAGGTACTGATGATGCTTTCGCGTGGAATTAGTATAAGATCTTTAGACCGTTATTCCCCAACTACCCAGAAAATAGTAATCGCTCAGACCAATAGAACGTGAGACAATTGTCCTTGGGAGAATTTACGTTTGCTCATGCGCACGAAACAAAATTTATTCAGAATGACCTAAAACGACGAAACACGACGAAACGAAAAATCTGAGTGGAAATTCTGATTTTTGGGAAGCAAAAAACGTTTTCTTCCGAAAGTGGAGACATAGCTTCCTATGGGTAAAATCGGAAGCAATTTACTTCTTTAATTTCTTGCATGACTTCTCGTCAGCGAAGGAATATTCTATTCTAACATCCGTATTGGCTTGATAGGGAATTAAGTGAAATGCTCACGTTTTCTGCTATAACACACGGTATGTACCAGCGATCATTCGCCCGTGAAGCCACCCCACGGTATTATTAAGATGAATGGGCACAAAGACGGAGGGAACCGGTGATAGTGACATCTACAGACAGGCAAGTCGGGGATCCGTTGTTTATAAATAATGGAGTGGACAGACGCTCTTTAATAAACTGCGATGAGAGTTGTGTAACATCTCCGAGGCCACTTCGGGAGCTCTGCGTAAGAAACAATGTGCGGCATCTGCAAAAAAAGATAATTGTCTTTCGGGGAGAGAGTGTGATCGACATGGTTGGTTCCTCCTCATTTCTTGAAACTGCTAAGCCTGAGCATAAACCTTTTTTAGGACGTCCGTCTGAAGCAAGGCTTCGTCAGTAGAGTGACGCCTAATAGAATGGGTACAGAGGATGTGGGGCGACCCAAACAAGATAAAAAATATACTGGTAAGTAATGATTGCCTTTCGGAGACGTTACCTTGTCCGGTTTTTGAATTTATGATTCTATAGTCACACTAATAAAGACTTACAAATATTTTTTTAAACTACACCAAATTCCTTATCGAATTAAAAAAAAAAACGAGAATTTTCTGAGAATTCGGGTAGGTGTGAACAACGCTTGAACGAATTGGCCATTTCCCCCTCAATCACATTTCGCGATATAAAATTCAAAATTTCTGAAGTTTTTTGCTCTGTTACGTCCTGTTTTCATCGTACAAAAAAACACTTGAATTATTTGATCAAATAAAAAAACAGATGAAATCAGTGGTGTCATAACGAATTGACAATATTACACCTTTCAGTCACACCTTCCACAATTAGAGTTGAAATCCACATATTAGACGTTATCAAATATCGACGTTTCAAGGGGTGGTAACGCCGGGCGGGTGGAATTCTCGCCCCCGTCTCGCAAAACGTGGTCCTCTCCTCGGGGATTTGGGATATACGATTTTTTGACCATATTGTTATTATCTTCGTCGCGTAGCACCATTAAAAAAAAAAAAACCATTGACCTTGGTTGAACAAAAAAAAAAGATGCCAGATAATCGGAAATATAAGTTGAATGAACAGCGGTTGAATGGATTGATTATTACTCCTCCCTCCCCCCTCGTGACAGGAAATTTTAAATTGTCGAGGTTCTTTCCACAACTAGACGAAAATTGGAGTCGAAAGAAGGTGTTTGAAATAGTCAATAAAATCACATGAACAGGGTGATGGAAAATGGTTCATCGCCATTACCCCCTCCATAACACCCCCTTTCATGATGAAAACTTCATGTGCTTAAAATATTTTTAATTAATGAACCAAAATTTTTACTGAACAAAAGAAGAATGGCATGAATCCGTAGGGAATTTCCAGTTGAGCAGCCATTGAAAGGATTCGGTATTATCCTCTCCATTCGCTTTTTTGTCGTCAAAAGTAAAATTAATCTTTTTTCAAAAAGGCTTTTTTGAACAGCTAGGATGAAATTGGGATCGAACCGAATAAAAATCATAAAAACCGGTTGGGAGTTATAACCTCAATAATATTTACCTCCTAATTCCTCTTGAAATTTGGAACTTCCGGAGTTTGTTGCACGGTACGGACTAAGTTACTCGCGAAGGAAGTTGTGGAAACCCATTTTATGAAAAACGGGAGTACGAGTAAAAAAGGGAGGAATGTTAGATGTCCTGGAAAAATTCGACATTGTTAAGAGTGACAGGTCAGGAAAATGTCTAAATGAAGTTATTCTTCAATATATTTCACCACTATTGGATTCATTCATGCAAAAAGTTTGGTTCAAATGGAGAATGTAACTCTCCAAATAATGTTACTATTTGTGTTACCCCTTTCACTTTGTAAGCCTTGAGTGGCATTGGTTGGTCCTCCCCGCCCCTTTCACTTCCTTGATCCAATAGGATTCCATCTCCTTTCACTTGAGCCTGAATAACATGTGCTTTCTATGATGTACCTTCAGTTCATGTTTGTTACCAATGATGACCTAAACGTCGAAATCGATTTAACTGTGTAACTTATTATTTTCGTGCAAATATAGACGTTCTATATTACTCCGTTTTTGTTTGTTGTACAACTAGAGTAAAATTGGAATGGAACAACCATGAATCGTGAAAATCTGCTGATCATCGTCGACAAAATTGATTGCATACACATAATCAAACAATAAACAGACATACAGCTATCGGTTTTTTTCCTCGAGGATTCGGTCTTTAAATGGTCTGAGATGGACGTATGCAGCTTATTTATTTATTTATTATTATTTATTTTTTTTTCATGTTTGGGTTGCCCCACAACTCTCTGGATCGATTCTGATAGGCGTCTATCTATCATGGACCCTTGCTCAGAGGGACGTTATAAAAATAACTTCATACAGATCCGTTTCAGATATTTCTAAGACCAAATCACAGTGAAAAAATTTAGTTATTTTCGTACTCAAACGACATGCGTCTAGCGGTTTCTGAATTTTAAGTGACTACCGCCGAATAACATCAAGATCTTTGAATCGACCGTATCATGGCGCCGAGTGTGGTGCGGGAAAAGTCCCACGGGGTCACTCGAGTTGGGCATCTCGTCAAGAATCCTTCGTGGAATCACCTCCCACGTCATCCAGAGCTCTTAATTATATTGACCGGCATTCTGTGGGGGCAATTCCTTTCATCCCTCTCCATCTTCCTTAATTTCTAAAATCCCTGGTCGTCCTCCCCACTCTTATTGTATTTGATGTTTTACCGATTTTGCTCTAAATGTGAACAAACTCCGTAAATTTTGCTTTTGCTGCCAGGAGGGGGAATGGAGGGGGTAATAACCAATCCCTTTAGCCGCTGCTAAATCGAGAATACTCGACCTATACGTGTCATTCTTTTTGCATTCAAAAAAGGTTTTGGTGTAGTAATTCAAGCTGATTCAGAACTTTCATTTTTTCATCAAGAAAGCGTGGTATTGACTATTTTCATCTCATTTTATTGATATTTCCAATGTAATTTTAGTATATGCAAAGAAGCTCGGAGATGTTGAATATTCAGTCAGGAGTGGGAATAGAGGGGCTAACAGAAATGATTCGTGATATTTTCGCGTTTTCGTTATTCTTTTTCGTTCAATTAATAACTTGGCCTTGTTGTGGAACTCATTGTTGTTTCAATTTTAAAAAATCAACTTCTTTTTATACCAAGTATTAACAATATTTTATTGAAAATACGGATTGAATACTCACCTTCATTCATTCATTATATTTCTCAATTGGTTATTTGGGACATCGCTTGTGTGTATACTCCATTTTGGACTTGCTTCATCAGAAACTTGGGTGTAGACTATCTCCAGTAGTAGCGGCTAACTCGTTCAAGCGGTTGATGCGAACACAGGAGGGAATTCCTCCGCAGATGGGAATAGATGCGGACATAGGAGTTACGAGTTTCCGATATTAGCGTCTCCTACCATCTCGTCGATGGATTGAAAGGGTTATAAATACCGAATTGGGTCATGAGCGCTCATCATCCGGAGAAAGAGGGGCGAAGGACGGAGGAGGTAGAAATGAGAAAGAAGGAAGAGGAAGAAATTGCCATGAAGGGAAACGGCGCTTAGTGTTAATGATTGAAAAATTCTCCAAATGATTATCAAACGTGATATGAGCCCTTGCCAATCAAAAATGATACTGATCCAGTTTTTTTTTCTTTGGAAAATGCGCTCGTTTTTTGGAAGTCACAGATCCTCTCAATGTTTAGTTGGATGCGAGCAAATGTGGGCGTATTCATGAATATGAATATGAATAAAATCTTAATGTACAATTTTTTTAGTGTGATTATAAGTACGATCATGAATGTGAATGTGATGAATGTGATTTATCGGGCATCCACAATATTTCAATTCCGAATCCATCACTTCAAGAACATTGATATGGTATCACATTTCTCTGGTAATTAGAGTATTTGGAAAAAAAATGCTTACAAATTATCAAACAACAATTTATTCTGTATTACAAAGCTCACCTACATGAATCACGAGGCTACAACAACTGGAGAGTACAGCTGGAGACAACGTTTCCTAAGTACACTCAGAAAAGAAACCCACGAATGGAAAAACTCAAATTCAACGAGACGAAATAAAAAAATTGGCAACATGAGTGCTTGTTCTCCTCCACCTGTTACTTAACTGAATTGAAGCCTGGGAGACAATGGTATGGGAGGTGTATCACCTATACTACAGTATCTATCTTGTCTGTATAGTATCCACTCTCACGTGAAAGATCACTCTGCGATTGATGAGCGAACGGATGATCGTTCAGCAACTGGAAGTGTTCCCATTCGATTCAGGGAACTATTTTCTACCTGAATCAAACAAAAAACCAATCACTGACATCGAACGTTTTTGAGATTTCGATTTCTTCTTGAATATAAACTAGGGTTGATTGACACCAAGATTGATGCTCTTCCTAGATCGATGTAGGATTTTGAGCAGGATTTCGAAAACTTCGATTAGTTTCAGGGAAAAGCTTCGGGCTGACGGATTTTTTAAAGTACTTTTTTATTCGACCTTTGGAATTTACGTGTCTGAAAAGGTAAACCTAAAACGTTTGAGAGGGGGGAGCTGAAATAATTTCTTCTTGGTCGATTAGAAAGGTACCAGAATAAGCTTTTGGATCCTTGAACTCCACGATTTTGTTGTTACTCGATGCAATAATATCGATTTCGGTCGATAGTTTGTAGTCTGCCAGCCCCAGTACCGACCTATTTCTGAATCGCTCCGACGAAGGCTGAGTTATCACTCGGGAGAAGTGGATATTATTCCAGACCCGGTATCAAGTGATCTAGCGGAGCTTGCGGCCGATTCCTCGGGCACATTCAGCTGTGGGGCGGGGCGGGGAGTGTTGTATACTTGATTCGGCCTTCAATAAACAAACAGTTGTAAATAGCTGGGAGAGAGGCCTTCTATACCTCACTAGAGTCAAGGAAAAGGCTACACCTCTACCATTCACATCCGAAACGCGTGTCGCCCCTGCGACGCTTCTGGTCTTTTCACTCGACTTTCCGTCGGAATTTCGATGCATAAACGTTGAAGAGAGCCACACGTCGAGGCAAACGACTTTCAGGCAAAAATCCCAACGAAAATGGACTAGAACGTAAAAACCAAACGGTGATAAGATAGAATGAACCCCGGAAGTTTCAAATTGTTTTCAATGTGTCGAATTTAATGATTTTATGTAAGAGTTTTTCTCGCACAACGGGATGAGGACGCCCATATTTCCCCACAACACACAGCTTTCAAGATATAGCATCTTGTCCACTATATGAACTGCCCCAACTAAATAGAACATGCTGAAATGCTACAAATTATTACAAAAGGAGCATTACTTGCTGCTAAAACTGATCCCTCGTACGTGTCTCACATTCTTCTTTAGATCATTTTTGTCTCCAAAGCTATTCATGGGCGAAGACCTATTACAATAGCGAACAAGCTGCAAATGATATACAAACGGTTTCTTTACGTCTTGTCGGTGGGGTTGCAGTAGAAAACACACAGTTAAGAATACTTTATTTGAATTATCACACTATTTGACTACATTTACAATTTACATAGACTAACTTAACTCAAGGAACTGAAACTAGTAATGGAACAAGGTTTGATTTAAGAAGATCAGTTAACAAGGAGAGCTAGGAAGTAAGTCCCTTAAACTAGATATTTCACACAAATTATCACTTCATCATTGGTAACGCCTCAAAAAATGTACCGGAGAAGGAATCATAATCATAATGCATAAGATCTAGCTTATTTCCGCAGAGAGAAACCCTGTGTTCATTGGACTTTTCGTTTTCCAAGGAATGAATGAGAAAGGAGTGGCTTTGACTTAATACAGGGAATTTCCAAATTTTATTGTTACGTTCTACTATAGGATAAGCAGTTGGCAAAGGATAAAATAAAAAGTTGACCTGGTGATTGGGGAGAAAAATGAAGAATGGCCGGTCACAGTTCTCACGCTACTGAGTAGTGGAAACCTAACAATGAGCGAAAAATGCGGAATTTTGACTGGTTTCAAAGCCCTGTTTTGAACACGGTATATTATTCATGTATTCCCTTCAACGTAGGGAATTCCCTACATCACTGATCTGTACATCAGAAATGGGCGTAGTCATAACAATGAATATGAATACGGATTAAAATCATAATTCGTGAATATGAATTTGATTACAATCACATTCACCAATTCAAAACCTTCATTTTTGTGATCATAATTTTTTTTTTCTTTTTTTTTTTCTATGTTTTTCCAGTTATGCTGCTTAAGTGCCACAGCCCTGATGTTTGAACTCAAAATCACAAATTTTTAATTTCATTTTTGAAAAATTATAGTTTAGAGCTGCCTTAATGCAGTAATCCAGCAATAAAGGCGAACACTACAAAAATTGGTAAGTTAGCCCGAAAACCATTTTAAAAAACAACGGTTTTTTGTTTGTTGTTAAAATGATATTTTTTTCAAAAATCCATAGTAAACGTTGTAATTTTAGTATAAACACCACGGATGGGGCATTATAGAAGGCGACAACCACAAAAAAATGGCAATTTTGACTGAAAATCATTTTAAAAATGTGATTATTTTTTCATTTATATTGTTCTTTGTATTCATATCCGTATTCGTATCCTTATTAATATTTTCCGACCTATGAATTTCATTGGTATTTACTTATGTGAATGTACCCTTATCTCTGCGTGATTCACATATTGTAGCAATTTATTTATTGAATCGATCCCTGAAGTTTGTGGCCCCTAATTGTGATTACCCTGTATTCACGATGTAATACGAAGCCTCGTACGTGTATAAATCAATTTCTGCTAAACCTAATCTGATTTCCATACAGTCTCTAGGATAATAACTCGGATTGAATTCTGAGGATAGCGATTCAGGGATTTTAATTTCCATGAACACACACGCAAACACACACATATATATGTACAAACTATGTTTGTTTACCTAAGATGTAATGGTTGTAAAGGGTGTAAACCTCTCGTGTCAACTGATTCAACTACTAAAATGGTTTTTCCAGAAGTGCTGTCAATTTCTGTCTCGACAGGTCTCGTGGATCGGAGATATCTTGTCTCATAGACAGCCGAATAGGGTAGCACCACTATTACGTTTAACCCATAGTACCCATAGTTATACTATGAGACCCATGGGACTATGAGCTGTAGTTTGACATAGTTGTTGATCTGTTCTCTCCCCCCCCAACTTGTACAAATGTAAAGGATCGGCTGAATGCCAAACGTCACTGTGTGTGCGAGTTGAAATATAAAAAATTCCCTTCATTTCACGTCTGCAATGCTGAGACAGCACTCAACTTGAGAGTCAACAATCATAGTGCATCAGTTGTTGGAATAAACGCTGATTTGCCTGTGAGCGCGTGGCGAATGGCTCAACGAGTGTTTTTCCATCAAAATTCTGGAAAAAAGATGAAACCTGAAGAAAACAAAATAACGTTGCTTCATTCGGAAAAGCGGATAGGCGGGGGAGCTGACACGGGCGTGCTAAGCCGCTCGGGTACGTTTGGGCTGGCACGATGTCCACAGCGAAACGAGGCTGACCGGGTTATTTCTACCTTATTTTATTATTATTTCAGCTTGAACACCAAGACTGGTGACTTCGTTGAAGAGTACTTTTTTGGAATTTTTAGCGACTACGACGTAACCATGGCTGTGGTGATTCTCGCTTTAAATCAGTCCCCAAAAAGACGTCAAAGAAGATTTTGGATTCGTCCGAGCCTTAGGAGAGGACGGCAGCTATACAAGGCTAGCGAATTAATGAAAGATTTAATTTTGGATGAAGCAGATCCGTTGAATTTGGATTTTAATTGTCACTGAAGCCCCCACTCTATATTTTTGTTCGGCTCGGCACGGCTTCCTTTGATCTGTACCGACTTTATGCGAGTTGGGGTCGGCACGACCTGGGCCGGCATTTTCTAACCCGGCAAAGCCGACCGGGGTGTCGCATCAAACCAGTTTAGCCCGCCCCAGGTCATACGCCCTGCACTAGACGTTAACTGGGAAACAACATTTCGTCCATGGCGAGCAATCTCTTCTCATCAATGCAAAATTTTCCCATTACATTTGCTTCTCTCGTATTTTGAAAAAGGGTAAAAGCCGAAATACAAAAATTAGTGCTGTGACATTAATTATTGTTGAATAAATGTTTGCAAATTTACATATATCTAGTAATCTCAGATGAGATCAGTCAAATATTCTGACAGGGGATCGCGGGCTAGTAGTTGGGGGGAGCGGTCTAATGTGAGTTGATAAGGCAGTTCGGAGATGAACGCGAAAACGTCGGCTGTCGCGGCGGAAGGCAGCGCACCTGGCGGTCCCGTGATTCATGACCCCTTCGCCTCGCTTCTCTACCCCCTTCATTTACCTGCCCCTCTCGCCTCACCTATGTCCCCCTACCCACCCCCGTCAAACCTATTTCGCTTACGTCCCGCTGTCGTCTGCCGACCTAATTTCCGAGCTCATTTCCGCGGATTCCAGTGATAGCTAAGTTCGCTCGCATGATTGCGAGCAATTCGTCCGACCATAAACGAATGGGGGGAAACGCTCAGATCATAAATTCCCGTTTAAAAAACTTGTCTCGAGTCTTCTCACAATTTTCCCGGCATTCAATACACCTTTCGTTTCGCGCAAACCATTTTAATAGCTGTTTTCAACATATTTCAGTCTTCCAAAGCCGAACAGAGCTTGGTAAATGAGCTGATTGATTAACATTACCCAAATCAACAAAAGATAAAGAATAGAAAAACGCTTGAAGCGTATGACTATTCCCTTGGTGACCAGAAATCTACGACAAAAGGTCTCCATAGGTAGAATAAAACTCCCTGCTGCATTGCGCTGATTGAGCTAGTAAAATACCCTTAGTTGTACACCAGGCCACTGTTTATACCAAGTGTTCTGTTTAGTTTGATGGAATAAATGCTCGCACCTCGCAAATACAAAAATATATTCTGAATGAAGTGCCTTGAGAAATGATCGATCAGCGATGGCTTGTTCTTTGAGCCTTGAGGCCCCCATACACGATCAAATCTGCTTGACAAACGAATTTTATCGTGTGGGGGATCAAGTTAGGAGGTTTGACAGGGTGTTTAAAGGTGTGGACACTCGGACCGTAGATGTGTTTGACAACTTGTGATTTTACAGCAAAGTGATCGTTGTGGGAACATCAAAGCGTCAAAACTTCTAGCTTCCGCTTACGTTGTAACCCACGGAGAGTATCTCTATTGTCAAAGGTGGTTACAATCGATGTTTACCACCGGCAGTGCTGTCAAAACGGAACATCGATAATCAAATCCTTACAATTCCGCGATCCATAGGATTTCGGGTGTTCATTCCCAGACATAGAAATCCCCAAGACTGTTTCTTCTTTTCCTTTTTTTGGAGTAACCAGAGAGAGCATTATCAATGATCCTTCTTGGACGGGTCGTCTCCCCTGCCAGTCGGCACATGGGACAACTACGGTATGGTGTGGCTCAGCATCAAATTGATATTGTTCGGAAATCTCCTTGCAAAGTACCTGCTCGCCAAGGTGCTGCAGTTTACGTTGGTGGTTCTACCAACAAATAATGTTGCTGGAGTACAAATCCACTTGGGAAAATCACGTGGGCTGGGTTGTGCTCAATCACTTTCACCACGAATCCTACTTCATTAGGGGGGCAGGTGGTGTCACTGTGGCAGCAGAAGCCGCCTGTGCGCCGGTAGCCGTTTTGAGATGAGAGATTACCATGTTACAGGACTTTCCGCCGTCTACAGATTCAAAAGTGGGTAGCAGGTCCGAGAGCAGAGAATTAGAGAGAGCATAGATCCAAACCTCTCCTTCCAAAAGGAAATCTTGTTTAGGAGAAGTGAAGTAAGGTTGGTCAGAGTTCTTGGTATGACGCAAGTATCTGTTTTAACCTACAGGCAGAGCCGTGTCTTCTAGCTGGCTCTACCCACAAGGCAAGTTTGGTAGCTGAGTTTTAAACAAGCCGAATAACTCAATGCGAAGGGGCGGTGGATTTCAGGGGTATGTATCAATCAAAATCCCTCTTTCAAACGCAGGATGAACCATCCTGCAGGCTATGAAACCACTGCTCTTACTAATCGAACCTCAACAGGGGGCCAGGCAGTTGGTGCTGTGCACTTGTAGCTAGGGGCTCCCGCTCTCCCCGGCTGCACCATTTTCGGAAGAGGCACACAACGAACCACCCCATATGAGTCCTGAATGCTCGCTAGCTCAACATAAGTATGCCCAATCTTTCACTCTCTGTATTGCTATCCATGTTGGCCATGTGCCTCGGAATCTAGAGAGAATGAGGCCAACAACTAACCACAGAAGTAAGTGTGTATCTTCATATAACCTCATACAATTCAACCAGTCTTCTGGTGCACACCTCAACTTACTCAAGACGTCTGTATGGCTGTACAATCTTCTCTTCACAAGCCAATATTTCGCCAAGGTGAACTGCCATTTCCTTCGTTGATCGCCCCTGTCACTGTCTTTCGACTTCGGCATCAACAATTAGACGTAGCAGAGTTGATTGCACTCCATTTTAATAACTGAATGAATTGGAACTTGTTGGATAGATTTTTGCAATCTCAAAAAAGTGTGTGCGCAGTATCGACTAACCTTGGTCGTCAAGCCGATTTGATATGTACAGGGGCCATGACAGTTGTGATTATTGAACTGTCACACCAAACATTATTCATCTCTCTGTAGAGAGATACAAGAATCTCAACCTTTTAAGGGTGGCTTATGGTTATACCATAGAACTATATATCTAGATATATAGTTCTATGGGTCTATGACCTTACCTCCCTTGGAGGCAGAATGATGAGCTACCTCGACCAGCATTCTATGCTCAATCACCTCAGTTTTTTATGGTGTTCCTCTGAAACAATGCTTGTCAGTAGAGGAACGCCTATTGGAATTGGCCTATTGCCTATTGGAAATAACTTCTACAAATCCGTTTCAGACCAGTTCAAGATTGAACCCGAGAAAAAACGATTGGTGTATGTATGTGTATTGAGTGTGAATATGTGCATGTCTGTGCCTACGTGACAAATTTTCGACGCCGTCCAGCCTGAAATTGTTAAACGATTTTGATGATTCTTTTCATGTTCAAGACATTGGGAACTCGATAACTCCCTTATTTTATGATAAATTTAGGACTTTCTGGTAACCAGTAAAAGCAGAATTTATGCTCTAGAGCTTTTATACGTGAACAATTTTTTTTATCTGTTATTCTGACGATAAAATTGAAAAATTAGTTGAAAAATGTGTTTTTTTTTTAGTGAAAGTGGGGTATATTCTGAATCCGCCCAACATTTTCTGTGAGATGGCTCCTGCAATAATTTTGTTTTCCTCGTAGAATCTCATTTGGGCCCACTACGTGGCGGAGGGAGGGGCAGGAAAGAGGTAGTTGAAAGGGGCAATGACGCCCATCACAGTCCCCAACTAACCTGCTAAACTCAATCAATTCACCTTCCCGGCAGGCGGAGCTCTCCAATGTGCACGTACCACGTCAACTAGGCGTAATATTGTGTGTATATATGGAGATGTGTAACCATCACTGTGCACCACAGATGATGGAAACAGAGGAATCCAAATCGTTGTCCATAAGAGAGAAGTAAAGAGTTACAATGTTGAATTGATTTCAGTAGTTAGGTTTTCATCATCAATAGTTAGGAAATACACAGTTGTAATAATTTGATCATCTCCTGTATGATGTCCACTACAAAACTTTTATACACGTTAACCAAAGGAGATAACTCTCTTGAATGTTCCTGGAGATGTACTCGTACAAGTAGTTCTGGTCCGGACCCAATTTTACGGGAGTTCATGGGAATAAGCGGCATCAGTGCTTTCTCATCACGTATCACCATGTGCAAAAGTCAATCACCTCAGAGTAACCAACCAGCACCAGTCTGGTTACCAACCACATATAGTTGGTCTGTTTCTTAGTCAACATGGCTGGAGAATTGGTGCATTATATTATTCAAGGTAAAAAGAAGAAATGCGTGACAGTAGACTGAAAATGAAGCAAAATGCTGAGAACCGCACTTTCCTATCTCAACCTGTTACTTACCTAGATATTATTTGTTCAAGGTTTTTAGACGTCATTAACACGTACATCATTATAGTAAGTAAACAGAAATGATGGAGTCAGCTTTTGTCCATCCATCCATCCAGGGGACAGGTTGTCCGAGCGAGCTAAGGCATCAGTCCTTTGGCTGTTTACTTCCAGTGAGACAACTGATTAGCCCGGTTCGAATCCGGCAGGCACCAATGATTAGGGCCAAAATCCTATCAAGTGTTGTATACCTGTCCTGTCGTTAGACAGTTCACCTCTGATCTCGATATCACGAGAATCCAAATCGCTCCCAACCCAGGGGCGTGAGGCGATGGGAAGAAACGAGCGAAATGGTCAAACCTAGTTCCGATCCTCTCTGGAGGACGGCTGGGGACGTCCGCGACACCTCCGGGTAGTCGGACGAAAATCCAAGGTGAAATTCCTTGTTTACTTTAATTTTCTTTTTTTTTACTCCGTCCATCCACCCATCCATCATTAATTAGACTCGATGGTACACCGATGTTTCGTTGTATTTGAACTCCATCTTCAAGTCTTGAAAGTAAGTTTAATATGGATAAATCTGTAGGTCCTCATTTATATCATAATATCATATAATTTTCATATAACTACACATTCTACATAATTACCCTCTGTTCATTCACATAAAATCTTGGAGTATAAAAATTAAACAACATTCGCTGCTAAATGCAAGTTTATTCTGTCAGTAAGCAACACGTTCTGTTTGTGTTCGACGGGAAGTCTCATTAATGCTACCAAGCGATGAAATCCGGGTATTTTCCCACTCCACTTACCCTGAAGATGTTGTACGAATGCGATGAAACGTCGGGCTGGTAGCAAGTCGAATTATTGACCAACTCGAGAACCCCAATCAACACTTTACTCTGGTTGTCGAGCTCTAACTTGACTGTGTTGGGACAACGCATGCAAGCTCAAACGGTTGAACGTATTTAGGTGCAGGTTTAGGACGTCTTTCTGAGGCAAGGCTTCTTCATTGGAGAGACACCTATTAGAATTGATTCAGGAGGGTGAAGGACTACCCAAACTTGAAAAAAAATGGCTACCTACAAATCCGTTTCAGACCAATTGAACACTGAGTACGTGGAAAAAATCTCAATATATTTATGATTAATGATAATAATTATAACAATAAACACTTTGAAAATTATACATAAATTCCAACTTCAATAATCTTCAGTATACTATTTGATAATAGTGAACTGGGTTTTCCAGACGTTATGTCACCACATCTATCATCCTGGTTCTTGCTGTAGCAAAGGTCGTACATTCCATTAGTAGATGTTGCAGAGCTTCCTCATCAACACTACAATTCGCACTGACAGCAGAGTCTCGTATTCCGACTCGATGCGAGTTCGAGGAGCATATTCCCTGATTCGGGCGTAAGCGGGATATTACCCATTATCGACTTTCTGTCCATATCTTGTAATATAAACCATGATTTGATTTGTGAGAAAAAGATGTGTGTGTGGGTGTGTGACAAGCTTGGTCGAAACTGCCCAGCCTGCGATTCTTGACCTATTTTCATGATTCTTTCTTGGTTTGATCCCATTGCTACTCTAGTTTTGAAACAAACTCCGGAAATTTCGAATTTCACAACGAAAGAGAAAACTTGGAGGGTGTAATACCGAAGAATCGTGTTTTTTTTCGACCAATTTCGCCGACGCTACTCATTCTACAATTCTTGTTATGTTCGATACGAATTTTAGTCTAGTTGGGGAACTAATCTCGGAAATTTTGCTCTTGCCGTCGGGAGGGGGGATGGAGGGGCTAATCGTGATTAATCGTTATTTCTTCACTATTTTTGTAAGATTTTATTGACGTTTTCTCTGTTTGACCTTAATTCTAGTCTTGGTGTGTCTTGTGTTCTGTAGGGAGAGGAATGGAGAGGAGGGGGTAATAGTAATAAATCGTAACTATCCTTGCAAACCCATGTATTTATTACACAAACCTCTCTTGTGTGATAAATCCCTGAAATTCCGAATCGTATGTCTTTATGGGGGGACCTTGCAATACACGAATTATTCCCCAATATGTGATTTTTCACCCACATTTTTCCAGCTTTTTGGTACTTTTCCGGATCCAGCGGTGAATTTCCTCCACGGTTAGTGCATTTTTATAATAAAAAACAAGATTCAAAGGACTCTAACTGTAATTCAAACGTTCAACATTTAAGATAACATTAACACGTTTCTGAAAATGCGTTACGTTGTGCTTTAACTCCATTCCCAGAAAACGTGCTAGAAGCACGGAGCAAATTGAATCAGCTTTCCAGTGGTTTGGTCAACTTCGGTCGGTCCGCATCGGTTTCATTCAGTAATTCCAGTTTGATGGTGGATCAAAACGAGCGGTTGTCGGCGTTTCCCTCCATTTTGATTTTATTTTCATCCTGAAAATTGTTCACACCTAACGCAAGAAACTCTGTATGTATTAAATTCAGCTTCACATAATGAATGTATCAAATGAACAGCACGACCAAACCCACATCAATGAACTTGCTTTTTTCGTCTATAATTAAAATTGTATTTTAACTTACTTATTTTTGTTGCAGGTAAGTTGCTGAGGAATCAGTGGTGCAACATTTACGGGTAAATTCATAATTCACCGTTGATTTGATATTGGTAAGTGAGTATTCTATACTACATGCATAATAATCACAAATAACATACGCAATGTGAAGGTGGAAATGAACATCATGGGTTTGTTGATTCGTGCAAGTTATGCCAGAGAAACCTGAGCTGTTGTAATTGACTAAGTAGAAGATATTTCTGCATTTCCTATAGACTTTATCTGCCGTATTTTGCTAAGGTCTGTTGCCTTAGTTATAATTAAAGAGTTCCTAGAGAGATATATATATATATATATATATATAGAAAGAGAATTGAAGACTTTACGGATCTAAAGTTCAACTGCCCATTATAATTAAAGCGCAGAGAGAGATATATATATAGAAAGAGAATTGAAGCGCACGGATCTAAAGTTCAACTGCCCATGCGCAAATTCAATGAAGCAATAAGAAAAATTTAGGTTTGTTTGCTTTTCTGGTGACTTGCAAAACACTTACATTTCTTCCTATTATATTTCATGGCAATCTGCTGGATATAACAGGTTTCTAAGTGCAGCATGATATCATTAGCAGTCCCTGCAATATGCAATAATTGCAATCCTGGGTCGATGTCAAACTTTATTTCTGCAGGGAAACCCAGGGCCATCAACAACTCAGTTCAAGAGGAGCCCCTGGTATATCCTTTCCCCTGCGAAAAACCTCTATAATGAAAATCGGTGAGGTAGAAGGTCGAGCTGAAGAGACGGGCTGTTGAGCCTGTTCAATGGTTTGAGTCTGACCACGTGGCTGGCGGTAGCCTTAGTATTTTCATCTGGAACGAAACTGCAAGATATGGCTGCTCGAGGTACCAAGTTGACTTAATACACCACAGACTGAATACACAACAAGTTTTGAAGGGGGGTTCACTTTTATTTTCTTAGTCGATCACAAAGGTTCGTTATAGAAAATGATAAACCAAAAGGCCTTGTCACTACCTCCCTCCACGCTCCACTCATCAAAGGTACCTTAATGCCCTGAACAAAGATACGTAAAGCGCTCAGGACCAATTTATCCTGGTGATAATCTGTCTATTGAGTTGGCAGTCATCTATCGGCTCGGGGAAAACGCCGATACATCACGTTCGTATATTGTCTTCTTCGATAACGGTGGCAAAAGGCCTTCGAGATGATTCACTAACCTGCAGAACGGAAGGTAACACTTGCACTTGTGGTTATCCGACAGGTTGATCACCACGACGCCCTCCTCAGCACGTGTCATGCGCAACTGCTCCAATACTCAAGTGTTGCTATGAGATATTCGTGACGGAAGCTCCTCCTGATGTTGGCATTTTCACTTTCCTCTCACCTCACAAGGTTAATGAGATGCTATGAATTCCCTGCAAAAGTTTATGAGATTTCGATTTTTTAGCGGTTCAATTGTGAAATTTCATCCCTTAGGGTTGAATTACCAAAGCCGGCTTCTTATCAACGATCTTAAATCACCTCATCAATTACTGGCAGATCCCGGATCTATGCTAAATTTCTGAGCCAGTTTTCATAAAGTTTGGTCTAGTGGTTCCGGAAAAAACCTTGGATTCGATTTTATCTACACATCATGAATGTAAACACAACATTTGAGGGAGGTTACATTATTGAAAAGTTTGTTATTGAAAACATGAGCTGTTGAGTCGGCCCTCGAATTTTGATGAATTGGTGTCCCAACGTACCGTACGTCCCTATGGTAACATATCGTAAGAGGGTGCATTTGCTATAGCGTAAACTCTATTTTTGATGCATTTTCAGTACACAATTATTATTTTTTGTCCTCTAGTACCCCGTTCCATGTAAATCTTATATGTATAACCTTATGTCGTCCCAGAATAACCAGTATATTCGGTCGGTATCAAAAGGAGAGCGTCATTATCGAAAGCTAGTGCCAGTAGCTCTTGTGCCGAGGCCTTCCTATATCCACACTCTCGCTCTTGTATACATAAACACGCACTCAATCATTCGGGAATATGATTGTAAGTGTTGTGGCTTCCTGACTGTGAGTTGCCCAACGTTTTGTTTTGTAAACAGAAGGTCCGAGGGGAAAAGCTGACTGTTGAAAAAACGTAACGACCAAGGGCAGTGACACTCGGCGGCGGCGACGCGACTTGCGTGAGTCTCGGCCAGACGATCAATTCCGTAGGCGTTTCCTTACATCTCACCTGACGGGGTCGGAAATAGTGGCGGATTTGAGTTCTTAGAGAGGGGAGGTGAAAGGAGGGGAAGTGGGCCGGGAGGGGCGGGGTGGGGGTTTAAATGGGCACCCACCAGCCGGTAGGCCGGTCTATTAATGATCCTGTCGTCATGCAAATCGATGTTAACCTACACCCCCGCTCCTTCTCTCTTTCTCTCCCTTCTCACTACCATATCAAACACTTTCCCTCTCATTCTCTCAAGTGTTGCCAACTATTCTTAGCGTTGCAGAAAGAAAAACCAGACTGCCTTGACGTTCCGCTTCGACCGAACCGTCATCTTCAGCCCTCCTCGACATTCTGAAATATACGCTCTGAAATATAACATATTATTGATGATAGTTTACATTTGTTATTTGCAATAATACATTTTGTCATCGGTCATATTGGTCGCGGAACTCCGCACGTTTTCGCATCCTGGGCAATCAAAAAGACACGTCAGTTTACTTCCCTGTAAAAACTTACACACTAAAATAAGAAGAGTTTCCAATTGCCAAAAAATTGTTAGTGCACTCTTGCGTATTTTCTCACAGCTCATATGTTTAAAATTTTCGGAAAAATCATAAAATATACGTATGTGTCATCATTTCTAAATTGAAGGGCACATCCATTTCACACAATGTGAGTAAAGTATTTGTCCTCACCTCTTGGTTTTTTCTTCGACGGGTGAATCAGCTCCACCACTACTGAACCTCTCAATTTTAAGTCAATCATTTGATTATTATTTGAACCATAAACGCTTTTACATCTCGATTCGCTTCCCTCCCTCCTGTCATAAGGTATGGGTCATTCGATTGTCGCATTTTTTTCAGAGGCATAACATGTGTTTAAAATTAAGATGAATATGTTTTCAGCATTACAACACTCGCTCATAGGGTAATATTTTTCGCTACTTTCACTACCTCATGAAATGCTTTACCTCTATTTCTCTCAAGTGTTGCCTACTATTCTTAGCGCTGCAGAAAGAAAAACCAGACTGCCTTGACGTTCCGCTTCCACCGAACCCTCTTAATCAGCTCTTCTCCACATTCTGAAATAAACGGCCTGAAATACAATGTAAAGGCACCAACTAATGACACTTTAAGGAAATTTTCGTAGTTTTTCTCGTTCACTTCCTTCCTTCTACACAAGCTCAAAAGTTGTTCCCCTAGGGTCGAGTCTGCACGACCAATCTAACGTATCAATTTTTCTCAAAATACAAATTTATCATATTTATTTTGCTACAATTGAAAATTAAATTCCCCCCCCCCCCCTTCATTATTGACACCCACTCAACAGTTATAGACACGAAAAATTATTGACACCTTTTCCAGACTATAAAAAGTGACTAATATTTTCAATTTGTTGCACCGTTCTATAACCTACCACGAGATGCTAAGGGTGGGAAATCCATACCGAAAAATCGATTGAAAAGCAAATCCAAAAGATCGATTTACCGAAAAATCGTCACAAAAGTATCGATTTGAAAATCGGTTTTTCAAAAGTGATTATTTTTTTAATGAGATTATTTTTTACAATTTAAAAAAAATAATTATCGTAATGGTAACAATAGTAGTAGCATGTTCAAGTTTAAGTTAAGTAGGTTGTAAAGATGGCAAATCGGTACAAGTGTCGAATAATTTTTTTATCTTTTAATTTAAGATCTAAAAACTAAATCAACTTCTCTAAAGATAAACTCGATTTTTCATAAAATGTGACAGACGTTTCGAATTTCCTATTTTAAGATGGAGAACCAAAAATAAATTTTCCTTTTGAGAAAATCCGAATATTTTTTAAAAAATCTTTATCTTAATCTTATTAATTTTATTAAAGAATCGATTCACATAAAATCGTTATTAAAGTTCGATTCATATAGAATCGTTTTTAAATAATCGATTCACATAAAATCGACAACATTAGTATCGATTTTTTTCAGGATTAAAAATCGATTTTTTTAAAAATGCGTAAGTCGTTCTTCATCCCTAGAAGATGCAGATGGTTTTATGACGGCTGTTGTTCTCAATTCTAGAGGTCGTTTAGAGGTCCCGACGTTTCAATAGAGTGGCATCATCATCGTCAGGGGGATGCATGAGCATGTTCGTACAAAATTCGTTTCAAAAAAGATTGGTTCTTTTCTAAGAAGCGGATTCGTTCAAGGGTGTTTCCTCATCCCATCCATAAGTCCTCATTTATCAAAACTATTATAAAAACAACAAAATCAATCTCGCTGTCATAACATAGTTTATTAAACATTAAAAACAGGGACTAGGCCCAACTGCTATAGTGTTTCATATCACTCAAAACTAGTTGAATGTTTGAAAAACAAATTTTTTTACTAAGAGTTAGGAGCAATTAACTAACGAAAACCCCTCTACCTTTTTGTCCATAAAAGACCTTAGAGTTTATGTAAAAAATCCGTAATTTCGCAAATGGACTCTATTTCGGATTTAGTCGGTCCTACCGTCTAGCCAACCCGATCGCTTCACTGCTGTAGAAGCTACCCCAAAACTGGCAAAAAAAAAACGTGGTTTCTCATAGTTTTTACAAACTTAGGCAAGTGTGGTGTCATTTTCTAGTAATTGTGGACAGAAAATAGACTGGTATGGGTCCCAGACCAATACGAACTCATTTTCAAGGGTGAATATGTTGGGAACGGGTGGATTTTAATTTTTTAAATTCCTTTTTTTTCTCATTTTGAAGACTTGGCAGCCAAGAAAAGTTGTGGTGAGTGTGGTTGTGGTTTGTACTTGTAAGTACATTTTTACCAACTCTGGTTGTGTCGTTTGCTCGTGACAAACAACAGGTTTACGCGTTCGAATTTCATCTCCATTGAAACGATTTGTCGAATGAGGGAGCTCGAGTTGGTTTCTATTTGAATCATTAGGACGCCGCCAGCCGATTTTCAGCTCATTATATTCCCTCGCGAATCTTTCATTAAACCAGAGAGAGAAAACCCTCAAATTGATTCCACTGAACGACCTTCAACATTTCAACAGCAGAGTTCACGATTCCAAGTTGTTCGTTTGTTTCGAACTCAACAACTTATAATGATATTGATTGGTTGGGGGCGGACAAGAAAAATCCCGTTCCTGAATGAAGTTTTTCATTAACTGCCGACAAGTTTCCTTTCATCAGGGCCGTAACGAGGTTGGTCTTACATCGTTATTTCTGTTCAGCGTTCGAACTCCTTGTTATTAAATCCAAAGACTTGTAAAGGCTTCTCGAGACTGATTTTACAGATTTTACTGATTGATTGATGATTGGGATCAATTCATTCGAAAATTGCTGAAGCTTTTTTTTTTAAATGGCATAAGCTTTTGCCATAGCCATTTTGATTTACATAAAATATCAAATATTTACATCACACTCTTTTAGAAATATATACAATAAATCATAAACTTCAATACTATCTGAAAAAATTATACATCTGTAACTGGTTGGGAAAATTAAGATTTTACACAAATTCTTAAACAAAATGTCTCTTTGTGTTGTGAATTTGTTGCACATAAGTACTAAATGTTCGAGATCTTCCACGATGCCACAGGTATCACATGGAAGGGAGTCCTGAATAATGCCCTTATCTGCGAGATATTTTTTGCAAATTCCATGGTTGCTACGGAGGCGTGTTATGGTTAATACCATGTTTCTTGGGAAAATCCCTGTTTTATGGAACCATGGCCGTTTGTAGATGCTTGGGAAGCCTGCTTTGTAAAATCCGCCTCTCGGGTCGCTGGTAAATCGTTCCTGCCACTGTGCTCGTTGGTAACCCCGGATACTTGGATAGACATCCGTTGGTGGAATCCTTAATAAATTGTCAATTTCCCTATTCAATGACTCCTTGGCATAATGGTCAACAGCCTCGTTTCCATTTATGCCAACATGAGCTTTTACCCATGCTAGTGGTCATCTTGTGGACTGTCTTCAAAACATCGCGTTCCGTTTGGGTGATTTTACTCCTAGGGGTAACTAGACCTGGAACTTTTCTGGATTTTAAGCTCTCCGATCCCAATTAAATTTTTTGAACCTACGAATCTTGAAACGGTTTCAAATTTTGAGGGGAGGGGTTGGGGACTGATAACAATTTTTGACGATCGATCACAAAGATTCATTATTGCAAATAATGAACCGAAATCATTCAGATCGTCCAAATTGCTAACGTTTGCCGATTTGTGAAGAGAACCGCCGACCTATCGATCAGAAAAAGCTATTGGTGTCACTGAGTGGGACGATAACCCGACATCAAAGAAGTTTATCATAGAAAGCGGAAAGAGACCTCTATCGGAGTAATTTAGAAGCAAATTGAAGCTCTTCAAAGGCTTGACGCTATACACGGCTACATACGTGAAAGAGTATTGGAAACCTATTTCCCAGTATTCTCTACTCTCTTTTTCATCGGAGGCTGAAGTTGTAATTTAAAAGATTCCTCACCCTTAGAATTGCGGGGATTCGATCAACTCTATTACGGGTCACTCGTTCGGGAAACTTGATAACAAGAAAATCCATTCAACATTGATGGTTGAGCCCAGTGGTTCCAAAATATGGTGACGCAGCCCGCCTCTAAACCGACATGCGTTGCACCGTTTTTATCATTTAAATGATTAACAGGAGTACAATTCAGTTCTTAGCGACCGACCCGACAGTATACATTCGGGTGGGCATCTCACCACTTTTCCGTCCGCCCGAGGGGGTCATCCGTGTACCTGCCACCTTGGTAAGCACTAGCCTCTCTAGTGCTCTGGATGAATCTACAGATTTTTCCAGGGAATCGGTTAGGCTTAGTAAGTACCGTCTTCGGTACTTAAATGTGTAAAATTAATAATTTAAATGATCTGGCTGTAGAACCATCGTGGTCTACTGTCCCGCTTTTTTCCCCTATACATGCACTAAGCAGAATATGAAGAATAATAATGTCTGTTCCGTAAATGCAAATATTTTTAGGACCTTTCAACCAGTGGTTCAATCAACAAGTTGTTATTCAAAATTTTAATTTGTTTATCTTCCAAATACTTTGATATGAACTCAAAAAATTATAATTGAACCTTTTTAATCGATCAAGAAAAGAAAAATCTTTACCAAAGCCTTCAAAATTGGTTGTTTCACGTATCAAAATTAGTAAAATCCAAAAACTTGAATAACAAAATCCGTCCGACCGCCTTCAGAGCTTTTTATTTCAACTACTGCTCCAAAGTTGATGAAACTTCGGTCAAAAATTACAAATTGATTCTAATTATGACTGGGTTTGTGGCATTCCTCTCCGTCAATCGCAAAAGGTGAAATCAATGGCTGAAAAGTTAGAAAATCAATTAATCAATCTCTTTCGATATGGCACTAATGTTTTCACGTTCGTTACTGGTAGACATCTCTTCGAAGAATCGAATGAGCCCACTCGGGCCCTCTCAAGTTCATCTGGACACTTTCCCTAGAGGCTGGAACTTTGACAGAAAAACGAATGTTAACACGATTGTGAATGTGAATGTACTCGAACATAGTAGAAACCGCCGTGTAAACAGTGACCATCGGATCAGCTGGTATAATTGCGACGGAATTCCGTTTTCAAGAATTACTTTTGAAATCGAGTTTTTGCCAACTTTCGTTATACATTTGTGGACATGTAGTGTGTAGGTGGGTTTATTATTTTATTTCGTTCAATTTCAGTTAATCCATTAATGAGTTTCAACGTTAGTTTCAATATACAATACATTTCACCATTATAGGTACTGAGATATCAGCTAATGTTGTGTACAGAGGGACTACTAAAGTATTGGCGTTTACGGAATTATATTCATGAAGGTTTGGTCTTGGGGTCTTGAAGTCTCTAACACGATATTTAGACACACTGATCAACTGAAGGGGCCTTATAACTGATTTATTTCCTTCTCGATCTGTAGCGCTGGAATACAAATGCAGCTATTTTTAAAGCATCTAGCATAAAATGACTGGTTGCGGAAGCACTTAGTTTAGGTAATGAAACAAAGATATCCAGCAGAAGGAAATTATAAACCTTTATGTGATAATTTCTCCCTCGTTAACCCCCCTCTCCCCTTTTTTCTTCAATTGATTGTGTCAAGTGTGCTGTTCTGGATTGACTTAGGATATATTTTTATGTTTGATATGCGAGCATAGACCAGCTGTAATAAGTAATGATGTATGTAATAATAATGTAATAAGTTTTGAGTAGGTTTTACTTCTGGGTCAGAGAAAATCGTAACATCTTTTTAGACCGATTTGTCGCATTCTGGTCGATCCACATACAGTCAACGTTTCCAAACTTATGTGTAGTGGATTTTAAATTTGAGCATGAGCAGATTGAAGTGTTGATTTTTCAGGGATGCAAATGTACATCTACAGCACATACTTTGAAAATGTCATTAAAATCGGATGAAAATTGCATTAATCATGCTCGTTACATGGATTTGTCGACACAGGATTGCCATGCATGAAACGAAAGTTATAAAGAATGGTCTACAGCGACGAATGTAATATCCAAAAAGTGAAAGCAAAGCTTCCACTATCTGTTTGTAGACTCGGAAGCAATGTCAATCGTTGGTAAATAGCTTCTTCCCGTTTAATTGAATCCACGAAATTTGACGGAAATATACAAGACCAGCAAAAAGTTCACTCGAAATGCTAGCTGGAGCTGGTTGCCTACTACCTCAAACCTCCGCTCAAGTGCCTGTGTCATTTGACATACTTCTCCACGGTTACGGTTCCTTAATTTAGATTTATTTACTTACACACGTGCAAGCCAAATTTACAATCAACAATACATTCAAACGTGCGGAAAATAACAGAAATTAAGAAGATTCAGTATACTGGGGAAGGGTTACAAAAACATGCAGCAGGGGAGTTTAAACTGGTAAAATAATTTCAATTAACTGCATTTAATGGGGAGAGAAAAATTGAGGATTTTAGTGTCGATAGGGGACGATGAAAAATATCGAATTGGGGATTTGTAGAAAGAAAAAGATTTGCGTTGCGGAGTAGCCTGTGAAGAGGGCGACGTTGATCGCTTGGGACTATGCCACTATCACCCTAGGGGTCCGCGAGGTATGGCTGAGGGGTCCGCAGGATATAAAAAATGAATATAATAAAAGTGACAATGAAAACTAATAATGTACTTGTAGGTACTCAGTATTGTAGTTATATGTATAGCATTCGTTTGATTTATTTTTTCACATATTTTGACTCTTTTCAGGCAATTTTTGGCTTGGGAAATAGTGGGGGTCCTCGTCTTTGTAGCACCTTGATAAAGGGGTCCTTGGAAACATTTATTTGCGAACCCCTGCTCTAGATCAACTAGTTTTCATTATAGTATCAGATAACGGACTTGGCTTAACATTTTTGTTGTAGGTTGACACATTTTAACATCATTTGATGGTGTTTTAACATAGAAAAGCAGAGACCCTGGTTTTTTCACAAATTCCGATCTATTTGTCCAACTTATCGGCACATAACTGGAAGTATTGATTTAGTATATTTTTTGTTTTTGTGATGCAAGCACCTAGACCATCAAACTAAACAGAGCACTTACCTCCGCATAAACGCGATTACAACTCTTTTTTTGTTAACATTTTTTGTTATGAAGGGAAGGTTGAAGAAGTAGGCTTCTCACTTTGGTTAGCTTCTCTTGTAACTCTCTCGCTTGCTACAAATCTTCGCCTTGACTTCACGCTCTACTGACGAGATCAGAAATTTTCTTCTTGTTTCTGATCTCCCCAACACTTCAACTTGGTGAGTAGTCTCGTTAAGTTTTTGTCTTAATTACCCCAGCCAGACGAACAACACAAAAAACTATTGGGTGATTCAAAAAGTATGTTCTATCGAGGTAATTCAATAACACAAACAAGATTGATACAATTGAGATGAAATAGATAGAATATGATTAAATCCGCTTTCTCCATGAATCTACCTAGTTCAACAAGGTCGGTTCATAAGAAACAACGTTTTTCCGCATTCAAAATTCATTTTCTCAATGAAATTCAATTCCACAGTAAGTTGATTAGTCATTTAGGAAGCTGGTCTTCGGGCTCAGATTTTGGGAGACCTGTACGGTCCTGCTACAAAAACGAACAAATAGACTCACCATGAGAAAAATAGGTCATTTAGAATCTCGATAAAGCTTACTTTTTGGCTCCAATTCTCCGCCTCGGATCTCACTCAAAAGTGTTAGCTAGGAATTGAAGAGATATTCAATTTTACTTTTTTTCTACGGTATCCTCAAATTTGAACTTTTGTGCAAATAATGGGAGGGATGGCAATTTTATGGAGGTAAGGTCGAAAACAAGAACAAATTGTTTGAAACTTTGTGTACATCGATTTTCTGGATCTACGAATATATCTCCCTGACATTTTTCCTTCCAGTTTTGGGTTGATAGTTTCCAAGATTTTCAAATCGAAACGGAGCGTAATTTCATTCAGTTCAAGTAACTTGTCATTTGCATATCCCCAAACCCAAGGGGGTAAGCCGGGCGAGGGGGGCGGTTACCAGGTCCTATTTTCCGGGTTTTTGCGAACATCTCGACAACGGTTAGCCGCAGAAACATTTCCACACTATAATTTGGTGGGAAGTAATATCTATTTTTACTTTCGCAACCGAGTTCATTTCAATGGAAAGTAATGTCCTTGTTTTTACTTTCCCAACAGAGTCCATGTTAGTGGAAACTAATGTCCACTTTTATTTCTCCGTTACTCTATGGAAAGTAATGTCCTTGTTTTGTACTTTCCCAACAGAGACTACCTAGAGGCCCCTACTTTTTTCGTCCCAAATCGTTAGAAGCATTTTTGAATTAGTTGAAAGCAGGGTAAAGTTACTTTTGGGATGCCCCACTTATCGACTTCGCACTACAAGCTACGCCGATGTGGCCTTTGCCAGCAAATGGTTGAATTACTGTGTAATGAATAATAAGTAATTGGATACATCGGTCGCAGGTACTTCATCAAAGACAGCGTTAATTGAATAAACATCTCGGGAGGGGAAAATTTTCCCTTCATTTAATGTTGTGGTTGGTTCAGTGGGTCTCAAGTCACAAAGACGTTACTCACTGGAAAGGGAAAGGACCCGAACTAGTCCGACTTTCCCCGAGCTCTCCGATTCATCCGCTCGATTCTTTCACACTTCGGGAAAACATGATCGGGGCGTAAGGGGATTGTGACGAACGGGTGGGTGGGGCGATACAGGCCGTAGGTACGTCCCTAATAATCATTACCCATTGCCCAATAAATCCGAACGAAAGAAAAAAAAATAAAATGAATATAATCAATCAAGTAATAATAATCCAAAACCAGAAACAATTTTTCACCAGTTAAAGTTACACATTTGAAGAAAAACGGCGTCGAATTTTCGTATTACATTCAAATTATTTGCATCCATATCAAATTTGGGAATATTGATTTTTTTTGTTTCATTATTTTCAATAATCAGCATAAGTATTGTTCCAATGATAAACATTTTTAGCGCCCCTCAAAATTGTTGGTATACGTTTCATCATAAGTAGATTTCAAAAATCGAATTTAAAACAATCCGTCCGTCCGCCGCCCGAGGCTTTTCTCCGAAACTGCTGGACAACATTTAAGAAGAATTTACTCTCGAAAACCCCAACATCGATCCGGATGATATTCAAGGATTAAAATATTAAAATATCGAAATCTCAAAAACTTTAACTAATTTTACAGGGTAGTTTTTTGTTTTATTAAGATTCCCTGAATCAAATGAGATCACTAGGGTTGCCCTATCATCTGTTCGCTCAACGTTTTAAAACCTCATCGTCGGTCGAGCAGAAGACGGTAGAACTCGTTCAATGGGAGGTCTGAGCTTGATCGCGTAGTTGGCGGCTGCCCAAGTATTCAACTTGAATGGAATTGTAAGATTTGGTGGTTGAACATGCAGAGCTTAGATTGGTAATGTACCACAGACCTGTCAAGTAAACGCTGATCGGTGATTTACGTAGAAGGGCTATGTAATACACCCCTGTGTAATAATTTATTTATAAGAATTTTTGTTGTAAAAAATGACTGGACTAACTTGCTTTCGTGAACAAAAAGTCTGGTTCTGCCGGTTCAATTTTTCTAATTTTTGGCTCACAAGATAGCGATCAGCTAAATGACGAAAGACGCTCGTCAAGAGGAAAAAGAAAGGGCTTCTTGACGGTTCTATAACGATATGTTGGACGAGAGATGTGAGAGATGGGTAGGGGTAGGGACTGGTGAAGAGGAAGTGCGTTGTCGAGGGGCTCGTTCTGACAGTTTTTTGTACCCCCTCCCCATTCACAATAAGTCACAGCGCCATCGTTTGACGTCGTTACCATGTAAAGCTATGTGCGGTTCACACGTTCGTCATGTGGGTGAGCTTCTCAGCTTCGTGACTAAATATAGGTCGGGGTTTCAACTCAGCGTCACACCAGATTCCTAGTTGCTAGAGGAACCTGATTGTGTACCAAGTATCCTGAAGTGATCGAAATGTCCTCCTGCGTCCGAGGAACAATAATCCTTGATATCTACGTACCTAATATGTACAATTAACGTTTTGAAGAGCTATATTCTAACAATGTAGTTTTAACATCTGAACGGAACTTCTAACTTCTCTCAACAAAATTCCAACATCATACGTCCAAGGACACTATTGACGCAGCAACGAAGCTGTACACCAATTATGCACTATTGAGATCTTGATGAAACGCAACGTTTCTACTAACTAAAGTCCAACCACTTGCATCCGAGGACCTACTTCGCATGATTAAGGTCTTGATGCAGCTCCATTCCAGAAATGCACAGTTAAGCTCCGAATTCCTCCCAACAAAACCCAGACATCTTACTTAGAAGAATGTATCCCGATAGTTAGATCGCACTTTTTAGGTCTTAACGAAGCTGCACACCAATTATGCACTATAAAATATGAAGCTCCGGATTCCTTAACGAAATTCCAACCTACCACTGCGAAGAAACATGCACCGACCACTAAAATTTTCAAAAACATTTTTTTATATTAAGTCCTTTTGTAGACTTTAATCATATAATTGGCTGCGATAAACTCGAGGCTTCAATCTAAGAAAAAAATGGTCATTTCACCTCGTTTTGTTGGAGATCTTTGAGAAAAAATAGAGTAAGGAAGTAGTTTAAAAATTGAAACTTCGTCTCCAGATACTTCAGTCTATATGTATATATTCAGAATATTTAGCCGACTGAACCAGTAGAAAAACAACTTTTTGCTTGTACATAAAGAGAGTTTATGGTACTAACGCATGCCGGCAGAGCGTCTCGCCTAAGGGGAGCAGTGCTATGCTAAACGTGGAGTGAGCAAATGAGCCCTTTAGCGTGTTTTCCAAAGTGACGTGAACGACATTGAAGTAACGCTTTGTTGTGATTTTCCAAGGTGTCGGTTCAGATGTGTACTGATTGAAATTTGGTGTGCCTACCTAATTGGTATTACCCCTCGATCATATTGCTTTGCTGTGTTTTTGAAAATTTGTTTAGTTTGTTAACCATTGAAGTTTGAGCAATTTGAAGTTCGGTAATGGAAATCGTGCAAGATTTCGTTGAAATATTCAGAAATGGTGTCCTGGAATGGGTAGAAGTTGAACGTGCTATTGAGAGGTCTTAGTGAAAGACGAAGACCAGTGCTGAGGAGGGGTATTGTACACCCGCAGTTTGTGGTGGAGCGTCTCAGCGATGAAGGAGTCATAAGTGATATGAGATAACGTCGGGGGCATCTCCTTTTGCAGAAATGCCTAGAGGTTAGATGTTTTACTTTTGATACAATCGAATATCATGAGCAACTTGAGATTAAATGCTTCCAGACACGTAGGTACCTAGCAAACATTCTAAAAGGCAGTTAGGTGTGTAATGCAGTGCATCAACGTACGTCAAGATGCATCAGAAGTGAACTACGTAGCATATTACATCCTGCATGCTAGATCCAGTTATTACATTTAGCGAGCTACAATCTCGATTATAATTAATAATTATATTGACACATATACCAAATGTCTGGCTGATGGAATCTATTAGGAACTATGTTTCTGTGTAATGGAATCAGTTCGTATTTGAAACGTTCGATTCCAGCCAGGCATTAGGTACTTGCTTTTGAAAAGTAATTGCTATTGTATGCTCAATTTTTAACTTTTGTAAATTTAAAATTTCTCTACAATCCTACCTAGTCTGGAGATTCATAGGTCTATAGATAGGTGACTCCTTCACCTTCTAAACTTAGTATGTAGACCTACCTTAAAGTAACTATTATTCAGGTTAGTTCTGAATGTCCCTGGGAAAGGCCGTTTTGTGAGAAAATAGACCGAAACAGTGAGACATTAGACCATATTTTCTTGAACTTCCATTGTTTCCACATATGGAAAATTATGTACTAGCTGATCGCTTCCCCTTGCCCTTGATTCTAATTTGTACTTGAAACCATAAATCGATACCCATAATGTTATCCGCCACTCATGCGGTCGCGTGTGGGTCGACACGCAAGTTACAATTTTATTGATTCAACATCAATAAATGACGACCACATTCTCATTTCCCCACTATTTATGCTCGGGATTGATTTTACGGCGGTTCTCTCCCGCCTGTTCGAAGTCCACAACTCCCGTTATAAATGAGTAATTATAGTACCAACATCAAGTCGGACGTTACGTGTTTTTGTGGCGTCTGGTTCCCATCGTTCGGTAACCTATCAATTAGGGCTAGACCGCTTCTGTTGTTCAATTGGGTGAATTTTGTGCTATTCTATTTATCCCCATCCATTGTGTGAGGTGCCTGTGTGAACTACCTACTGACAACTGAAATCCCACGTGTGAAATTTTCATTGAGAACGTGTGCGATTTCTAATGCATGCGAGATGAGGTATTTATGGTAATCTGCACTGAAGAAAACGTGCAAATTATTCCACAACGATTTATTATTTCTGTATTAGATACCGATCCAGGATGTTCCAGTAATCTCGGGATATTGATAAATCAACCATAAGAGATTATAAATAAGGATTAAACTATAAAACATACGAAATCTCAAAAACTTTCGATGTAAGAGGATCGTTTTTTGTTTGATTCAGATAGTTTGATCCGTGATTCAAATGAGACCATTCGAGTTAATGTACGATCATTCTTTCGTTTGCCGTTCGAAGAATAGGTTAGATAATCGGTCTGGCTGCAGGGCCGTTTCAATAGTTGGTCTGAGCTAGAATGAGAGACTGGTGGCAGCCCAAGTATGAATATCATACCCGAGTGTGAGTATGAAGTATGAGTATCTTGAGTGCAATTACAAGATTCGGAGGCAAATTTAGATAATGTCTATCTAATACAGAAATAATGAACCTCTGTGTAATAATTTGCAGCGTTTTACAATTCATTCCTCGTGGGGTGTCTGAAGAATCTTTGACTTCAATTTCTTGGTTTATTTCAATTCCGAAGTTGATCCAGTCTGCTTTGTTGTTAGCAAGTGTCGGATTTTGTCATACATCAACATTCAATACAAATACAGTACAGTAACAGCTACATTTCCGCGATATGTTGAGAATCCGTTGTCAGGTAAAATGAATTAACCCCGTAACATCGCTAATCTGACTGTGACTTAAAAAGTATTCGGTTAATATATCGCCTTACTAAAAATGTGTAGGAAAACTCATGATCCACCAGACAATAAAATTTGATTCTTTCAATCTAGAGCTGAATTAAAAACTTATCTTGTAATTTACTCCAGAAAAAAAAGAATGTAGCCTCATCCCTTACGCGCAGAGACACGCAGAGAATATTTACAGAATAGGTTCCTCGACCTGTCGTTGTCGACTCTCTTTCGTAAGTTGTGCAATTTCCATTGGGCTTTCAGGATCGCCTCAGACAATTTATAGAAACCATCGACCTTCCCAGGAATCGAAGTGGAAATGAAAGCCCTGACGTAGGCGGTTGGGTCCCTTCAGGCCAAGGCGTAATACTCGTACATTCGTTTCCCGGAATAACAAACTTTCTCAATGTTATAAACTCTGCTTTTTTCATGTTTCTAATTACTGAAATGTATAGCGCCATTGTTGTCAACTATCTGTAGACAGTCAAAAAACCTCACTTGGTTGTTTTGTTGTGCCGGCTTCTTAGTACCACGGTAACGATTAGCGAAACTAACGAAGAAGTTGAACCTCAGCATTAGTTAAAAACGAATTAATCCCAGAATTTTCATCCTTATACTTGAATTTTAAAATTATTTCTAGATTTAAAAAAATGTTAATGTGAATATCTTGTAACAGTGTAGTTGTTTTATTCTTGGATTTCTACATCGTTTCGATGTTTTAATATGAGCTTTGGTTTTACTAAGGGACTAGTCAAGTTTGGTATTAACGAAGTTATATTTAAGACGAAGTCATAGTTAAGATAACTAATCAGCTGATTAACATATTGGATAATGTCGTTCTAAATCTATGTATCGTGCTACAATGTATAAATGAATTCCTTTTTATGGCATCTAAACTGGAACTTCAAGATATGGAAGCGTGAGGCTCCGAGTTTAGAGGATGTAAACACAGAAAACGTCTATTAAACATAAGGTTATTCGTCATAAAATAGATAAGTGACATAAGTACATAGGTTTTCTAATACAAAACCTTTGTGTAAAAATTTGCTTCGTTCAACACGGTATCATCAGCGTCTTTCAAAAAATCATCTTTTGGGGTACAACGTGTGCTCAGGGGGTCCGTCTCAACCTCATATTTTCCACCCTTAAACCCATGTTTTCGCACTATTTTTTTAAATTAAAAATAGAGAAAGTGACCTTTACAACGGAGGTTTTCAATATTTTTCAAGTCACGAAATCAATATTGTCGAACTCGAAATCCGAATAGTAAAATCTTCATCATTCTCGTCAAACTCTCGCTCAAGAACCAATCAAGCCTCTATGTTTTTTTTTCTGTTTTTCCACAAATTAGCCAAAATGACCAATCACAATAATGACCTAATATCTAGGAACACTCAAAATACATAACTGACGCAAAAATATAACAAAAAATGACAGAAATACCACGATGAACAGTAACGCAGCAAAACTTACTTTCGGCATTCAAACAAGGATGGCGAAAAGAACTGGTTTTTCATCGTTGTTAAGGACATTGACCACCCTAATTCTATTGGTTGGTTTTGATCTTCGATTTAGCGCGTTTGATCGTGGATTTGTCTAATGAAATGAAATGAAATTGTTTATTTGTAAAAGCCTTCCGGCGTTACTAAGTTGGCGATCAAATTTACAGAAGTAAATTGATATAGTGATACGCTGAATAAATAGTAAATAAAAATTGGTGCCAAACAACAAATAATGTTAAAATAATGATTATAAGTATCATAAATAAGTAAATTAATATAGAAAACCTTTGTTCAAAAATAAAACTTTTGTTTTAATACAATCATTTATAAAGCCAGACACTCTTTCACATCTTTAAAACATAACAAATTAGAGATTTGAAAATTAGACTATTCATTATACAGAAAGAAGGAAAAACGCTGACCAGAGAGGACAGGACACACAAAGAAAATGAAAGATAATATCTGGTTCAGAAAGGTTGCACAACGGGCAGCGCACTAGGGTATCAAATTTTACTTTAAATCCCGGTATGCTTAATTTAGAAAACAGGCGAACATGAGCAAGTCTTCTCTTATATTAGTCTGGATACCAAGGTCGGCGTTCAAATATAGCTTTTCCAAGTCGAATTGAGAATTTTCCAAGTCGAATTGAGAATTTTCCAAGTCGAATTGAGAATTTTCCAAATTGAGATTTTTCCAAACCACTTTGAGAATTTTCCAAATCAATTTGAGAATTTTCCAAATCAATTTGAAAATTTTCTAAATCAATTTGAGAATATTCCAATCTAAGAAACATCCACTACTAAACAGGAAGAGGAAGTTTTCCAAACCAAATTGACAATTTTTTAAGGCAATCCAAGACTTTTATTGAAAACAAAATTAGTGAAGAAAATGAAAGAATAGCACTTTATGAACAAATTAACATTGAAATAAAAAAAAATTTCATTGGCAAAAGCAGAGTGGCCTCGATTTTTTCTGTTCTTAACAAGAGCGTAATTTTTATAAAGTATTCTTCGTTCATTTTGTCTTTATGATTTCAATGTTGATTTGTTCATAAAGTGCTATTCTTTCATTTTCTTCACTAATTTTGTTTTCAACAAAAGTCTTGGATTGCCTTAGAAAATTGTAAATTCGGTTTGGAAAACTTCCTCTTCCTTTTTAGTAGTGAAAGTTTCTTAGATTGGAAAATTCTCAAATTGATTTGGAAAATTCTCTAATTGATTTGGAAAATTCTCAAATTGATTTGGAAAAATCTCAAATTGATTTGGAAAATTCTCAAATTGGTTTGGAAAATTTCAATTTGGTTTGGAAAATTCTCAATTCGACTTGGGAAAGCTATAGAAGGGGAGCATGTCTCCAGAGGGACAATATAACCTGTACATAGGGCTAAAAGATGATGAGGCCAAACGTACTCCATTCGATTGCCTCCAAAATCCGTGAACCCGTTCTAAGAATGCCCTTATGTTCAAACTGTGGGTGTCTTGAGCAGACCATGATGGGTTTTCTCCATATTTCGAAAATATGGCATCGATTTGAGAGTCCCTGTGTTTCTGGCTTAATAGCGTGGAGGGCAAGGAGACGAGAGAAACAAGAGCCTTGGCAATTTGGAGTTTTCCATGTTGCACAACCGAGACCACCATCCCAAGGCCAGGCGGACAATCCTAATCTCCAAGTCCGCAGTGCTACCTCAGTGCAAAAAAAGTAGTCTGGTGTCGTGGATTTGCCTAAACTGGGGTTGGGGAAACTGAACAACTGAGATTTCCGGTTCAATGAGTAAACGTTGATTAAAAACTTGGGTGAAACCGAACCTTAGAACCTAAGACTTAGATCAATGAAATTATGCACAATGCGGGAGACGGACATCGCGGATTGGGATGCGGATTTGGGAGACGGACCTTGAAAAGTAAAGTGACGAAATACCAGGGGAGCTTGTAAAACTGTACGATTACGAAGGCTTATTATTGGAAATAATGAACCAAAAAGAAGACTACAAATAAACGTTTGAGCAAATGCTGTAGTTATTCTCTAAGAAGTCGTCGTTTCATTTGTTACTTCAATTTTTTTCTCGCTCGCGAGCTTTGTCAATAAATTTTCTTTCTCTCTCTCTTTTTCTCTTTCTCTCTGGAGAAATTCGCCCGGTGAAATGGAATCTTGTTTACCTTACGGCGCTCAATCCCGCCGGTTCGTTATGTAAAATAAGACGATTCGGGATGTGACTGTAGTCGGTTCTCTTTCGCTCCATAATAGCTAACCTTCTCAATGTGGAAGTGAAACGGGATTGTTCTCAAGGGAGAAGACATTTATAGAGCTTCAATCTATTAGATTTGACGCACAATTTCTCTCGGGGAAGAAATAAATCTTTCGAGGGAATCTCGACAAATGAGCCCTGTTTTCCCTCTCAGCGATAAAGCGCCTTGAGATTGCTAAATTTATCGGTCAAAAGTAATTTTCTATTCGGTAATTTCAGTAATGCGAGGCGATTCAGCGTTCAATTCGAGATGAAGATCAATGGAGCGAATTCGGCTATACAAGATCGTTTTTGGTAATTGAAAAAGTGAAGTAGGCAATAGAGTTCACTTATTAAAACATAGATGTACTTATAGAATTACTGAAAAACAAGATTAGTAACACCAACAATGGTTAAAGCAGATAATTGTTTTTCCGAGCCAGAGATTAGGAGGACGATTTAAAACAAACGGGTTTCACCAATCTAATCGTCGATTTAGAAGAAATCAAGGAGGACTTTGTCGGAAAAATGAGGGTGTTAACGAAACAACAGTGATAACACAAGTGGCAACTGTTTCTATTTTTGCTCTATTCCAATTTTTGTTCGATAACTGTTTGCTTTACTTTACTACTTCATTTGTTTTACTTCTTGTTTTCTGTTTTTGGGTTGTTAATATTTTACATATCCTTACCATTCACTTATATATTTAGTTACACTTTCAATTCACTGCAGGACCAATTCTTGAAAGTCGGTAGCTCATCATGAAATCAACATAAACGAGATGGAAATGTGCTGTTTTTTCTCTAATAGGTCGTGAACGGCGAATAGTAAAATCTGCATCATCCTCGCCAAACTCCTCTTCAAGTTCCAATTTTTAAATCAACCCTCATTTTTGGTTTATTATTCAATAATAAACCATTGAAATGTTTAAACAAAAATAAAATAACAAAAACTCCGTAAAAAAACACATGGGTTCATTATTTTTAAAAATAAATACATTGCGATTATTTGTAGTGGTTGAATTTATATGGATCTGAAACCTATTCCATTCGTTTTTGGTTCAAAATTACTAGATAATGACACCCAACTTCCCTATGCCGTTAAAAAAAACTGGAAAAAACATCTTTTTGACCAGTTTTGGTCCATAGCGTGTATGGATGTGTAACACACAACAGTATGTTATGCTAATATGTGAAATAGGGTTGTGGTTCACGTTTGCGCATCCCCACACGCTGTCATCAGAGCACAGCCTTCATAATCTAATTTGTGATGTGATCAGATTGATCCTGATTCTTGAATCCGACCCTCGGGACATATCCCAGATGCCTTCCAACGTCTAGGACATCCTCTGAATGTTGCATTACTTGCCTCAGAGACTTTCGAAGGGGCAACTAAACCATCCCATCACCTGCCATGTTACAAGTTCAAGTATGGAGCCAAATAAGAACTAACCGACAAAATCATTTACTAACAACGTCTAGGCCGTCGTAAAATTATACTCGATGGATTTTTTGCAAATGTAAAACTAACTAAGGGCCATCTACTGTTGGTGAATGTTAATTTTTTCTCTAAAGATATGTTCCACATCCTTAGAAATTCTTCCGAAGCAAATGTTACCGATTTCCGATTCTAAAAGTCACCCCAAAAACCTCACAATGACACAAACAGTCACGCATTTATTATTACACAGAGGTTTATCATTTCTTCATTAAATACCCCTTCCACGTAAATCAGAGATCTATCTATATTGGGCGCAGTTGTACATTATTCTAACTCGGCATCTCGCGACTCCATTTTTTATAATTGCATTCCAAGATGAAAATACTTGGGATATCGCCGGTCGTGCGGTCGCTCTTGGACATCCTATTGCACACGCGCTGCAGCTCGGTCATCTACCTCACAGATTTCCATCACCCGAAGACGAGATTTTCAAATAGTGAGCGAACGTATGATCGTTCGGCAACCCGAGTGGTTTCATTCGACTAAAGGAACTAATTTCTGTCTTAATCAAATTTGAAAAACTACCCTCTTTCACACAAAAATTCATGAGATTTCGATTTTTTGAAAGTTTAATCCCCAATTACATCCCCTTTGATTTGATTGATCAAAATGCCGAGATTGCTGACAAATCCCCGTTAAGTTTTGGATTTTCAAGCCAAATTTCGTAAACTTTGAGCCAGTAGTTTTGGAGGAAAGCTTCGGACGTCGGACGGAGCAGTTTTTTTTCATTTTTGAGATGTACGTATTTTGAACCGTGAACCATCAACTTAGGGGGAGTTAAAAAAATTCAATGGTCGATTACAAAGGTTTATTATTGGAAATAACGAAACCAAGTGTTAGAATTGAGAGAGTTCCTCATTAGTTGATTGCTTCCAGTGAAGGCAATTACGTTAGTGAACTTTCATCTAAACAAGGTTGTATACTACTACGAACGTAGTAAAATACCACCGTCAATGTGACATTCTAGAATTAGAATTATGTCATTGAAAAGTTCTCACAACGTTGGCGACGTAACGGCAATGTTCACAACTATTTTTGATTCCTAACTTTATCAATTTGAACCTCCCCTTTACAAATCACCCTGACCCAGTATCCTGATAAAGTAGCGCACAGCGCAATGATTGGATCCCTATTTTGATCAACTCCAAGCTAACGTAAGTTTGGCCCGTAAAGAAAGTTTAATGGGGTTTTCAAAGTAGGTGTTTGTATATGACACGAACCGAATTTCCAAAACTTTCTGGTCTTAAGAAGGAACTTGATTTAGCTGAACTTCCAAACGGGAGACGAGGCTTCCCCTAACTTTACACTTTTCGAACAAGCGAGAGGATTGTATGTCGGAAAGTAATGCAATCTGGGACTCGCTTTCTTGACCCAATACGGGTACGACATCAATTCGGAGTATTTTGAAGATTTGAACAAAGTTGAGATGGATGTCATATAAATATTTGCTTGTGGGGTCATGAACAAGAAAAGTCTAAAAGTATCAGTAATACTACTCGTATTACATGATTGACGCATCGATTTGTACATGGCTTTTGTAAAAATAGAGAATAGACGGATTTCGCCATCATGATTTTAACACCCAATATGAACCCTCCTCTCTCACTAGCATCATGAGATATGAACTTGTTTTACATAGTAGTGTTTTATATAGTAAAATTAAAACAAAGAAATATCAACGTGAATAAGTTGAGATTATAAAGATTACCCCCCCCCCTCCCTCTTCTCTCCATCATCAATTGGAAATTTGAATTTAATGAGCGTCGTTTTGAAGAGAGAAAAACAGAGAAACAATGCGAGTTATTACACAAAGGTTTATTATTTCTGTATTACATGGCCCTTCTATGTAATCACTCATATTTGTGACACATCGTCTTAACTCGGCGTTTCCATATCTATTGCAACACGATACATCGATTATGAAATGAATTAGTCATAAGGGCCTTTCAGCTGATCAGCGTGACCTCATACCAAGTATTTGACTTCTAAAAGTTCAAATGACAGTAGGGTACTATTATAATATATAACAGAGAATATAACTCCGTGAAGACCAACCCTTACTAATCCCTCTGTTCAAAACAAAAGCTGATGGTGCAATGCCAACACAATCAACCACCAACAGAACTACTCAGATTCAACGACAAATTAAAATAACTACCAACGCTTCACTTGTTTGCAAATATATATAAAAAGTTACAAAAAACTCGGTTTTTATATTAAAAAAAAAAAGATTTTAAAAATTTAAAAGTTCCTGTATTCTTGAAGTCGAAATTCCACTGCAATTATATCAGCTGATTCGATCGACACAATTTATTAGGCGATATTCCCTATATTCAGAGATGATCTCATCAACATTCGTGTTGACGATTTTTGCTGTCGACGACGCCCTTAGGGCCAGTCAATAGTTGACCGTAAACTCGAGCTGCTAGGTGGCTCCTTCGGTTCATTGAAGGGCTGTATACTCACTACCTCACATATCAGTGTTATTTGGAACGTTTTAGATGTTCTGATTTTTCAATATTTCACTCTTTCAATTACACCCTTTCGGATTGACAAAAAGTGATGATGCCAAGAATTCAGTAATTTCCCCAAATGTCATTTTTTTCTCGTTTCGTGAACATTGGACTAGTAGTTTCGTTTGAAAAAAAAACTAGAGACGGATTTTTGTTTTAATTTGATTTTTGTATGATACATATCTTGCGATTTAAACAACAAATATTTTGGGAGGGGGGTTGGGATTAAATTTTTTCTCGAATGAAAATCGATTTAGAATTCTGCGAGTCCATATAGAACAGTTCCCGTCCTCTCCATTCAACCTTACAAACGACAAGTCATCAAAATAATAGACTTCATTTTTCGCCTAAATTAATAACCGTTGTTGGCATTATTAGTGTGTTGAAAGTCGTTGAAAATTTCAATGTAACAGTTTAATTAACCAATTTTAATATAGTCAAAAAGGACTCGAACTTAACAAGCTTATCCTTTCTTTCGGAATAGTTTTATTTTTGGAAAAATATAAATATATAAACTGATGCAGAAAAAAAATATAAACAGACTTATATTACAATCAAATGGAAAATTATCGTTAGGAATGAGAAATGTATGAAAAAGCATTAAAATCCAAGATAAATTTACCCTCGTCACGTAGGTATTGCACCTATTTCCCTTAACCCTAGAATGCTAATATGATAGCATGCTGATCCAAACAAAACATGCCAACAGGGAGTATTTTTTGCTTCAGCCTGGTAATTCGCTTGTAATGGATGGAAAATCAATGAAAAGGAAGCTATGAAAGAAATTTTTCGTTGCAATCAACTGTTAAAATCATTGGTTCAATAAAACAATAGTAGCGAGGTATGCGGCACTTTTCAATTCAGACCTAATTAGCGTGATGAATGAATTCTCAAAAAAAAAAAAAATTGTTTGATTATCATCCCAAGCCACGCAATTATACATCAATTAGTCCTGGATCTGGAGACATTAGAGTGAACTTGATTTCATCATAGAATCTTATTGATAACGAGTATTTCTCAATCCCATTACTTTCGAAAACCAAACGCAGAGGGCGCTGTAAATGTGACCTCGTCGGGTTACATTCCAGAATGAATAGCTGGATAGG
This sequence comes from Creontiades dilutus, assembly GCA_031894815.1. NCBI lineage: Eukaryota > Metazoa > Arthropoda > Insecta > Hemiptera > Miridae > Creontiades > Creontiades dilutus. The sequence goes on along the minus strand of JAVIWC010000496.1, from coordinate 1,009,636 downwards.
TGGTAGCTCTCGATGAAACACATGAAATATCTCTTTACATCATACGAGGAGTAAAATTCACTCCATATTGGCATTCTAGAGTTAATAGGCGACGATAAGATGCATGAAAAGGTGTAGTTGTGATTCATTGTGGTTGGAAACGACGATTACTGAACTGAATTGTTTTCTTCTCGCGATACAAAAGGATATTGACGTACATTCGTTTCCTCAGATAGAGGCAGATACTGAGTTCTGTCTTGCTGTCATCTGGTTCACAGATAACTTGGCGTCGCTTCGATACCGTTGACTCACCCAATTTATACCCATGATCGTTTGGTCATCTAAACTGCAGCTTGAGGTATATAGCTGATTAGAGACGACATCTTACTGAAAGACAGCACATCTTATTTCTTAACTTGAAATCTTATTGAATCACTGTCTGTAGAACAAATGCTACTCGAGTCGGTTATCTGAAACAGTGATAATAATAGTAGTCAGATACTTTTCCAATCCAATCATCCAATATAAATATTTCTCGATCTTCATACAACTGTGTCATGTTAACGCGAATTTTTCGGTAGGAACCGTTCACAGTACATTTCTTCTGTGGCTAGTTCGATTTCGATTGGTAGCCATTGGTGGCTTTCCAAACATGTCACATTACACCTTAGTTAAGCGAGGTATTCAACAAGATCAAAAACCAAAACCGTAGAAAAAGAAAAGTGGTACCCATTTGTATGTAGTCTTTATTTATAAATTTAATTTTGAAAATGTGATATAACATTGCTTGTTTTAAAGTTGGGCTTAGGAGTTTGGATGGAAGAGCAGGTTTTTTATGTGTTTCGGGATACAGAAGGAAATCGGGTGGAAAATATCAAGTTGGGTTAACATGTTCTTACTACCACACGTGCTCTGTAACAGCGTCACTATCAAAGCCATAAGATAAATTGTAATATAAATTTATTAAACCTATATCTGGCATTGTATTCACATGCTATTCCCGCTCAAAAACCATTCGAAAACCCTTATTTAATTTTATTGTAGTTAAACAAGCTATGGAAGGAAGTGATTTCCCCCCTGAAGATCAATGTAATGAGAGTCAATGATGCATATTTCCATTGAACCTGCTCCTTTGTTCTATTTCCAGATGATAGATCACGAAATGTGTTTAATATTTAAATATAATTGTGACCAAGATGGACTTCACTAACTAGACAATAGTTTTATACTAGTATCTAGGGGAGACACGTCATTATGTATCTCAGGTTAACACAAACTAACTTCGAATCTTGAAACCGAAGACTAGCAACCCACCAGTGCTGTTATAATACCGTATCAGTGGAGGCCTTAATCCTTAGCACTCCGCAAAACTTCTGATGGTCTCCTAATGATCAAACCCCGGTCTCAAGTCTATATCTCCAGCTAATCCATGAAGTGTCGCTATACCATAGGTCAGTTAATCCATTGCGATTTCAGCGTTTTTGACGAACCTTAATAAAACACTGCTTGATTTACTTTTTCTATTCGAATAAAATTTCAAACCAAACAAATTAATTTATTTCTACACACGTCTAGTGCTCTTTAGACATATTCAGAGAAAGTTTAATGTTTGAAATCCATCAGAATATGATATTTATAGTGCCACGTGTAGAGCTAGAAACATATTTTCTGAATGTACTCAATTCATTTAGATACTTTTAGAAAACGAATTCAACAAATTTTGAAACTTTTTTACAGATGTTTGGTTATGTTTACAATTATATTCGAAAATAATTTAATTGTTCATAGTGTGATATCTATCAAAACAGAGCACATGAATTGCTGGTTGTTTCGAACAGCAAGTGTTCGTTTCTTCAAGCCCTCCTTTTGCTGTTTGTTTCGTCTACTATTTCCAAGATTATTTCTTTTTGAGGCTTTTTCTGAGACGGGCTATTATTTATTATCCCCCCCCCCCCCCTATTGGGTTTAACTTTCTTTTCTTGAGCGGAAAGCAATAGAAAGGCAATCTACCAAAATACGGGTCTTATCGTCATGATTTCAAATCTATGCGTTTCATACCGACATATGAGTACTGGGAGGGATGCATATACATAATCCTAGATGCCCAGATTGTCAGTAGCTCTTGGGATTGGAGCAAACCTGGCGGGACAAGATGCACACGAATGATAGGAATCATCAGCAGGTATCCAAGCTTTGAATGAAATGAGCGAACTAACGTGGTCTTAGCCACTACCATGTGGGAAGTTCGTCATGGGTATCTCTGTAGGAATGTTCCAAGGTGTCACCACCCACAACTGAATGCTCCTTCTATGGGAGCATTTTATTTTATCTTGCCTCCTTTTATCGCATCTTCCTTCTAATTCTGATATCTTCTAATTTCTAATTTCTTAATTACAGAATTTCTCTAAGTCCTTGGGACGGGGTCGAGTGAACTTTGAATCCAGTTTGATTTCAAAGAAATTTAGTGATTTGAGTACTTGATTAAAATTACTGTGTTACAGAGATATTCTGTGCACATGAGGACGACATCCTGTATATCTCAAGAGAAGAGAAATATTTTGTTCTGTTCGAATTCACCATGTTGTTGAAGTCAGCGTAAGCCCACAGTGTCTATATGGGGCTTGAAATGGAGTTGTCACAATAGATCGTTGTGGACTCAGTGAACAGCATCCCTTAACAGTAGATGACTTCTGGAGATATCCGTAATATTGCTGTTATAGCATAAATGTTGGGAGCCTCCGAGAATATATTATGCTGAAGGATGTGATATCAGAGAATCCATCACTCTGAGGGACGGTTCATACATTTTGATTCAATTGGTTTAACTTCATTTTAATGTTGGCAGAGATGGCGGCACTCCCTCTGGTATAACCTCCTCTGAAGATGGGGACGGCGGGGGTCAGTTAAGTGGCTGGTGGACTGAACCCAGACCGCCGGCAATCGATTCCCTTCAACACGTTTTCAACGAGGACCAGGACGGCGGCGCTTGTCCTCTTGCCCCTGGCGACCGCCCCGACCTCCGAATACTCGCCACGCTAAATTTCCAACATTTTGTCTGCTCTTTCCGAGAGTTCAAGTTCTTTATTGGTCGGACTACATGGTTGGAGAAAGGAAAAGGAAATTCATCTTAAGAGAGAAGAAAAAAGTAGGTACAATGTAAAATAAAACAAAAAACGCTACTAATTCCATCACATGAGGTTATTATTTTGCCAAGATTGCGTTGTTCGTGTCATTGTAAGGGCCGTGGAGTCACTTCAGAAATGGCAATTATTTGCTACAGGTGAATTTCTGCGCGTTTGTAGCCTATTCCAGTCGAATTTTAGTCCAAATTTACTAGGAAATGACATCAAACTTGCCTATCTCAGTGAAAACCTCGAAAACCAGGTTTTTTTTGCAAATTTTTGAGCGGTTTGTGGTCTAGATGATCTGATATGTGTGAGGCGATCAAGCTGGTTATAAGTTACGACCAACTAAACCCCTAGTTGGATTCCATGTTCGGAAGAACGGATTTTTTACATCAATTGCTATTGCCTCTACGGCGGACAGTGGTTCCGATCGCGTAGAAAGACAAAAACGCTAATTCCGTAGTATCACAGTTTTTGAGGAGTCTCGATCGGACTGCCATAGTGATGACATCGGAGAAACAGTCAGACTTCCGTCTGTTTTTACGAGCTATCGCGGAATGGAGGTCACTCTCCACGAAGTGATTTCGCTAGCGCGAATCCTGAGTTATTAAAAGGAAGGTAACGAGTGTAAAAAGTTGGGTGTGGCACGTCCTCGTCTTGGTAACATTAACGTTTAGACCCCGTGACATTTTCTAAGTAATCGTTTTGACAATGCGGGAATGTTGATTTTGAAGATAACCAATTTTTCATCTTGCAAAGTAAAAACAAAGTTACCGCTTATAGGTAGATTCGGAAGCAAAATTATAGAGCCAAACCTCTAAAAGCAGGTTTTTCGGCCTAAAATCCTTGTTTTGTTCATTCAAACGTCGTTTTCTCCCATAATTAGCAAAGTAAAATCATAATTGATTCCGTTAGAAAGCTAAGGTTAGGGAGCCTGACGGTAGCTCATTTATTACAGGTAAAATATCAGCCTGTAAAACAGTAATTTTCCAACAAAACTTAAAATATTGGCATTGCCAACTTTTTACCATTTTAGGCGTAAGGTCAAAAACACGAGAAACAAATCTTCAAGAGTAAAAAACATAGGTTTTGCAGTAGAGTAAAACAAATTGTTATGTACTATAAGTTGTTGGAAATTGGTTCTAGAACCGATCCTTGAAGTTAGGTGATGACACCAGTGATCTGCGCTGAAGGACTATCTAATAAAGAAAGAGTAAACCTTTGTGTAATATCTTCCATTCCATGACATTCCATTTTGATTTGAATGGCACACAGTTCGCTATAATATTGGAGCAAGTAGCTAATATCTTGGAAGAACCTGTCTCTCGTAAAAGAACACATTTATTTACCTTCGATACAACTTTTTTGAGGGCTTAACTCCATTGACTTCTCCAAGCTACTTATCGGTGGGATCTTTTTTACACAGTCGAAATTCTTCCTAGTGTAGTTAAATGGTGACGAAAGCAATTGTTTCCGTGTATTGAATAAAAACATCTCTTTTTCGATGAAATGAAGGGCGCCTTTTAAGTGGATATTCCACTGTATCGATGCCACTCTTCGCAAAATCTGATTCCGATGGTCTTTTTCATGATAAAGGCGTGGTAACTAAATACTGGTCAAGCATTCCATGATTGTTTCGCTGGCAAAAGATATTTTAGCACACAAATATATGTACTCAATTTCTCGTCTGCTGAGAAAGTAAGGCTGCCGTGACTTATATTGTCTTAATAATAGGTTATAATTCACAAACTGCCAGTCCCGAGTTGAGCCGTATTTCCTCTCTCCCTTCACTCTGTGCAAATAAGTCTGCTGCTTTATTGCCTTGTAGTCCTATGTGACTTTTGAACGTTAAAAATGAAATTGCCTTTTCTTCTCTCATACTGGTGAATGAGGGTTATTATCGTCAGAAGGTTGTCCACTTTTCCTATTCATGTTTTATCGACGAACTGAGTGCTATTTTTCGCGTTAGAAATCATTACTAAGTTTCAACAAAGAAATTTCATCAAATACATAGTTGATACACGGTCTATCCTGCAGCTACGGGTGGCTATTTGTGGCGTTTTCATTCGCCGTATTTCCGTCTGTTATGGTTAACTGAAAAACTTTACATGCTTAAAAAGTTCTGAGAAATCCAGAAAAACCTGTGTCACTCGATTCATGTAAAAAAAGGATATAACCATGAATTTTTCAACTAAAGGAAGAGTAGGGGGGGTTACAAACCTAACGTGTTTCATATGAATATTTTCATTTAACGACGATGTAGCATGTAGAATAAAGCTATCTTGAGAAACCTCTGATGCAATGAACCTCACGAAACCCAAACATGATACCAACTCTTGTATTGAATGCGTGAGAGTGATTCCAAACGCGTTTTACAGGTCTCGCCAAAAACATATATCTATAAACAATTGTTGAACGGTTAGTTGCTCGTTAAATCATCAGCCCAATCTCCGGTTCTGCTCCCCACTTATTATTAGTTATTGTCTCAAGCACATGAAGGCTTCATTGTAGTTAGAGGTCAACTGTTTCGTACGCGTTTTCTACAATATTGTTATATAGACTCAGACGCTGTTAAATTGAATTTCATGTTCAACATTGAGTTTGCACTTAACAGAGCAAGTTTAGGTGTAAGGTTTGCTATGTAGTCGCAGATCTTGCTTAGTTAAGCCCTTAAACTTACACCATTAACAAACAATATTTGCAAATCATTTTACGAGAATAGCGCCTGCTGTTTTCTAGCCGCGTTTCACATTGAACAGTACGGCATCTGAATACTGATTCAAGTTCACACTATTCGCTACAAAATCTTCAACATCTGCTGTACATACCTCAGTCCTTCTATCCTCGATAAATCACACGTTGCTCAAGAATTTCTCCTTTTAATCTCTTTCCACCTCGAGAACAAAAGAGGAATGCGATCAACAAAACCCTGTAGACTCTCAACAGACTGCATAGACTAAAGAAAATTGTTCTATTGCACTCAACCGTAATATTGTGCTACATCATAGCATGGGGAAAAATCTTGTTCCAATTGGGAAGCTACTGACGTACTCTAGACACCAATATTATTCTATATATTCCATAAAATATTACTCCGTTGCACCAATACCATGCCCAACATTGAACTTTATTTTTAAAATTACATACATCCATGATTATGTATGGTTTTAAGAAATTAATCACACTAATCATCTTTAAATTTGAAAATTCCACTATATTGTTTATAAATTACTCAACTTTGGCCCAAAAAGATTTGTATTACGGCATGAAGGCAAGTTAAAAATTAATTATCGCGTTGATCAATGGCCAAATGGTGAGATGAGTACCGAGGAATAAATTGCAATGAATGAGTTTAAGTTAGTTCCTAAAATACCTGGTTTTATCTTCCCATTTCGGAAATGTCATCGAAACTACCGTTAGAGTCCCACTTTCTAAACACCTGAATATTTCCTATATCCCATTTATTCGCTAGATTCAAGTGTTTTTAATTTTGCATCTCGGATTAAAAAAGCTTTATTCCTTCTGACGTACCTTCAACTTATTCTTTATCATTAGTGAAGACCGAACCGCCAAAGTCGTATTACTCTTTTAGTGAGTCGTAGAAAATGAAGGTATTGCAAAGTTTTCGACAAAATAACATGTGCAAATATAAAATAAATAATAAATGGGAAATAAATATATTTTTTCTCCGTGGAAATCTGTTTTGAAACATTCTCAGTCAATTCTTGGAGTTCAGGGTGGACATCCGTATACAAATAATTCCTCAACACGTCGGAAGCACCACACAAGCTCACATCAGATACCTTGGGATCAGGGTCGATCAAAGACAAACCTTAGGTGACTACATTGGCGACATTGTGAAATTGCTAAGAACCCGCATCAATCTGTTAAAATCCAATCATAGGTCAAAAGTCCCCACTTGCATTGAGCATTTCATATGGGAACACGGCTGCTCAATTTGGAGAGCCTCCAGTGCGCCCCAAATTAAAGAGTGCATACACAACAAAACCGTGTTCTGCGCATGACCCCGAATGCGGAATGGTACGTGAGGAACTCCGTGATTCATACAGATTTTAGAATCAAAAATGTAATTACAACATTTCAACGCCAATTTACCGCGGTCTCACACATCCATATCCCACACTAGACGTGTTCGCTGATCGTCTCCTACAACATCAAACTGGAAGAAGATTAAAAAGAAGAATACCCGTAGACTTACACCGTAGTGCCTGAAAAATTGAAAATGGAAAAAAGCTGTGATAACTCAAGTTTAAGACAAGCAAAACAAGAAACTGTGTTGCAATAATTTATAATTAAAACTTCGAAAGACGATCAAACCTAGAAATGAATAACTTAAAAGAGAATTTATTGCACCTAATTTACATGATTACCAAGGACTGTAGATACCTCCCTAGTCGTGCTACAATGTTGGTTATTACAACTCTAAAGTGACTCCATTGAGTTATCGCACTTTTTTTACAAGTGTTTCCGTTGATTATAAATAAAAAATAACAATACAATTTCTGACAAAAAGTGCCTCTTGGAGCTTTTATAGGACTTCGTTTCCGAAGTGTTTCACTTTTAAAATTCAAGTTTTTTCCTGTGTTCGATCTTACGTCAGAAATACTGTTATAGTCTGAGGTTATCTTTAAATCTTTTAATCTGGTTATCTTAAATCTGAGGATACCATTGAAAAGAGCGTTAAATTTTCATAAATTTTAAATTTTTAAATTTTCTTCTCCCGAGTGCCAAATAAAAATCTATTTTCTCTGGTGTGACGGGTATAACTTCAGCTTAAAAGGGAAAACTCGTCCAATTCCGGAATTCTCTAGTTTTTAGGATGTCCCTTTGAAGGCCTCGTCAGTTGAGATCGCTTTTCAAAAAAAAAAAAAAAAATTCTCGACCGATTAATGTCATTCTTCCATTTGTTCAATTAATATTTTGGTTTAATATTTTAAAATATATCAACTCATTCAGCTTTCAATATTAAGGGTGAATTGAGGGTGTAATAGTAGCGAATCGTGATTTTTCGGCTATTCTCATCAGATTTTTATGATTTAAAAACTTCTTTTTCGTTCGAGCCTAATTCTAGTCTTGTTGTGCAACGAACTTCGGATATTCCGATTTTTCTATTGGGAGGGGCTAATAGGCAATTCATTCAAGCGATCTTCATACCAAAATCCCCGGCCAATTAGTGTGCTTTATTCATGTGTGATCATAGAAAAACCAGACATATAGGTACGTTTCAGTAATGCATACATTACTTATGCTGATTCTTGAAAAATAAGTACTGTTACTTAAAAAATTGCCAGAGGGCTCAGCTCTCCAATCCAAAACCAAATTTAAGTAGCTCAAATTCCAATTTAATCAGTTCAGTCTCGGTGTTTATTGGTTCCTTTTTCCCACCCCTATGAGCTCATTGGTATTTGCAATTGTTCCACAGATCAGAACGAAACTAGCTCGTCTTCGAACAAGTTCAACAAGTGAGGTGTGTGAAACCCTATCTAGAAGGCTCAACAAGTTGACCAACTAGTGAAATGTAACCGCCGGTCTTGATCCGCCAAAGAAGCTTGTGAAGTGAGGATCACAGTATTTCTGTAGGCGATGGATTTGTATTGTTGACTAAGGTCACGGATGAAGTTTAAAATGTCATAGTCTTCTTCCTAAACGTTTTACCGGCAGAAACCACGTCGAACAAGGGGTTGTAGCACCTCCAACTAAATCGCCTTCATCTCTAGCGAATCTTTTTGGATATGAGATTAACGTATCATTTAAAAAAATGAGATTTGAAAACATCTCGTTTAGTAAAACACGCATTACATGAGCGGCCATTTGGAGAAACATCATCAAGAGGCAAAAATTGAACGGTTTTACTCTTGAACCCTCTCGCTTCGATGCAAACTTCGATATTCCATCGACTACTTGCCAAACTACTTCTGCTTGGCTCTAAGCACAGAGATTTGGTGCTTCATGCTTTCTGGGCCATTTATCTGGGCAATTTTAGACTGTAGCTAGTTAACTCCTATGACGCACTTATCTTGACATTTTTCCTTTGGACCTGCCTAGATTGCTGGACTTTATGATCTAAACACTATTTCTCTGCTCTAGGCACAGTAATTTTGTGTTTATTGTGTCCTGAGTCTCAATTGCAGTCATTTTAGACAGAATGCAGTCACCTTTTTTGACAAACGTTGACATGTCCTTTCGAATACATCTAGCTTTTTAGACTAAGAACTACATGCCTATAAACTACTTCTTCTCAGCTCGTAGCTCTAAAAGACGAAATCGAATTTCAAATTGATGCAACAAAACAATCTAAAAACATATTTAAAAATTAGATCATATCTACATTGACTTTCCCAATGCTCAAATACATTCAAGTTTCCAGTAGAAATCCGTAATTTTTATGGATGGTCAAATTTGTTGATTTTATTTACCTCCGTTTATATATTAACATTAAATTATTATAACTCACAAAGGATAAATAAGTTCACAATTTACAAAAATCTTGTTTTATTGAGAAATCAACAGTTTTATTAAACCGGCATTATGGACCAAGTGATTCACCGGAACAGGTGCTATGGATTGTTGTATTAACCCATGTTATACACACTCGTACTCTGATTGAATTTGGGATTAACGCTACAGTTGAATAAGAATTTTCCATATCCACCCTACACTATAAGTCGCTGAAGAGCACACAATCACAAAGTCTTGAATCATTTCACTTTGTTGGACTTCTTGGAGCCACATCGTTACCATCTCCATGTGCGTTTTTATCTACAGAGCGAAACAAATCTTGCTAGTTGTTGAATAATACAGTTTCAGGTTGCATATTTCTTTCTGGCAACCAAGTTTTATATTTCTCGTAAAGATACACTTGATTGACTAATTCATTTGAGTGTTGTTAACACAAAATTGACTGGAACAGTGAATCACTACTTGATTTCTGTCATTTAGCAGTTGAGTAATGATTCGTCACTATTCTGTTCCTCAGTCATTTAACTTTCCTTATTAAATCGATGACTGTGGGCTCAACTAAGCGATGGATGGAGGATGAGTAATTTAGTTCCAAAACTTCTGCGTCTCATACGTACGGTGTTAGCAAGGATATTGAAAAATTTGCAGTTTCGGTTGTTGGACGTGAGGATTGCAGCAAGGTTCTCTCTGAAGGATAGAAAATTGTGGTTCCATCGCTGGAGACGAACAAGGAGAGGTATCGAGTCTCAGAAGCTGACACTGCAGTTCCAGTTTTGGAGGTGGGCACGACGGAGGATTTATAACTGCAGGCCGACACGGTGGGTCCGTTTTAGGAGGTTGACAAGATGGTGGTCCACAACTTGGTGGTCCGTATTGTGGAGAGCCACTTGGTGATATTCCACTTGGTGATTGACCATAAAATGACGATCCACTATATGTTTGCTCAGAAGATGCTGATCCACAAGGTGATGGAAAATTTGGAGGGTCGCAAGGTAGTGGCACGTTTGAAGGACCACAAGGTGGTGGTGAATTTGGAGGTCCACAAAGTGGTGGTCCGATTGGAGACCAGTTATTCGATCCACAGGGTGCTGCCGTATCCGGAGGTCCACAAGTTGGTGGTCCAATCGGGGGTCCACAAGGTGGAGACGGATTCGGAGGTCCACAAGATATTGTTTCACTATGCGATCCACAAGGTGGTGGGGAATGTGGATGTCCACAAGGTGGAGATGGATTTTGAGGTCCACAAGATATTGGTTCAATATGCGATCCACAAGGTGGTGGGGAATGTGGAGGTAAACAAGGTGAAGATGGATTTGGAGGTCCACAAGATATTGGTTCAATATGCGATCCACAAGGTGGTGGGGAATGTTGAGGTGAACAAGGTGTTGGCCCATTGGGAGGTCCACAAGGTGGAGATGGATTTGGAGGGTCACAAGGTGTTTCTGATTTTTTCTGCAGGCATACCATCAATAGAGGTTTGTGATCTTCAGGCTCACAACATGGTTGATGTGAAGACTTTTGCTCCTGGAAAGCCGGAGCTAGTTGATACTGATCAACTCCGGTACAAGTAGAAACTGGCGTTGGAATACCCAAAATTGATGTCACATCCAAAGGAAATCTGAGTTCAGACTGATGAGAAAATACATTTTGAGCATCCGCGTGCTGATGCTGATTTGGATGGTTTGATTCTTCTACACGAACTATATGATCATGATGGTGGCATATGTGAGCGACGGGGGCATGGACATTATCAATTTTGTGGCAATCAATCGAAGAACTGTATGTGAGATCAGTGACAAATGCACCAGTTTGTCGAGCGTGGGAAGCACCTGCTGAATTGCCTCCGAAACCGTAATTTTCGGAGTGTCCACAATGTGTCCCACCACTGACATGACTGTGAGAATGAGTGTTTAACACATCTTTTCCACTGCCATAAACAGTTTCTATTCCACCTCCGTGACTATGATGACGGGTGCTCACTGTATCCTTTCCACGTCCACATGAAGGACCATCATTTCCGAAATTCTGACTGTGGACATGGGTGTTGGACGTATGCTCTCTACTACAGGGTGTTCCCTCTATGATACCGCTGTGACTATGATGATGGTAGCTGTTCGTATTGTCCGTACCACCACAGGAAGTACTTTCACTTCCAGAGCCGTGACTCTGAATATGGGCGTTGAACGAATGATCTCTACCACAAGGAGTTCTTTCTATTCCACCACCGTGGTAGTGTTGATGGTTGCTTATTGTATCCTCTCTACCCCCATAGAAAGTACTTCCACTTGCAAATTCGTAATCCTGAATATGGGTGTCGAATGTATGGTCTCTACCACAGGGAGTTCTTTCTATTCCACCAGTGTGACTGTGATGATGGGTGCTCACTGTATCCTTTCCACCCCCACAGAGAGAACTTCCACTTCCAGAACCGTGACTCTGAAAATGGGTGTTGAACGAATGATCTCTACCACAAGGAGTTCTTTCTATTCTACCTCCATGATTGTGATGATTGCTGATGATTGTATCCTCTCTAGTTCCACAGAAAGTACTTCCGATTTCGAAATCGTGATTCTGAATATGGGTGGTGAACCTATCATCCCTGCCAGAATCAGTTCTTTCTTTTCCATAACCTTGGCTGTGTCTGCTCAATATCTCCTCTCTATGACCACAATGTGAATTTTCTATTGCAGGTTCGAATTGTTTACTATCAGTTGGGCGTGGGTTGTGGTGGTGTTTATGGAGCCCCCCTTGTCCAAGCTCAGTTCTTGGTTCATTGTATTCATTCGCATGTTTGGTGTGACAGCCTGATTGATGATGGTGAGTGTCTTGAGAAAGATGATGATCTACTTTACCTTTGTTCCCCTCCCCAATTACGTAGTGATGGTGAACAATCCTTTCATTGGAATCCAGGTCTTCATATGTCCTTGATTGCGTGCGCTCATGGTACTTGGGTTCATGTCTGTCATGGTGCTGATCGGCTATCTCGTGTCCACCATCATGACGATGTTGATGATCATCTTCTCGGTGATGGTTTGAACCGACTTTTTTCTGTTTATCAGGCACCGTAATTCCATCAGGATTGTTCCCCTCCCGAATTACGTAGTGATGGTGAACAATCCTTTCTTTGGAGTCCAGGTCTTCATATGTCCTTGATTGTGTGCGCTCATGGTACTTGGACTCATGTCTGTCATGGTGCTGATCGGCTATCTCATGTCCACCATCATGACGATGCTGATGATCATCTTCTCGATGATGGTTTGAACCGCCTTTTTTCTGTTTATCAGGCACCGTACTTCCATCAGAATGATAATGGTGATAGTGATGAATATGTTTTTCAAGCTTACGGTCGGGTTTAACTTTCTCATCCGTCTTCTGATGTTTCCTATCTTCAGCCCTGTCACTGGGTGGGGGGTCACTATCCTTTTTCTGGTCACCATCCTTTCTCTGGTCATTCTTTTTACATTTCGCCAGCACTTGCTCTCTTAAGTTCTTCAAAATATCAAGAATCTGTTTTTCTGTGTCTTCTTTCGTTTGGTCCTTGTTCTTAGGGTCGCTATGGTGCCCTTGATTGTTATCACGGCGTTTTTTACCGTCGTGCTTGTAGTCTTGATCGTCATCCTCATGCTCATAGTACCTGCGCTCATTTTTACTTTGACGATCACTATGTTTGTAATCTCTGTAGTTATCATCTTTTCTACGGTCATCATACTGGTTATAATACTTAGGATCATCATCGTCCCTGTAATCCCTGTGATCACGATTGTTATAATTCCTACGATCGCCGTCGTGGTTGTAATCATGCCTATCACCCCTATAGTCACTATGATGCCCTTGACGTTTATCATGTCCATGACCACTGTACCCATGATGCTTATCATCTCCATGATCACTGTGCCCATGATGCTTATCGTCTGCATGTCCACTATGTCCATGATGCTTATCATCTCCATGTCCTGTATGTCCATGGTGTTTATCGTCTCCATGCCCACTGTGCCCATGATGCTTATCGTCTCCATGTCCTTTATGCCCATGGTGTTTATCATCTCCATGTCCACTATGTCCATGATGCTTATCAGCTCCATGTCCTGTATGTCCATGGTGTTTATCGTCTCCATGTCCACTGTGCCCATGATGCTTATCGTCTCCATGTCCTTTATGCCCATGGTGTTTATCATCTCCATGTCCACTGTGCCCGTGGTGTTTATCATCTCCATGTCCACTATGCCCATGGTGTTTATCATCTCCATGTCCTTTATGCCCATGATGCTTATCATCTCCATGTCCTTTATGCCCATGGTGTTTATCATCTCCATGTCCACCATGCCCATGGTGTGCATCATCTCCATGTCCGCTGTGACCGTGATGCTTATCATCTCCATGTCCTTTATGCCCATGATGCTTATCGTCTCCATGTCCTTTATGCCCATGGTGTTTATCATCTCCATGTCCACTATGCCCATGGCGTTTATCATCTCCGTGTCCAGTGTGACCATGGTGTTTATCATCTTCATGCCCACTGTGCCCATGATGCTTATTTGGATCTTTGTGCTTATGCCCATCTTCGTCCTTATGATTCTTGTTGTCATCGTGTTTATGATCTGTTAAAATGTCGTCTACTCCACTTTTATGTTTCTTGAGATCTACATCTTCCACTTTTTTATGTTTGTCACCTTCCAAATGCGCGAACACCTATAAAATTTAAACACATATGAACTGGCATAAATGATACGAGTTGAATTCATATATAACTAAACAAATGGCATAGATAAACGGAGAGCCAAGAGATGTTAATAGTCCCAGTACTGCAAGACTTGAGGAATTTTCTTTATTTTGGAAACTATATCTTATGTTCAAATAACGTTCAAAATTTTGTTTAAAATATAATTCGGTTAGGAAAATCCTTTTCACGATGTACCTAGTAATTCCTCGAGCTCCAAGCCATTTTTGATATAACCTGTGGACACAGTATTTGTAATGATCTAATTTCTAGTAGATCCCTGAGTGAACTTTTCCCAATAATACTCTTCTAGAATATGGAATTTCACTTGACTCTAGAAACATTGCTATCAGTCCCGTTCACATCTATGTTGCTAGGAATATGTGAACGTTTAGACTGGGGTTTATGGACGCATGTAAAAATAAAAGCTTAGCAATATTTAATTAGAGCACTCAGATTATGCGTTTGAGGGATGTATTCGTCACCTTGGAACACCCTTTGTAAGCTGTATTTGGACAAGATCGGGAAGTGGTTGGTTGAACCAAACATGGTTGGAAAAATGACCATGACGTCTGAATTTATCAGAGACCGCTCTCATTAGTATAGCTCTGACTCCATAGTATAATTTGACCTAATGGAAAATAATGGAATCCTCTACCTCACGATAATTGTGAAAAATAAACAACTTATAAAACTGTGCTACTTGTCTATCGTTGAAACATTCGGACCTATCGAATTAATTACGAAATCCATATCGTAATCGTTATAAGATGTCTACAATAATAATATTATAATGAAGAGGAACTTTCAAATACTTGATAGATATTTTTGTCTAAATTCAAAAAATGGCTGTGCTAAGAATGTGGTTTGTATATCTAGGTACCAATGTTTCAAACATGACAGTTCAGGAAGAATCTTAAAATTGAGTCAGGGTTAATATCATGCTTTGGATATAGTCTTAGAGAAAGCATGATTTAACATCCCTTAACAATTTCAACACAATTTTATCATGATGGGCTATCTCCATAGGAGCGAATGTGAAATCCTTGTCAAATATTAAATGTACAGTTTTCATTTTGTTTTATCATTTTCAATATTAAGCGTTTATAATCGTATGACAACAAATGGCCGTAACTTCTAGCCAGTCCGATCGCTTAGAATGTATTGTTGTTACTGACCGAAAACTGGTCAAAAAGTTCCAAAGAAAGTTTTTCGAGGTTTATATTGAACTAGGCAAGTGGGGTGTCATTTTTTCAATAATTTTGGTCGCCGAATTGACTAACTTGGTTCCCAAATTAACCCGAGCTATATAAATAATGGTCAGCTTATTCAGAATCTGTGGGAATATTCATTCCTAGTAAAGAAAAAAAAACAAGTTCTGATCTAGGTGACACGAATTCAGAGATCATTAAAATGTTTTGATTAATCTCAGATGTAGATTATACGCTTGTTAACAAGATTCCCGGGTAGGAACGCAGAGCTTAATTTTCCCGTAGACATCAACCCCTCCAAACGGGTGAGTCGACAGGTATTGCGGTTTTGCCGTGCTGATTCTATAGCCGATGGAAATGACTGAGATTGTCCTGAAATTGATGTGAGATTACATAACAGTGCTTCCACGACTACCCTGAAAATATGAGCGCAGTCAAACCACTGGAATCCGAGAAAATGATGCTATGTGGATTATATGGTTGCGCATGGCAGGGTGATCTATAGACTTGTGAACGATGAAACTGACATTCTAACCCGCACAATCTCGGAAAATATCATCAGAATCGGATGGAAACTATTGAATACAACTTTTTACAAGGATCTACGGACCAGGGGTGTCATGGTGCCGGAACGCGGCGGAACGCCGTTCCGCCACTGGTTTTGGACAAAAGTATTAATTGAAAAATTTTTAAAACAATTAAATTGTATATAAAATATATTTTTCGTTCAGACAAAACAATGTTGTTTTGAAAAAACGCTAAATTGGGCAATTCCAGATCATAGCATGAACAATACTGAATTGCCCTCCACTTCAGTTTTGGAGTAGGTGCACCGTTCCGCCACTGCAAAAATTGCCATGACACCACTGCTACGGACAACCTCAGACAGACAGATTTTTCCACATGTTATTGTTGGGTTCCTCATTCTGACTGATTTCGATCAAATTCTGAATGTATGAGAAGTGACGTTGTGATTACACTATATGAGTCTAGTGCGATCTACTGACCATGCGCAAATTTCAATTCTTTGTAATAAGCATGGGATCAACTTTTTCTTTCAATACTGTGAAATTGTCGGTGATGTATGCTGTAGTTGGTCTCCAACAAACTGTATTGCTCTCGATTTACTTGTGACTGTTGTACATGCGCAAATGGACACTTATCTTGTTTTCATTGCCTAAATCGCTATTTTTGCGATAACTACGTAGGAGTAGATGGACGATCTTTCTAGGTATTTTAAAACATTTTGATGATCTATACTGACGACAAGGATACGAGGAATATGTTATGAGTGAATTGAGAACTCACCGATGACAGTATGCTGCTCCCTATGAGGAACAGGAGCAGATAGGAAGCTCCGAAGATTTTCGTCATCCTCAGCTGCTCGACTCGGTCCCGATCTGATCATCCTGCAGCTTTTATAGCCACCGGCTGAGGTGGTGATCCCAAGCGTGGATGTACGTGATTTATCCGACGGCGCCGAACGATTCATCCAAATGATATCTCCCAATCTCCGTCGGCATGCGCTTTGTCAAAGTACCAGTGAAAGGTATTTAGGTACTCTCCTACCTTTGACCTACCGTGCGACTGTTACAGACAATTCATTCATGAGTGACATTTGACATTAAGAATATTGTTCAACAAACGTAGGTTCCATCCCACTGATACATCCATCAATGATTTGAATCTGTTAACTGTCAATCATTTGTACACTACGACTATGCACAAAAGTACATATTTTGCTGATTTGTAATGACTAAAATTACGTAAAATAGGATGACAAAATACAAAATAATGCAAATTATAAATAACGAATTTGAAAACAGTGGAAATTTGATGCATATAAATAGTGAACAGCTATTTAAAAAATAAATTAGTGAACTAGTTAGAGATGAGCCTCACGAGTACCATATAAAAACGAAAATCAAATTTCATAATAATAATGATGATAATAATAATAATAAATGCGTATTAACTGGGTGTATCATTGGAAATAGGGAAGTACAAAGTTGAGATATATAATTTTTATATTTAGGAACGGGAATTTTTAAAATTGTTATGGTCGTGCAGTAAATATAGTGGTGATTCTTCATAAAAATGAGAAGTAAGAACCAACTCCGAGCTGGGCCAGTGTCACTATCTATCTGGGTCATCCGTTATTATTCAATTGAAGCTCATGAATCTAATATGTAATGAAAAAAATGACAAAGGAAACTATTTATCCATTTATCTATATATCCATGAGTGCTGATAAGGTGCGAAGTGATTCACTTTTCTTGAAATACAACAGTTTATGGTGAAGAACGTACTACTAATTTACCACTAACTACAACTGCTCCTTAACTGGTTTCCGAAATTTCAGGTAATCCGGAAACGGATCCCGAAAAGAGTGATTTTTGCAAAAGTTACTTACAATCAGGGGTGTCATGGTGCCGGAACGCGGCGGAACGCCGTTCCGCCACTGGTTTTGGACAAAAGTATTAATTGAAAAAATTTCAAAACAATTAAATTGTACATAAAATATATTTTTCGTTCAGACAAAACAATGTTGTTTTGAAAAAAACGCTAAATTGGGCAATTCCAGATCATAGCATGAACAATACTGAATTGCCCTACACTTCAGTTTTGGACTAGGTGCACCGTTCCGCCACTGCAAAAATTGCCATGACACCACTGCTTACAATTGTTTCATATTTATTATGGTCATTCTATGACTATTATTCACCTTATCTATAACTATCAATGGGGCTCAGAAAGCTCTGGAATGAAACAGTAGTCGTCATAATAAATCAAAAAATTATCGATGAAAGGATTCGGGTCCGCGCACGCACAGTGGTGAAATTGACGGTCCTGCATACTTTTGGGTTATCATCATAAGCTGCAGAGTTCGGCTGTGTGCGCCTTGTGCGTAATTCCTTCCCTGATTCCATAGATACTGACAGCATATTCGTAGCTTGAAGATTTTTGATCGTCGCCTTTTTATTGATTATATTACAACAACCAACGATCTAACTATGATAATATTGTAGCAAAAAATGGAAAATTAATAGCAAGACTTCAGTTGCACTTTTGCGTGATAATAATTACGTGAACCTCTCCATATTTCATTCCCTAACACGGACAACGCCGGGTAAACCAGCTCCTCGTCAATATTTTATTACATCCGCATCAAAAAGTGGGGGCATTCCAATCTTCCGATTCCATAAAAGGTCCTTCATGGGAGTGTAAAAGTAGAAATCTTTCAAGGAAAATTCTCATAACTCATTCTAATTTACTTTAATGAATATTCAACTTTAAATTAAACTTTCTTCCAGTTTTATTTCTTTTTTTCTCATTCATGTTGATGACCAAGCATCTCTGTTCCAACTTGATCGAATTGTTTAATAAACTGCCAGTTTACAGTTTTCAATAATGAACATTTGTAATCGACCAAAAAAAAAAGTCTACCAAGCTGTGTTAGGCAGTATTGTTTCTTCCCCCATTATAGGACGGATGTACAGAATAGTGGGGGGGGATACGAAAATTGAGGACGATTCCTCTTTTGATACCTTTGAGATTCATCATTTTATCATGTGTGTCGTCAGAAAATATTCTAGTATCGGATGATTTTTCTGGAATCATTGGTTGTACATTGTAGTTATCTATTCGCCATCTCTTACCACGCTACACTCTATTAATTGTGGTAATTAATGTTTTATATACTGTTCATACCATTTTTCTTTTGGAAGGTATACATTTTCAATCAATGAACTGTATTTTCAGTAAGTATCCCTGTGGTTTTGTGTTGCAGACTGACGCCAAAATGGTGTTCGACGTGATACAGAGAATGGAAGATACGGAGGCCTTTTCCGAAGAACTTTTGGCGGCAATGAAGCGACTGTGGCAGGACGCTGGCGTCCTCGAGTGCTTCGGCCGATCCAACGAATACCAGCTCAATGACTCTGCCAAATAGTGAGTTCACCCGTCAAGTCTGTGTTATCAAAACGCGATACTTTGTTGGTATTTATTCAGAATGAAGCCCAATTACATTAAACCTTAAACGAATTCGAAGAACTTAGGTCAGTTGACCAGTAATAACAAAACGATAATAATTATATTACCATTGTAGAACAGTGTAAAACAGTTGTAGAAAATAGACATCGCAACTTTGAAGAGTTATGACGTGGACAAAGGACAGTGATAAAAGTAAACAACGAATCAATGCATGGGTTTGTCAAAAGTGCTCAAGGTTGCACATCCTCTTCCTATTTTTGAGCCTTCACACTGTCCAGCCTCCATGGCCACATTTGCAGTCTCCTTCTTACTCTTGGGAGAATTCATACTCCTCACCCCACCTTAGCAGTATCGCGTTACAATTTTGATCTTACGTGAAGAAACTGTTTTACTGCAGTTGAAATAGATGTTCTACTTATAATAAACTGATGCCTCGCTTTAACAATAAGTTAGCAAGGGGAAACTTTTTTGTTGCAGTTTAGATAGCTGTTCTACTTATTATAAGTTGCACAAGAAGCACACTCTATTCAAAAATCAACTAGTAAGACGAAATTTTTCTTCAGCAGTTGAGATAGATGTTGAAATCAATCCAAGTTGGTGCCTCCCCTATTAATCATAAGTCAACTTGTTGCCGCACTGTAGGTAGATGTCCCAATTATTGTAAGTTGGTGCCCCACACCCCTGTAGCCAATATATCAATCAATCAATTTTAGGCAACGTTTTACTGCAGTTTATGTCGATGTTTCAATTATAAGTCTTTGTCTCCTCTTATCAAACACGTGAACTAGAAAACTTATTCCACCATGTTAATGATGCTGCTAAATAACATCACCTCGAACCGAGGAGTCATGACAGCAGTCGTTGAGACATTAGGGGAACTATCAATCTCTAGAAGACATTGCGTGGGTTAGTGGTGATGTCCTGAGCTGGCTGAAGGTGTTTTCCTGAAAGAAAGTCTCCTTTTGAATGGGTTACCGCGGGGGCGAGCCCCGATAGGAAACCCCACGCCCACGGGTTAATAGTGCAGAAATTTCAAACAACGATAATAATGGAAGAAAAAAAGCTTCACATAAGACGGAGGGAGGGGGTCCCAATTTTCATGAATGGGTCTGCGCAGACGCTGCCGAGCCGAATTATTGATCTTATAGTGGGAGACCCACCCACGCTTTACCAGTCTTAGGACGGACTTTCTGGGATCCGGTGGTTGCCCTCAAGAGTTACATGAAAAAATTTAACTCAACCTTTTTAGCGAAAATTTAAATTGAATAACCGCTTCCTTACTTCCTTCCAGTACTCAACGAGAAACTGTTACAATGCAAGAAACTTTCCCAAGAGTCATAACCCAATCTGTCGGGCTATCTCTGAGACACACATGTAGATTTTTCTGTTTGACGCTAGTCTGTGTTATTAAAAATGCGAGAGCCGATAGGATCAAATTTCTGTTCGAATCTCAACTCCAACTTGTCTTACTTCCCGTTACTCTTAAAAGAAATGTAGGCTCTCAACAAGTTGTACCACCTGCCCGGGTTCCCTGCCAATATCTTCACATCTGCCTCAATAGATAATCTACATGTTGCTGTACGACGATCTGCAGTCTAGTGAATTTAAATCCATCGCTCCTTTCCCAAAAATTCCCTGTTCATTCCTTGTTGCTTGGTCAGTTCGAGTCCATTTCCTCCTCTGCATCTCAACTGAGATCAGCATTGATGCTCAAATAAAAACATCAAGTTCCCTGTTGAATCTACCGTAGGAAATAACAGATTGCTGCTAGCAATAAGGAGGCCACATGTAATTAAAAATGATACTATCTCTTCATTCTTTTACATCAGCACGGGGCAGCCCAATTGCATCAATAGATGTACAATAAGTCATGTTGCAAGGAAGTTACGATATTACTTAAAGAGGGGTAAAAATTAGTTTGATAACAC
This sequence comes from Creontiades dilutus, assembly GCA_031894815.1. NCBI lineage: Eukaryota > Metazoa > Arthropoda > Insecta > Hemiptera > Miridae > Creontiades > Creontiades dilutus. The sequence goes on along the minus strand of JAVIWC010000496.1, from coordinate 988,203 downwards.
TTGAAGAAATTGTTAGAGGTAGAGAAAATAGTCCTAACTGGCGGCAACCGATTAGAGGAGAATTGAGGAGGTCATCTGAGGATTCCAAAAGGCAATAATAGGTAGCAGAGTTGAAGGGAATTAATTTTAATTCAAGAGATTGCGCAAAAGCTGACACATCGACAATGTGCCTCCTGGTTTCCAACTACTGTAAATGTCATGTTTGTAACAACGATTCATTATAAACTTCGGACGGTGGAATGACAAGTTCATGACCAATGTAGCAGAGAAAGTTCCTCTGCGTCTTCTCCAGTATGTCTTATAAAGTATGTATACATGTACATTCTCCAGTATCGTCTTATAAACGATGTACATGGGCCACCATATTGTTGATCCATACTCTAATCTTGGTAGAACAAGCGTCTTATGCCGGACAACAACGGGTTGAAAGTTGATGAATTCTGTTGGCTGTGATGAAAACGAGGATCTTGAGTGCACTGGCAGGAACTACCTCAACACATTCCTTCAAGCATCGCACAATATCCACCCCAACCGAGCTATAGGCAAGCTCTAAATTATCTGCAGGAAGAATTCTGCAGAAAATTCACCAGTTCGGCTATTCCCGAACCGCCGTCCCTCGTAGCTGCGTGAATGTAGGCTTTGCAGGAATCATGCAGCAACTTACTTTTGACGAAAATACCACCAAATTGAAACTGTAGAAATTAGGCTTGTTACTCGTTAATTCACGTTTACGCTTTCACATCGGCTACTAATGAGACCTGTCTTCTCTAACTACCCTCCAAATTTGAGTTAGATCCATCCACTAGAACCAGAGAAAATGGATGGATTTTACTTTTTCACGTGCTGTAGTATGCTTTTATGAGCAATGAAACTCAAGGGGACTATATACATTCCAACGAAAAGTATGGCACAATTCAGATGAAAACTCTACTAATTAGGGTTTTTACAGGGATTTCAAGCTCGCGCATGCACAAGTATTGGAATAATATTGATAATTAACCATTTTTTGCACACAAAGTGTTTCAACTGTAACAAAACTGTAAAACGACAATTAAGGAAAATTCCCTCATACCGTCACGCTGCATGACTAGAACTTTGCATTTTTTGTAGTTTTAGGTTCGTGTGTTTTCTGGTTCAAAAGTACCGTGGATATTGGAAACTGGTGGAATAGAATTGTTCGTTGAAAATACAAAAATCGTTAAAACCCAAAATCTTCTGGAAATTCCATAGTTGTTCTTCGCCGTAGTTAACCCCCAGATTCTCATTACGGGTGCGATACTTCTAAGCGAGGAAGTGACGCTCGACCGCCCTTAACTCGCGTTACCTTCATTGTTCTCTGATCATCTCGAGTAACGGGCTCCAACGTTGTCTTTCCTTTCATAATGAGATTCCCCGGAGCCTTTGTCCCGACCTATGTAATGGGCGCTGTCAACAGGAGCGGAATCCATTGATTCCTCGTTGTGGTCGTTTATGCGGGAAAATCTCCGATGAAAGACGTTCGAATTGAAGTGTTTCCAGGTTTTCCCAGCGTCTGACAGAGTTGATGAGATATGTTACATTTCGCATGAACAGAAATTGACACGTACGTTGCCAAAACTAAAAACTATCACGGATGATGGCTGGCGAACAATTGAAGTAGGGACATCAAGTACGAAGCGTGGCAAAACTGTATTTAGACACTTTTGGTGCTGCCACTAGAATAAGGGCCACAACAAGTTATTATGGAGGAAAATTGAAGTTTATCCTGTAGAACCTGTTTCAGAAGCATAAAACACTATTTTTCCAGTTCAAACGAGTTTAACTACTAATAAACGAAGAAAAAACTACAGAAAACAGGAGGGAGGTAAGAATTATCTATGTTTTGAGTTTGGCGGTTGAACATAAACTTCAGGCAGTAGCATAGGGAATCGCCACTATGTATGTTAGTGTTAAAGCTAGGGATTTTTGTCGACCAGATGACCGATTTTACTTTTCCCTCCCATTATCTACAGATAACTAGTATCCTCTGAGCGCGTTTTCAATTTCAATGCAACAGTTGAATTGATAGCTACTGCACAAGCGTGATCGTGAAATCCTTGCAACAAACCTAATATCTAAACTTTTCATCCGATTTTGACGAAGTTGCCTGGGAATGCACAAGTTTCGTTGAGAGTCCCTATGAGTTTCATGTCACACTGATCGATACGTCAAAACATGCGTTAAATCCAACAAGCTCCATTTTCTTAAGGTAATCGCTGCGCAACATTTTAAGTTGATCTGGGAAGAACGGTCAAATAATCTGACATCAACTTTAACACAATCGTGTCATTATTCTGTCAGATATATATAATTAAGAATTAGAGCATAGACCTTCAATACATTTAGATTATACTTTCGAAGGCGTTGATACCCCGCGGGTTCTCGGCCCCGTGAATCGTCGAAAGAAGCTCAAATTCTACCATCTTTCGAGATTATTTAAAACAATTCCAGTTCTATTCGTTCATGTTACCTACACGAGGAAGTGTTATGTAACACACCCAACTTGGTAGAAATGTTTTCGATGTTCCAGCTTATAGCTAGTTGATGAAAATTTTATGAGTAATATTCTGATGGAAAATTTAAAGGAACATTCAAATATTCTTCCTTTTTTGCCGTTTTCAGTAACTTTAATAGTATATTTGTAAATGTGAGCCATTTACCTCGCTTAAACGGTGCTTCAAACTTGAAAACTTGCTCTTCCTTTCGGAATACGTGAATTTATCTGAATGGAATTTTTTCGAGAAAGAACAGATTTCTTTATCTCAATCCTAGATAGAATTATCTTCTAGAATGACACGTGCATATGGTATTGCATACCGTCATTGAACTCTGCATACCATTATGATTCCGTTCGTTGAAGTTTTCGAAATAGCTCAAGGAGATGTTACCCAAGTCGCGTATCAACTTCCACAAGAATAAAAAGTCTCAGTCGGCAGCATCGGATGCATTCTGCTGTCATTCTCAGAACTGTACGGATATTCCGACATTATTTTATTTTTTAGAAGTCTGGCTGATTTGGGAATAAATATTCATTCTTTTATATACGGCTGTGGTTTAATAAATTCAGTGTGCCAAAAGTATTAAATCCGTGTATTTGTCCTTAAATCAACTTTGTCGTTAATGCATGTATATATTGAAATCGAGGAAATAACTTGATTATCGCAATATGATAATTATAATTATAAGAACGTGGTGTAACTTGATCCTGTCGCTGTCACAAAGTTTGATGAGTAGATTTTAAATCATCACTAAACACGGTATTTTCCATAAAATGTATTAATTAAAGGTTGTCCAGCTACATTCTTGTTCGAACGTGTGTATTACGGCTGCGAGATTAGTTCATACTGATCAAATAAGCAACTTTCCCTCGACTATTTGAATCGTTTCAAAGGTAAACATTGAGGTTGTCTGTGTACCTCTGAACACGTTTTCCGATTTGAGGACGTTACAATATTCCACAACCAATAATCACGGGCGAACCAAATAGTACGCTAAATCGCTGTTGCGCTTCTTGAGATTAAACAAATACACCTGTCGAAATACGAAATAAAATAAAGATAGAACAATTTGCGAAACGTTTTTGTTTCGCTCGTGAAAAACGATCTGACCGCCTCCTGAATGACCCAGTTAACTTTTTGTTGGTAGCTTGCAGAAATCCTTGAACCTGCTGAGTCAACCTTTCTAGGTCGATAACACTGATGTGATAAGATTATAGTGTTGCCGATTATTGTTCATGTATCGTGTTCGCTCGACGTAAGTAGTTTTTTCTGTTTTAAAGGTTGCTAACACTTAAAATCAAATCGAATTTCGACTATATTGTACATTTATGTCATTCAATCTTATGAAATCTGCTGATCTCTTAAACTATTCATTATAAATAAAGATTTTCAAAGGCATCCATCAATATGGGTGTGGTACAGGGCTTCCTTGTACCCAGGGACTGACAAAAGGTATTCCAACTCCAAAACATAACTATGATAACAAATTTGTATACACCCACAAAAGAACAACAGTTTTCAGTTCCGAAAGAATTCAGTTTCGGATTCGTGGTTTCCGGATCGTGAAATACACGTCTACTAATACAATGGGATAAACATTTTAGGGATTAAGCTACTTACAGGTTTGTGAACACATGACAGACAGACAGACGAAACCTAAGTTTTTCAGGATGGTCTAAAACTTGAAACGGGAATGAACATTTTGATTTTGGTGGGGAAAAAAGTTAATCTCCCGAAAGAGGAGAAACAAAGGTTCCGCAACCTATAGGTGGCCTCTGAAGAAATTTGATTACGAAGTAAGTTGAAATTACATACCAACATATTATTTCATATTTTTCATTTTTTTTTGTTGAAAAGCTCCTGAATCGTAGATGTTTTTCCCGAGGTTTCAACCGGGTGTCGAAAACAATAGCTTTTCAGAATACCATCATGTGTAACCAAATAGTAGTAAGTGGCTAAATTATTACTCGCCGCAATTCTTCACTTCTTTTGTTCTTTTGAATCAAAATCATCATGTTGATTACACGCTGAAAAGAACTTTACGTTCTTCCTAATGATATCCTGATATTTGGAATAAAATTAAGTAAATTAAGGGAGTTAAGACCATTTTAGTGAAAAAAGGTCGAAATCAATAAAAAGCGATGACAACTCTAACACACGGGTACCTACATTATTTTTGAAATAATGCGTAATTGTCTTTGTCATTGGGAAGTATCGTCGTCACTTTTAATTTCAGAAATAGCGAGTATCTGCTCTGAGTGGATTTTTACGGATCTAAAACCTTTATCTGTTTATTTAACGTCCAAAATTACCATTAAATGATACTCCACTTGCCCACGTCCTAAAAACCTGGAAAATCCTTTCCACTGGAAAAATTGTTGGCACGTTAACACATTGGCCCATAGTCTATGCGTGTGATGGGTTCGGGTTGGCTAGGAATTAGGACCAAATGTGAGAAAACAAACTGATTTTTTACATCAATTCCAAGGCCCTTACGTACGGCCAACGGACATAACCGATTGGGAATTTACACACCATGAGACGTAAAATGACGAAAAAACTTGAGGGGGCGTGATAAACAAATTTTGCTATATGATGCATAGGTTTATTATTGAAAGTAATAAACCAAAATCATAAAAGCGAAAAAAGTCTGATTTTAAGTGGATTTTTGAAGCAATATTATTGAACATTGCAAATTAGTTTTTATATTAATTCCTATAAATTATTCTACCTATGTTGAATGATTAGGTGGGTTTTTACAAAAATAGAAGCAACGTTTGAAAAATGAATTGGCTAGCCCATGGTGGTGGATTCGGGTCGTTTAATATATTTATAATACACCCAGGATTTTCTTCTAAAGTCGCATATTCAGTAGCTATTGATCCTTTTACCTGAAATATCTGAAATGCCTTGATATTAATGAATAAAGAATAATAAACGTTTGTGAAATAATTCGCAGCGTTCTGTGATATCAACTCTTGTTGACGCCTACCTTAATTTCTTCGTAACAATATCCTGTCCTGAAATCTAGGTCAGCAATCGATGACTCCTCACTTGGAGAATAGACGGAATACAGATACATAAAATACGAAACAAAAACCTCCCGTGAGTCACAAATGAATGAGTTTCTATCGGAAATCGAGGCCGGGGTGATCATGACCTTCAGAAAAGTGATTCACAGTCCCGCATTTGATACCAAAATTGGGGTCACACGAAATGCGTAGGTAACATTCCAGTAGTTGAGTAATCGCTGGCAAAACGATTGATCAGGAAAAACTACTTCGACGTCAACGAAAACCGGTGCTGATCAAGTTTCCTGATGTCCCGTGGGAGTTCACAAATTTTGGCAGAGTTGTAATCCGGGTAATTTGTAACCATGATTACAGATACAGTTGCTAACAGGTTCATCGTTTATTGCGGGGCGGGCAACCTTCCGATCAAACTATGACAACGGATTTGTGCGTCCTGCGTGCACACGCTCTATTGTAAATCGCTGACGCGCGCACGCTATACGCGGCTTGAAATCAAGTCAGTTTGATTTTTCTCACTGCTCCTGCTACAAACGAGCGATTGCTTACATTGGTTATTGGAGTTGTCCAAGTCTGTTGGAGTCAAAATCGTTTCTCGAGTGCTTGCAACGTGTCGGGGGCTATTCGGACTTAACGGATGCGCCAGTAGTGGGTTTCCCTCACTCTTCCTAGTAAATACAGCAGGTCCTCCTGTTTGCGTTATCCACAATCTATGAGTGTGTCCGGAATGGACTACATGGAGGTGTCAGGTGTTTACGGACTGCAGTACTTATCAAGGACAGGAGTTAATGGCACCTAGGCACTAGTCCACCTCACCTTTTAACGTGTGGTCTTCCTGTTTTTTACGTTTCATAAACGATTTCAATCTTTCCAGAAACAGTTTTCCGGATTTAATCATTTTTCCAACTCACACCGTTGTGGGGACCAACTCCACTAGCCGCATCAGCTGATATATGGTTGCTAACGAAATGAATTTATTCAGTTGTTTTTTGTGTCTCATTCAGCTTTCTGCTCTCGCCTAGTTTTGTCTTCCTATTACTTTTTACTATTACTTGTTTTTCCAGTAATAAATACTCAAAATTGAATCACGGTCGTTCTTCCTTCTATAACTGGTGACCCCAACGTGATTTGAACACGCAACCTTCAGTCTTTGGCTCCTTCGATCCCGGAGATTCTCTAGTTTGGTGTTTTAGGAGGTGCCTAACGTATTTTCAGCTGTGATTTTGGTTCAGCATTTAACCGTATTTTAAAACATTGAGTTTTCATTAAGAAACTGGGTGAATGGAGGTTGAAAGCTATCCTTATAATTCTTATTTCTTCGCTATTTTTATCCGATTGTACAAGTTTAGTGTTGTTGTGAAACAAACCTCGGAAGAACCTTCATATCCATGCAAGCTCTGCTTATGCGTTTATATTGCTGATTTTCTTACAAGTTCGTTCTTGCGCTCAATCAAGAACTTTAGCTCTGTTTTGTGGCTTAATTCAAATCTTTCAAATTTCATTTTTGCACGGAGTGACCGAAAGAGGTGATAAATCATTACATCTTTAGTATTTTCATGTTTTTTTTTTTTTTTTTTTGTTTTTTTTTTTTTTAATCAAATAAAAACCAGACAAAGGGACGTCCCTGTAATGTATGCATTAATTATCAATATATCTTCTAAATGGAGCTAAAATTTAAATATTCCCAGAAACTTATGACATTTTAATGTCGAACAATCAAGGAAGGGATCAATAGAAGTTAGTTTTTTGGATCTAAAAAGTTATTAAACTGGTCTACTTTGTAGAAATCCAAAAATTTAGTCAACAATTTAAAAAACATCGTTTTCAAATGGTGGACTTGGACTTTTTATGGCACGAACCGTGGTATTTCGGGAAAACTTAGAAAAAATCATAATTTTTATTATTACAACATGTATAATTTTTCGTCTGCTGATTGATCATAATGTTACTAACCGACTTTCGCAAAACTATGAAAGTTCATCGATCTTGCGTTTATCAACGTTTTATCCAACTTTTTTCTTGTTGGAGTTTCTGCAAACGTGTACAGCGTTTCCAACACATAATTTTTTGCTATTAAAACGTTCCTCGATTCACCGTTATTTTTTGTTAATTGAAGGAGATTCCAATTTCGCATTTAAGAAATCGGCATTGGCCAAGTGGCTAAGGCTTGTGCTTGTTTCAAAGTTATGCCACCAGTCTTTAAGTAACCTCCATTCGACGAAGGGCTGAGTTGTTTTTTCCAAGTTTTTGCTCTCACACAAATCCTAATTTCTGTTTGCTCAACTAGTCAACCAATCCAGCTTGCACTACGTCGTCCACCATTCAGAATTGCATTTTAAGCGTAAGAGAAGGAAGGCGTTTAACTCAAAAGAGGCTTCTTCAGTGGATTTTCCGCTCCCGGACCAGTTTTCGCCATTCGCGCGGAAGCATTTCTGTCGGGCCTGTTGATCTTTCTCATCATGCTCTGCTTCGCAGAACTTCCAGCCTTTGCGTGTTCTGAACAGATGGAAGAGTAAGAGATGGATGGGATGGGTGGTCCTTTTCCTTTAGGACACGCAAATTTCTTCCTTTATGCGTTTCTCCACGCCGCATTTTCGAAATTCTCATTTTGCGGGAGGGTAGACGTGCATCTCTCGAAATTGAAAAAAAAAGCTTTCGTTCCCAATGGGTAAACATAAAAGCCATACACAGATGTAAAAATAATCATTTTCGATAGGTATCACGTAACCGAGCAACTCTTTGGGGCCGATTAAACCAAAAGAAACTGGATTCTTCTACATTTGTGGTGATCATTAAGCTATAATTATTAATAACGTACTTTTTTCAACGGACAAAATTTTAAATGAAAGTCAACCCACAATAACTATAATCTGAGTTGAATTATTCGTATTGATGGATTTTTGAAATTGGTATATATTTTTCTGGCACAGAAATCGCGAAAAACGTCACTTCTGCACTAAACCAAGCGTTTCTAGGGGGAACATGGTTCACTCCGAACCGTTGGAGGCATGTGTATGTGTGCGTGCGTGTTTCTTTTTTTTAAGACTTTATTTTATATTACAATTTAGTTTTTACATAACTATAAGTGATATTATTCTGACATGATGTTAGCTTAATCAAAACATGCAAACGTGAGCAGTTTTGTATATACAGGGTGGCTAAAATTAAATGGACCAGGCATTTATCTCCGATATTTCCGAACCTAAAAAAAAATTGCAAATAGTAACTTCACTAATTTTTAACGAGGATTTCAAATATCACAATTTCGCGCGTTGCGCAAGCGCGCAAATGCGCGATTTGCGCATCAACTTTGTTATTTCAAATAAGAACCCCCATTTTTTATTGCAGATTCGGATTTTACGCAAAATGTTATGAAAATTTGACCCCTCAAACAATTTTTTTGATTGCCAGTAACCGGTTCAGCGAGCAGGCAAAGTTGCGATACCCCAAAATAGTCAAAAAGTGAATGATGGTGAACTGTAAAGTGTGGCACAGGAATTTTCATTGTTTTTTAACGCTGATTCACATGATGCTGTCCGTTTTTTTATTTGACTCAATTTTTGCGGAATAATGACCGAAATTTGATTATTTTGCGTCCGTTTTTTTTTTTTTTTAGGCGCGTGTTTTCAGATTGTTACGGGGATTAATTTTCAAGGTCTGGTTGACAAATGTAGAAATAAGATAATGAAACCTTCGTCAGTGATCAAGTGAAAAATTATCTTGATCTGAGATTCGAAAGCCGGCAAAAATGATTATGAGCTTTTTTCATATGTCGTGAAATCGAGCTGGGACGATGATTTTAAGTGTGTAGTGACAGTACATTATGTATAGAAAATTTGAGAACTCGGATTTCCAGATCGAGGGCAGGTTTTGCTGGAGGTGATGAGGCAAAACTGTGTTCTCTACCCACGGTCAAGTCATGTTAATTTAACATTAACTTTTTTCTGAGGATGTGACGTTTGTCATCAACATAACAGTATGTTCATTTATTCGCGGCACAAACCCAATTCCACATTGATGAAAGAAAAACAAATATGTAATCAACAGAAAGGAAATATAAACGTTGAGAACAATTCCACTTAATAATAGGAATGTGGGTACTCATGGAGTATGAAAGTACATCATACCGTTGAACATAATGGAACATGAAGCGAGCGCATCTAGAAGAATCCACTGAATTGATAAAAATCGTTAAAATCATTGGATGACAGAAATTGGCTTGGTCGATTCCGTAGATAATTGTTGGAGCAAAGAGTGCATGGAAGAGAGGAGTGCTGCGGGATGACAATCATGGAACAGCTTTATTGATCTTGATGGGCTACATTCTCCAAACCAGTGGGTCACATACCGATAGATTTGAGTAACCGAATTCGGGTTGAATATTCGAGGATGAGCAAAACTGACCCTTTTTTTTTTAAAGAATTCATTTATTAGTTAAAGTACAAAACATGGTGGAATAAAACAATTTTTTTGAATATCAGAAATACAACTTAAACACAACTACACAACTGTGAATGCTACTCCCCTGCTTGGGGGAGGAGTCGCACTTTATAGTAGTACAGATCAATATCATTTAAAAAAATACTATAATATCTGCATAGTGGCAAATTTAAGTTCCTTTTTCACGACAAAAAATTACATTTACATTTATACTACGACATTACATTATGGTAAGTGACTCATCACTATGACCAAAATACAATTCTACTTAGTTATGGTTCATATATTGTTCAACTATTTTTTAACTAATCGTTTAAATGAAACTAGTGAAGGGGCATTTTTAATATTAATTGGCAGATCATGGTATAGTTTGACACCTCGATACGAACATGACCGCTGACCAGCAGCAGTACAGCGGAAGGAGACCATTACGCTCCCACAACCACGGGTGTTGGGCTTGTTTACATGAAAAGCTCCAGACTGAATAGATTTATTTGTTTCTATCAGGGTTGTAATATTTATCGAGGCCACCAAAGTAGGAACTTGAAAAAGTTTGAAGAGCTCTACATCAGGGAAACGTTTGCATTTTTTTAGGATAATTTTGATTACCGACTTTTGGACAACAATGAGAGGCTGGACTGTCGTAACATCCGCACCTCCCTAAGCTTTGGTATAGCACTTTGGTAGCCTTGACATTCGAAAACTCTCTTGTGCTTCTATTTTTGTTTTAAAAACTCAGAACTCCCATTGACCTGCCAGCAAGAACCTCAATATGCTTAGAAAACATTTGATCACCGAACAGCTCCCCCAAATCCATCACCTCATGACTTTTCACAAGATGTCCGTCTTACACCAAATAATCAAATAATATTGTTTGAGTGGAGCTGTGGAAGGTAACCATTGAGGACTAGGCGGATTGAGAGAGGATGGTTCATTGAACACCAATCACCAAGATATAGACAAATTTGTAAAAATATTCCAATATAATTTCACCTACGCTTTGGAAACTTTTTAGAGATCAATAAACGCCATAAGATGAATTGATCTTATGTATTCTGACAATCACTACCCTTTGGAATCTGTCACTTCGTATGTATGATTGTACAAATTCTCAGATTTGGACCCTCTTCTCGTGTAAATAACGAGATTATTCCCTCCCTCTCTTCTCTTCGCCGATAATAACTACGTACTCAACATACAGCTATCTTTGTGGGAAATCAATATTGTCATCACAGTCCGTGAAATAAGTAGAGCGTGACGAATTGGTCAGGATTCGCCTCAAAAGAAGAAAAAATTATTCAACTACAACATACTTATTTGTTGCAATTTTTATTCGTCGACGTTTCGCCTGCTGTGACCATCATCAGGGGGAAAAGTACTGGTTGTTATGCCCTCGTTGAGAGCAGTGTCAAAAAGTTGTGAAAACGAGGTTGCGAGAATTACATTTGTTGGTTACCACCTTCTTGTAAGAAAGTTTATGCAAACAAAAACAGTAAGAACCCTTATGTTACACTAACTGGAGCAAGAAAAAACCATTTAACTAAAAGAACAATAAATCTGAAACTGAAATAAGTATATATACTTAGAAGGTATATATACCTTCTTATTATTTACATAAGTACTTCTATTTATTATTGCAAAATTTAAACATGAGTGACTGATGTAAGTAGTTTGATTTACGCTAAAATGTCTTGTGTTTTAAGGAATGTGCTTTTCATGTTCACAGTTTCCTCGACGACCTGGATCGATTAGGCGCTCGAGACTACCAGCCGACGGAGCAGGATATTCTCAGAACGCGAGTCAAAACCACCGGAATCGTTGAGGTTCACTTCTCCTTCAAGAACCTGAATTTCAAGTAAGTGCCACCAACATAGGTCGATAACTGTCGAAGCCGAAGGCTAACTGAAGTGATATTTAGACGATCTCTGTGACGTGAAAAACATCAGAGTATGACAGAAAACCTCTGTAATTATGACCTGAAAAAGGATCTACAAACTTCTATGACGCTAAATATGACCATAAAACAGCAGAATATTCAGTTTAAGTTCTAAAACAAATTTGAAATACTTACGTAGTACTAGAAGGTAACTCCAAATCACCTGTTGAACTTCTTTCAGCACTTCCACTAAAATTTTCTTCTGGCATAATTTGAATGAAAATTCGCTCTTAAGTGGAGGTCGGTAGCGAACAGAACGATCTGAGTCGTATCATGTAAGGGAAATACTACTAGGAGGTGGGACGATGTACGAGCATATGCGCAAACGGGGATCCATCGAAATGCCTGTGTGGAAGAGGAGATTAGGATTTCCCAAAAACTCCACACTTGGGTTGGGAATCTAATTACATTTCAAAGATATCAGTGGTGAGCTCACCAGCTAGCCATCATCCGAAAAGGGTATCCAGATAAGACGTTGGTAATTTACCGGGAAAGTAAAATCGGATGGTCTAAGTCGAGGCTAAATCATTGTCCTGTCTACTATATTTCAATATGTAAGTTGCTACAGCTGTTCAGTCTTCTACAGGGTGTCCCGTGAGTTAAGCACAATCCGACTCCTACGTGTTCTACAACTCATTTCCGACCAAAAACGCCTCTTAGCATTTTTTTGCCAGAGGCCTCGGTTTCGAGCTATTCGCGATTTAAGATTTTTTTCGTGTTTTCGATCTTAAGTCATTAAAACTGTCATAACTCCCTCAATTTTGTAGATACCTCAAATTTGATGACACCGTCCGAAGAGCGTTACATTAAATTAAATGTAGCAAATTTTGCTATCCATTTGATGTCGAAAAACTTTTTTTTTTTTATTGCATTGGAGATGTGCGACTGCTGCGCAAAATGGCAGTTTTGTCAAAATCTTAAAATCGCCTGTTTTTCATCTCGCCTAGAAACCCCATGAATGCTTGACGCAGAATTGTGCAGACCTGGTAAAACGTGCGCCAAAATGTCAGCTTTCCAACGGTGTAGTCGTTTTGGTTTTAAAAAATATTTTTAGTTAACGAAACGGTGTTTAACTGCAGAAAAACTTGTGTTTTCTATTAAAATTGAGGTTTTTCCAAAAGTCTTGACGAAAAAAAGTTGGTGGCGGGATATCCGTAACTTTTCTTGCTGAATCGAATGGCGACAACGCCAGACCTTTCAAGTGACGATTTAAGTTAGTTTTGTCCGATGCATAAACCTGTTCGTTTGTCTACGGCATTTCTAAGCTGTCCGGCCAAAGTCAGGATAATCGAAGAGCTGGTAGTAATAACCAAAACATTAGTGACAAAACAACAATTGGTAGATAAAAAACAGATAAGGAAGGATCAGTGCCATAAACAATATTAAGTATCTACCAAAAATGTTTTCCTCATACTATCCGACGTGTTCGCTAGGGCGTGAGTTGTACACAGGAGGAGTGTGACTCTCTTGCAGCTTCAGAAGCGTTAGCATTTTCAAAACCGTACACAAAAATCATGTCAACATACTCATTTGTGATATAGCTACTGAACTGAAAGCAAATTATCGCAATCAATCGTAAATGAACACAAACACAAACGTGTCTCTCGGATCTTTGATTATCGTGACTTTGGCTGGACAGCTTGGAAACGCTGTAGACGCTGATCATAAACGAACGTTTTCATTCATTAAATTCATTTTCATTTTTCATTTTTAAATCTTTATTTTTTAATTTAAATCTTAACAATCTTGTCTAAACTCTAACTCTTTGTATGAACTAGATTTAAACCCCAATACCTTACCATTGTCCAACAACTGGATAACATGTTCGAGTGAATAAACAGTTTACTTAAACTGAATTTGGTCAGAAACAACAAATTATCAACATTCCAACACCCAATGCTATGGTCAAATCAGATTGGCGTTGATAATACACGGCGCACAAAGCAACCCCTCCTTCAAGACCAGGGGGTCGTGCGGGTCATTGCATATCCTTGCCCCTGACCAAGACAATGCCTCCTCCGTATCTTTCCCAATTTTCAAACATTAGGTCTTTTTTAGTGATTCAGGGTCTCCCAGGACTTATGCACAATCCGACTTCTACGTTTTCTACAACTGCGATGAGTTGCATTCATCTTCGAGACTTTTGGAAAAACCTCAATTTTAACAGAAAACACACGTTTTTCTGCAGATAAACACCATTTCGTTAACTAAAACGGATTTTCTCATCAATTTTAAGGCCTTTTATGGCCGATTTGCTATCTTGTCACCTTCAAATGTAGAATGAAAAACTTCAAGTGGGGAGGAGTATAAACAACTTTTGCCACAGTAGACCAATGCTCTATTGATGATTACATATCCTGCTATGTGGACGCATATTTCTTTAAGATAAAACCTGAACAATCCTAAAAACAAAATGCTAGAATTAAGACACCCAAAAAACATTTCTAAGTACTTCATTTCAAACTTTCATAGGAATGCAAAGGTAAATTTGCTTGGTGCAAGCAAATATATAAGAACTAGGATTCTAGCCCAAAAATCCATAAGTAGTGCTCAATAAACCTACACACATCGAAATTCAACGCTATTAATGATGACATTTTATTCCATGTGGTACCTACCAGAAGCAACTCTCAAGTTGAAAAGAATTTATGTTACTGTCGTCATCACAGTATGACGTATGTTCGGATAACGATTTTGGTTACGTAATATTAACACATTTCGGAAGTTGGAAACTCGTCTTAAGATGGACCGTTTCGATGTTGGTCTGCATACCTCATGCATCAAGTACCTCTCTATCTTTATGTTTTGTACATTTTCCGAAAAATCCACGGATGTCACTAGGAACATTCAGAAAAATGGAAAGATTAAAGGAACCGTGTTTTCTGGGAAAACAAATATCAAAGTGGGCAATGTGATATTTTTGTGAAATAAAGGATGTCTTCTACATTACAAGATAAAGTTTTAGAAGTGAGCAATTTCAAGTGATTAAACTTTTTCAATACACTTTGATGGTCGTAGTATCTGTTCAGGAGCGGATCGTTTATATACATATCCTCAAATAAAATTCTATTAAGTAACAGTTCCGGGTTGGTCAACTTTGAAAGAAATGATGGCGTAAAAACTTTGACTTTTAACCAATCAAACTTTCACTCAAAGCCCTTGGTTTTGGTAAACACGTGGTTGTTGTCAACTAGCTTATTATTGTCAGTAATTTAGTGTAAGTTATTTTTTACAACTGCCGTATTCCTTTTCAGGCTCTTTGATGTCGGTGGCCAGCGGTCTGAGAGGAAAAAGTGGATTCACTGTTTTGAGGACGTTACCGCCATCATCTTTTGCGTCGCTATGTCAGAATACGATCAGGTTCTACATGAAGACGAAACAACGGTAAGCCCGCTTTTCTCGCCTAACCCTTTGTTCAACCCCTACTTATTTTTAAAATCACACTGTTACTTATCCTTATAACCGAACCAAATAAAAATCATATACCTGTTTGAGTTTTCACACTGAAGTTACAATTATATGTCTAACTACACCATATACCCAACACTAAAAACCCTCGACGTATTGGGACATATTTCCAACACCTTTTTAAAAGCCAACTTGACGGAATTTTGAGCTAAAAACTGACACTCTGGCGATCCTAATTTGATAGCTACGTACTTCAATATGCTGTTGTAGAATAGGAAGTTTGCATAGGACGAATTGAACAGAATGTGACCAATGTCGGTTTCACAATTACTAGTCTAAGTGCTTCAACGCCGTCCCAAACCTGAGCCAATTCTACCATTCCAACGTGGGTCTCCTGTGTTTTCCTTACCTAGCCTGCTCTACTGAAGGAAAAAATATAGAGAATAAATGCTTATTTTAAAGGGATGTACTGAGTAAAGTCAGCAAAAATTTTAGATTGGACCCTATAAAGAAGAGGGGCTTTTTGAAACAAAGTTGCAGACCAATCAGCTGTCCAAATGGAGGAACAGAATTCAGGCTAATCAACTTTTCGAGTGCAAGTGCATTGAATGTGACAGAGGTGGTTTAATAATTTCACCCAAAACTGTTTATATTGCACTAATATGCTACGTATCTTACGTGTCTGCCTGTACTTCCTGATTTTCTTAAGCCGCTCACTAGTTCTCAGTCGTAATATCGGTTTCTCCGAAGATTTAGGAAAATGTTGCCAACCATCTTATTACAGTTGACGTACGGCGCGT
The DNA here is from genome assembly GCA_031894815.1 of Creontiades dilutus. NCBI lineage: Eukaryota > Metazoa > Arthropoda > Insecta > Hemiptera > Miridae > Creontiades > Creontiades dilutus. The sequence continues at coordinate 972,074 of JAVIWC010000496.1, read as the reverse complement.
TGCTTCGTGGCGTGTCATTAAAGTACGGACGATAAGGGAAGGATTGAGATTGTGTTTTGAGAAATGGTGAACACGCAACATGTCTTCTATGTATTCCTCTACGTCAGCTGTAAAACCTAAATCGCATTAGACATTATTTTGCTTCTACATATGAAGGTTCCTGCTCAAAGTGTCCCTTGTCATCAATAATCAATAAGATAGGCACTCAGCCTATTTAGGTTGAAGGAAATAGTTCTTTATTGTAATTCATATTGTTCCTTCAGTGTGAAATCCCATTTGACCCACTTACAATGCAGAAAAATGTTCATAACAGTCCAGAAAATCCATTTTTTGTTTAACACAAGTTTGAATAAAAATGATAATAAAGCGGAGTCGTGTGGGTTTTTGCAGCGTTTTAGCAGCTACCACTACACCTTCATTCTATTTCGAGTAAGATTTTGTGTCAGAGATATTCCGGTGAAATTTTTCTAGGGCGATTATTTTCCTTAGTAGACTAGAAGCGATTGACCAGCCGATGGGACCAATATCAAGGGACAAACCGCTATCTATGTATATGCTTGCACCACTCGATTGAAATGCTTTCACAATACATGAAACATTCACGTTTCCCCCAAACAATCCCTTCACCAATATTCCACTATACCTCAATAGCAGCCATTGCGAGATATATCCCCGACTCAGGAACTCCTTGTACATTTTAGACCCCTTTGAGTTATTTAGTTCGATACATTTTGTGTTTCCAGTCTGTTCCCTTCAACAACCAACGTCGATCCATTGAAAATATCCAACATTGTGTGTCGTGTGTGCGTGTGCCGATCGATTCATTGTTATTTTTTTAAAGTCTATGGAGTTAACAGAAGAGTGATAAATAGCTAGAAAAGATTAATTTTTATAGCAGGAACTGCTCCAATTATCATTTTTAGTAAACATTGAGATTCGTTTCACAAAACAAAACAACCTTTGTGTTTTTAAATACATAAAATAGATACTGTTATATATTGTACCTATCCATCATGAAAATACGGTGTTTCTGATTTCAGAATCGAATGCAAGAGAGTCTAAAACTCTTCGACAATATTTGTAACAACAAATGGTTTACAGATACCTCCATCATTCTGTTCTTGAACAAGAAGGATCTCTTCGAGGAGAAGATCAAGAAGTCACCGTTGACGATTTGCTTCCCAGAATACGCTGGTGAGTAATTTGTGCAGGTTTGTTACGAGGTTAACCTCCTGTGCCTCACACCTGTAATTTGCAGGAGTTGCAACAGCATTTGTTGTTGAGAAAGCACTATCGGGGAATGGGTTGTTCTCCTAGACAACAAACAGGGCAAAACAGGAAAGTACCTAGTATTCAACTTTGGAAACATCAAAGACGAAGAATGGTAAAGAGTTCGTTAAAACTCACTAAAAAAAAAAACATTTTGTACCTCGATATCCCTGGTTGCAATGACTTCAATACTGGTTAAGAGTGTGTTCTTTGCTATAGATGTGCCTAGTCAGGGTTTAAATAGATATAGAACATAATGTGACCAGAAGTTGGATCCGTTTTATGTAAAACTTTGGTCCATGAAGCTTTGATTAGCTTGACAAATGTCATAACGTACCATCAGGCTTGAAGTGTTTACAAATATTACATTCCCTGACGTAGGTAGTTTCTTTCACTTACTCACTCACTAGAGTTATAATACACATCACGACAATGATCTCACTCAACTGCCAGGGAGTACTCTCTGCTGAGCCAGCAGCCTGTAGTTTCACTTGTTGACCCCAAACTAGCTGAAATGCTTGGGATTCGACCCTGGGTTAAATGCTACGTTCAAGGGAAACTACCCAGAGTCGAAGAGGTTTGATTGAACAGCCTCATAGCTCAACCAGTTAGAGTGTTGCGACTAACAAGAATTTTCCTCTTAGCAGTAAGGGCAGTCGTTCAATCTCTGTCAGAGGTATCAACAATTTCCCTGACCAAACATCTATCTTTACTTGAAGTTCAGCTTGCTTGAATGCCAATGAAACCATAACTCTTTTCTTGTGGGATGAACATTATTTCTTCACGTTGAAACCGTGAATGAGTTAGGTTTTAAGTATGGATACATCTTTTTGGAGGCCTTTCGTGATACCGGGGATGACAACCAATCGCTTGGATTCACCCCACAACCACTTGGAACTCGTTGTCAATGTGCATATTCCTTATTGATAACCGTCAAACGATTCGCACTATAAATGAACCACTTAAAGGAATCCAATTGTTTGATATTTGCTGACAAATGTAACATGTGAGAAGGATCACTAACTACTGGTTAAGGAAAAATATGGTTAGTTAAATGGTGCTAATTTCATCGTTTCATTAGATGGGTAGATCTGCTTGCAATTTTGTGATACTTAACCTAGTGGAAGTAAAACATGGCGAACTATTTATAAAATATTCATGAACTATTCACACGAATTTCCCTACAAGATGAGGTATGTACAGTATGCTTCTTTGCATCGTCAAGTTAATTTTACAATGAAGTTACTGAAGAAAAACCATGAAATGCAAAATATACCCAGACTTCAAAAGGTGAAATGCTTCAGTTAAGATTTTCACTTTTATCAAGTGTTCCTGTCTCAATCACCTATACAGATCAGGCCTTCCACACTATAACTATTGAAATGATTAATTATGTTTTTATGCAATTGAAGGGTTATACAACCAACCTGTCAACTTTTCTATGGGAGGTTCTTACATTCATGATGCATAAATGCGTAGCGCTCCAAATTAAATATTCAGTAAATGTGGAACTTCTTGAACTTTGTGGAGCTAATTGTGTTCATCTTTATCAATGGTGATTCAACTCATTTTTAGTGTTAATTTGACTCCAGATTACCTTTCAGTTTTAAAAACAATCATTATTATCCTGACTGGTGTTTGACCAGTATTGCTGTGATGTGTCCTGTAATTATTTCAATACTGACTCAGTACAATAATTATCCTCATTCAATCGCTAACCACGCATGTACTTTTCAGGTGCACAAGAATATGGGGAAGCTGCAGCATACATTCAAGCACAATTTGAAGCTAAGAACAAATCAACTACCAAAGAAATTTACTGTCACATGACCTGTGCCACGGATACCAATAACATACAGTTTGTATTTGATGCAGTCACTGATGTAATTATAGCCAATAATCTCCGTGGTTGTGGACTCTACTAAGAGATGAAAAAAAAACTTGGCTTGGTGACTATAATAATGCATTCTATATTCATCTCAATTGCTCTAAACAGAATAAATAAAAATACAAATATGAAAACCCATCAATGTTCTAAACAGACAACTATAAGAAGGGAAGGAAAAAATGTATTTAGGTGTTAGAGTGGTAGTATAGCAAAGTAATGTCTACTCATTTCCAGTTCAAAATTAGTTTCTGTATCCACACTTCCCCACCAATGTACACAGTACGGCGATAATTTCAATGTTGAACATACAAGGCCAGAGTAATTGAGCTGAAACATTATGTAGTCAGATGGGTATTGGTTAATGTGATGAAAATTATTCTAACGTTTATTTATAAAAATATATATAACAAATTAAGGGGTAAAACAAGATTATTAGATTAAATCTGTATATTTAGCTGTCTTTGATAAAATTGTTAACTGCAGCTTCATGCGTTCAGCCTCGTCAAGTTGTGTTCCTCTTCTTATACCAACAAGTATTTGATTTTTCATTTTATTATTTTATTTTTCGTAGTATCTGAATACGTTGTTGTAGAAGGATGGTTGACTGTGGACCTCGTCGACTAGATGGATCTCACCAACATTGATAACTGTGCTTCAATTTAACAAACAGTTCTTGCAGAGTGGGAAACGATACTCTTTCAATTGCACGACTCATTTCGAGCAATAGCTATGAATGGACGGGACATGTCAATAGTAAACAGATCTATCGAAGTATAGTAATTACCTGCATGATGTGTGGGCAAGTATGTTGAAACAAAAACAAAATGAATTTCTACGTCACCTGTATTTTGGGGTAACTGTCACTTAAGCGTTTCGTCTCCTCTAGACAAGCTCCTGGTCATCCCACTGTTTGTTAACTGGCGAAACAATAAATTCCAATTAATTTCCAAAGTGGAAGACCAAATGAAGCAATTTGCCTCCATAGCTGCTTTGAAAAAAAAAAAACATAAAATCCTCTCTTCAGTTATATTCTTAATTGTCAAAAACTGGTTAACAATAATGTTGATCTATAAAAAAAAAATGTGATGGATACAGCATACTCAATACTCCAAACCTATTGGACTGAATCCATAAATCCAAATGGTACTTCAAATCGCCACTGCAGTCATTGCGTATCATGACAAGTTAGTCTCAGATTTTTCATATACTGTACTCATTATGTTAATAACAAATAACATGGATTAATAACACCTACCATTGTAAAATTTGAAGCAACTATATATATGCTTATTAAAGAGTCTGACAAGAAGCTTAAATCACCTCAAGCTTAATATTTTCATGTTATTATTATAAATGAATGTCAAATCATGTTTTTAATTCGTTGAATTATCTCAATGTCGCATCAAAACTTCCTTTTGGCATTATTGTAAGAGATTTAATGTTAGAGTGATTGTCCCAAATTAGTTTTTTTCATCTCTTGTTGTTTTATGACGTGCAGTAACATTGTAATCCCACAATATTTCTTAAACTCCTCTTATAAATTCATCAACTCTGTATTATGTGTATGGCGTTATTGAGTTGTTTACTATAATCATATCCCATACAATTATTACTACGGTACAATCATAGCCCATACAATTATAACTATGGTACTTACAATAATTAAGAACATACAGATAATGGGAGATGGTGCTTATGATTAAGAAGGATTAAAAGAGTGGGTTCAATACTGAACATATTAGTACAAGCCAACCATCGATTTAATTTAAATGATTTCTTCAAAGTTACCAAACACATATTACCTGTCGACATAATACTTATGAGATCGTGGTAAACCTTGAAATAGATCTCGTGAGAAGTTTCCCAGTCTGTACTGAACAGTTTTTTCATGGTTACGTTTTGTTAACTATTTTATTTTGTTTTTACCCCCCCCCCCCCTAATAAAACGTGGTTTTATATTTTCGTATGTTCTTCTTGATATTCCAATAGATTACAGAAGCTAATATTTAGGTAGTAAGTTAACATCTCTCCTTAAGGGTATTTCCCGACCAATAAAATACGAAAATAAGATAAATTCTTACTGGTTCTGTGAAAAAAATACTATACATTTTTGCATGTAGATATACAATATGAATTATATTAAATATATATAGCCTTCCAGTTTTAGCTGAACTTTATGCCTTAATATAAAGAAACGTTATGCTTATTATTTGATATAAAGAACACATAATGGGAGATCGTAATCCAAAAAGAGGTTCCACATTACAATGTCATTAACAAAGGCTGTATTTTTTCTTCTGTTGACTTGACAATTTCTGCATCACACACAACTTGAACATTCATACCCTGTTGGCACTTTTAATGTGTTTTGCATTTTCATAATTAAATATTATCGACATTCCCTTTCCAAAAAATATATTATATTGTAAATATTGTGAGATAATGCATGAAAATGATTGTAATATCGACTCATTGGTTTGTCGTTGAAACATTATTTATTGCTGGGGGCGTAATATTTCATTTTCTGCCCCAGACATTTTTTTATCGAACTTTCAATAGAACAGAGAGGTCGTTCTTTTGTAATACACTTGTAATAAGTGATTAGGTTATCTATCAATGTTAATTTATGAATTAATTTGTACGCACAACTGTTGAATCGTATTGAACATCGTGGACCAGTAATGAGTGGGGTTTGTTGGGAAAAGGATGGGAATGTTGGTTGAAAAGAAGGTTCAAAAGATGGAGCATGTCTCATTTTGAAGCTTTGGAGTGTCTGTTTGCGTGAGTGATCAGATTTACTTGGCATGAATTAAACACAAATTCAGTAGAGAAAGAGCCTTTTGATTTAATTTACCAATTTTACTTAGAATAGGAGTTTTATACTACCATGTATGGTGGGAGAGGGGTTTCGTTCAAGTTGGTTTCACCAATCAGGGTCACTGAGCCGAGAGGGTCGCCACCACTCTCCTAACTTCGATAGCATTGTGCTTTAGTGTCCTATTCAAGTCTTCGGACAGGGAGTTCTGATTGCACAACGCTTTGAGTTATTCACACCGCATGTCCCATGGTTTGAAAAAATGCTGTCTTATCATTCAAACTGGTTGCGACTGGTATACCAGTCTGCGTTAGTCCCTTTAGAGCTACTAAATTGTGACGAGGAGGCTGGAGGAGAGATGGTTAGAATTGGCGTTGGTAATACGGAAAGTATTCTGCCTAATGAGAATATTCACAATTCTTTTCTTCAAGTCAAGGTCTTGCTTCCAAGCAGAAAAATACTTGATCGAGTATTCCATATTGCTGATCCAAAGACCAGTTGTTTCCATCATGAAGTTTAGTGCATCATCCATTAAACCTCCCCATTGAGGTGATAAATAGTATGAGGTATCTACCAATCATTGCTGCTTTTCTCACGTCCTCCTTGAGTGCAATGACCATGGGTGTATTGCTGACTTGTTGAACAATTTCGTTGGCTTGAAGTATGGTGTCACATCTGGAAGCGTACAATTTGGAACTCAAGTCGTACAATCTACACAGTATTTTCATAAGTAGCTAACTTTGTAAAAGAAAATGTGAATGATGGAAGCTTTATTATTAATAGTGTAATTCGGAAACGTAATTACCTACCTGTGAATTAAAATAAAATCCCATTTTTTAATGATTAGAAACATAAAATGTTTATGTCTAGTTATATAGAGTTTAATAATATAGGAAAGAGGTTGTGGTTTTTTCACGTTTTTCTCCACAACGAAGATCATCCTTCAATTGTGTGATCATTGTTTTGATTATGGCCAAATTATAGGTGCTCATTAGGTCTAAGGAATGTAGAATTTGTGAATGTTGGACGTAGTTTATAACAATGGGAAAGCTGAGCAGTTGACAATTTACAAAATAATATTACCTACCAAATAAAAAGTAACAAAACGTAACTTGCGTAACAGTGGTCACACAATTAACTATACGTACCTACTTAATTTTTGAAAGGAACCATAAACGCATGTCAGGCCAGCAAACACAGGTTGCTGTTCCTTTGAGTAACGCTGAAAGTGATTGACAAATGAGATACATACTCGAATTGTACGATTCATTGTTTACTAAGTTCTTTTTCACATTCTCTTGCTTATATTGATTCACAGCGTTGATATGTGACGACGTTAAAATTCAACTAGGTAGTAAATACTTTTCTACATAAATATCATAATTTCACCTTTTTTTAAAGTTTAATTTAAATTTGTTTACGTGATCTGCTTGTTCTTTAAAGGGTCAATATTGAATGAAGCAGCTGAATTACAACTTTAACTATTTGGAAACAAAAGCTTGAGCCATGTATCCTTAATTTAAATTACCAGATGTTTCTACAATGAATATTTATATGAATAAAGAATGAAATGATTAAATCTAGTATTGACTAAACCAAAACAAGTAGCTAATCTAGTCCAAATTGGATTTTCTTGATTAAACATAATATTATTATTTTGATTTATTTTGTTGAATGTCTAAGCTTCTGCGTGGAAGTTTGCGAGTACATGATACTATACCTACCTAAATATTATCTGTGTTTTAGTGATTTGGTCTAAAGATAGGTACCTATTCTAAAGTAATATGTATGCCTCAGCATGGGTACATACCTACCTTCGTTGTAAGTTGTATAATACTAGCTGACGATTTGGTTGTTGTTTTATTTTATTTTAATTTCTTATTGATGGGTTCACCATCCGAAGCTTATTATCATGGCTTAACCACCTTGATTTTGTTTTTCTTGAGATTTCTCTTTCCTAAAACGTGTGTACAAACTGTTTATCGTTATTCTCGATCTAAGTCAATGTTTATATGTATTAGTTTTATTGTAACTTGCTGATGAAAATGTCTTAATAAAATCTATTGACCTTGATATCAATTTGCTATACTGCTAACCCTTGGTACCATGTTGTATTTGAGAAAGATTTTATCATTTTGATGCCATCCTCTGCCTAATGATCCTACACACAACAAGACTATCAGTACTTTGTACGGTTTTGGTATAACCCATTAGCACCCACTGATGCCATAAGGCCCAGCAAAGGCGTTGGTTTTCCATTAATTTTAGAGAGTGCCACTATTGATTACAAGTTTTGAGTTCTATTTGAACACACTCTTGGGACCCTTTTCATGCATGCCCTACAGCTGGATGGCTAGTTAGTTGTTTTCTGGCCTCTCAGAAGGATTTTCAAAATTGGTGAACTTGATTATTTGTTCTTAGCAGTGTCCCCACTCCCCTTGGAATACACAAGATGGGTTCAGACCAGCAAGCATGGTCGCAGTGTATCAGTACCTCTATGTAAGCTGCTCTCCCCTTAAACAGGTATCAGCATATCTTGATGATGTTATTGAATACGTATGATCCTGATTTTGAAAAATTAGTTCATAAGTTAGAGTTTATACAAGCTATAGAAATTGTTGTACAGAATTATTATCTAAGTACATTTCCAAAATGCTAATTAAAAAGTAAAGAACAGGGTGATAAACTGCCTCTCTAGGTCAGGTTATTAAAATTCCCTTAGTTCAAAGATGTCCGTAGGTGAATCTCAAGCTACAGGTATACCAAGATACCTTGTGTAGTCTAGGGTGTTGGCCCAGACCATACATTGGACATTTTCCGAATATCTGAAAATCAAGTGAGGTTATGGAGACCTCGTTTTTTTTTTTTTCTCTTTTTCCTTAAACCATTTGAGTCACAGGTTTGTGGGGCATGTAAATCATAGATTCGAGTGTAGATAAATTATGTATTATTTATAGTACAATTTTAGGTACAGAAATGAAGTACTGTGTAATTTGTTTATATAGAAGAACAAGAAATACTAGATAAGAACGCAACACTACTAACAATCACATTGCCTTGACCAATGCACAATTTGCCTCTTTTTGTTATGTTCACCGGGATTATTTTGCCAATCATAATTGGAAGAGTATGAATTTTGTGCATCCGATGAGCCATAGACACTTTCACCTTGTCTCTCATTGTTCTGGATGAATTGATGCTGTGGATAATCATTGAACATGAATCTTCTGGTTGAACTACTGTGAAGCTGTTCTGTTGGGTGTGTTCCATGAGTAGACGTGTGGCTATTGTATCTCATAGTTGGCAGCTCAAGGTCCAATTCACAGGGTTCTTCTGTTGTTGAGTGATAGTTTCTATAGATCCTCTGCTGTTGCCTTCCAATATCATCACATGGCGAACTGTACTCATGGCGGTGTTCAGTGTAGTAGTCAGGAACCTGTTCAGCCCCACGATTAAAGGTTGTTGGGTGCTCATCTTCATATGGACTTTTTCTTTCATTGCGTGAGCATAACTGCTCCTCGTCAAATCCATGTATGTTACTAGATGTTTGTGGATAAGTCTGTGATCGAAAGTGTACTGCACTATCTTCATTGAGTATGTCTGGTTGTGGAGGGTGATTGTATGTTCTGCTCCCCACTTCCACAACATGCAAACATTCTGTAAAATCGTCATTGTTATACGCTTTTTCTTCATATTCTCTTGTTGGAATCGTGGTTGATACAGCAAAAATATGTAGGGGAATGGGTAGTGGCCTCTCATCTTCTGACACATAACTAAATGAAGAGGGAGTTTTTGATGGAATTTGTATGTTTTTCTTGACTTCATTCCCGCTGTATTTACTACTTTCCTCATTTTCTTGAACATGCTCGCTTTCGGAATGAGAATTTACATTACCCAAATGAGAGTTTAAAGAACGATGTCCTATAAATCCTAAGTATGCAGAAGACAGTTCATCTTGGTCACGAGCATCTACAGTCGGTTTATTATCATTTTCCATTTCATCACATTCTTCCTTGTCATTTTCTGATTGCCAACATATATTCAACAAATCAGCCTGAAACTTGTTTATAAGATCATAAATTTCATCCCGAGTGGATTCATTTGGCATCCTTCGATTCTCTTCAGCTTCATCATCTGTCAAATCCTGCAAGAATATTACGAAAATGTAACAAGCATTATCAATGAACTATCACAGTTAATGGCGAGGCATAATGTTATCAATCTCATTATCATTGGACCTTAGCAATCAAACTCAAATCAGATGGATAGCCCACAGGCTTCTCCTCACAATATATGTTGAGTCTTTATCGTGAATGTTATTTCTATGGTCTGCAGCATGTGATTCTCTTATATCCTCCTGCTTGAACCAAATAAAAGTGAATTAATAGATGGATACCTCCAAAGTATTTTCGGCGCAGATATCATCCCAACTTCAGTAGCAAATGTTAAAATACATCGATTCTGAAAAACAGAGAGAATGCATACTGGTCACAGGATTGGGACCAATGCAGCAATTCCTAAATACGGTCCAGTAGCAAAAGACTTGAAGAGATTTTTCATATTGCTAGTAATTTCAAGTTAGGGTGCTTTGCACCAAAATTATGGTGGCATTCTCAAGAAGCTGGTATAAAGTACGGTTTCAGATAAGTGGCAGAAGTCATTTTGTCATGGCACCCAGTGGGTGGGGGTAAGAACCCAAATGTCACACTATTCCTTTAATGATGAGGTGATGTAGGAGATAAGGTGACGCATCTTGTTCTCAAAGATGTTGCGAACTATAAAAATTGAAAATGAAATGGAAAAATGGGGGGGGGGGGAAGAAACGATTGAGGAAAGAGAGAGGGAACCCCAAAAATTGATGACCACTTAACCATACCTAGAAAATACAAAATTAACCATGAGTTTTAGTCAGCAAAAGAAAACCCACTTCTTCTGATTGATGTATATGCTCCTCAGATTCATTGCGTTTGTCCTCATACTCAACTTCTGTGTAAAATCTTTTCTCTTCCATTGGATCCTGAAAAGATATTCACAGGACTGTGAGCTGAGAGAGATTAGCATTATTATGATTGATCACTAGAAACGAATTAAACCATGGAAACAAGAAAACAAATTCTACTATTCTCTCACTTTCAATTTGTCAACAGATTCTTCATGATACGCTGGTCTCATTCCTTTTTCCCCAGTATAAGAATCTTCTGAAGAGTAGACATCAGGTTCCAAATCATCTCTGTTTTCTTCATCGATATTCTTTTCGTCTATTGGCTCCTGCAACAGTTGGCATTCTTGAATTAGTGTATCGATATATTTCTCCTATTTTGCGCTAGTTCACTTGCAGGAGGGCCAACTCGTGGCATGTGAATCATTCTGACACAATACAACCTTCTCAACTTTTCAAAGAAGTAGCCAAGCATCAACTTTGTTGATGACAAAGTATACTAACTTCTTAATGTTGCAAAAAAATCCTGGTAACTTCACGAACATGGAAGAAAGAAGAAAAACTAATCAGAAAGGAAGAATGGAAAACATTCAGAACCAACTGCTGAATGATGTTGAGTTATACCAACGGAACATCCACTGGTAAGTTTGTATTGCAGGGTGAATCATCTTGTACCTACGAAATGCTTTTCTTTCTTTACCCAAAAGGTTTGTTTGGAGGTGCTCGTTACCCGTAGGAATTTCTTAATCTCAGTCCATGGAATTTCCAATCTATTCTAAAATAGAGGCTCATGTCCATCCCTAAGGGGTGCCTAGCTTTCATTGCCATCCACAAAATCTGTAATGTCCTGAGATGGTTTTTGATAAACCAAACCATATTAGATTAATAAACTTTCCCAATTCCTGAATTGACCTCCGTATACATCAAATTCATCTTAATTCTGACGTTTGTAAGTTTGTCAACAGATTCTTGAAGTGCACTTGGCGCCAACTTGCCTTTCTAAGTATGAGAAACTTTTGAGGAGTCTGCAGTTTAGTTTTGGACATCACTGACGATTTCCGATTAGATTAGTGTACTAGAAAAATAAAAAACACTGTTTGGCTTGAATAACAGAATGTAAGTAACTAATAACAACAACACCTATAGAACAGGTGAACGAACAATCCTGCCCACCCTACTACATGGAAAAATATGGTTAAAAAAATGGATGAATTGAACAGTAAAAGGCTGTGAAAAGGTTTTCGATTGAACCACAGTCAATGCAAAATAGTGAGAGATTCAAAAACGTTAAACAACAGTAAAAATAAAAATGTTTCATGCGTTTACAGGACGGTGGTGGTCAGTACATTTTTTGATAGAAGAGGAATCTGTGATGGTCAAGTTTGCTCTTACCTCAGATTTCTTGCTAGGAGATGGATGCTGCTCGCCTAAGGTCGAAATTTTGCTCTCAGCAAGAGGAGTTTCGGAATAATCCCTAGTGGATTCCTTCTCTTCATCACCACCATGATGGTCCTCAACTTCTTTAGCACCCCATGATTGTTCCTGGTAAAGTAAAATGTTTTCGAAAAAAAAATAGCAATGTCAATAATAAACTGAAAAAACATGAAAAAAAAATCAGAACAAAACAAACCTTGGCCTGATTATCAGTTGATTCTTTTTGATCATCAGGTGCCACGTTTTGTTTATTCGGAGGTAATCCTGAGGGTTCCAATTCTTTCCTTGTATCTTCACCGTTCTTTCCAACCATTTCCTCTTCTCCTGGTGGATGCTGAAACAAATTGACGTTTACGAATCCCCGAATGAAAACCAGGAAGAGCATTCCATAACAGTTAAACATTCAGATATGATTCAGCGTATCAGGTACCTATGCAATAGCATGGATAGCACGAACTTTGTGAGCTCTCCTAACAAATGGCATGAACATCCAGAGAATACAAGATTTTCTCATTAATCTAAACTTAGATGGTGTTGAACTTTTTCTACTAGTCATGACCCTTCCAAGCTACTGTTCGCCATGGGTTCATTATCATCCTTCTTGGATTCATTACTTTAATCACTGCCCGTATCTATTATGTTTCTTTTACCAAGAAGGTTCCTATAACATTCAAGTGTGTAATGATAAACTCCTTTAGTAATTGTATACAATTAGATACATCATTTAGCTTAAGTCAAACCTTGAACGGTTTCTCAACAGATTCTTTTTTAGCATCAGGCGCCAATTGTTCCTCTTCATTTTCTGCAACCATTTCGTCTTCTTTCAATCGGTCCTTTAAAAAAAATGACGTTCATGAATGACTAATAGGAAGAGCATCCCATGGACAGTGGAACGTTTGAAATTGGACTGATTGCACTTAACAATGATAAACTATTTCGTTAGCTTATCTGGCAAATCAAATCAACATCTTAAATTAATTGATAGGTAAGTACTTAGAGTTCACATTTTTCCTAACCTCAGATGGTTTAACTGGGTATTCGAGCTGGTTGTCTGGTGACAAACTTTTTCCTTCAGAAGGAGTTTCCAAGTTATCTTTACCGATGGGTTCAGGATCATCCTGTTTGGATTCCTTGTTTTTGTCGTCATCCAAGGCGTCCACTTCTTTTTTCCCTTTCTCTGTTGGCTCCTGAGAAATTAAAAAACGATAGGGATAACCATATGAAACTATCCAGAGAGATCATTCAGCTTAAGGGGACTTTGATCGTCTTCGTTAGGGAATTCCTTACCTCCCGATACGTTTACAGACTGTGATACCTATTGGTTGCATTTGATGGTGCAGAGGACATTTCAAATACCAGGATAGTTGAAAGTTGAGAATGTTTCCCGACCTCATCAGAAATTGGTTTCTACAGAACAATGTATTTTACATTCGACTCATGGATGCTACGTGTTGGCAGAGCTTTTGGAAAATTCCTTGGAACATTGTTTCAAAGTTTTAGCGAATTCAGTGCAGTGGATCCCAGATTGAGTTTTATTATGGTGTTCTATTGCGCAAAAACTCCAACTTTACTGGAGAAAAGCGTTAAGGATAGATACCTAGGTACCTACTCCATCTTCTGTAAGAGGTGTTGATGCATCTAAGCATTCAATGTTGTTTCGAATAGAGCTCAATCAGTATCCAAGCTGTCTTTGCTGGTTGGATCACTGTACTTCAAAGTGAATTAAGGAGATGAATACATTAAAACTTAGTAAGGAAATCCTTTGCGCACTATCGGTATGCAAACTAACAGAACGAAAATAAACTTTTTTTTTTTTTAGTATAATTCTGTAAATATAATCCGCAAATACAGCTGCTCAAAGGGCATTTCGATTGGGCGATCATTTTTCTGCCATATGTCAATAAACTTGCACAAAAATATTCGAACTATACGTCAATATTTATTAGGCTCCATTTTAGTCAGTTTCACAGTATGAAGTTGTAATATGGTGAAACGAAGTTTTATCGAAGTAAATACCTAATTGATGAAATTTTGAAATTTTCAAAGATTTCAACAAACCATCACGCCGATCGCTTAGGTATTTAATAATTAGAAATAGTCAACTGTCACCAATTGTACACAATGAGTATGCTCCAACTAATTCGTAAACATAAAAGTACATGTTTTCAAACGTATGACAATCACCGAGGGTTAGAAATAGATTAGCTCAAATTAAGGAAAAATACAGAAAAATGCAAATAACAAACAAAATTTTTGAAAAAATATTTAATCTGAGGAAGATAAATAGTGAACAACTATTTGCAAATGAAATTAGTAAGCTGGTGAGTAACATGCGTGGGCATGAGTACTTTATAAACGAGAATTAAATTAAATTAGGTATTAAAATAATACCTAATAATAATATCTTAACTCCAAATGAAAGAGCCAATTTTGGGCTGGGCCACAGTGAATCACTTTTCCAGCTCGGTCATTGGTTATTATTCAATTGAACGTCATGATTATAACGTGCTATGCAAAGATGAGAAATCATTCTATCTACTTACCTAACTATCCATGTAAAATATCATTAATTTACCGCAATAACTCCAATCATACCTTGAAATGTTTTTCATCTGATCCTTGTTGAACACCAGGTACCAACTTATTTTTCTCAGCAGAAGAAATTTCTGAAGGTTTAAGTTGTTGTTCAACTTCATCATTATTTTCTCCATCCTTGTCATTCTTTTCTAAAGGCTTCTGAAACAGCTTAGTACATTAGTTGACTCTTAAATGTATATTTAATCAACAAATAGGTGAAGCATCTTGGGATATCGTTTATAAGAACCCAAAATGTATGGTCTCATTGGCCTTACCTCAGAAGATTTGGTTGGAGATTCCTGATGGTTGCCTGGACTCAAGTTTTGTTCCTTAGAAGGAAGAGTTCCCATTTTATTATTGATCACTGGTTCATATTCACCTCCTTTGGATTCAATGCTTTCATCCCCACCCGCGACTTTACCATCTTCCATCTCCTTGGGATTTATCGTATCTATAGTTGACTCATCAGGATTCACTTTATTGACAGTATCCTTATCAGTGCTGATATTTTCTACAACAACCGTGTCAGCAGTTTTCTTGTCGTCATCTGATTGATCAGCAATCTCTTTTGCAGTAGTGTTCTCGGCAGAATGCATCTCATCAGCTGCTTCATCTACACTTGAACTGTCAGGAGTCATCCCATCACCAATCTCTTTGTTCCCATTTAACTTGATCTCTTCTTCTGTTGTTGATTTCTTAGGAGTCTCATCATCACCAGTCTCTTTATCCTCAATTGACTTGACAGAATCCATCTTCTCACTAGCTCCTTTTTCTGAAGGGACTTCACCTCCAGATGGCTGATGATCGGACACTTTATCAACAGACGCTTCACCAGTATTGGCGTTGTTGACAATAACCTTGTCGTCTATTGATGTATCATCAATTCCCTTTGTGAGAAAGGTCTCCTCAGAAGGTACTCCATTATCAGTTGGCATGTCAGTAGTTGTTGTATCTTCAGTTGATTTTTCAGGATTCTTAAGAACAGTCTCTTTTTCCCCAACTGGCTTGAAAGAAGCGTCATTGTTACCAGCAGCTTTTTCAGGAGTTGGCTTGTTGAAAGTCCCCTCATCTACAGTTGGATGATGAACAGTTTCTTTATCCGTAGTTACTTCATCAGCACTAACAATGCCCACAACGTCCTTGTCTGAAGTATGATTCTCCAAATTTGATTCATCAGCGGTCTCTTTTGAGGGAGAGGTCTTTTTAGAGGCCTCCTCACTGTGAGATAGCAGGTCTGTTGATGCGTCATCTTCCATTGACTTGCCAGGGGTTGTTTCATCAATAATCCCTTTGTCCCCATTTAACTTGATCTCTTCTTCAGTAGTTGGTTTCTTAGGACTCACAACATCACCACTCTCTTTATCCTCAATTGACTTGACAGAATCCATCTTCTCACTAGCTCCTTTTTCCGAAGTCCCTTCTTGATCCACCACATCTATAGTTGACTCACCAGCAGTCACCTGACTGGCAGTTTCCTCAGCACTGATATTGTCTGCCAGCATCTTGTCAGTAGTTTTCTTGTCCACATGTGATTCATTAGCAATGTCATTTGTGGGAGTGGTCTTCCCAGAGAGCTTGTCAGTATGAGGATGGATGTCAGTAGTTGTTGCATCTTTAGTTGACGTTTTGGGAGTCTCAAGAACAGTCTCTTTGTCCCCAGCTGGCTGGAAAGAAGCATCATTGCCACTAGCTGCTTTGTCAAGAGTTGGCTGGTTGGAAGTCCTCTCATCTGCAGTTGGATGATGAGCAGCCTCTTTATCAACAGTTTCTTCATTAGCAATAACAGTGTCCACTTCAATAGCTTTCTCATCCGTAGTCTGTTTATCAAAACTTGACTCGTCAGCAATTTCTTTTGAAGGAGTGGTTGTTTTAGAAGATTCCTCACTGTGAGATGGCACGTCAGCAGTTGCTGAATCTGCAGTTAACTGCTCAGGAACCTCAAGAACAATCTCTTTGTCAGTATTCTCTTTATCCGAATTTGATTCATCAGCAATCCCTTCAAAGGGAGGCCTCTTCTCAAAGGACTCTTCACCATGAGGTACCTTGTCAGCCATTTCTTTATCTGTAGTTGTTTTTCTAGGCGTCATATCATCAAAATCATCCTTATCCCCAGATAAGTTGACTGGAGCCTCCTTGTCACTAGCCACTTCGTCAGGAGTCCTCTCATCTCCATTTTGGTCAACAGTCAACTTGTCCTCCATTGATTCATCAGCAATCCCCATTGTAGGAGAGGTATCCTCAGAAGGTACCCTTTTATGAGATTGCGTGTCAGTAGTCGCTGCATCTTTAGTTGACTTTTCAGGAGTCTCAAGGACAGTCTCTTTGTCCTCAGATGACTTGGCCTTATTGTTACTATCCACTTTGTCAGGAGTCCTCTTCATGGGTGTGCCCTCACCTGCATTTGACTCGTCAGTCACTTTATCCAATGTTCCTTCATCAACGTTTATAATATCCACAGCCTTCTTGTCTTCATTAGATTTATCAGCTATCTTCTCTGGTTGAGCAATTTTCTCAGAAGGTCCCTCAGGAAGAGGTGGTACGTCAGCAGTAGCTTCATCTGTAATTAGCTTGTCAGGTGTGATTCCATCGTTAGTTTCTTCCAACCCAGTTGACTCTACCAAACCCTCCTTTTCTTTCGGCCCATTGTCAGTAATTAACCCCTCGATTGGAACCACGTCAGAAGTTCTCTCTTGAACAGTGGGGTTTTCTTCAGTTTTCTTGTCAGGAGTGTCTTCCAATGGAGATGCAGTTTCTGGTGCTTTGTTAAGTGGTATTCCAGAGGGCATTGTCTCATCCACAACTGTACTGTCATCAGCATTCAATTTTTCCTGAACAACTTCATCAGTAGTCACTTTCTCAGCAGATGACTCATCACTACTGCCATCATCAATGATCTTTATATCAGAAATCTCCTTGTCAGCAGTCAAATCATCTATTGCAACTTTGTCAATAGTTCCCTCATTTGGAAATGCCTCATCCAATTTAGCTTTGTCCTCCGACTCTCCATCTGCTGACAACTCACCAGGTATCTTCCCATCAAGGGTTGCTTCTTCAGGTGATTCCTTTTCCTCATTTGCGTTATTCACCAATGCGTCGTCATTAGTATCTTTCCTTGCAATCATCTCTTCAACCGTCGTTTCATCTGAAATCTTTTTGCCCTCACTGCATCCTGCCTGTAATAATTCCAATTAAATATTACAAATAATAGTCGCCCAAGTTTCAACTTTGTGGTCCAACCACGACTTTGATAAAGCCACCTAGGTATATTTAGGAATGGGAACTATTGGCAAGAAAATGCATTTTTTACAAGGATTTGCAGAAACACGACAGACAGACAAGTTCGTGGACATGAATGAAACGTTGTTCAATTGTTCAGAATAGTGTAATACATATTGTGTAAATTTTTATTTTGGAGAAAAAAGATTTTTCATTTCCTGAAAGAGAAAACAAAGCCATTTTTCCCAAGGGCCATATCATAATGTGTGGGTGGTGGGGCAGGCCAACAGGGGGTTCCCAGAAAACGTTGAAAATTAGACTCTTGAAAACAGGGGTTTTAAGCACTGTTAGGAGAGTTTGACAAATTAAACATTAGTCGTAATGTAGGTACAAAAAATTAGTTTTTAGTGATTGTATTTTTTTAGATTCCATAATTACTTTTTCGTTGTTCAATAAGAAATATTAAAAATTGAATTTTTAGGGATGGAAAATTTTGAAAGTCAGACCCTTGAAAACAGGGTTTTTAAGCACTAATAAAAACGGAGTAAGATAGAACGTTGTCTATATTTCCACGAAAGTAAAGAGTTACACTGTTAAATCGATTTCGTCGGTTAGGGCATCATCAGTAACAAACATGAACTTCCTCTTTACCTTCGTGGAAATATAGTAAACGTTCTATCTTAGTCTGTTTTTATTTGGAATGGGTTTCCACAACCTCGTTCGTTTTTAAGCACTCCTAGACGAATTTGACAGGAGTACGGGTAGCTTTCGCTGGGTCACATGCCTGACTTTTCTTTCTGTTCTGGCGGTAGCCTAATTTTGCTTCCGAGTCTACTAAGGTAGCAGAAGCATTGTTTTCACTTTCGGAATGTGAAAATTTTTCGTCTCCAAAATCAAAAATTCCACACGCATTTTGCGTTTTAGACCTTTCTGAACAATTTTGGTTCTGTGAAACTGACTGAAATTCAGGAATTTCTGTTCTGGCAATAGTTGAACATGCCTACCTTTATTTTTTCAAGTTATGCTCCTGCATAACAATAAATTTACCCTAATTCAACGAAGTTCCTTAGTCAATAATAATTTTCAATGATCTATACAGTCATGTTATGGATACGAGGAAGCTATGTCCACACTTGTTTTCCATTGGCGTCCGCGGGCGGTGAGCCGGACCAAATCCTTCCACAGGCCCTAGTTTGGAGCCCCCTGGTAGAGATCATTAACATTTTTTAAATATTCCAAAAAGATGTAAAATTTATACTACTACGACAAAAATAGTAAAAAATATAGTGTCCGCTGCTCTAATTCTGCGGCTCACACTATAATAATACATTCGAGTTGATTGAAATCGGACGACCAAATTACCATTCGCCACCTCCTTTCCTCCAAATTCTATTAATGAGCAGAGTGAAGTATTGATTTGTGAGAAAATATTCAGGTTTTTTGTTTTGGTTGGTTAGGTTTTGGTTCATCCATTCACTTTTGAGCTTGCGCCTGATACTATCGTTTTGAAATGTACGATTATATCAGATTATTACGTTGTTTCTCTACAGTTCTCTCCAAATTAGGACGAGCTCAACCGTTAAAACCTGAGTAAATGACGCCTGGTGGATTTTAGATTTGCTCATGCTCAGATTAAATCATTGATTTTCTGGCAGCTGAATTCAAAGGGAGGCACCTACAGCCGAAAACGCACATTACATATCATCAAAATTGGATGGGATTTGTAGCAATTATGCTCGTTAGAAAGATCTGTGGACACACGACAGACAACAACGGAAACTGTTCAGAATTGTCTTAAACGTCAAACAAAAGTCTAAATTTTGGAGAAAGAAGTATCATTTATTGAAATTTAAAGAACAACTTTCGATACCTGTAATTAGACTCGAAAGGAAAATCAACGGTTGGAAATCATCTTCTTCCCGTTCAAATGTTTCCGCGGTATCCGGCTGAGATGTATAAGACTGGCAGAAAATTCACGATTAATTCCCCGGCTTGGTTGAAATTTTCACGTTCTACCGACGAAGTCAGAATTTTATTTTCTTCTCTTGAGTCAGATTTCCTCAACACTTCAGCTTGGTGAGTAGTCTAGCTAATTTTTTATTATACAATTGTTTTTATCCATTGTATTAATTCATTTATTTATTTATTTTTTTTTTTAATTTCATTTTTTTTGCTTTCATTACCAATTATGTACTAACAAAAAGTGAAATATGCAGACGAGCAGCAATAACCACACGAGTGTTGAAATTTGGGCATTTGATCCAAAACTTCTAATTATTGATTTTAGAATTGAATCCAATAATATTGTATTGTATATGTACACAATATTATTATGTCCAAATGATAATCGGGTAGAGGAGGCAATTTGAAGATTCGACCAATTTTCGTTCCACCGACGAGTTCAGAAATTATTTTCTTCTCTTCAGTCAGATTTCCTCAACACTTCAGCTGGTGAGTAGTCTAGCTAATTTTTTACTATTATTATTTTAATTGTTTTTATTGTTATAATTTTTTTTCTTAATTACCCCTTACGGACTAACAAAAAGTGAAACATGCAGACGAGCAGCTAAATTTGGGCATTTGTTCCAAAACTTCTAATTATTGATTTTCGACAAATCCAATAATATTGTATTGTATATGTACACAAGATTATTTTGTCCAAATGAAAATCGGTTAGAGGAGGCAATTCAAAGATTCAATCAATTTTTATCAGAATTTTTAGTACAATTTATTTGAAATTGAAGTCCAATTTTCAGCAGAATTGAGGAAAAGTGTTTCTGAGTGTTCGAGTTTAAATTCAGTTCAAATTGTATATGAGATTGGTACATTGTTTCTTTACAACTTCCCAAAAATGAAAATTATGCTCGGTGGATTTTACATTTGCGCATGCGCAGATTGAAGTGTTGGTTTCAAGCAGAGAAATTCATGGAGGATTATCTGCAGCTTAACCCTGACAATCCCTAAAAATTGTCAAAATTGGATGAAAACTAGCAATTAAGCTTGTTACAAATTTTTGTGGACACACGACAGATAACAACGGATACTGTTCAGAATTGTCTAAAACGTCAAACAAAAGTCTAAATTTTGGAGAAAGAAATATCATTTATTGAAATTTAAAGAACAACTTTCGATACCTGTAATTAGACTCGAAAGGAAAATCAAAGGTTGGAAATCATATTCTTCCCGTTTAAATGTTTCCGCGGTATCCGGCTGAGATGTATAAGACTGGCAGAAAATTCACGATTAATTCCCCGGCTTGGTTGAAATTTTCACGTTCTACCGACGAAGTCAAAATTTTATTTTCTTCTCTTGAGTCAGATTTCCTCAACACTTCAGCTTGGTGAGTAGTCTAGCTAATTTGTTATTATTTTAATTGTTTTTATTCTTTTTTTTAATTCATTTATTTTTTTTCAGCATAACCTTTTATATTCTAACAAAAAATAAAATAACCATACGAGTATTGAAATTTGGTCCAATACTTCATTATTTGATCCAAAACTTCTAATTATTGATTTTCGGCAAATCCAATTATATTGTATTGTTTTCTACACAAATAATTGTGTCCAAATGATAATCTGGTAGAGGAGGCAATTTGAATATTATTTTCTTCTCTTGAGTCAGATTTCCTCAACACTTCAGCTTGGTGAGTAGTCTAGCTAATTTGTTATTATTATTATTTTAATGGTTATAATCATTATTAATTTTTTTTGTCTTCATTACCCCTTATGGACTAACAAAAAGTGAAATATGCAGACAAGCAGCAATAACCACACAAGTGTTGAAATTAGGGCATTTGATCCAAAACTTCTAATTAATGATTTTCGACAAATCCAATAATATTATTATGTTCAAATGATAATTGGGTAGAGGAGGCAATTTAAAGATTATTTTCTTCTCTTGAGTCAGATTTCCTCAACACTTCAGCTTGGTGAGTAGTCTAGCTAATTTTTTATTATTTTAACTGTTTTTATTCTTTTTTTTTTATTCTTTTATTTTTTTCAGCATAACCTTTTATAGGCTAACAAAAAAATAAAATAACCATACGAGTATTGAAATTTGGGCATTATTTGATCCAAAACTTCTAATTATTGATTTTCGGCAAATCCAATAATATTATTATGTTCAAATGATAATTGGGTAGAGGAGGCAATTTAAAGATTTTCTTCTCTTGAGTCAGATTTCCTCAACACTTCAGCTTGGTGAGTAGTCTACCTAATTTTTTTATTATTTTAATTTTTTTTATTATTTTTTTTTTTTAATTCATTTTTTTTTTTTTTTTTTTAGCATAACCTTTTATAGGCTAACAAAAAAATAAAATAACCATACGAGTATTGAAATTTGGGCATTATTTGATCCAAAACTTCTAATTATTGATTTTCGGCAAATCCAATTGTATTGTTTTCTACACAAATTATTGTGTCCAAATGACAATCGGTTAGCGGAGGCAATTTAAAGATTCAACCAATTTTCGTTCCACCGACGAGGTCAGAAATTATTTTCTTCTCGTGAGTCAGATTTCCTCAACACTTTAGCTTGGTGAGTAGTCTAGCTAATTTTTTATTTTTTAATATTATTATTTTTTGCCCTTATAGACTAACAAAAAAATAAAATATCCAGAGAAGCACCAATTACCATACGAGTCTTGGAATTTGGACAGTGTATGATCCAAAACTTCTAATTATTGATTTTTAGCAAATACAATAATATTGTATTGTATTTGTACATATTATGTCCAAATGACAATCGGGTAGTGGATACAATTTGTGTATTCAATCAATTTTTATCGGAAGTTTTAGTGTAGTTAATTGAAATTTAATTAACAATGGATGGATTGAGAGTGTGAGCAAAAATTGAGTCGAATCAAGAAACTAATAGCATCACGTGAATCTCGTTTCATTTTTTTTTTTTTTTTTTTTGTTTAACGAGATTCACTCCGTTTTTGATTCGACTCAATTTTTGCGGAATAATGACTAAAATTTGTTTGTTTTGGAATAATGACCAAAATTTGTTTGATTTTTGTTGATCACTGAAGAAGGTTTCAATATCCTATTTTTACATTTTTCAACCAGATCTTGAAAATTAATCCCCGTAACAATTTGAAAATAGGCTCCTAAAATAAAAAAACGGACGCGAAATAAACAAATTTCAGTCATTATTCCATAACAATTGAGTCAAATCAAAAAAATGGATAGTATCACGTGAATCAGCGTTGAAAAACAATAAAAATTCATGTGCTAAAATTCACAGTTCACCATCATCCATTATTTGGCAATTTTGGGGTGGCGCAACTTTGCGTGCTCACTTAAATGGTTACCCGCAATAAAAAAATTGGTTGAGGGGTCAAATTTTCATGAAATCTTGGGTAGAATCCGAATCTGCAATAAAAAGTGGGGGTTCTCATTTCAAATAAGAATTCCAAATGAACGGAGTGCGCCAATACGAAATTTGAGATCCTTGGAAAAAAAATATGAAGTTCCAAAAAAAATTTTCCTGTTTACTCCAATTTTGACGATTATAGGAGGGAGGGGGGAACATCTCGTGGGTCACCCCGTATTTGAAAATTTTAAATTTCGTAAGACGGAGCATGCATATCAGAATGCTTCAACCCGCGTATCGGCTATAAACCCTTTTAGGAGTTCACTCCAGTGTCCACATTCACTACATCACTAGGTTACTGCAATAAAAAAAAAGCTGTTGTTTTTGTTTTGATTGCAGTAACCTAGTGATGTAGTGAATGAGGATGCAAATGTTGGCACCATAAATCGGGCCATACATCGGTAATGGTTCAAACTACGGACCTGGGAAGAGCTCATTCGATTCCTCATGGAAAGTTCTTCAAAAAGAATCCAAATTTAGGCCGCCTTGACTTTTTTTTGAGGTTTTTACGGATTTTACAAAACTTTGACAACCCCTAAAGGGCACTTTAAATTAAGTGAGAGAGCTGGCTAAAAAATTGGGGCGTTGTCGGACCAACTATGGATTTTTCCTGAAAATTTCAGATTTTTTGCTCCAGCCGTTGGGGAGAAATCGTGCGTACGGCGCACGGCTTACGGCGGACGGAATGAAAAATTGTTATTGCAGATTAGGATTCTACACCCTTTGAAACCTAAACCATGATATTTTCGGGGGGGGGGGGGGGGGGGTTAGATTTTTTTTTCAAGAACGATTACAATGATTGATATTATTGAATAATAAACCAAAAATGGTATTGTACGCCAATTGACAATTCTATATAGCCCCCAGCAAAAGGGGGTTGCAGCACGCTATAAAAGGACCATCCTTGTTCTTTCGAGATCCATGTTGATTGCTGCGAATTGGCCAACACGTTTTTGGCCTGTAGCAGTAAACACAGCAGTGTATATTCCCAATTGGTGCCCCACTTTAAATGATAATCGAATACCAGAGGAGGGAAACTGGTCGACAAGGCAAGTTTAGAACGCTATGGGATTTAAAACGCCAGAAGATTTTGATGAGTAAAGACGTAATTTTTGAAGAAGACATGGACCCTGCAGATAACTGCCAAAGGAGAACAAATGTCAAGAAAGATGGGAAAGAAAAAGTTATGATTTTAGAAGAAAATTCAAAAATACTTTTAAGAACAAATTTTGATGGATACACTCAAAATTAGACCTGGAGGCGAAGTCAGCGGTTGGAAATTAATGCAATGTTTGCAGCAAATGTCGGAATCCGGCTGAGATGTATAAGACTGGCAGGAAATTCACGATTAATTCCCCGGCTTGGTTGGAATTTTCACGTTCCACCGACGAGGTCAGAAATTATTTTCTTCTCTTGAGTCAGATTTCCTCAACACTTCAGCTTGGTGAGTAGTCTAGCTAATTTTTTATTATTTTAATTGTTTTTATTTATTTTTTTTTTAAATTTAATTAGTTTGTCATAATTACTTTTATAGACTAACAAAAAAATAAAATAACCATACGAGTATTGGAATTTAGGCATTATTTGATCCAAAACTTCTACTTATTGATTTTCGGCAAATCCAATAATGTTGTATCGTTTTGTACACAATATTATTATGTCCAAATGATAGTCGGGTAGAGGAGGCAATTTAAAGATTTTATCAGAATTTTTAGTACAGTTTATTTGAAATTTAAGTACACTTTTCAGCAGAATTGAGGAAAAGAGTTTCGGAGTGTTCGAGTTTAAATTCAGTTTCTTTACGACTTCCCGAAAATGAAAATTATGCTTGGTAGATTTTACATTTGCGCATGCGCAGATTGAAGTGTTGGTTTCGTGCAGGGAAATTTAAAGGGGAAATTTAAACAACCCAAAAAAAAAAAAAAAAAAAAAAAAAAAAGTGAAAATTGGATGAAAACTAGCAATTAAGCTTGTTGATAAAATTTGTAACAATACTCGACAGACACACGACCAGACACAAAACGAAAATTGTTCAGAATGTTCAAATCGTAATGTGCGAGTGGAAATTTATATTTTGGAGTAAGAAAAATAGACATCCCAATACACTCCATACATTAAAGTAATCTAGGTGCTCTACAGTATTTACTCCATCATTACACAACGTAATAGTATTTGATATGAGTGACTTGGAATACAATAAAATTACAAGAAATAATTGAAGGGTACAGGGAAAAGCGTTTTTCACACTTTTTTTAAATTTAGCACACTCGATGTCAGTGGATATGACTGAAGATGGTCTCATTCGACTCAGCACCCGAAAAACCATGTTTCACGACACCCCACATACCCATCCTGCCAAAAAATGAATTTAAGGGCATTTTTTAACCATTAAATTGTAAATTTGGACTACGAATTCCCGGCCAATCGGGCCTGGAATCACCTGTTGATCGCTGACACCGATTTTTTGGCGCAAGAACGAAATTTTTAAAGTGATAAATAAAGCGTCTCGGTTTTTTTTTTTTCGTTTTTAGGCCATTTCCAACCGATTTGCGCCGTTGGGTAAACCAGGGCCTGGTCGTCCTCCTTTCATTTGGTTTCGTTTTTATTTAATGATGTGCCTCCGCCTTTGGGGAGAAATTACGAGAATTTCTAAAAAATTCTGACATTCTGTCGACGTTGCCCAGCCAATTTTCATCTTGACCGATTTTCATGATTCTTTTTTGGTTCGATTCCAGGTCCAGGTTTACTCTAGTTGTGCAACACACCTCGGAATGTTTGCTTTTGGAGACAAGAGGGGGGCATGAAGAGTGTAACACCCAATCCTTTCAACCGCAGCTCAAGCGAGGATTCTCGGCCGATTCATATCAACCTTTGTTTTGTTCAATCACGAATTTGGTTAAGTATTCAAAAATATATCAGCTCATTGAATTTCCATTGCGTGACGGGGTGAAAGGAGGGGGTAGTAGTGATAAATCTTTCATCTCTTCAATATTTACACCTAATTTATTGATTCAAAAACTTTTTTTGTTCTACCCTAATTCTAGTAATTTTGAATTCTCTGTTGAGAAGGGGAATTGAGGGAATAATGGTGAAAAAATCGTTGTCTTTTTTGTGCATTAAATTCATTGTCTTACAGCTTAAATTAATACTTCTCAAATCCAAATTAGAAATAAATTAAAAATCGGAAACTCTGAATATGATTTAGTCCATCCCCCCTTCAAGATTCCAAAATCAAAAATCTCCAAGGTTCGTTGCTCTACTAGACTAAAATTGGGCATGAACGACATAAGAATCATGGAAATCAGTTGAGAATTTTAGCCTGAGTAGCTTCGACAAAATTGGCCGCTCAAAACCACGTTTTGAGTCGCATTCGGAATCAGCATCACATTTCATATTAGAATCGCTCATAAAAAACATTTGCCTACTTAGTGCGGTCATTTCGCGAGCGGCGTTTTCAAGCAAATAATACCTTCGATGGTATTTAATCACCGTATTAATTTTTTGTGACACAGTCCAGATAACTCAATTGTCCTCAAATGTACTTCATTTCAGCAGGAAATCACCAGGAAAATTTATTTCCCATATTTGGGACTCAGAGCACTGAAGGGTTAACTTGGACATCATCCGTTGAAAACCACATACTAACGAGCTGAGGCTCGAGAAAACGACAAAAACTCACGTGCAAAATGACGCCGTCCCATAACAGTAGCAGGACCAGGCCAGTCAAAATCTTCCTTCCCGCCATCTCCGTTCTGACGGGTGCCGAATCCGCTCTCTCCTTTTATAAAATACCTAAATCGAGATTGAGGAACGCGTGATTTATCAGTGAGCAGGCCGAAGCCCATTTGAGCCTATTGTCTACCGTCCGTCCGTTGCTTAGTCACCGTCATCAATTAGTATGACTTACGGTTGGTATGAATAGTGATGAGTATGGTTTTTGGTTCGTCATAATTAATAATGAACTTTTACAATCAGCCATGCGACATTTTTTTATCCTTGCATTATGTCCAGTTTCTAAACTAGATTAAACTCTCAACCTAAAGAAAGCACGAATATTGGGTGGGAATTTTAGAAGGTATGAGTATTGCTCGAATAAATCGGCGATCAAAAGCCCCCTTCCCCTCAGTCTCGAAATCAAACTAAAAATTCCTGCGTTTTAATCCCCAAGAGAATTTTCTTATTAAAAAAAAAAAAAAAAACTAAAAAAACTAATTGAATAAAAAATAAAATTGAATAAAACAGGAAAATTGGCCGTATAAGATGTTTAAGAAACCCTTGAGAGGAACCTATTTCCCCCTCAATTCCCCTTTCAAACAGAAAATTCTAAATTCCGAAGTTTACAAGTTTTACAACTTGGTTTTCTGCTCCCGCACAACTGGACTAGAATTAGGGTCGAAAAATAATCAATAAAATTACATGAAAATAGTGATGAAATAACGATTTATAATTAGTTACTCACCTCCATTCCCTCCCTCACATAATGAAAGTTAATTAGTAAATGGGCTGAAATATTTTTAAATACTGAACCAAAATCTTAATTTAGAATTTTAAAAAAAAGGATGAATTGGCTGCGAATTCTTTTTGAGCAGCGGTTGAAAAGATTTGGTGTAACCTCCTCCATTCCCCTTCCTTTAACAATGCAACCATCAACAATCCTTCAACGCATGAGGACGATTTCTAAGGTTTGGTGGGTTTGAAGCAACACTAGTTGAGATTTTGGATCGACTAAAACCAAAATCATAAACATTTAAGAAAAAAAAAGAAATCTAGTGAAGATGAACAGTGAACAGCTATTCAAACCTAATCTCCCTTATGTCAAAACGAGAACAAAATCTATATGCAATATTGGAACTATAGTACTCCGCACTTACTGGGCAGTATTAATGGCCCAAAAGGTTAATCCACCACATTTGACGCATGGAGCACTTCCTTCCGTACCTCGGGTTCAAACTTTGAGGAAATGACTTAATCCTTTGCAATTAATAACGCCCCCTCTGGTCGCTTATTCAAATGGAAGGACATTTGAGCCTGGAGCAGCGGGTATCCCACTATAGTGCGTGCCTTGACGTGGCTGTGGGCCTGATATAACAAAATCGCACCTAGTCTCCCTTATGTCTGTATGATGAGCCAGGGGTTGAAATTTTGATCCGGTTGAGGTTGCTCCTAACCACAAATAATAAAAAGAAACTCCTTCGAATTCCCTTTCAAATCCCATAATATGGAATCAATATTTTCACGACAGAAAAGTAGCAATCCAACCAAAAGCAATCTGGGCTGCCCACACAAAATAACGAGTTGGGTCAGAGAGCTATTTTTCCATCACAAGAGGTTCCAATCCAGATTAGATTGATAAGTATAGATCACAAAGTTTCCCCCCCTCCCCTGCTGTTTTGTTTTGAAATGGCCAAAATCACGTGGGAATCAACTGTGAGGCTCCATTTGAGGCGTCCTGGCTTGCGGAATCGTCGTGCCAGTTTAGTACAAATTGCTCCGTGGTGGATTATTATATTCTAACTCATTATATTCTACATTAGCAATAGTTGATTGATCCATCCCAGATCAGATCTTCTTGGGATAGAAAAATAATGTCCAGCAAGATTGAATCTGAAGTGGAGTGTTTGGGATCAGTATATTACTGTGTTCAAATTATGGTTACAATCAGAGCAGTTCAAATACATAAACATCGATTTCAACCCCTGCTTTTAGCTGCAAGGCTTAGCCCACTATCCTTGTAAAATGTAGGGTTGTTGTATGCTTCAGTTTTATTACAGCAAGGCAACAACATTCCATTAGACGAAGCTGGTCCCTTGGGTTGGTTTGAGGATATGACACAACCGAGCGGCTTTACAATCCACATTCACTTGGACAAATCCAACGCTTCCACCTGGACATCCTCATTGTGGCGAGATGAGAAGGACCATAGTGGTGGCTATCCCCCTAACTTGCCCAATGTGTGTAACAATCAATGTAGCCACTACCATGCCCAAAAGAGTCTGAAGGTGAAGCAGCCTAGGGAAGAGTGTCAAGCAATGAGCTGAGTACTTTCTAGCAAAGATCAGATGGATCTACTACAGCTCAAAACCTAGATTGTCACTGGTTACCTCTTATCAGTTAGCTGATGTGATGTTCAATGAAAATCCTATTCTACAATTTCATAGCTATTAGGAACAAAATCAACTTGGGTCAGACTCAAAAAACAGACAGCCCCTCATTAACTGATAAACTGATCCTTCCACCAAATTTACAATGAAAAAATTTGCAATGTGCCTAGTTTGCCCATTTTGAAAGTGCCTCAAATTTGCTAGGTATAAAATTTGCGTAGGTAGACCCCCCCCCAATTGTGTCAAACTGAGACGAAAATGAAAAGTTTTGCCATATCAAAATTCCCGACCCAAGAGAAAGAAAGTTTTTATGCAGGACTTAACTTATGTTTATTAGGGATTACCCCAAAAATGTTAACAAGACTGCTTTGCAAAATAATTTTTGTCTTCTTCGAAGAAAGTTCGAATTTTGGACTGAATGTATTTTTGATTACCCAGATTTGAATGGCTTGGATTCGATGGATTGAGGGAAATGTTTTGGTTTGGTATTAGTTTATTACTGAAACTTTTAGTTTTGTAGTGGAAGTTAAACTGCCCACTCATATCTGTCCATATACTCAATCATCATGTCATACTTTGTATTACTTAGTTGTTGGATATCAACTGCGTTAATTAATTAAAACAAATTTGTTTTGTTATAAATAACAAAAAGGGAGAGAAGACTGCAAGCATAAATTAAAAATCATTGAATGAGTATCTAATTTCAAATTTTTAATTAGATACTCATTCAATGATTTTTAATTTATGCTTGCAGTCTTCTCTCCCTTTTTGTTATTTATAACAAAACAAATTTGTTTTAATTAATTAACGCAGTTGATATCCAACAACTAAGTAATACAAAGTATGACATGATGATTGAGTATATGGACAGGGATGAGTGAGCAGTTTAACTTCAACTACAAAACTAAACGTTTCAGTAATAAACAAACTGAAGAGATGTGTGGTGGCACCACTATGTCAATGCCTAAAGTCTGCCAGTAGTTATGACATAGTTAGGTATAGACTGAAGAAGTCCTTGCTGCGGGATGAAACGTTTCTGATGTAAACGTACGCTCCAAATTAGAAATTCTTAGACAATTTTACAATGGTATAATTGACAGACGCATGTTGACTACAGCAATGACAGCAGCTCTTTTTACACACAGGTACTTCTCAGTTGGCACACCTCTCCAAAACGTAACATGGCCTTCCTTCAAAAGAGATTTCAATCCATTGTTCTCGCGTAGCTCAATCAATTCTAGTTCACATGCTGCCTCATCAGTAACAAGTGGGGTTTTCAGGCAGTCAGTGTCAGCATCAAACAGGTCGATGAGAAAAGTGATCTGTGGTCTTTTTTGGTCCAAGTCCTCAAACTGCAAAGTAAACTTCTCTCGCAGTTGTGTAAATTGTTTCACGTATATCTGTTTTAACACCAGTCTTCAGCAGGGTGTTGTGCAAAAAAGGAAAGTGGGATACATTGCTGTTTTGACTGTGTGCTTTAAAAAGCTTCAACCTGTTTTCAAAGGAGAATATACTTTGTGTCAGATCAGTAAGAGTTTTTAATTTCCCTTGCAGGCCCACGTTTAGTTTATCCAAGTGTGAAAACATTTCCACTGAAAATGCCAAATCCATGAGCCCCTCACGGTCTGAAAGCAGATGATGCGCTTTGCTCTTCTCTGCCATGAACAATTTTACTATTTCCAAAAGCACAAAACTACTTTTGCCTCTTGAGAGCCAGGTCACCGGGCAAGTCTGTGCCATGTTCTGCATTGAGGTTCTTGAATTGCCAGTGATTAAGGGCGTGCGGTCCATCACAGGTTTCATAATGAGCTATAAATTTTGACACAAGTTGCTCACAATGGATGATGCGGTAGAAGTTCCAAAATTCAGGAAAGGCGTCAACACCTTTACAATGACCCACAAGTCCTTCTACTGAGCCAATCATCAACGGCGCTTCATCTATGACTATTGCGGTGAATTTTTCAAAAGACAAATTCCCTTTTTTAAAAAGGCAGTCATTGCCTCTTATGTCAATTTTAAGAAGCTCTTATTTAATCACTCAGTTCTCAGAAACCATTCGCGCAAATATTGCCAACTGGGGCTCGTCTTATATGTTGCATGACTTGTCTAATGCAACACTAACATAAGCACATGCGTTCAAGTCTTCATGTAGATCTGACTCAATCACATTATTTATGTCTGTTTTTCTGGTTTCAACTGTGTGCCACGACAGCTGGAGGTCATTGATGGAATCTTCAAGTTTTTTATTATTTGGAGCCAAGGTTTCAATAACATCCGCGAAACACTGTTTTAGAAACTTGCCCTCATTGTTTGGTTTTTTAGCACGGGCAGTGTTTCACGCCACTCTATAGGATGCAAAGGTCACAGTTTCGCCATGCAGTTTAGTGCCTTTGGGTAATTCCTTTTCAATAATAGCATGGTGAGCGCTAAAGTGACGCTTAAGATTTGAAGCTTTGAAATGTGATATCATAGTATTGCATATTAAACACAGTGCTTTCCTGTTCCGTTAAATAAAGAAAAAAGCATCTTCCCATTCTTTCAAAAATGTCCTGTGTTCATCTTCATATTTTCGCCAGCAATAAATCAATAAATTATCTCGATTCCATGCTGCTGCCCTCACCTACGCGCCAACGTCCATAGCAGAGGGTGGATACTTGCCCCTCCCGGTTCCATAGTATGGATTCGAGAACCAGCTGATCTTGACAGAACTCTCACTCTAATCACTGATAACCTTATCGTATTATCCGTCCTCTTCAATGACCGATAACTTGTCAACATCCAAAACAGTTCGGTTTATTTCCTTCCGTTCGGTTTGATGGTTCTAATCGCGCGGTATACTTCAGTTTTCAAACGATAAACTTCTAACAATCCGTCTCGCATAGCTGTTTTGTGCGTGAAATGCCGGTATAGCGCATCGCTCGAGACTACCTATTTTCTTCTTTCTGATGTCAGCATTAACTCATCAGATTCCTGGTGAGTTTTGAGATAATAGTTTTTATTTTGATGATTATTAGGATTTGGTTCTCTACGTTCTGTCCTTTATGGGATACTATTCAAAATCTAGACATCTTTAGTCCAAAACCGACACTACTAAATATTACCGATTCCAGTAATTATCTATTTATCGTTTGTAACTCCCCTCGAGATGTCACTCTGTTCTACTGATTCTCTGAACTTGTTTGAGTAAACAATGAAACGTTTCTCAACTCGGTTGTGGACATCCAGAAACATTTACAATATTAATCCTTAGTTAAGGGCCACTTCCACCAACAAGTTAAACGTTTCGTTTAGGCTAACGCCGTTCGATTTATCTTTCTCCATGGAGCCCTGCCGCTCGTTAGTATTAACTTGCTCATCAAAATTTAATCGGCCGAATTCGGGCAATTAACTTATTAACTGACTGATTAGCCTCGCCATCTTTTTTTTCCTGTTCCCACTCGTTTGGAACGATTTTGTGACGGATCTTTCGAACACCGTCGTAAATGATTTGATTCTTGAAGATTTCTCGTCACTTTAAGAGCAGTAATATCACATAATATCTTTTTTAATAATTCATGTTCATTGCTAGTACCAACGAGAACTACAACGACCCGACGACAAAGACAAGCTACACAACAACGTGTACACAATGAAAACAAAAAAACACATCAACACAGTGACAAAAAAAAAAAAAAAAAACAAACAAACTACACCACTCAGCATAGTGAAAACTGGGTTGGAAATTTGGAAAAAATGTTTTAATAGGAATTTACATTACAGAACAATACAGTACAGCCATTCATTGAAGCAGGAACCATAAAAATGCAATTCTAGCAAGAGAAAATATTTAAATATGATTGTCAAGGAACATGTTCCTGTACGCTGGATCTGTGAAATATGTGGGAACCGTCACTGTATTAGAATTTGGCAAAATGAGGGTGCGAGGCGACAGGCAAACCAAAAATTTGAAATTTTGATGGTAGGTACTTGAAAGAAATTCTTAGGGATCCTAACATGAAGACATCCTAGAAATAACACTCACTTGTTGGAGTCTTTAAGAAAAAGAACGGAAAGTTTGGTTACTTAGAAAATGTTAGGAACTAAAAAATTTTACCCGATTTTCTGAGTGCCCCCAATTTACTGGTACCATATGAGAGAGAAAAAACATTTATTGATCATTATATATGAGGTGGAATGTTGAATTAGTTGGGTGTGTGAAAGTATAAATTGAAATGCCAGAAGCTCGAAGTGGTGGTATGCCAAAAGTTGAAACTGAGTCGCCGAAATTTTAAATTGAGATGCCAATAATATTAAAATTGATTTGTGCCAAAGGTTCAAATTAATTTGCCAAAATTTTCTATTTGATAATATGCCAAAAATTCAAATTGATTTTGCCAAACTAATCTGATTTTCTTTTTTTCCTAACTCCATTTTCCTGTGTGTGTGTGTGTGTGATTCCATTCTTCTGGTAGCCAAATAACTGCTCTATGAACTGAGAATTGAGTTTTCACTCGCGCCCACATCATCACCTGGGAGTAGGATTTTGACCACTTGTTGGCAAGGCGTAAGGAAACGTTCTTGATATGAACCTACCTCTCAGGTCTTCAGCGACTCTGTCGTATTTTGCGTGTTTGGCTTGGAGGAGTAAGAGACTGCGTCAGCGTTCATAACGCAGGTATTGAAAAACGCAGGTACTCATGGTCCCACACACCATGGACCTTCATGTCCGCTACCAAGCCAGGGCTGCCATCAGCACTGTCACGTAAAACTGGTTCTGTGACCACGCCATTCCATGCAAGGCTCGCTATTTTTGCACATTCATTTCGGGCGAGATCATGTCCCTGTTTGATCAGGCCTCCCTTCATACAGTTAAGGGCGTGATTGATGTCCATGAGACTCCCGCATCTGTCGCACCACACTGGCAACCCTTTCGGTTCCTGGCTGTACCAAATTGACAGTGCATCGCGGAATAGGGGTTGCGACAAGTCGAAGTTGTCTGCCGCCAATGGGAGGACGCTGAGACATTGGGACGCCTCTCTTGTCCTTCGAATCGTTTTTTGCTGCCTTGTGGATAGTGTTGCCAGGAGCTGCTTGCTGGCTGCAAGCTCAGTGGCTTTACGTTGTGTAGCCACTTCTCACAAATTTGACACCACAGCACCTTCATATTGGGCAACATCCAACGTGCTGCCACTTTTTATGGCTTGAATCCCCTTTGATACGCAACGTCGAGTCTCCTGGTGTGATGCACCTCCTGGAGCGTACACCTCCTGAAGTGATGCACCTCCTCCTGGAGCGTACACCTCCGTGAGTGATGCACCTCCGGTAGCGATGCACCTCCGGTAGCGATGCACCTCCGGCAGCGATGCACCTCCGGTAGCGATGCACCTCCGGTAGCGATGCACCTCCGGTAGCGATGCACCTCCGGTAGCGATGCACCTCCGGCAGCGATGCACCTCCGGCAGCGATGCACCTCCGGTAGCGATGCACCTCCGGTAGCGATGCACCTCCGGTAGCGATGCACCTCCGGTAGCGATGCACCTCCGGTAGCGATGCACCTCGGTAGCGATGCACCTCCGGCAGCGATGCACCTCCGGCGCGATGCACCTCCGGTAGCGATGCACCTCCGGTAGCGATGCACCTCCGGTAGCATTAGTGGCAAAATGATGCACCTCCGGTGAGCGATGCACCTTAGCGATGCACCTCCGGCGATGCACCTCCGGTAGCGATGCACCTCCGGTAGCGATTCACCTCCGGTAGCGATGCACCTCCGGTAGCGATGCACCTCCGGTAGCGATGCACCTCCGGTAGCGATGCACCTCCGGTAGCGATGCACCTCCGGTAGCGATGCACCTCCGGTAGCGATGCACCTCCGGTAGCGATGCACCTCCGTGAGCGATGCACCTCCTGGAGCGTACACCTCCTGGTGTGATGTATCTCCTGGAGCGTACATCTCCTGATGGTGTGATGTACCTCCTGGAGTGTAGCTCATTACTGCTTGCATACTTCATGGTTACCCACAACTAACACTCCATGAATAATCCTCGAATATAATCCGTTAGGGTCGATCGCTGGCACATCCCGAATTGATGTTGGATTTTTGAATAAAAGGAGACCAAAATCTATCTGGTTTGATTTGCACTTAGTGGCAAAATAGGTTAATCCACCACATTTGTCGCATGGAGCACCTCCTATTCCAACTGGCCAGGCTTCCTGTTCAAACTTTGAGGAAATTACTTAATCCTTTGCAATTAATAACGCCCCCTCTGGTCGCTTATTCAAATGGAAGGACATTTGAGCCTGGAGCAGCGGGTATCCCACTATAGTGCGTGCCTTGACGTGGCTGTGGGCCTGATATAACAAAATCGCACCTAGTCTCCCTTATGTCTGTATGATGAGCCAGGGGTTGAAATTTTGATCCGGTTGAGGTTGCTCCTAACCACAAATAATCAAAAGAAACTCCTTCGAATTCCCTTTCAAATCCCATAATATGGAATCAATATTTTCATGACAGAAAAGTAGCAATCCAACCAAAAGCAATCTGGGCTGCCCACACAATAACGAGTTGGGTCAGAGCGCTATTTTTCCATCACAAGAAGTTCCAATCCAGATTAGATTGATAATAGAACACAAAGTTTCCCCCCCTCCCCTGCTGTTTTGTTTTGAAATGCCCAAAATCATGTGGGAATCAACTGTGAGGCTCCATTTGAGGCGTCCTGGCTTGTGGAATCGTCGTGCCAGTTTGGTACGAATTGCTCCGTGGTGGATTATTATATTCTAACTCATTATATTCTACATTAGCAATAGTTGATTGATCCATCCCAGATCAGATCTTCTTGGGATAGAAAAATAATGTCCAGCCAGATTGAATCTGAAGTGGAGTGTTTGGGATCAGAATATTACTGTGTTCAAATTATGGTTACAATCAGAGCAGTTCAAATATATAAACATCGATTTCAACCCCTGCTTTTAGCGGGTTTTAGCTTAGCCCACTATCCTTGTAAAATGTAGGGTTGTTGTATGCTTCAGTTTCATTACAGCAAGGCAACAACATTCCATTAGACGAAGCTGGTCCCTTGGGTTGGTTTGAGGATATGACACAACCGAGCGGCTTTACAATCCACATTCACTAGGACAAATCCAACGCTTCCACCTGGACATCCTCATTGTGGCGAGGTGAGAAGGACCATAGTGGTGGCTATCCCCCTACCTTGCCCAATGTGTGTAACAATCAATGTAGCCACTACCATGCCCAAAAGAGTCTGAAGGTGAAGCAGCCTAGGGAAGAGTGTCAAGCAATGAGCTGAGTACTTTCTAGCAAAGATCAGATGGATCTACTACAGCTCAAAACCTAGATTGTCACTGGTTACCTCTTATCAGTTAGCTGATGTGATGTTCAATGAAAATCCTATTCTACAATTTCATAGCTATTAGGTAATATGCCAAAAATTCAAATTGATTTTGCCAAACTAATCTGATTTTCTTTTTTTCCTAACTCCATTTTCCTTTGTGTGTGTGTGTGTGTGTGTGATTCCATTCTTCTGGTAGCCAAATAACTGCTCTATGAACTGAGAATTGAGTTTTCACTCGCGCCCACATCATCACCTGGGAGTAGGATTTCGACCACTTGTTGGCAAGGGTAAGGAAACGTTCTTGATATGAACCTCCCAGGTCTTCAGCGACTCTGTCGTATTTTGCATGTTGGCTTGGAGGAGTAAGAGACTGCGTCAAACGCAGGTATCGAAAAACGCCGGTATCGAAAAACGCAGGTACTCACGGTCCCACACGCCATGGGCCTTCTTGTCCGCTACTAAGCCAGGGCTGCCAACAGCACTGTCAAGTAAAACTGGTTCTGTGACCTCGCCATTCCATGCAAGGCTCGCTATTTTTGCACATTCATTTCGGACGAGATCATGTCCCTGTTTGATCAGGCCTCCCTTCATACAGTTAAGGGCGTGATTGATGTCCATGGGACTCCCGCATCTGTCGCACCACACTGGCAACCCTTACGGTTCCCGGCCGTACCGAATTGACAGTGCATCGCGGAATAGGGGTTGCGACAAGTCGAAGTTGTCTTTGAGACATTGGGACGCCTCTCTTGTCCTTCGAATCGTTTTTTGCTGCCTTGTGGATAGTGTTGCCAGGAGCTGCTTGCTGGCTGCAAGCTCAACGTTGTGTAGCCACTTCTCACAAATTTGACACCACAGCACCTTCATATTGGGCAACATCCTTACTGAAGCCACTTTTTATGGCTTGAATGAGTGGCGCAGTGGCTTCTCTGGATACCTCAAAAGCTATTGAGGCCGTAATGACAGGATTTTCGAGAGCAAGGCCTCCCAATTTTGTTGGGTATTCGAGAAGCTCCTGTAAAACTCCTGCCTCCCGGCCAAGAAGGGCTGCACTAATTAATTGGTATCACATTAA
This sequence comes from Creontiades dilutus, assembly GCA_031894815.1. NCBI lineage: Eukaryota > Metazoa > Arthropoda > Insecta > Hemiptera > Miridae > Creontiades > Creontiades dilutus. Next base: position 934,059 of record JAVIWC010000496.1, on the reverse strand, counting down.
TGCGTTTTTTAGTGCTTAACAAAAAAGGTGTGACCAAAACTGCGATACATCATTTCATTCTTTAAGGTACATGTTTATAATTATGAGGAAACATGGTTTTTTTCTGGGAAGTATATATATTATACCTAAGTGAGGATATAGAATGAAGCATAGCATGGGGCACATTATATAAGGAATGAAATATCGCAATACTGGGGCCACCATTGTTACTCCCACCATTGGGCAGGAGTGTGTCGTTTTACCACAATGTTTCATGTCCTGGTTCATCAACGTCGGACGAATCTTCGATTTTTGGCATCACTGTTCCGTTAGGCTGCTGTCAGCTAACAAACTGCTCATTCAACAAAGGAAACGCATGGTGAAAGACAACTAACGCTTCCTCGTGTAAGGAGCCAATTAACTAATGCCACATTAGACCCAGTTTTTTGGGTCAAACTGGGTCTAATGTGGCATTAGTTAATTGGCTCAATAAACTAATGCCCAGGCGTTAAGAGTTAACGAGGAAGCGTTAGTTGTTTGTCTTTCACCATGCGTTTCCTTCGTTAAGTGAGCAGTTTGTAAGCTGACGGCAGCGTAACAAAGGGGTGTAGCCAAAAATCGAAGTTTCTGTGATTTTGTGTCCGTCATTGATGAACGAGGACACGAAACATGGTGGTACAACGGCACACTCCCACTCAAAGGCGGGAGTAACGATGTTGACTTTGAGAAACCGCGAAGGCGCAAGACCCCCAATTCGATGGTAAACCTTAATTGCAACACCAAGTAAATGCATTTTGCCTCATTTCCATCACAATTCGATTCAAATTTGAATACAACTCTATAAAAAATAACCTTTAAAAATTTAAAATTAATCGATAGGCACAAAAATTCCAGAAAACTCGTGGGATAAGTTTATAACCTACACAAGACCACACCAAGTAGGGTAATTACATTATGATTCATGTAAATCGAGTATATAGGTGATTTACCTCCTGGAGTGATGCACCTCCTGGTGTGATGCACCTCCTGGAGTGATGCACCTCCTGGTGTGATGCACCTCCTGGAGCGTACACCTCCTGGTGTGATGCACCTCCTGGAGCGTACACCTCCTGAAGTGATGCACCTCCTGGAGTGATGCACCTAATAGAGTGATGCACCTCCTGGTGACTCGACGTTGCGTATCAGAGGGCTGGGTTCCCTCACCAGCGGGCAGTCTGCGTTGATACTCACGCTCCTAGAACGGCCGGGTAACCCAAAGACTGAACGACCAACAGTATGATGTCTCTTCTGTGGCTCTTTGGTAACAGTAGCGGTTCCCAACCTTTTTTCATTCATGTCACCTTACCACTGTCCTTTAGATATAAAAAGAAGAGAGGGTATGGGAAGAAGAAATTGAAGTAGTCAGAATAATTTATTGATGTAATTATTAATAGGTAGACGCGTACAATTAAAATGGTAGGAAAGCAGACAGCACTATGCTATGTTGCAATTCCTTATCGTTTTTTAGAGAAATTCGTGTATGAAGGCGAAAAACATGGTATTTGAAACGGAAATGATAAGGACATCCGACCGATTCACCCTCACCCAAATAAATTTTAGAACAAGTCCTATGTAATTTTCTATGCTGGACAGAATATAACTATACTTTCAGAACTCGCCACAGTGATCACTGTAATACTTGAAAGGAATTGTTATATCAATTCTACCTTTACTTGATTAATATTTCTTGATATTATTCCCTTTTTTCACCTTATTAATAACTAAGGTTATTTTATATACAGGTATATAAGGTTCAAGAAACAATTATACGCAAGGTTTTGATAATAGATATAGTTATTTATTCAATAAATGTATTTATTGCTCCAAGAATTACTACGGGGCTAATATTAACCACGAGGTGGAAACAATTTACGTATTTCTTTACTATCGTTTATTTTTGTGAAATAGCACCGCAGGGTATTTGGTAAGGAGTTAGGTTAATAGGATGTATACTGCATATTAATATCAATTCGATTCGAATTCAAAGATAGATTGGAAAACGGGTTACCTGTGGAGGTGTTGGCTTTCTGGATCAGAGTGAAGGGAAGGCGTAGTTTTCGCCGGTTGGTTATCTCTCCTTCCCCCCCAGTCACTCCTCATCACTCTTCTCGCGATTGTTCCGCTGATAGCCGATAGATGGTGTCCGCTATCACATCACTTAGATCATCATTTTTGCCCCAGTCAAATGCAAGTTATTGAAAAGCTCTTACTTGTTGGTCGGGGGCCAACACAAATCATTATGGTGGTGTGAAAGTGAAATAATTTGATTCAGTTAGGAAAATTACATGCATTTTGACGACGAAGTCATTGGGATGTGGAGAGAACGTTCTTTCATGAACTCTAGTTCTTTCATGAGTATTCAGTACCTAGTATTGCAACATCGACGACCCCCAGACTGCCGGCTGGTGAGGGAATCCAGCCCTTTGATACGCAACGTCGAGTCTCCTGGTGTGATGCACCTCCTGGAGCGTACACCTCCTGAAGTGATGCACCTCCTGGTGTGATGCACCTCCTGCTGTGATGCACCTCCAGAGCGTATGCACCTCCTGGTGATGCACCTCCGGAGTGATGTACCTCCTGGTATGCGATGCACCTCCGGTGAGCGATGCACCTCCGGTAGCGATGCACCTCCGGTAGCGATGCACCTCCGGTAGCGATGCACCTCCGGTAGCGATGCACCTCCGGTAGCGATGCAGCGATGCACCCTCCGGCAGCGATGCACCTCCGGTAGCGATGCACCTCCGGTAGCGATGCACCTCCGGTAGCGATGCACCTCCGGTAGCGATGCACCTCCGGTAGCGATGCACCTCCGGCAGCGATGCACCTCCGGCAGCGATGCACCTCCGGCAGCGATGCACCTCCGGCAGCGATGCACCTCCGGCAGCGATGCACCTCCGGCAGCGATGCACCTCCGGCAGCGATGCACCTCCGGCAGCGATGCACCTCCGGCAGCGATGCACCTCCGGCAGCGATGCACCTCCGGTAGCGATGCACCTCCGGTAGCGATGCACCTCCGGTAGCGATGCACCTCCGGCAGCGATGCACCTCCGGTAGCGATGCACCTCCGGCAGCGATGCACCTCCGGCAGCGATGCACCTCCGGTAGCGATGCACCTCCGGGAGCGATGCACCTCCGGAAGCGATGCACCTCCGGGAGCGATGCACCTCCGGGAGCGATGCACCTCCGGGAGCGATGCACCTCCGGTAGCGATGCACCTCCGGTAGCGATGCACCTCCGTGAGCGATGCACCTCCTGGAGCGTACACCTCCTGCTGGTGTGATGTACCTCCTGGAGCGTAGCTCATTACTGCTTGCATACTTCATGGTTACCCACAACTAACACTCTATGAATGGGCTTGATGGAAATCCTTATTTCCTTTAATTGAATAATCCTCGAATATAATCCGTTAGGGTCGATCGCTGGCACATCCCGAATTGATGTTGGATTTTTGAATAAAAGGAGACCAAAATCTATCTGGTTTGATTTGCACTTAGTGGCAAAATAGGTTAATCCACCACATTTGTCGCATGGAGCACCTCCTATTCCAACTGGCCAGGCTTCCTGTTCAAACTTTGAGGAAATTACTTAATCCTTTGCAATTAATAACGCCCCCTCTGGTCGCTTATTCAAATGGAAGGACATTTGAGCCTGGAGCAGCGGGTATCCCACTATAGTGCGTGCCTTGACGTGGCTGTGGGCCTGATATAACAAAATCGCACCTAGTCTCCCTTATGTCTGTATGATGAGCCAGGGGTTGAAATTTTGATCCGGTTGAGGTTGCTCCTAACCACAAATAATAAAAAGAAACTCCTTCGAATTCCCTTTCAAATCCCATAATATGGAATCAATATTTTCACGACAGAAAAGTAGCAATCCAACCAAAAGCAATCTGGGCTGCCCACACAATAACGAGTAGGGTCAGAGCGCTATTTTTCCATCACAAGAAGTTCCAATCCAGATTAGATTGATAATAGAACACAAAGTTTCCCCCCTCCGCAGCTGTTTTGTTTTGAAATGCCCAAAATCATGTGGGAATCAACTGTGAGGCTCCATTTGAGGCGTCCTGGCTTGCGGAATCGTCGTGCCAGTTTAGTACGAATTGCTCCGTGGTGGATTATTATATTCTAACTCATTATCATTATATTCTACATTAGCAATAGTTGATTGATCCATCCCAGATCAGATCTTCTTGGGATAGAAAAATAATGTCCAGCCAGATTGAATCTGAAGTGGAGTGTTTGGGATCAGAATATTACTGTGTTCAAATTATGGTTACAATCAGAGCAGTTCAAATATATAAACATCGATTTCAACCCCTGCTTTTAGCTGCAAGGCTTAGCCCACTATCCTTGTAAAATGTAGGGTTGTTGTATGCTTCAGTTTCATTACAGCAAGGCAACAACATTCCATTAGACGAAGCTGGTCCCTTGGGTTGGTTTGAGGATATGACACAACCGAGCGGCTTTACAATCCACATTCACTAGGACAAATCCAACGCTTCCACCTGGACATCCTCATTGTGGCGAGGTGAGAAGGACCATAGTGGTGGCTATCCCCCTACCTTGCCCAATGTGTGTAACAATCAATGTAGCCACTACCATGCCCAAAAGAGTCTGAAGGTGAAGCAGCCTAGGGAAGAGTGTCAAGCAATGAGCTGAGTACTTTCTAGCAAAGATCAGATGGATCTACTACAGCTCAAAACCTAGATTGTCACTGGTTACCTCTTATCAGTTAGCTGATGTGATGTTCAATGAAAATCCTATTCTACAATTTCATAGCTATTAGGAACTAAATCAACTTGGGTCAGACTCAGAAAACAGACAGCCCCTCATTAACTGATAAACTGATCCTTCCACCAAATTTACAATGAAAAAATTTGCATTGTGCCTAGTTTGCCCATTTTGAAAGTGCCTCAAATTTGCTAGGTATAAAATTTGCGTAGGTAGACCCCCCCAATTGTGTCAAACTGAGACGAAAATGAAAAGTTTTGCCATATCAATATTCCCGACCCAAGAGAAAGAAAGTTTTTATGCAGGACTTAACTTATGTTTATTAGGGATTACCCCAAAAATGTTTACAAGACTGCTTTGCAAAATAATTTTTGTCTTCTTCGGAGAAAGTTCGAATTTTGGACTGAATGAATTTTGATTACACAGATTTGAATGGCTTGGATTCGATGGATTGAGGGGTTTTGGTTTGGTATTAGTTTATTACTGAAACTTTTAGTTTTGTAGTTGAAGTTAAACTGCTCACTCATCCCTGTCCATATACTCAATCATCATGTCATATTTTGTATTACTTAGTTGTTGGATATCAATTGCGTTAATTAATTAAAACAAATTTGTTTTGTTATAAATAACAAAAGGGGAGAGAAGACTGCAAGCGTAAATTAAAAATCATTGAATGATTATCTAATTTCAAATTTTTAATTAGATACTCATTCAATGATTTTTAATTTATGCTTGCAGTCTTCTCTCCCTTTTTGTTATTTATAACAAAACAAATTTGTTTTAATTAATTAACTCAGTTGACATCCAACAACTAAGTAATACAAAGTATGACATGATGATTGAGTATATGGACAGGGATGAGTGAGCAGTTTAACTTCAACTACAAAACTAAACGTTTCAGTAATAAACAAACTGAAGAGATGTGTGGTGGCACCACTATGTCAATGCCTAAAGTCTGCCAGTAGTTATGACATAGTTAGGTATAGACTGAAGAAGTCCTTGCTGCGGGACGAAACGTTTCTGATGTAAATGAATATTTATTCATTTATTTACGTACGCTCCAAATTAGAAATTCGGAGACAATTTTACAATGGTATAATTGACAATAGCTTTTCACAGACGCATGTTGACTACAGCATAGACAGCAGCTTGAGAGCAGCTCTTTTTACACACGGGTACTTCTCAGTTGGCACACCTCTCCAAAACGTAACATGGCCTTCCTTCAAAAGAGATTTCAGTCTATTGTTCTCGCATAGCTCAATCCTACGTACCTAGGTACGTACTTAGCATAGTACATACTCAGGTACTAATATTAATGACCGAATTAACAATTTCTTTTACTTACAGGTGCGGATGCTCAGAAAGTTATTCAGAAGAGATCATCTGCCTCCGTTGGGTAAGTTTCTTTACATTCTTCAAGAACTTTGGTTTCGTGTTATCCCTTCAGTTCAACAAATCAGCATATCACTCCGCTTTTGCGCAAACTTGAAATTACCCAACAAAATTTACCAACAAAATCTCAGGTTCTTGTGGTTCAATCGCCCTGCAATTTTTTAATTAGTCGGGTAAGAACTGTCGAATAATCTCAAATCAATTTTAGCACCACCGTTTCATCATTCTACCCAATAAAGGATTAGCGCAGACCCGCAATACATATCGACTAACTTTCTACGTCCTTTGAGATCATCCAAAGCATTTCAGCAGTTCTATACATTCGTGTTACCTAGACGAGGAAGCCATGTGCCTCACCCAACTTGACAAACTTTTTCCTACATTCGGTGAGACCTAAATACCTGCGAATTATGGATCTGGTTGTAAATTTCTCTCTAGAAATTGTCTCTAGGCTCGCCCGTCAAAAATAATAATTTTCAGGCGTTATTTTTAGTTATTTTATTACAATGTTATCACTAACCCATTTCTCGTTAGTCTAATGTTTCAATTATTGGAGATCCAGTAATTCTTCCCTGATGACGGTAAGGAAAATTAGAGTTGTCAATAGCTACTCCTTCAAATCTCAGTACCACTATAATCTAAATCTTACTCATTATTCAGATACAGCTAACCTTGGAGCAACATCAATATCTGTCCTTGGATCACTAGGTCTAGATCTAGAATAACCCAAATACTCCAATCTTCTATTGTCTTCTTTGCTTTATTGTATCGCACAATTAGCAGATAGACAAATGATATCAGAGGACAGACAAAGGGATTCTGGTTCTTCTATCTGATGTGTCATCCTAATAAATATAGTCTAGAATGACGAAAAATGACTAAAGTTTCAGTCATGCCGCATGATCTTTTGAGTAAATTTTCTTCAGTTATCTTATTAGCAGTATATTTACGTTAAATGTTGATTCAAATTTTGTAGCAAATGTTAATGTGGATACCGTTGGAAAGAGCCTTAAATTGCCTAACCGTTTAATGGAAAATAAACTTCCGTAAAGCAGGTTTTACAGGTTAAAAATTTGTTACCGGTTTTACCTACAGCGCTATTGTAGGGCACTCAACGAGGAAAAGTAGCTCAGAAGTTCAGCTTTCCAAATTGGTCTGATTCAATCTTTCAAGGCTCATTTTGAAATTGTTTGCAAAGACATCAAGCTTCAAAAATAGATGAAACAGCTCGAGGTTCGCATTAGAAAATTTCGTCGTTCGGGCCGCGAAGTTTCTTCCAAACACGTTCGTTCGACGTGGTGGGATACGTGGACTTTATTCCTGCTGCGCGTATCTCGACTGTCAGAGAAGTTAAAATTTCGAGGAGGTAGGATGGACGTTGGTACTCGAACGTTTTGAAGACCAGGGTTGCCATCAACAATTGATTCCTCTCTTTGATCTTCAGCCTCCTAGGCGATAGTAGTGGGGCGTGACATGCTCGTCCAGGCTGAGTTTAAGAACAAAACGGAGTGCTGCACTTTGAGCCTACTGAAGGTGGTTCATATTACCAAGTCGCGTGTTGTGGTAGTAGCACAGGCCACAAATGGTAAAACGAGGGGTTTTGAAGACTTTCCTCATGTAACTAGTTCTTGTGAAGTATTAAGGGTTTTTCACCTCTGGGTCAATATTTTTATGTTCATGTAGTACTGGGTCTACTTGTGGTACTGGGGGGTACAATGGTACCCAGTAATTTGTATCTGGTATGGTGATTATGCGAGGAGCCTGGGTTTGTTAGATCGGGGTGTTAATGATAATGCATGAGAAGGTTCTTACAAAATTGTTGTTTTATTGTGAAGGTTTTCGCAAGGTTGGATAATTTATCGGTTGGATATCTACATGGATAAAGCGGGTTTTCAGTGTAGTTCATTGAATTATAGTAGAGCTAGAGGCTTCCCCTGCCATTGCGCTCTGGTAGACCACCCATTCCCACAGGAAGTGTTTTTCAACGAAGGACCCTTATAGTAGAAAGACAGCTGATTCTTCATACAGAACTACGGAGGTACCACATAATCCTGACAGCTAACCGAAATATGAAGAGAGATTTTATCGGAAGATCCGGATACCTGGGGCGGCTGATGCGTTCGCGATGGCTCGAGAAAATGCTCATGGAATGTCAAGCTTGGAGATCCTCGTATGATGTTTGGTCCAAAACCTACATCCTGAATAACAATGAAAAGATGATGCGGGGCGAGTCTTAGGGAGCGCTGGTAGCGGTTAAGATGTTTATCATGCTCCTTCGCGTCAAGGGGTGGAACTGATGGGATGTGGCCAACAATATAAGTATCATCCCGAAGCGCATTTCATGACTTATTGAGTGGAATTTCGTATTTTATATTGGTACAGGCTGTGCCGCAACATGTTCATCTAACTTCCAGAGTCCATTTCAGAGCTCTAACAAAAACTGCCTTCAAGACTTCTAAGATCAATTTCGTTTTCCCGATATCAAGTCTTTAAAATGGCCAAAACTCCCTTAAACTGCTCTCCTGAATCAATTTTGAGGTAACATTGGGAAGAACGTCAAATGTCCTATCTCCTTAAAATAGAATTCGAAAATTCCATGACTTCAAACGTGAAAAGTTAATCCGAAGATAAAATTTATTGAATTGATTAAAATGCTACTTTTTCCGGGTTTATCTTGCCTACAAAAAACAGCTTTTTCTAACTCCTACCGTCTAGGGAAAATTTCCTCCAAAATCTCAGCTTTCCAACATTCTAAAAAAAAAAAAAAAAAAAAAAATTGTTCATCCAAAATCTTGATTAAAAAACCGCCGCAAATAATTTCATAACAGTTAATTATTTTTGAACCGGCCTCATTTCGAGCCCCTCCCCTCCTTGTTCTTAACTGCTAAGCGTTTCAAAATGAAAAAAATTAGTATTTCAAAACCATTTTCTTCAAATTTTCACCCTCAAAAATGAGATTTTTCGAGTCAGATGAGCTCGAACTGGTCTGGGACCCATCTCAATCGCATCAGCATCTAATAATAGAATATGACGCCCTACAAGTCAGTAAAACCTCGTTTTTTGACAATTTTTTGGCCCATAGGATGCGTGTGAAGCGATCGGAATGGCTAGAAGTTAGGATCAGCTAGACGCCAAATGGAGTTTATATGAGAAAGAACGGTTTTTCTACATCAATTTTAAGGAGCAGTTGATACGGCATATCGATTGATGTTCTTCTTGTATTACAATGAAAGATTCAAGGAGAATGGAGGGATATCACGAAAGAACGTAGGGGACGTGTAGGAATGTTGTCATTGAAACGTAAACAATAAAATATTCATTATGTGAATTTGACTGAAGAAAATTACCATGTTTTCCTAAATATTACAATGACTTTCTACTTCCTCCACGTTCAACAAATTAGGGATCAATCAACACTTGAAAATTCAATTAATGAGATCGTATTCACTCGAAACTCGAATGGCTTGTGATTCAGCCCTTCCTTTCAAAGTCTTGATTTATTGAGCAAGTATCCTCAGGGAATGTGCTGTATTTCTATGAAATACAGAAGTAATGAACCTTTCGGTAATCATTTGCATTGTCCTTGAAATAAAACCACTCTGAAAACAATTTGTTCCTACACACAACACTCGAACTACATTCAACATTTAACTTCTATTTTGGAACAGCCAACATCGCCGTAGCTTATCGCATAAATTGGTATTTGAAATTCCGATTTTCCCAATATTTATAACCTGGAATGTTTCAAAGGACATCGATGACTGTTTTTGTTGATTTCATTCATTTATAATACGTTGGTGTTGTGGATGGTTTCGATGCCTGGTACTGGTTGTTTCGATGCGCCTTCATTCTTAGTTGCTACTTCCTGAACGGCATGCCGACATTGCAGGTTGCCTAGTTGCCCCTGTAGTGTGCTACGCGGAAGTCCGAGCAACGAGTACTAAATCTCCGCGAGTGTCCCTTTGCTCTCGAATGTTTGTTCTCGAAGAAAATGTTCCTTGAATTCTGTATTCTTTTCCCTAAACGAAAAAGTCAATTATTGACCGGTAAGTCAGCTATAATTGATTTTTAAAATTATAATCGATTTATTATTGATTTTCATCAATTATAGCTTCGTTTCGGGGGTTTCCAAGTCTACCTACACGTAGCGGCCTTTTTTTCACTTTTGGGAAATGAAACTCTTTCTTTTTTTTTCTCCAAAATCAAAATTTGCACTCGCATTTTGCCTTTAAGTCCACTCTGAAACAACTTTCGTTCCGTGTCTGTCCGTGTGTCCCCGGATCTTGTAACAAGCCTAATTCCTACAGCTTTTATACGATTTCCATAAATTTTTCAGGGATCGTGCGGGTTGGGTTGAAGATTACGAGTTTCATTCATTTGAGACGTCAATCTGCGCATGCTCAAATGTAAAATCCACCTTTTGTACCTTGTCTAATATCTGCACGTTACTTTACTACCAGAAAGAGACGTTCATTGGTATTGAGAGATATTGAAAACGTTCAAAGCACGAAAATGTCCTCGTTTTTCCACATGCCATTTAATATCGTGATTTTTACCAGTCAAAATTGATCAACTCCGGAAACTGACCGCGTGTCTCTCACCTCGGCTAACAAATAAAGACGCCTAGAGAAAAATGAGTGCAATTAGCATCTACAGATTTAGCCAGGATCTCTACAAGAACCGGGCAAATTTTATCTTTTTAGCATTATCGCAAGAATGTGGGAAATCCTACTGGCCCTAAATAAAAATGCATGATAAAAACCATTATGTGCCTTCATCCTGTTACTCCGTAAGTGTTCGAAAATGCAAAAAAACGGACGGATTTTTTTCAATTCAATTTTTGAAATTGACGTATTTTGAAACGTGTACCAGCAATTTTTTAAAAGAGATTAAAAAAATGTATTTCTTGTATGATTAGAAAGTTTCATTATTGAAAATTAAGTCTCAAGCGTTGGTTCTGGGATCCGCTAGGTCGCTGAGGTCAGTGGGTTGCCAACATGCATCTTCAAGTTCGGGGGAGGTTGGGAATATGCAGTTCAATGATTGAATTGATTCAAGCAGCAGCAGCATTTTTGCAGTGAATGTGCAGTACGATGAATGGAGGGATGCAGTTCAAAGAATGAAGGGATGTTGTACAAAGAATGAAGGGATGCAGTACAATGACTGAAGGGATGCAGGAGAGAGGATGGAGGGAAGGAGAGCGGGACGAAGACTCCTGGAGTCGTGCTGTGGAGGGGAACTCGAGGGAACGGGAGGGACCAGGACCCTCGAGTCCTCTCCATCGCCAGTTCGCGACTGGCGTTCGTCGCTCACCTTCGGTCGTGCCCGCGCTCGTCGAACCCTCCAGTGATCGCGAACATCTCGAAACCCCAGTGTCGCCGTCGCGAATCCCTCACACCCTTTATATTTCCTCCCCTTCAATCCCCCTATTTTAGTTGATTTTCTTCGTCGATAATTTTCGAGGGAAACCGTGCAGTTTAGTACATACTGGCGACACCGTCTTCCGAGGAGATTCAGGATGTACACGTATGCGGGGGCGAACCATGTGGCTCCTCCTCAGTACCATCAGGCTCCCGCTCCACCGATTTACATTTCGCCGCCTCCTCAGCCGCCGCCGCCGCCGCAGCCCAAGCGCCGCAGGTGAGTTCTGCTTCATCTTCACCCGCCGGGACTCCTGAGCACGCACGTGCAGGAACTATTATAACCCCTCATAACATATTAACACAGATATTAAATCATTGATGACACGTTAGAAAGTAATGGAGATCTATAGGTGAGGACCTACTGGTAATTTGGGCATATTTTGGAGCCTTTTTGGTATCTGAGCTACTGCCAATTAGTAACTTGTTTGTTCATTCGATTCAGAAAAAATTCTCTTCTGCATTTTTCAATCAAAAATACGCAATAATTTCGTACATACTCTCTAAGAAGTTTTCTGCGATTAGTGAAAACCAAAAGCTCAACAAAAATTGCAATACATGTTTGTTTTTCGGGGCAAAAAAATGCAGTATCTAATCTGAATGACATTAACACAGATATGAAATGATTGATAATATATATTAGAATGTACAAAAGTCACCTACAAAGATACAAATGGTCAGGCTGTACACAAATACTATGGGAATTTGCCTATAATAGAGAATAAGCTTTGATTCAAATTTCAACAAACAATAGGCGGAGGCCTCGGGGATTTTGATTGATTTTTTTTTTCAATTCATCATCAAAATGAGATGATGATTTTCTTGGGTAGTAAAAAATGTCTTCCAGAGAATCATCAATCATTCAAAGTTGGAAACAAAGGAGTTTCACTAAAAAAAAAAAAAAAGTAGAATTGATGAAAAATTTCTCTTCATAATATAAAATTCCCTTCGTCGCAGAAAATGCTTTTAAAGTATCCCTAATATAAAGGAAATTATTGGGTAGACCCAAAAATGCAATTTGAAGCATGAGGAAAAATGAAACTTTTCGGACTTTATAAAGAGAATTTTGCGTTGAAATGGTGGCCGCGTTACTTGCCGCTGCATTCGTTTTTATTTTCTCTCATTACGTCTGCTAAAATGTAAGCGATATTCCTTGAGAAATTCTGTTCCCGGGAAATGTCGGAATAGTATAGGCTTCATCCTGTGGACTCTTCAGTTTTTTTTTTTTTTTTTTTTAGCTAGATACGGAGATTTCTCGCTTATTAGTCTACGTGGACATCTGGGACCAGTCGCAATCACCTTAGAACTGGAAAATACTTAAAAATCCTAATTTGTGGAAAAATACAATGTTGGGAATTTTTTGGACCAATAAATTGTAAATTTTGACACCTGATGCTCGGGCGAGCCAATGAATTTCCCCTGGGGAATGCTGGTCCCGATTTTCTACCGTTGGAACAAATGTCGATGATAGAAAAAAGAAAGTTCTTGTTGGAGCGATGGTGTAAGTTAGGTGTTTCCTGAAATCAGCGAAAAATTTTCTATAACACTTAACCTCTCACTTAATATATGTGTGTGGTTGTTCATTGTCTAAAAACCTTATGAAAATATTTGATTTTACTCATTAAAATGGGTCTCTGCAACAATAGGATTCGTAGTTGGATTCGGATTGCACGACCCGAAAACCATGAGTGTAGCTAGTTTTCATGAAATATTCCTATGAATTTGGAATAATTGTTGACCGTGAGTTATAAATACAGTTGATTGGAAATCGGAAGATTTCTAATGTTTGTTTAGTTGCGCTCAGGCGAGTTGAAAAAATAGATTTTTATTCACAACGTTTATACCTACTTTTATTAGTACATCTTCAGGGGTTACGAGTTGTGTTGGAGTATTGTGTGGTAAAGTAACTGAGTTAAACTTAAAAATACCAATATTTTTCTGAAACAGCTTTTCGTATAAGTACGCAACCACGAGGGACGCTTGTAAGCGAAAACCATCAGAAATATTTTCGTGACGCTGTCCGCGTTACATTTTTGAGTTTATGTAGCAAAGTAAAGACATACAATGTCAAAAATGAAATAAATGAAGTTTTTCTGACCGTTAAGAGCAACTTGTACAACCAATGGCATCTAAGAGAACCTGTGTTCGTTCTAGGTGTATAATTTGGGTAAAACCAGGCCAAAAATGGAGTTGAAGTCTCCAACCCCGCTTTTCTATCTTAGCCCTTTCCCGAGTAACAACCCGTTTTTAGGACGCCCCTCCGAAGTAAGGCTTTGTCACTTGAGTGGCGCTTAATGGAATTGATCCAGAAGGTCGTGGGACAACCCAAAAATTAGAAAAAAAAAACTAACTAGTTACAAGTGTTTCAGACCAAAAACGGGCAACACAAACTGTTTTTTATATTTTGGCTTTTGCCTTTTTTACAAAAAGATAAATTTTGGTTTTTTGAAACTGTGACTATGATGTACCGCCATGGAGAGTGTTGCCCAGCTAACGCCTGATGTTCAAACCTAGAGGATCATACGCTTCCCAAACATTTGCGGGGGCCCTTTCTGTTTGAAGCAGCGCCAACTTTTTCTGTTCGGGGTCTCGTACTTTTCAAGATTTTCACGCCGAAACAACCATCGGATGAAGCAACGGCATGCGGCTGACAAGGCATGGCGGCTTATGGGCAGATATTAGTTTTTTCTGACCAGTGATGATCTGTGGTTATTAACCCTTAGATTCAGCGCCGTCTCCGCTTTTCCAACATAAAAGACTTGATTGTTTATACACACCAACTCATACACACACATGGGTGTCTCGCAATCTGCCGACCCTTTGCATCTGAATAAGTTGGGGTTATTTGCGGACGTGAAGTTTTCCTCTTTTATGGTCGGTGGACAAACCTTACATCTGCGTTTGCCTCTTAATCGTTCTGTCCTATCTGATCGTTTGTGTGTCAGAATTTCTCCGATAGACAATAGACAATAAAGGCTTTGGGAGGATACCTTTTTGGTCTCTGAATTTGCTGAGAGGAGCGAGTTCAGATCTTTCAAAATGTTGTTCATCCTCTCATTGCCCAAAATATTTTTTTGTTTTAGCATTTTCCCTGGGTTAGTATTTTGCATTATCACGGGTAGTATATACAGGGTGTATCAGATAAGGTGCGCAGTACTTCACCCAACCAATTTCCAACTTAAAGTGCCTCCTAACGATTTTTTTTAGTTCACTCAGTTTTTGAATTTTTCACTTCCACGATTTTTTTCGTGTTTTCGACCTTGACTCAGCACAACGGCTATAACTCACATACAGCATTATGTAAAGTAAAAGTTGAAGATTCCGTTGGAAAGTGCGTAAAATTTTCTATCTTTCAAGCGCCAAACCGATTTTTTTTTCTCTCACATCGAGCTGGCGAAAAATCACTCTACATAGCAAACTTCAAGAAAATTTGAAAAAAGGTTTTTCAAACGTTCAGTAGTCCAATCCAATCTGCATTTGATCGGGTGCCTGTAACTTAAAAATTAAGCTTTCGAATGGTATATAAAAAAACAATTTTTACTATTTCATTTGGTCGAGAAAACCTTGTTTGAATGCAAAAAACAGCGAAGCAAGTCGAGGTTTTTGACGCTTGGTAATGAGTTTCAAATACGCAGGCAATTTTACCAACAAAATTAATCTGTTTTATATTCCAAGATGCAGTTTTAAATTTGAGCAATTATTTTCTCATACGTAATTACAGTAAACTTTCGAAATGTCCTCCATTTTGTTGAATGCACTAATGTGTCCTTTTGCGCATTGCATCAACAGCACTTCAAAGCTCTAGTCGGTTTTGTTTCATTTGATCTCCACAATCCATCATTCTTAGAATGTGATGATCTCTCGGCTCAATCCTGATGATATGCCTCTTGTGGGGAGAATGAATCTCTGGTTTCAAATGGACGGGTGTCCGGCCCACAGAACTCTAGCAGTAAGGGAATGGATCACCAACTTTGAAAACAGGTTAGAAACTGTGGTCATAATGCACATTAAAAGAAAAATAATTTTTCACTCAACATAAGGGAAAACACGTTGGAAATTTTTTTTTTAATTTAATTTTCAAATTTCTTGTAGTTGCATCAGCCAGTATGGACCCGTCCGATGGCACCCGCGCAGTCCTGACCTCTGGGGGAATCTCAAAGCAAAAGGAACAACGTCAGGATTTTAACCGATTTTCATCATTCTTTGTTTCGATTCGAGGGGATTTTGAAGTGATGCTGGTCAAAGAGTCCAATAGATGAAGGGATGCATCAGAGAGGATAACCCCCGGGTGTGAGTAAGTGTTCGAAAATGCCAAAAAATTAAGATTTTAACGACATTGATTTTGGAGGTTTTTTCCCTGTTGATTGTGCGAGGTCTGGTGATTAAGATTTCCATTTGTTTCCGAAGCTCAAAGAACATTTGCCAACGGAATGAATGATTTTAAAAAACATTTCGCAATTTTTCACATCGTAGGGCAACTGACTTTTTGGATAACTCTCGTACAGCTATTTTCTGAAAGTCATTTCTGTTGAATTTTCTGTGTTTTTAACTTACGGTCTTTAACGAGTTTGTTTTTAGGATTTGGAATGAAAGCAACTTCATTCGGTCTGATCAGAAGCTGAGGTGTCAGAGATGTGTGAGCGGCTATTGTCAATTTTCAATGAATGAATCAATTCTCGTCTTTGTGCTTGTGGTGAATAGGATGTCTTAACATATGGATAGGACTCTTAAATCACTTAATATCTGCTATGGGTTGACTTAGTCCCTTTTTTGGTTTATCATTTTCAATAATGAACTTTTGTAATTGTCCAAAAAGAGGGTTAACCCATCAAAATCTGTCGTTTCAAGTTTCAAGGTGTGTATTATCCGGAAATCGAGAAAAAAACCGTTGCTAATTATTACATAGAGATAAATTATTTCTTCATAAAAATAACCCTGCTCCGTAAATCACTGATGTATGTGTATTAGACATAGTATGGATCAATGCTAATACGCATCCCTCTACTGACGAGGCCTTCCTTCAGAGGGACTTCCTTAAAATAATAAAATGTAGTACACAACGAATTTTTGCTTACGAAGTCATGCTTCACGGCTTTAACTTGACAGTTCGAGGTGGTTAGTTGAGAGTGCGGGGGACCTGGGGAGAGATGAAGGAAGGAGCTCCGTCGCACCTGTTGAACGTCATCAAACTAATTTGATCGACATCGACCAACAAACTGACCGATCCACTAGCCCCACCTCCGGCCTGGGGATTGTTCTTAAGTTAACCCTGAGTCGTCAGGAAATAAGGAATCAATCCGTTCGGCTGGGTTACCTCCGGATGAAGGTTAACTTTTGATAAGGATGTTTTTTTTTTTTAACCGTCTTAAAAAAATGTACCCCTATGCACGTACGAATTTCTCGAAACTTCAAAATCACGAATTTCTAGAAATATCGAATCCCCTTTTAAAAAACATATTAGTAAGTAATGCACGCATCACAGGGTAATGCTCTATATCTGGTTTTCACATGACTAAACGTGCGACAAACGCCTCTTTTCATTGGAATATTACATGGAAACTTGCTACATTAATGTTTTTTGGCCACTACAATCCGAATTCTACAACAGCAATTGCTTTACTGCAATTATTTTCTTTAGACCCATTGTAATGCATAAAACCACGATGAACAACCCATTATACAGGGTGTCCCGCAAGTGCAAAAAAAAAAAAAAAAATAAAACTACATGATGAACAACCCATTTTTTTTCTCAATATATTTTTAAGAGTGTTTAAAAAATCTCGTATTAAAATTTTCGGCAATTCCCAACATTTTTGAGTTCAGCGTTAAATTTCCTATAAGACCGTTCTCACACATTCGCCATTTTTCGCTAGACGCTTGAAGAATGATTTTTTTCATGATAAAAACTTTGTCGAGAATTTAATCGCTTAAGCAGCGGTTGAAAGGATAGGCGTTTACAGAAACCCGATTTCATTAATGTTTTCCTGACAGAACAGGCAAAATTTCAACATGTTTCACAACTAGACGGTGTGCAAAATTTGGATCGAACGGAAAAGGAAATAACATATCAATTTAAAAAATCAATCAATTCTGAATAATGATTACTTAGGTGATGATATCCAAACAATTTGTGAAACGAGTTCCATGAAAATTTGGTTTTCAAGGCTTACTACGAACCCATTAGAACTTCCTTGAATGGGATGTGGCGTTTTGGGCGATTTAGGTACGTCTGAATTACGGCATTTTGGACTTCAAGAGTGAAGTACTTATCAGATCCAAATGTTCTGACTGTTTGAAAGAGAGAGAGCGTGAGATCTCTTCCAGCGGGAAGCTCACTGGTTGGTGCTGGGGTTCGTTCAGGTGGTGCTCACTGGTTGGTTCCCCAATCCGTTCATTGATGAACATTCATTTATAAAATCAGTAAAACGTTCCGTCAGTACGTATGCAGGTATAATCGAATTATTATAATTATCGATGAACATTTTTCAATTTAGATTGGATAAACCCGTTGAGTCTCCACGGACAGTGCTACTACCCGTTCTTGTAATGAGTTTTCACAATAAGAATGCGTTGCTCGATACTGAACCGCTCCATGGCTACAAGACGGAAAAACGACAAATGGTCTTCTAATCGGAGTGATAATAGATAACGAAAATGATAGAAACAGTGCTGACAAAGTTCAAACAAAGAAACCTCGTTCAATTAAAAAACTGTGTACTTTATGAAACACCCTTTAGTTAAACTTTTCAACTTCTAACTAGTAGTTAAGAAAAATAGTTAACGTGAAACTACTTTTTAGTACTACAGCACTATCCTACTATCCTATTTAGTTGTCGTTTATTAGAGTAATTAATCATGTTCAAAAGTGGTTTTTGTCCTCGGTGAAAAAATATTAAGCTCTGGTTCTTCACAATTTTGGAACCCATTGCAGTAGCTGCAATTCACGTCGAAAATTCCCCAAATGTGATAAGTGGACAAAGAAAAAAGCTGAGAATTCGGACACGACTTTGAAATCAAGAGTAGGACAACTAAATGCAACACCTACCTATGCTTCTTTTCTACCACAATTGCATTAAGTATGACATGAATAACTCAATTTCAAAAGGAACTCTTGATATAAAATTCCACAGCAATTATATCCGCTGACATAATAGACGATTTTTAGTATGTCTAAGCACGTTCACGTTCACAATCGTTTTTCTATTCTTTTTTTTAAATCGAAGTTCCAGTCCCTAGGAAGAGCTAGCGGATGAACGTAAATCGGCCCGACTGCGCCTATTCGATTCTTTAAAGCCACCCCTATCAATAACGAACATAAAAAACAACAGGAGTGTTATTTCGAAAGTTTTCGGCATTAACATTTTTAAATTTCAGCCCTTTGATTTCAATTTTTAACTGAGGATTGGCTGAGATCCATGCCGAGAATTCAGTCCCAACTAGACACCGAGTGTGATTTTCAACAACGTTTCATTAATTTCGTTCTGTAGTTTAGGATGGCGTTCAGCGGACGGACGGTTATTTTTTTTATTAAATTCTCCGATTCTAAAACATCTTGAAACGTAAAACAAATTGAAAAGGGGGGGGGGGGGTTGCATTTTTATTGGTCGATTTCAATGATTCATTATTGGAAATGATAAACCAACGATGTGCTCGTTATTTAACTTGTTTAACTTAATTTCCATTAATACTGAAAACGCACTCTACGTAGTTTTTAATTTTTTCGAAAAAAAAAACGATTTTTCAAAAAAAAATTTTAAAATATTTTACATATATGGAAAATCCAGAGAAAAAAGAATTTCGAAAAAATATCAATGGGAAGTTAGTCAAGAAAATGTTCGAAATGCGTGGTCCGCTAGAGGGCGGGCGCCATAAGCAGGCCTCGCCTTCCTCGTCCTCGAAGAGAATCGAGAAGTCAACAAAACTGATGAGTTATCTCTTCTCCTTCTTCTTTGTAATCTCTCCAAGTCATGGATACTATAAGCTAGATATAGATATTTAAAAAAAAATATATATGAAAGAGATAAAGTGAGTTGAAGCCTGCGGGATGAGGAGGGAACAGTAATAACTTCAGAAAATGGAATCTCCTGAAAAACTATGTTTTCCAGCACGAATGCCCCATTATCTCCGTTATAGTACAACTTATAGCCTCAATTTTTCAGAATGTTCGTAAGAATTTAAAACACAAACTGTGCTATGGATTTTGGGTATTTTTTCTCAAAACATCAGTTAAGTTTTAACGATTTTCGAAGATTCTGAGCCTAAACTTAAAGTTTTGTTTCAAAATCCCTCTAATTTTACCAAAATATCATGCATGAATTCGCATATTTAACAAAGCAAAACAAAAAATAGGGGAAAATAGGATGATAAGTTGAATAGGGCTGAGAAAATTGGGCGTGAAACTGTACTTTTCAAGGGGATTTCATCAACCTCTAAAAATTACTACCCTTTAGACATGTTAACTACTATCTTCTAGTTGGCAGTTACTTTTTTGATTATCAGCTACTTCAAAATTACTTTAGTTAGAAATACTTTTGTTGTTGGTAGTTTTGACTACATTATAACTACTGTAGTTATAGTTAGAAGTTATGATTGCAGTTTGCCCGTTGGAAGAGATGATGTCACCTGGGGGGGGTGTGAGCCCTGAAGGCTGGGGCGCGAATTTCCCAACTATTTCCTGCTCCGAGTTATTCTTCAAAGAATATGACTGCGAGCATACGAACCAGTATGTGAGCCCTCGGCATAATATAAGTGATGAATTAGTCGTGTAGAAATTTCAGATCGTAGCTCGGTAATGAGGAACATTTTGATAGTGTTGTGAGGTAGTGAGGGGAGGGGGGGGGGGTTGTCGACTTGAGCGGTGATTTATTTAAGAGGAGCCTCGGAGTTGATGATGAGATGGAGACGTGTCGTAATGAATGGAAGTGATTAATGGGGGACGCCCTCATGTTAATTGCGGATTAGGTAGCGGGGGCTCCTCTTCCCCGAGGGCCTGTTGACATAACCTGCCTGCACCGCTCCAGGGATTAGGTAATGAGCGTGTGACGCTCCACGTACGGCGCAAATCCGATAATCCGTACCCCCTCGTGTATCCACCTCGGAGGGGTTGACGGTTGAGGGAGCGGATCCTTTTTCCCCTTCTCCTTTCACCAGTTCCAGAAAAATAACAGTTCCGAACGGAAGAAATTTCAAGGATTTCAAACCGGGATCGGATCTTGTCGGCATGTAACGTGCTATACCTTTGGACTAACGGGTGTGCGTCATGCGCCTTAGAATGAGGCCCAAAAGCGCATTTTTTTCATGTGTAAAAGCGAGAGATTTCCTGCTATTCTTCATCTTTTAATAGTTTTTCGTTCATTCATTTTCCCCATAACACCTTCAGTGTTCTGTATCGTTTGGTGGTGTAGATGCTTACTACGCTTTTAATGTAATGCATAGTTGGACAAACAGATCGAAATCTGTAAGTGATATAACGGCTCCAGCTCGCGCTTTAGCCTATTAGTTCCCTAATAGTTCCCTTCGGATTCGCGCTTTCAACACTTGAAATTCAAGATGTTTTTGGAACCACCGTGTCCAACTAGCCAAAACCTTTATCCGAGAGTAAAATGCTCGAGTGTCACATTTTTACTCCCCAACGAGCCCATTATATTAGGAAGTAATGTAGACTTTTACTCTCAATGTCCAGCTCCCAACAGAGTCCATTATATTATTAAGAAATGTCAACTTTTACTTTCAATATCCAGTTTCACATAATGGAATGAAAAGTGATGCCCCATTTACTTTACTTACCCAACAGAGTCCATTATAGTGGAAAGTAATGTCTATTTATACGATGCTCGCCCAGATCCTTTACTCCATTCCCTTTCCAAATAGAAAATTCAGAATTTACGACTTTTTTTTCGCTGTCGAGAATTAGGGACGAAAAAAAAAAAAAAACTCTTTCATAGTGAAAATTGATTTTTGATTGATTTTTAAACACTAAAATATAATCTTGATTGAATCGGTCGAGAATTCTCTCCTGAGTAGCGGCGACAAAATTTGTCGAAAATGGGAAGTTTTGTCGGTATTGTATTTCCCCTCTTCTGTCATGAAATGGTAAATTTTCGAGATTTTAGTTGCTCAAGTATATTTTTTTCATGTTTGGGTTGCTCTCCCCCCCACCGTTTGGATCAATTCTAATACGAGTCCCTATATTGATGAAGCCTTGCATCAGAGAGACTCCATAAAAAAATTCTCGCTCTTTCTCAATGCAGAGGAACTTTCCCGGAAAACCTGGAAAATCTGGTCAAAAACTTGCCGAAAACATGGTTGTTTGCTGCTTCTACCGACATAGGCAAGTGGGGTGTCATTTTCTAGTAGTTTTCGAGGCCAAATCCACTGAGATAGGTTTAGGATCCGTAAAATTCACCCAAAGCAAATAATTGAACGAACGTTATTCAGAGCTCAATAACCACATGTATGGAAATTTCCAGCGTTCTCATAGTGCAGTGAATATTTCTCCTTTTGAGTACAACCTTTTTCATTGAAATTCAACGTAAAAATGTTTTATTGCATGTGAAAATGTTACATTAAATCTGAATATACGAGTTTACTACCCTACCTCATACTACAATTGGTAAACCTAGGTCAGTGATCCGTGTAAGCGGGGTTATCTAGTATGGAAATAAAAAAACCGTTTGTAATGAGTTGTAGCTTCGTTTCGTTTTAGGGATGAAACCAATCCTGAAGAGGGCTGAAAGAACTCCATAGATGTATAGCTACTCGCGCTTGGTTAGATGCTCGCACATTCTTTGGTGAACTCTAGCTCATCTTCTTGCTCCTCGATCCTAGAGCCGACATATTTGCTTCCTGCAAACACCCCTTGATCTTCACCACTAGGAATTTTGCCGCAAACAAAGAATGGCATGGATCGGTCGAGAATTCTCGCTTGAGCAGCGATTAAAAGGATTGTCTATTACCCTTTACATTCCCCTTCTTGCCAGCAAAAGCAGAATTTCCGATGTGTTTCAGAAGTAGACTAAAATTAGGATCGAACGGAATAAAAACAACGAATATCGGTTGATATCTTGAGTAATTGAAAAAATTAGATATTTTAAGGCCTACACCCTCTTATTTGATAATTAGGATGGAACTTCAGTTCAGTTAAGGTAGAGGTCAACTCCACGGTTCATTATGAACTTATCATTCCGTGGGCACCTGTTTTTTTTAATCATTGGCCAATGAACTTTTGATTTCGCTTTTTCTTTTGTGTTTGAGTTACATCATATCTACCGTTTTTCGAGTTTTTTTTTTTCAGTTCGGTATATTCAAATGTGCCAATAAATCTATCTATCTATCTACTTCAGTCATGAAATTAGAAACTTTGGAGATTGGTTGCTCAACTAGAGTGAAATTCGGAGCGAATTGTAAATACTCCTATAGTTTTTTCCATAGATGCTGTCTAAAACGGTTTTGTAGTCAGTTCGATTTTTCTCGCTTTCAAACGCAGCATTGGATGAAATACGTCGACAGACTTAGCGAAGGGAACTGAGCGCTGGTCGTCTTGTCAGAAACTTGTTGTTTCTGTTTTTACAACTACAACAGCCGGAAATTCGATTTCCAAGGAAGGGAAATATTTCGACGGGAGGCTTGCTGCCAACATTTTCCTGTTATTCCCTACTCCAAAACATACAAAACAGCAAACAAACAACAAACCGTAGACGGCCTTGGAGCTATGTTGTTGAAAAGCCGAGGCGAAAACACCCGAGCCTGCCCATTGTTTTCTTGAAAATCCCCCTTCAATTTATTTGAAACTTCATTTAACACCTCCAAGGTCGTTGAAAAACAAAAAAAAATTATATATAAAGAAAAAACGAAATTTGAAAATACCCTACTACGGACGAATCTTTTTCCAAATAAATGAATATCCGATGTCTGATTGTTACTTTGATTACAGATTGTTCTACACTTGGCCGCTAACGCGAGCGCCTAACGAAGATTCATGCTATCAATATCAATTTTAATAGTACGTACCACGTGAAATCAATCTAAACTCGGTATTAGGTTACATTATCAAGGTTCTACATTCACCTAGCGGAGCTAAACAAAAGTTAGGTTATCACTGGGTATCGCTTATCAGGCGCCGCGTCGTCTCAAAATTCCCGTTTTTGTAAATTTCACTTCAAAAATTTGCTCTAGGAATGTGGAAAATGTTGACGGTCTTTCGTACGGTATCCTCAAGATTTGAGAGTACCTAATTTGAAAATAAGGGGCCAGTTTTTTGGACGCCTATTGGAATTGTTCAAGGGGGGTGTTAAACATGCCAAAATATAAGAAGATAAATACAATTTATTTATCTAATAAATGCATACAAATACGTTTCAGACCATTCTGAGGCCGAATCCGTGAAAAAATCGATAAGTCCATCGATGTGTTAATGATAAATTTTGTAGTTTTTTGCTCAGCTCTTTGAAATTCACTTTAGTTGTATAAGAAAATCCAGACGTTTCGAATTTCACGTCAGAAGGGAGGAATCGGACGGGTAATAGCGAAAAATGTGGTTTTCCCGCGACTGAGGACGCTACTCAGGCTATAATTCTCAAACGATTTTCATGATTCTTATTTCGTTTGATCCCAATTTCAGTCGAGTTGTGCAACAACTCGATTTAGCTTTTGGTGACAGGAGGGTAATGGAGGGAGTTACAGCCACTTCTGACAACCTGAATTCTGGACCAATTCATGTCATCCTTTTTTTGATAAAGTGATATTTTGGTTTAGTGTTCGGAAATATTCCAGCTCAATCAATTTTCAGTATGGAAGAAGGTGAATGGTGGGAGTAATGGTTAAAACAGTTAGTTCTACACCATTTTCATCTAATTTTATTGATTTGGAACCATTTTTTTTCGAATTCTTTTCTAGTTGTGCAAAAAACCTTGGAAATGGTAAATTTTGTGTTTGGTAGAGGGAATGGGGGGGAAATAGTGATTAGTCCATTCCAGATCTATTCATACATCTCACACTGCCGAATTTCCTGATTCTTTCTTGTTCGATTGGTCTTGTTTTGAAACAAATTCAAGATCTTTCTCATTTATTCATGGAAAGGGGCGAATGGAAGGGGTAATAGTGATTAATCGTTGTCTTCACTATTTCTAAGTTCTTTTTTCAACGATGCTCCGTGGTGCATTAATACTCAGAAATTTTGAATTTGATTCCGTGAATTCCAGCGATTCTCATATCTACTGAAATTATCAGAGCATTTCCGTACTTATTCTGTTCAATTACGAATTATGTTTGGTTTTTGCCAATACTTATCATGTGTTTATAATTATGTTTATGAGTGTGATCATATAAAAACTGAGCATAGGGACGTTCCAGTAATGCTTGCTTTACTTATGCGCATGCTTTATGTTTTGAAGATAAGGTAATATATTTCTTTTATGTTAAAAAATCGGGATTATTTGCTATGGGTGATTTACCCTGACGTTACCGTTCCGAAATGCGTCAGGGGGAGGTAACGCCCAAGGACAAAGGAAGCTGAGGTTCGTATGACATGCGGGCTGTTGACGTCTTCTCTGGCAGCCTTCCCACGCGAATCTCATCGCTTGATTCGAAAGTAAATCATTGTGGTCAAGATGAGTGAGATCATTTTTAAATCAGCATAATAGGAATTTATTCGAATGACGAGAGAGAAAGACAGATAGGGAGAGAGACCGATAATGAATGTTGTAGGGATGTGACGTTCCACAAAAAATCCGGGTCGGTTCCAATTAGCCGTTCCAATTCCAAACTGTTCCAGCTATTTTGATCACCAAAGCCACCTTATGTTGCGCACGAGACTGCCGAAAACCTCCTGTTGTTAATTTCTAATATAATCACACTAATGTCCAAAATCACAACAAGAATATCAAAGGAAGCCGAAAATTAATGAAGAAATGTATTAATTTTGAAATTTTAGATTCGCTTGATATCATGAAAAAGTGCATCCTCATTTGATTGTTTTGGTCTCACGCAACTAGATGATTCTATGCCCAAAATTTTACCATAAAATGTACTTACATTTGTACTTACAAAACAATGAGCTAAATCGAAATGATACTATCAAATTTGAAATAATCCGTACATTAATTTTTTGCAGTCGAATATTACTCGGAAAAAGTTCTTTTGATGAACAATTTTTAATAAACATCATCTTTATTCTCAAATCTCTACAATATTTAAGGTGAATGTGCACGTGGTACTATAATCTTTGAAAATTCCCTCATACGATGATGCTCCATTGTGGCGTAGCAAAAGTAACAATAATTAATTTAATTTAATTATATATGGATTAGGTATGTAGAATAGAACATTTCAGGAGCCAATTGAATAAAAGAACGGTGGCGGTGGGTACTGTCCAGCGTATACACTGAATGCCAAAAACGGTTTGCATGTGTCCGGGATCTTGAAAAACAAGTTAAATGTCATATAATTAAAACACACTTTGAAAATGGCAAATACATTCTATCAAGCTAGAGACATCAATAGAACACCTTTTTCTTACACCTTACAACTTTTTACCGTCACAATGAATTCGTAAGGGAGGAATGTTGAGGGAAGCGTAGCACTCATAGAGCTGAACTAAATTCAATTCCTCAAAACAATTTTTACGGCTACCAACTTTGGAATTTGGATAGACGGTAAGATTGAAGAAAGAAAATAAGTTAAATCAAAGAGTTCGATGGAGAATTCACATTACTTTAACTTGTGATTCGGAAAGAAACAGTAATTTGTGAAAATATGACCAGGCAAATGAGAATCATTAAAGCGAAAATCTACTAAACAATTGATAACTACAACGGTTGAAATAATTTTCCTACTGTTCATATTTTCTGTTTATACCTTGGATTCGTAGAGATGTGTCGTTTGTTGAAGGCCCGATGGAACGGAACAAGGGGAAATTATTTATTTATTGATTTATTTTCGACTAGAAAAGAAAAAAAAGAACAAAATTGCATGTGTAATTACAAATTAATTCTAAAGAAAACAACAACAAATAAAAACGGAAATTATACAAAGGTTTAAGTACAGATGAACTTGGGTTCCAAGGTGGAGTCTTGAGTCGCTTGACAAAAAAGGAATAATAATAATGAAAAAATTTACTCGCTGATTAAATCATTGCACAAAAGAATGAAAAGAACACCCAAAAGAAAAATTGAAAACAAAAATAATATGATTAGACGTTAGTTAAGATACAACCACAAAAAATATAATACACTTTTTACTCTATATTCTGTGGATAGAACGAAGGTTCAATGAAATTGAAGATTTGTAATCCTTAAAATTAATTTTGTTGGTATATACAAATTTTAACGCAACCACATATGCATTTTTGCGATTAAATTCAGTCCGGCAGCGAGGTAATGCGTTGTTAGAAAAATTTGACATTCTAGCGGTCAATAATTGGGACGCATGTTCATCTATTATACCGGTTCCAAAAACTTGATTCTATTAAAAAAATATCTTTCTTTTTGGAAGCAATAAAATCAGAATAAAGTTTAGCAGTAGGACACCTGAAGGGTTAATATGATAACATTTCGTAAAGAGAATTTTGCACTGTCTGAAATGGATTGAGATGTGTTTTAAGTCTGCTACCCCAGATCGTAATGCCGCCCGGGCGTTGGAACGCGTAGTCTTGTCCAATAAGTTTATTCCTATTTGTAAATGCTGAAGTCTGACCTTATTTTGACTATCGACCTGTTGTAATGTTTGCTGGAACCCAGCCCCAGCAGGTCCATTGACTTATAAGCCCGCCCGATCGTTGCTAAAAGGCACTTGATGCCGATTCAAACGGCTGCTGTAGAAGAAAAGGAATTGGAGCCAGGTAACGAATTTCGCCAGGATTACAATTGGAACTGATGTCGCCAAAGATCGGAGCAAGTAAGTCGGCTCTATCCCTGGTGGAGAAGCTCATCAAAGTTGGGAGCCGTTCGATCAACTCACAGATTTCTGGAAAACGGTTAAGCCTACAACGTGTATGATGGTGTAGACGGCTCAGGAAGCTGAAAGCATTTAAAAACAACAATGAACCTCAGAAATCAACCTTTCTTCGATTTTTGGCCGCTTTTTCCCCATCGCGGACCACTGCCCGCTGCATGTCTGGAAGTTTTGTATCTTTTTAGACGTTTGTCCTTACTAAGGAATAAAAGTAAAAACGAATAATTTAATACCAGCTGGTTTAATGATAGATAACTTTGAGATCTTGGCCATGAAGATCGCATGTATATCAGATGTGTCGATCATTATTACTCACCTATTATTACTGTTGTTCTCATTCACACTCGTGTTGACGTGTTTCTGCTCCCGGCTCTACCAAGGTCACGGATATGCTGTATTCACTTTCATTTCTGACGGATTTTGGTTCCGTCTGTATGTCTGCGGACACGCACCGCAGGTCCTTCCTGCACCCTAACAAACTGTGTGAACTCAATCCAGAATGCAGTACAACACAAGGAATTCTTCCCTATTTCAATCCCTTGTCAACATATGAGTTTTGTTAATTTTATTATTATTATTATTATTATTATATTGATAATAAGCCTTCGTTATCGTATTGCGAAAAATAAATGTAACGGCCCCTCAAATGTTGTCCTTCTACGTTTTAAGATGCGTGGATTCCACAGCCCGCTGTACAACCCATAAAAGGCTGTAGAATTTATGTAAAAGTTATTCAAAGTATTTTACGGAGATTTATTATTTCTTTTCTAGATAGCCCTTCCAATTCACTGATCTATGTTTGTTAGGTATTCTTTGTGGTGCATTATCCAACCTCGCGCTTCCATGTCTTGTAATTGCATTCAAGAAGATAATACTTGGGTTGCGCCAGCCACGCTGTCTAGCCCAGACCTCCCCTTTGAACAAGCTTTGCAGCCCGGCCGTCTACCTAGCAAAGTGCTTGAATGGTGAGCGACCGGACGATCTTACAGTGTTCTCATTCGATTCTCCTTACTAATTTCTATCTAAATCATACAAAAAACTATCCTTTTACATCATAAGTTTTTGATATTTCGATTTTTTTTGAATAGTTTAATAGTTGATTATCACATCCTGAATCGATTTCGGATTTTCGAGCCATGTTTCGTAAACATTGGTCCTCTCGTTTGGGCAAAAAAATTCAAGAGGTGGATGGACGGATTTAAAAAAAAAAGTTATTCCATTTTTGATATCTACGTGTGTTGAAACGTAAACCATCAAATTAGTGAGGGGGGAGGGGGGGGGGTCGTTAAAAAATGTCCTCCTTGGTCGGCTACAAAAGATTTATTATTGAAAATAATGAACCAAAATACTTTGGCAGGTTGCTGAAACTTTAAAATATTGTTTGACTGTAGATAATGGTATTTACAACGGTAGCGTCGATACAGATGGATTTCTTCGAAGGAATATTTGAAAAACATCATCAAAACCTCTTCAACTTCCACGCAGGTGGATCGGAGAGAAATATTGGACCTTCATGCAAAAAGACCGTCAATAGGCCATGTGCCACCAAAATGTTAGCGTAGATTTCAGAAAGGCAGCCTGCTGTTGGGGGAGGAATACCCATCCAGGTGGGATTGTGCTCAGGAGGGATTTGTTTGGTAGAATGTCAACTGGGGAGTTATATAAGGCGTGGTGGGATCGTGGTGAATGTGAAAACTGACCTTGGTCATCCCTACCGATTAATTTGCCTTCCTGGGTCGAGCTACGTGCTCCAGGCTCCGTTTCGCTCTCGTTGTTTTCTGTTGCTTCTCCGACTCCCTAACAGCTTGACGGGATTGTGATGCCTTGTTGCCTCGTTTGTTTTGTCAATTGTTGGATCTCTAGAATCCGCCTTTTCCTGGTATCTACCTGACGTCAAATGTCTTCTGAAAGAGGCGCAAAAGTCAAACGGAAGCTGCACCTTATCTGGAGAATTTCTGGTTGTGATAGTTGAGTTGACGTTGTCCATACCGGTGGTCAGTTCTGATTTACCTCCATGGAAACGTTAATTTATGCATCAAATTTGAAGAACTCATTCAGATTGCACATTTTGCCTGGCAACCCGTCCATGGTGCCTGACAAAATATACAATTGTGACAGCTGCACTGTAATGGTATTATATTGGTAGTGTATATTGTTATGCTCTAAAATCTTATAATCAACAATTGGTATTGGAAAAAACTGCTTAAATTTTGATAACTGCCTCCAAGCCTGCCTGTAGATAGCAGAAACCACGTTTTAAATTTTGGGAGATGAAAACGAGATTTTCCTCCTTAAAATTCTAGGGTTGACGGAGAAAAGACAATCTCATATACATTTTAACACGGTCGAATCATTGGTAGCTGCTCCGCATGCGCAAACTTGAAATCTGTTTAACAAGCCTAATTCCTATAATTTTCATCCGATTTTAATGAAATTTTCGAGGAATTTGCGGATTAGGATGTAGTGGGTCCCCTATAAGTTTTATTGAAACCGGATATGGGACTTTTGTTTGGGAGTTTTACAGAGGAACTGCTAAAGGTTGGTTTTCACCGAGTAAAATTTATGAGAATGTCGTCCTAACGTCTTCGGCACATCTAGAGGAAAATTACGATGCATGGAGACACACTGATCAGCTGAAGGATTCTTGTAGCTTATTTCTCTTTTAATCGATCACGGAGATGAAATATAAATAGAACTGTTTTAGAGATATCTAGTATACAATTACGAGTAACAGAACTGATAAACCTTTTGAAATAATTTCCGGCGTTTTTTTCTCAACAGTAATTGATGAATTATCGTAATGACATTAAAAATCTTGTATTTGACTGTAACTTTAGCCCATTTACAAGCATAATTTTCCCGTTGCCTGATTTCGACGTTTTACGTTCGATCAATGCATGTTTAGTTATGTTCCATCTTGTTTTACCATTTCTCCCAACCATATGATTCCCATAAGATCCCAGAATGGAATCTTTTAGGGTCATATTTAAAACATTTCAATCGTCTATACGTTCATTTTACGGACATGTACTAGGAATCTGCCACGCCAACTAGACAGGCGTTTTCCCATATTACTTTTGTGGGACTGCAAAGCGACTCCATCAGAGAGTGACTAGTTTAAAGTAGAAAACAATCTAGATAAAAGGTCATTAAGGGTTTCGGGATTCTATCCCACTCTGAGTCGATAACGAAATCTGTAGATGATTGTCTACGAGCTAATACGCACAATCTCTGATAATGTCATCAAATTAGAACTGAAACGTAGAAAACTCCGACCGAAACAAGGATTTTCCACTGGCTGATCTAGAATCAACGGAGTTCTGTAGGCAGCTAGATCCAGTATGCAAATGGAAACTTGTATTTTTGGTTATTTTTAAGTTAGACAAATACATGGATTCTCTATCTTCGGTGATAACGTTAGAATGTTTGTGATGACAATACAGCGAAGTTGACTTTGAATGATTCTGCAAAAATTACATGAGGACTAGATGATTAATTTCTACAGACTTTTCACTAACGGAACCGAAATGATTCGACACATTTGATGTGAAGTTCGTTCTTAATACGCATTTGCACGATGCGAGGAGGCGGTCCTCAGCTGACTGGTACCATCCCCTCGTGTGGAGCTGCCCTCGTGTGGAGTTCTGGGATACAGTAACGTTCTAGTCCAGTAGATTTCATGTCAGCCCAGTTCCCCTCCCCACCAAAAATCTGAGATGGTGTCACTTGCTGGAATTGTGTGAACCACGGGAGGTGTCGCAGTTTAGTTGTCTCTCCTGTTTGAGATTGAATGATCAATGGTGACCCTTATTCGCGGTCTTGGCCTTGAAGTTATTAGGTGCCACTCCTTTTAACTCAGATATCGCTTGCCTTAGGTCATTCCTGTCATATATACCACGCTGCTTTGAACAACTTGGACATGTTTATAGGAGACCCATCGTTATTAGGGGCCATATCTTGTTTCTTGTCCTGGTCATTTGGCATGTGGCCCAGTCATCCTCTCTCAACATATCAGTCGCTGAATGACAGTGCACCTGCTATCCACTTGGCAACTACGTCATGACGTAGAAGGAAGCCTCCAGGAGCTCGTGGACACTGCTGCACCACAGTGATACAGATTCTCATTTTTACCTCAACAGGCTCGGCAAAGTGTTAGTTCTCATGTTTACCTCAACAGGCTCGGCAAAGTGTACTGTCCCACGACTACCTCACGAACACCTCACAACGGGGGCTATTTCAGCCACTCCGACGGCATGAAAATGTTGCTAGTCACAGGCTTCGATGCTCTCTGCACCCGATTCCACCCTCAGGAAGGAAATTGGAGATTCAGGCACTGTCGGAGTTCTTTACCTTCCACTGAATCATTCAGAGCAGCAGCGAACTCAGCGAATGAGCTGTGTTTGGTGCACACACATGGACTGACACCACTCGAAAGTTGTTCAGAATGGTCTCGAATGCAAAATCCTACTGGAAATTTTGATCTCATCCCTCAAAAAGCTAAAACAAAGCTTTCGCTACATGGTGGTAGACTGAACAAAAACGTTCAATATCCCCTCAAAATGTGTTGGTTTACGTTCCAAGATAAGTAGATTCTCAAAAATGGAATAAAAACATCCTTCCATCTACTGAAAACCGTTTGAAGATTTTCTGCGAAACTACAGGACCAAAGAAATTTGGATGATCATCTATTTTCCTGGAAACTGCCCTCAATCTAGAGACTCAGTTTAATATGGTATCTGCATTCCACTGATCTGAATTTTTTTAATCATCCAAAAGTGGAAACAATGCGTCCGCTGCCTGTAGGTCAACACGGATGTAATAGGCAGTACCGGCCTAGTAATACATAAAACTATTCACTTTTGGTGAAATACATAGAGACAAATAGTTAAGTAGGTTATTCGTGGTAGAGAGACAAACACAACAACTTCTTAATAAGTACAAAGTAGATGCAAACATACTCTAGATATAGTTATATTTTTATTCTATTCTTACGCGGGGTATTATCCAAGTCAACCAACTTGAGTTGTAGATAACTACGGATCTGATGAAACTATTGCGAAGCTTCTTTTTGTGGGCCATTTACCAGGTTTACCGCCTCGACAATAACAAATGATGGGATGCGAAGGATAACGGGAGAAATCATAACATGAGATATCCAATCCGAGGAGGCTCATCTGACTGCCCACCCGCTCTCTTAATGACCCGGGGAAGAAGTTGTTAACGGGTGGAACTCAAACCCAGGGGACTGACAACGAAACGGGCGATAGAACACGCTCCGGCTCACCTTCTCTACCAAACGAGGATCACAATGGTCTCACCGGCCCAGAAACAGTGGTTCTATTTTACGAGTTTTATTTAGGACGAAACGGATCCAAAAACAAACGGATGATGTGGGTCATTGGAGCGGCCGAGCGTATTGTCCGCATTCGGAGCAATTTTATGTGACAATTTCATGGTCGTCATCCCTACTAAGATAAAATATTTTAAATTTAACGAAACATCTACTTCTGAGTAACAAAGTCTGTCGTTCGCCCTACTCGACGCCCAGTCGCCCTAGACCCCAAAAAGCTGGTCAAAATTCAAAGAAACAAAAGTCCCATAAATTAATATATTTTTATGGATAAATTTTCATTTTCCATTCTTCTGGTGTCAGAACAGTGAAACTTTTTTCCCGTCAAGTGAGAGAACCGAATTTGGTGACAATACATTTTCTAAGATATGCCGAAAAACTAGCTTAGACGACCTTGGACTACCGCGTTAAAGTCGCCAGCGAATCAAATCATAATCCTGGAAGAATCAGGAGGTACAGTGTGCCGTAAGAGCCGATTTGACGTAATTTTTCCAAAAAAACGAGCTGTTTTAGAGAAATCTGACGTTAGACAGCCCCCCCCCCCCCCCCCCCCCCAATGTTGATATGGATATTAATTATCCATGGGCTGAACTCCAGTTCAATACTGAAATTAAGTTATTTTATTGTAAAAACTGTTCTTCCAGTCGAGGTTGAAGCAGACATGACACCAGGCATGGTATTATGACAGGAAAAACCCTAACTTCACGTCTATTTTTCATTCGGATTGGCCCTAATATGAGAACTGTTGATCGTATCGGCTTGGAAATTATGTTATTCATTTGAGAGTCTGGAAAACATATAAAACCTCACGAAACACGATATACCTGAGGTGAAAATACCTTACAAATTTCAACCTGGCCCGTAGAAAAAGGGGAAGACGGATGTGAAACTGTGTTAAGTCGTATTTATCCAAAGTAATTGTTTAGAAATTATGTTCTTTCAAAATTTTAAAATTATAAGAACATTGTAGCGATAAGATTGATGTAGACAGAACGTATTTTTCGTAATCGTGTGTTTTACATGCCGTACTGGAGACAACTTACACCCATGAGTAATTCACCAAGGCTGGCATCATCACTGGATAAATCACTGGATTGGCACGAATTTTATTGATTGACTAAATATAATACTATCTTTATAAGTTATCCACCAGGAAACGGGGTGTTGTTTCATGAAGGCTGGAATTTTGTTATTCATTTATATTCCGACGTTTCGGAGTGGTGGAACACTCCATCATCAGGGAATCCAGGACAGCATATAATTTAATATTATTTGTAACACCCCACACCACAGGGTCTTACATTATAATATTACTATGTCTAAGAATAAGTACCTTTTTTTATATTGATATACTTACAATATCTTTTGGACATACATCCTCGTCATATTAATATCCCATATGAACAATGAATCCTAATTTAAAATAACCAAACCATTAGCATCATACGTAAAAAACAACATATTTAAAATTACATTATTACTTTAAATGATTACCTTTTTTTATTTATCCAGCAATTCTTCATAGCCCTACCTGATATACTACTGTGATCAACAATATATTCTAGTAATATATCTGTACCTATAACAACAATTACAATAATACTTAAACATTTACATAACACTTTTTGACTAGAATTTAAAGATCACCGACAGTTAGGAATTTAATTAAGTTCAGATACATTTAATTTATCTTTAGTAATAACAAAACCACATTTCAGGTAGAAATAACCTACCTTACCTAATCATTTACAGGCTTATATGTCGTCCTGGATCCCCTGATGATGGAGTGTTCCACCACTCAAAAACGTCGGAATATAAATGAATAAATGAATAACAAAATTCCAGCCTTCATGAAACAACACCCCGCTTCCTGGTGGATAACCTATAAAGGTTAAAATAAGGGTAACAAGATGACAAATAAAAATTATACTATCTGTAATAACTTTTTTTTGTGATTTTGCCGAAAATAATAAGTTTATTTAATAATTGTCTGTCAAAATAACTTTTTTTGTTTTGTTTTCGCCCATTCATGATGTTTATACTAAAAATAACAAACATTTTTTGGGATTTCTTAATAAAATCATCATTCTGGGTGAAAATTATAGTTTTTTAGCCAAAATTACTACTTGTAGTTGTTTCTGCCTGCAGCACTGCCCTACAGTCCCATTCGTGATATTTTTACTCAAAATCACAAACTTTTCTTGTGATTTTTTGAAACTTTCGAACTGATTTTTTGAAACTTTTGAACTTTTCTTGTGATTCTGAGCTCCTCTAATGGTTATTTTGACTGAAAATCAATAAATTGGACTATTGATTTTCTATAAAACGACAACAAAAAAATGTGATTTTCAGCTAAATCGAAACAAAAATGTAAAAAACCGATAAAAACATTTTCAATTTGTGAATATGATTGCAATCATATTCATGACCATATTCATAATCATTTTCACAAAATTCCACATTATGATTTTATTCATGTTCACGTTTAAGTACTCTCATCTCAGCAGGAGGTGAAGACTGATTGGAAACAGTGTCGCATGTCGATGCCCGTTGTACGGTCGCCTCGTGACCATAAAACGCTGAACAGGGAGTTCACGAGGACGACAGTCGGTTGTTTGCGGGGTTACGAGCGAGACCCCGGAACCGTCTTGGCGGCGGAGGAGCCTCCGAGCGGTTTTCGCCGACTCCGCAGAGATGAGTCCGGAGCCCGGGGCACGTCCCCCCTGTCCGCGGGCGGCTCCGCTTGCTGACGAGGTGTCTGCGGGACGCGAGTTTGGCCGCAGGTGCCGCGACGAATCGGTGACCAATCGGCCGATGGCCTCCATCTCTTGCTGTCGGCCTCCGGACAGGGGACCCACCTCCCCTGCCCCGCACACTCTGTCTGGACCCTCCGACGAGGCACCTTCAGCTTCCACAGGTTGGAAAGCTCTGCTCCTTGTTGCTCTCCATCCACCTGAGAGAAATAGAAAGAGAGAATGAGATTGGAGGGGGATGAGAGAGAAAGAGATTGACGTGGTTTATTTATGCAACCAGGGAAGATTAGGATCATGTGGTCCTCCCTTCCATTTTCCCTGGAAATGACGTTTGAAACACTTCTAGGATAATCGTTTTACAAGTACACTTATTAAACTCAAAACGAAAATGAAACATATACTTCTTACAATAAAATTAACCATCGAACTATCAATATAAACAGTTATATATTTGTAACTTCATTATAACCTACTCGTAATCACCTTCCAATTGTGCAAAATGGTCACAATGTAAGTTCATTATACGTTGTATGAATTCCTAAAGGACGCTACAGTTTTGTCTGAATCGTATTAGCCTTATACGTCTTAACAGTCTGTCTAACTGTGTGTGTGTGTGTGTGTTTTTTTTTTTAATTAATGTTTTACAAATGAAGATCAATAACACCAAAATTTTGACGAAGTATACAATATAGCTATCACTAATTAATACATCTTAACTTGATCATATAATACATGTTTTCCTCACTTCCATTTCTTCTTCTTTTTACATACCTCATAATAGTAACATCCAAAAACACCTTAACGATTAATACAATACAACAAAATAACAATAAAATGTAACAACTTGAATTTACAATATCCAATTCCTTCACGTGTATTTCCTATTTTCTGTGGCTGATGCTAATCGCTGTACTGTACCCCCTTAACCAATTACTCGATATTCATAACTATATCTATACCTGTATAAAAACAATTTTCTAGTTTTTTTCCCCTCTAGACTCCCGAGTAATTGAATTGTTCTACGAGGAATGGCCTGTAACTGCCAGCTTCCCTCAGGTACTGTTCCAGTCCTCTCAAAAATCCATTCCCATTTAAAACATAAATCACATCCGGACATACTGCCAAATAATGAAAAGGTATCTCCAGTTCACCCAAATTACACAATGAGTATCTTTTGACCGATCTCTCCCTCCACCATCTGAAATTCAGAGTCAGCCCTTCTGATCTCGCCCTGAACACTTACTCGCACGACATTCAAGGATGGACTCGAAGTACCTTCCACCACCGACCTGTCAAACTGTGCATATGGTGTTGAAATCCAATCACATCTAACCAGGACCTTACACATTAATATCGTATTCTTAGTCTACGTTCAAGTTGAATAAAATAAAATTAAGTTCTTGTAATTTCAAGTGGTAAATTGCTAAATTTAATATTTTGAGAGTAAATGGTTTTTGACATTTTATGTCTTTACTTTGCTACATAAACTCGAAAATTTAACGCGGACAGCGTCACGAAAATATTTCTGATGGTTTTCGCTTACAACCGATCCGTTGCTACGGATCATTATCTTCGAAATTTGTGATCGTACAAAACTCGTTCACCACTCATTTGAAAGCTGTTGATTTACTTAATCTTGTTACGTTCACATTTGGAACCTCAGTGACCAAAGATGGAACTATTGTTTACTAACTGTGACAGTACTGACATTATGTCTTTACAAATTCGAAATTGAAATCAGTGACCAAACGATGGAACCATTACATCGTAACCATCGACGAGCACAATCGAACGTAGTTATCATTGGTCCTACAAAACGGCACTCGTTGGAACTAGTGCGCGAATATCGTTTACGCAAAAAGCTGCTCATGGCAGCTTATCCACAAATGAACAAATGAAATTGAAATTGGCGAGGTACGTGATACATTTATCGAGACGCCTCATCCTCTCGCGGACGTTGAATTTGATAAGCGTTTTACATCAAAACTAGCCTCCAATTGGAAGTACGTGGTGTGTGTGCGGGAGAACCATATTGGTATTTGCCAGTTAGTTGAAGGCGGAAACATATAGATAATGGTAAATACGTACGTTATGTGGATTTACGTCTCACCAAACACTTTAGGAAACTAAATCCTCAACCGTTGCTGTAACAAATGAATATTCGAGGGGTGACAGGATATGGGGTTTATTAGGTACAACATTTCCATCGAAGGAAAATACTCTTTTTTACTGCTTCTTAAAAACACTTATGGCTTTGGACTTCCTGCACCTGGCGGGGAAGGCCGTAATAAAGTATAATACTCTGACATATAAACGAGTTGCGCTAAACTTTGGTCTGACATAAGCAAACAAACAGTTCCTACTGTTCCTACCGAATAGCAAACAAACAGTTCCTACTGTTCAAATCATGTATGTTGGAACCTGTTTTGTACTTATAATACAAGTAAACCGGCTTCTTAAACAAAATAATACGGTTCATGTAAGATGAAATGTTACATTTCAACATACCTTCGATTTTCAAAATTCCCCATATTTTAAACTTGTCATGAACTCGATCATCGAACTCTAGATTTAAAATGAACCTGACGGCACTATTGCACTCTTGGTAGCTGTTCCGGCGATCTTGTTGACGGCTTGGCCAGGAGAGCCTTATGAAGTGAACTGTTATCTGAGGAGAGAACCTGTGAAAAGAACACAGGTTCTTGAACTCCTATACGTGGTCAATTCGCTTCTTCAATACAAGATCACAAACAATAACAATCATCACTGGCGCCTGCGCCGTTCTTCCATTTTGTCCTCCCTTCTCTAAGAAAATCTGCAGAGCATCAATCGTCGCCTATCCACGTCCACTTCGAAATCAACCTGTAATGAAACACTTCGCTTCTCTTTCAATATTGAAGGTCCCTGTATCCTTTCAGTTTTTTTAGAATATTCTGCGACTTCTTCATCTCTGGCTCCCTGCATCCCTGAAGAACACTCGTCCTTACCAGCTTGTTCAACGTTCCACCCTTTGGCTGACGTTTCTGTTAGTACCAGCAAGTACTCCTCACCACTCATTGCTGTTTCGGAGCCTCCATGCGCCACGTGCTCTCGGCTTGTGTCAGTTTCCTTATGGAAGAATACATTGTTTCCAGCTTCCACTGCATCGTTCGCTCTGACTCGCCCTTTTTGATGCCTTGTTCGCTCGTCTCTCAAATTCGGATTGCCCCATACCCGACGAGGACCGAAGATTGGCCATTTCCCGATCGCTGTGAGAGACTCGCCCCCCGTCACGATCAGAATATTATTTCAGTCTAAAAAGCTTCCGAGCTATACAGTATAATTTCCATCCTACCAAACAGTTGACAGCAACTTCTTATATTTTCTTCGTTGAACAAAATTATAAGTATAATATTAAGAAGTGAATGGTACATTATATTTCTTAAACAGTTAAGAGGAGCTCCATTAGGACCCCCTGTAAGCACATTTCCTTTTTTCATTATTTTTACTTCGATAGGAAGTGATTTCTTTCTTTCTTTTTACGTCATTTACGATTCTTAGTAGAACATATTATATGTACGCCACTTTCGTTGTTTTCGCTGATAAATTGAATAGATCACTTTATAAGGTGTCGACTGCGGAAGTTGGTCACTTTTTTATTCAAAGTCGTACCTTTTCCACGTTCAAACAGGAGCTTTATTGTATTTTCAAAGTTCAAGCCACACATCACCTCTTACAAGCTTTTGCGAAAAAGTCGTACTTGTTCGTCACTACCCCGTCCGATTCCTCTCTTCCATTCCGTCCACTTCCTTTGATAATGTTAGTTGAATGAGCTGAAATAATGACACGGATTGTCCCGAAATACAAGTTGAGAGGAATGGCTTTTACCATTCCCCTCTTGTCACCAAAAGCTAAATGTCTGAGATTTGTTGCACAACTAGACTGAAATTGGGATCGAACGAAATAAGAATCATGAAAATCGGTTGAGTATTCTAGCCCGAGTAGCGTCCACGAAAATTTGTAGCGGAAAAACTCGCCATTACTCCCTCCAACTCCTCTTTTCCGGCATGAAATTCGAAATTTCTGGGTTTTATTGTATAACTAGAGTAAATTTCCAATCGAACCCAAAATGAATCATGAAAATCGGTTTAGAACTGCAGGCTTGGCAGCAAAATTTGTCATATACACACACTCTTATCGTTTTTTTTTTCGGTCTCAAAATGGTCTGAAACGGATTTGCATTCAGTTATTATATTATTTTTACATGTTTAGGTGGTCCCACACTTCCCCTTGGATCTATTCTAATAGACGTCCCTCTACTGGCGAAGCCTTGCTTCAGAGTGACCTCCTAAAAAATTGTTATGGGGCGGACTTTTATTGCAAATTAATTATATAATTGATCCCTGGAATTTGACAGGTACCAAGTCTTACACTCCGCACAGTTGCTCGGTGGTTTACAGTCAACAGTAAATATAGATCCTTGATAAGTTGTTACGTGTTCGGGTGATTCCACACCCCCGTGGATCACTTCTAATAAACATCCCTTTACTAGCGAACCCTTGCTTCAGAGCGACATCCTTAAAAATTGTTATAGGGCGGACTTTTATTGCAAATCAATTGTATAATTGATCCCTGGTCCTTGACAGGTACCAAGTCTTACACCCCGCACAGTTGCTCGGTGGTTTACG
Organism: Creontiades dilutus; assembly: GCA_031894815.1. Lineage (NCBI taxonomy): Eukaryota > Metazoa > Arthropoda > Insecta > Hemiptera > Miridae > Creontiades > Creontiades dilutus. Next base: position 893,781 of record JAVIWC010000496.1, on the reverse strand, counting down.
GTCAACAGTAAATATAGATCCTTGATCAGTTGGCTTACGGTTCCAGGTCTATCGCCTGTTTCTTCTTATGGTACCAGGTCTCTGATTCTCCCCAGGAGTTCGGGGACCAACCGAGGTAGCGGTCACCACATCGCTGACGGAGGAGAAGGAAATGATATCACAACGTCGCGTTCCCGTTAAGCCTTTGTACGCGTCTGGCATTCCACTCTCCTCTCTCCACTCTCCTCACTCGTCTTTCGTCCTGTGAAGCTAATCCCGCCGTTGCACCGCCGTTGGCCAGAAATCCAATTTTAGCGGAAAACCAGTCGAAAACGTACGGCAACTGAGTATTTTCGAAAACACACCGGCTCCTCTCCCCAGATTTGCTTCTGAAGTGCCGTTATATTGGTTATTAGTTATGGGACCGGCTGGAGTTGATGCGTTTCAGTTACGAAGGGCCTAAGGAGTCATCATGGAAGAAGCTATTTTCATTTTGAAATGGACATGCCTTTCGGCTAGTGCTCACCCCACCAAATTCGTCACGTAACGAGAAAAATATAATGCGATATCAATGAAAAGAACAGTAAACAAGTGCTTGTACCTGCATTAGTGGACTGACCTGGATAAGTGGTGGAATCTGTATACAGGGGCGCCCACCCCCCCTAAGCGTCATGAAACGTCCCCCCCCCCCCCCCCTAAACGTAGAACCATGTAATGTGATGGAATATATTTTTGAATGTCGTCAAATTAAAAACGGTTTCCATCAACTTTATCCCCCCCAAAAAATTTTTTTGGAACCGCCCCCCCCCCCCAAGAATTTCAATGACGCAGTCTGCGTCATGACCCCCCCCCCCCGTGGGCACCTTTGCTGTATATGTAAAATAAAGAAATAAGTACAAAATATCAGGTATGGAGTCACAATTAAATAACAGCTAAATAACGACATAATATGAAGTATGGAGTCACAAAAATTGACTTCACTATTGAATTATCTCAATTTTAGTCGAAAATTGTTGAGAATAGAAATCTTTAAACCGTCCTGGTCAATTGTTTGGAAAATTTGAAATAAAGGAGTGACAAATGAAACGGAATCGTTTAATTAATTATATACAATTATTTTCGGAGTCCGAAATTATATATCACTGGGCATTAAATTGATTCGGAATCGTCTTTCCTCTCAAGAGCTGGCGAGAGCAAAATCTCAAAAACTCAACTGGGAGAGAGATCCCTGAACATGATCTTTGTACATGATATACTCTTCACTACTCTTATATATTATTTTTTCTTCTAACTTCTTGATCTACCTAAGTTTTAGATTATAAATGAAAGTTGTTACACCATCTTTTTATCCCTTTTCTTATCTAAAAGGTGTGGAAAAATAAAAAAAGAGTATATTTGGCAATCAAAAGTTTATAGTTTTGGCTACCAAAAGTGTGACCATACCTCAGATTGAATTATATTCAGTATATCTCTTCAACAGTAGAGACTGGGAATCCTCCCTTGAATACCTTTATTGGAGCAACATTTAAAGAAATACCCAAACGACCAAATTTCTTAGCTCATTTAATAACTCTTACCTTATACAAGTACATACACATATGGGGAAATTAAAAATTTAGTATCAACAGTCTCTATATTGTCATAGATAATTTATGACAAACAATTATTGTGAAGCAAAAATTGTTTACAGTGTAGTTTGTCCTGACGTTTAGCCTCGATCGCCTCACATCCACAGAAAAAAAAAAAACGATTTTTGAAAACTTATGTTCTTTTATAGAAATCATGTGGATTTTTAATCGATTTTGTGAAATCAAACATCCATCCTTTTTACTATAGTTTTCACGTAATACAGTTCATATCTTTTAATAAAATGCATTACGTCTGTTGAGAATGAGGTAGTAAGAAACTCATTGTCTAGGTAACATGGACGAATAGAATTTTTGAAATGTTGTAGATAATCTCGAAAGCTGTAGAATAGAATCTTGCTATTGTGATTCACGGGACAGGAATGTCGCTGGACATGTGTTGTGGCTCTGTCGCTAATGCTAAAGCGGTTAGAATGGCGATAAGGTTGTATTGAAATTGATATGACTAATTTTTCCCCGACTAACCTCCAAATTTCAGTGAAATCAGACCAATTGAATTGAATTGAATTGCTTGTTGGGATTTTATCGTTTTCAAATGGCTTGAATGGTTAATGACTTGAGTAGCACAAACAATGTTCATCTGAAAACCTTCGGAGTTATTCAGGAATATAGTCCGTCGTGGTGATCTTTTCTCAATTTGCTGTAAACGAGCATATGTTTTTCTTTTCCTTTGTACAAATACCTCACAGTCTGGTGTTCTGAAAATGTTCATTATGCTGATATTGGTTATGAAGTTTGACATAACATTGCGTGGAGAGCCACCTGTGAGTGGCCTGTAGCTCGTATAGCGCACATTTTCGAGCTTGTTTTGTGTCCTTACGCATAATTTGTGGTCGGTCGAAAGCGATCGTTTAAACGGGACGCACCGTAGAGGGAGGAGGGCGGTTTCGACCATTTTATAACGATCGTTGTCGTCTAGGTACCTACCTATGTAGGCAACCTAACCTAACCTACCTGCCTTTCAACCTACAAGGGTGTATATAAATCAACTCACTCCCCCTCACGCCTTCCACAACAACTTTTTTCTTCTTCCTTCCATTCATCTGTAGAAATCCCCTCGTGTCCGGAGAGGGGAAAGACCGCTAGTTATGAAGGGGTTTTTGTCAACCGACTTCCACTGCAGTCCACCTCCTTCCAGGAGGTATGAGGCACCTACACAGAGACTGCTTGGTTCCCTGACACCTCTCCGTCTGCCCTAATGACAGTCGCCCCTTTTGTATCTCCTATGAAAGGTTAAGAAGTTTGGTCATAAAAAGCGAGTAGAAAAGATTCGAAACTAAATCCGATCCCAAGCCCCTGTCATCGAAGTCATACATTACCGTCCAACGCATTGATGTCGGCAAGATGAGACGTAGGTATCGCTTATTCCCCAAATATTTCGATTTATGAATTATATATAACAGAAATAAGAGATGTGGTTCTTAATGTGGTGGTTTTATCAGCTGCTGTGGTATTGTAACTAAGCAACCTCAAATCATCCATAATCAGCCATTTTCATCCGGTTCTCGTCTTAACTGAGAGACGTATCAACCCCTGATAGCTGCATGCAATAATTATTTATCTGTAAAGACAGCTGACAAACTTCTTCACCGTTCTTGAAGTCAAATTCACCGGTCCAAGCCCAACTACGTTATGCCTTCCAGGGCAGACACATGCTGAATCTCACAATGTTACTCGCTTTGATCATTGGTAGCCAGTCCCCGAAACGCCGAAATAGTATTCGCTCGTTACCAGTTCCTCGCTCAACTCTTGGGGCAAGCAAATGATAGGCACCCGAGCCAAATGAGAAAGTCTGCCTACACGTCTCCTTATACCAATGTACATGGCTCTTACGCTTTTTTTGAGGCTTCGTTTCCGAGTTATTTCACAATTAATATTTTCGTACCAGTTTAAACAACTGTCTAAAATCAATTTTGGGAACCCTGCTGGAAAGAGGGTTAAACGTCCTAGCTGCTTTGTGCAAGACATGAAAATGTCAACATGACTTGGAAGGTGGCAAATCAGAAGAAATCAAATCAAAGAGTTTATGAGAGAAAAAACTAATTTTTGACATGTTACGGATTTTTTCGCGACAAATTTTTGTCGGTGCTACTCAGGTCATAATTCTCAACCGATCTCGATCATTCTTATTTTGTTCGATCCCGATTTTCATGTAGTTGTGCAACCAATTTTCAAATTTTAGCTTTTTGTGACAGGAGGCGAGATGGAGGGGCCAATATAATAGCCATAATTTCAATCGCTGCTCAATTGTGAGCTCTTAATCGATCCATGCCATTCTTTCTTTTGCAATTAGGATTTAGGTTTAGTATTTAAAAATTTTTAGGCCCATTCAATTTTCATTATGAATGATTTAAAAAGTTGGAAAGCTTTGATTCTGGGGTATGGAAGTTACAAAACCGGGTTGTCATTAAAAAAAAAAAAAAAAAAGGTTTACAAGGAAAAAAGTTTTTTTTTCATCTATTCCCAAAATTTGATCTTCCGAATAACTTGTCACCTTCTGGAGCATGTTAAATCTTATTTTGCTCCAAGGAGTTATGAAATGTGAAGTTTCACTTCAATTTGTATCATTTTTGTAAACAGTACGGATGAATTTTGGATGGAATTTAAAAAAAAGCACTTGGAATTGGTGAAAAGTGGGTACCTAGTTGAATTCAAAAATCTGTTTTAGATTAAGAATTATTCTTCGTTGTTGACAGCATTTCAATAACTCAGAATATGCGTGAGGTTTGAAATGAAAGTTGTAGTATTTGAAGCAATACACAAACACTGAAATAGTGCGTGGTTTCCCATTTATTTCTTGTTTTTAGATACAAATTTTTAAAGGTCCCAGTCTTTTATCATGACTATGAGCAAATTTTCGTTTCACCACAGCTCCCTTCTACACATTCCTATAGAATGATTTGTATCCAAAACTAAATTATATTCGAAAATGCGTTCAATTTCATTTTAAGTGATTTTGTGCAATAATTTATATTATAACGAATCAGGACTGTTGTTTCTGTGCAGTTTCTTGATTTTTGACAAAATTTTACCGAAATTCGAACACTTGAAATCCATGAATGACATGATAACCATGATAACTTCCACCATGAATCCGTGATAACTTCATAGCGGAACGTGACCATATCATCAAATAGTACAGAATATCTTGGACTCCTTAGCTAATAATGTATAATTATTTCTTGAAGTGATAAATTGCAGCGTTTTCCGTATCATTTGAACTTGTATGTATTCTGACAGATATTGACACATTTCATACAGTCGAAAACAAAAACGTTTCTGGCCAGTTGAATAAATTGTTCAACCGTTTCGGATGATGTTAGAATACATATCGTTACATGTATGGCTACGTGCATTCATATATACGTTACACATACTGCTACGTATGCGTTACGTATTCTAGTTAACTAGATTGCACCATTTTCTGAAATGCTGTTGACGCTTATTGGATTCTTCTTGTCTTTTGCAGATCAGATGAAGATGACCCCAGTGGAAACAAGTATGCGAGGATGGAGGAAGATAACCTGCAGGACAAAGAGCGTTTCGCTAGGTGAGCTCCTCAAACAACCTCTCTCTGATTCTCTTGAACAAAATTTTTTTGCTTGCCTGAATGTGGGTGAGGGTGAACTGTAAATTACTGTTATTAATTGTAAATTGCAGTTTACCTTTGAACGTTATCAGAGTTAGGGTCGATATGACGCGATAAACGTCAGAATCTGGCTTGAAACGTCCGTAAATATGACCTGAAAAAAAAAATTACCTACAACCTTAGTATGACGCTGAACATGATCCAAAAACTGGAATATCTGCAAGTCCCAAAACAACGGACGGCGGACAAAGGGATTTCTTTTCTTTAATTTTTTTTTTGAAATCTAGGTACGTATTAAATTTTTTACTTCATTTGGCACTGGCCGTTAGCTAAATCTATTTATATAGTTTTACATAAAAATTTACAAATAAAAATCAACATTCCTTCAGTATCTATTTGAAATAATCAATATGAATTTAAAAAAACTGAATAATAGACATACAATTAGGTAAGTATATCACAGTTTCATAAGAAATTAAATTGTTTTCTAAATAAAAATTTTCTAAATAAAAATTTGTAGTTCCTTATAAAATGAATCCGGTTGACCTAGTGGTGAACCACTGAGCCTGGTCTCAAAACCTGGCTTTGTTTTGGTCACTCCATGATGATATGCTTCAGTGTCTCCTAAAATCCGCAATCATCACAATTTGCAGAATCCCGGTGGCCAATCTGATGCAGGTGCGATTGACACAAATCATGATTAGAACGAACTCTGCAGATCAACCGAATACCTGGTCTAGTGAGATGGAACTGAGAGAACCAGGGCCTCACCGTCACGCGGGGTTTCATGGAACGGTGTTGAACACCGACGGATGCATCTATGTACATCTGTTGCCATTTGTATTTCAACTGCCTAAATGATATTGTGTAAATATCGGTGTACGGCAGATTAACGTTCAAGTCAACGCCACTCCGCCGCGCCGAGTTAGATAGTGAGTCAGCTACTTCATTCCCGCTCACTCCAACGTGAACCTTTTTCACTACGAAGCGAACATGCTGACCCTGGTTCTTCGTGTGATGTTCCGCGTCCAGTATTTCCAACAAAATGTTGCTTTGCTGCAACATTTGAATTTGCTTTTGCGCACCATCCGGGAATTCCATAGTCTGCCTAGTAACATCCAACAGTCTGTCACCACAGCTACCTGTTCTCTTCTTACCCTTGCCGGTATCTGGGGATCCTGGATAGCAACCGCCTCGCAAGTGAAGATTGAAGCATTGGTTTTCGTCTTGAACGATCTGCCTGTCCCAGTCTGAGGGTTGCAGGACGCGCAGATAACGAACTCTTTAGGAAATCATGAGTATAACTGTTCTCAGAAGGCAGACGACGCGTCCAAACATCCGCCAACCCTTTCCACCTCAATGATTGAGTACATGCTACTGTTTTGGAGCAATTCTTGAACGAACTGAAATACAGCTGCATCAATTTGCAGTATAGTGGTTTCAGCGGAACTACAATCCAGTGGTGGTGACAGACGTTTCAGCCTGTAGTTTCAAACTTATACCATCGAATGTTGATTGGTTGAAAAAATGTTTCTTTCTTGGTCGATTACAAATGCTTGTATTGAAAATAATAAACCAAAATCGATAGTAACTTTATGCATTTTTGCGTACAATCCAAATCTGCGATGAAAAATAGGATGTTCTAATATGATGAAACATAGTTAATTGCGCATGATTGCGGTATCCTTAACTTGGTCATATTTAAAATCCTTGCATAAAAAACGTTGATATCTAAAACAATCTTTTTACCTCCAGAAATTATTTTCTCGATTCTAGGGAGGGGAGGGGTGGTTGTTTCGTAGCACATTTATTGACTAAAACTTGAAAAAAATTAACTTATGGTTAATCCTTATGGTGTTACATTAAGGTGCAGTGTAATTTTGATTTTGCTTGGCAAATTTGAGATAATGATATCTCTCAATCGAGAAGCTCAAATGTCAGTCGGGACTTGCAAGGTATGGGGACACACAAGTTGGATGTAGTGGGAAATTGATGGAAATTAATTCGTGGACAAGTATGTTGTAGGCGTGGGAGGTGCTGGCGCCCTGGCATCTCCTCCGGTTCAACGGTTTGAGCGTATGAGGTAATTTGAGCCCTCGTCCGTACAAATCTGAATGTTGAATATTTATCAGGACGATCCTTCCCCCAATGACAGGCAGCCTGATGACTAAATTGACGTTCACAGAGCTAAGAACGCGTCTAGGATTTAACCTACCAGTAACGGTTGGTTTTTGGTGAAAACTGACGACTCTACGACGTGGTATAAACGTGTAAAATCAGTCCAGCGTTGTATGATTCCAATCAAGCTTTTAGAATGTCAATAAAATACGCTTGCCACGTTGGGTGTGCGGTGTAGCTTCCTCCCTTATAGCTACATAAATATGAAAAAAAGAAGTGGTGTATGATCACGTGAGCAGGGTTACCATATGGAATATTCATTTTGGAGGAAAATTTCGGATGAAATTGACGACATAGTTATACGGAACAGCTAGGTCGTCCGCGACAAATTCGATGCTTCCTATTGGAAATCGATCGTTTATTGGATCGTTTCTGAAATAAAAAGGGCCTTATTTAATTTTTCGAAATATTTTTCACCAGAAAACTCTCTCTCTCTCTCTCTCTCTCTCTCATTCTCTCTCTCTCTCTCTCTTCTCTCTTCTTTCTCTCTCTTTCTTATATGGTCGTAAAATTCTTTGCAAGACATTCCTTTAAAATTGAATTTCGTAAGAACAATGCTGAAGAATGATTTTTTGTTTTGGATGGAGGACGGAGGACAAAGCCTAGAGAAGGAGGACATGTCCTCCAAAAAGAGGACGTTTGGTAACCCTGCACGTGAGGAAGGAGGTCATTTGTCCATCTGTTCCACGAATTTTGTAGCCGAAAGCCCTAAGTTAAGTTCACTCCTTACGAGAGCAGCTAAGGTCATCCGCGACACATTTAGACGTACCTAATCTGGATCGATCGTTTACTTTTCTCCATGGATCGATTGTTAACTTTACTTATCTTCAGGAGTATTTATTTTCATAAGTTATCGCAATACTTAGTTAATTTTCTTCGAAGATTTGAAGCACCTTATTGACTTTTTTGTCTTTTTTCAATTTTTTGTCTTCAAGTGCCCTTCCGGTGTTGGTGACAGCGGTATAGTTAAGGCTGTAGAGTTAACTCTTAGTTGAGCCCTTCTTAGAAGAGCAGCTGATGACGTCCGCGACACAGTCAGACGTTCTTAATCTGGATCGATCGTTTACTTTTCTCCTGGAGTCATTTCAGAAAAATTGTCTGATTTTTCGCTAGTCTTTACTCGGAACAGATTTCTGTGGAAAAGAAATTTTGAATTTGATTTCATGATTTGAGGCTGGGGATCGTAATGGGCAATTCATTCTAGCTATCCTCATACCCACTAAAATTTCCAGTCAATTTTCGTGCTTTTTTCGATTAAGAATTTGGCTTTGCTCTTGAAAATAATCATCATGTGTTTATTATCATGTTTATAAGTGTGATCGTATAAAATCTGACATTACACATCGCTGTAATGCATGCATTAGTTATCAGAATGTTTCTCATAGATCGTCTCTTCTTCAAATCTCAGCTGTTGACATGTTTTATAATATCTAGAGAGACCAACACCTCATTTTATCCAAAAAATGCACCTGATCACTTTTACCACCGATCCCGCGATATGATGATGATGATGATGATGGAGGGAGGTGGTTATTATGATCGTACGGAGGGGAAGTGGTATAGTTTGCGGGATGGAGGGGGGTGGGGGTTGTAGTGTAGTGAGAGGGTAGTGACCCGGTGGCGGAGGGGAGTGCGGTGGATCGTGGGAAAGAGGCGAGTCACGACCAGCACGAACTTCTTCTTACCAATCCATATCTTCGCCCAATCGCTTCACAATTACAAACAAAAATACTCTCCCATACCCTCCCCTCCGCTCCCATACCTTCCCCTCCCCTCCGATCGTCTCAGCCTTTCCAATCTCTCCCCCGGAGCATCCCTGTCCCAGGACTCCCATACGGGGGACACAGCTAGCTGAAAGTCAGGATTTGCGTTTCAGACTTGTCGAGTTTGAATTGGAACAACATGGAATTTCTTTTATAAATTGTACAAATATCAAAATTCAGAAATCATGAATTTTAAATCATCAAAATTCTTGAAAATTATGACGTATTTGAAAGGTTAAAGTTGTAAAATGTCATTACTGTCCTACTCGTTTTTGTCATTCGTGGGTATGTGCGAACTCGTTTCCACATTAACTTTCAACATTCTAAGGTATTTCGAAATTTACAACATTCGGGGTATTGAAAACGCTGGTCCCACAAAGAAATGTCATTACCATCGCCGAAATGAAAGTGAAACAACCAAAGAAACCTGAAACCTCGCGAAAACTGGAGGTACCAACCATTGGCAACCGCTGTCCTAACCAAATTCGCGGGAGAGATAGTTACAGACCCGGGTTCTGCTTGGACGGTTGGGTTTCAGGTTCGTACTTCTCATATTGTCATTACCACAGCAGTTTACTACAATTTTGAAAGCACAATCTCCAGGATTTCGCAATTAATCATTCGCGAAGAAATTGTGGAAACCCATGTCAAGAAAAAACAACGAGTTTGTTGAAGAGACGTAGTCTACCCCCACAAAATTAAAGAGTTTCAAATTTTGTCGATTTCGACGGTTAGGAGGTCACCAATAACTGAGAATGTGCATTCGAGAAAACCGTGGTCCCCATGAGATAGAGTTAACACACTCGAGAAAAGTAGGGTTCATAAACTTGAATGCCCTTGCGGACTCGAATATTTTGGGCAGACAGGTAGAAAATTTAGGGAAAGAATGAAAGAAGGATTTTCATGGTCCGTACGGACATTACGATTTGCAAAGTTTAAGGGGGATTATAAAATGTTTGTTGTACCATTACAAAGCGTCATTATTGAAAATAATAAACCAATAAGTGCGAAACATTGCTGTCCGAATAGCAATTATAGTTAGCAATTAGGGAATAGTTTCAGTCGACTCCCCAAAAAACATGAAAATCCATATCAAGTTTAATTATTTTAATTATTATGTATTGAAGAGGCTTTGCACCGAATGGCTGTTTCCATCCGGAGCTCTTCTCCGAAACTGCTTGACCAAAGTGAGTGAAACTTGTATAAAATACCTTATGTGGGCCCAGGATGGTCCTGATCCATCGGCATCACATTCAACCAATCCTGAAGGGTGACATCCGAAATACTCAAAAAATCAGGACATCCAGGAAAAATACACACTTTTTTCCTCGTAATTGATGGTCACTAGGCCTTTTATGGCCCGTACGGAGGACGGACATTGTAGATTTAGAATCTACGCACCGTGAAACATAGATTGACAGGGTTTGAGGGGTTTATTTATTTTTTAATTGCTACAGGGTTGCAAAAGCTTATTATTGAACATAATAAACCAAATCTGAGAGCCAGTAAGTGATTTCCTCAAAGAGTTTTGTTCCCAGAGCACACTCCCTAGACAGCCCAGGGGGTTGGTCCGATTCGCCCGTTCTACCAAACTCTTGAAAGGAGGTTGGAGGGATTTTGACATTTCATTTTTTGGTTCATTGGCTAGGTAGCACATGCGCCTACGTTCCTACCAGCAGCTGCCCGTGATTGTCGTTAATCACACTGTCCAATCGAGTTTGACCGACTTTTTCCATGTTTTGTTTCAGTCGAGAGAACCACTGCGAGATTGAGAGGCGGCGGAGGAACAAGATGACAGCGTACATCACGGAGCTGTCGGACATGGTCCCCACTTGCAGCGCCCTCGCTCGGAAACCCGACAAACTCACCATCCTCCGCATGGCTGTCGCTCATATGAAAGCCCTCAGAGGTTAGTTAAATACTGTAATTCTTTTCAACATGTTGTGGATCCTCAAGACTATGATATGATAAATCATTCCCCGGTAACCGTGAACCTAGTGACAGCCCATTGGATCTACGTGTTGTACGTCCCCACGAATATTTCCCCTGCACTTTGGCTGAGAAAATAGAATTAATTTTCAACATGAAACTCCCCGTTTCTTTTGTTTTCCCCCTGGCCAATCGCAACGATTTTACCCGTGATCGCATTCACATAGCAACGAAATGGAACACGATACGTTTTTAAGTATATATCCAACGCGGTTCTTATGAAAAACGTAACCGCCGTGGAAATGAAAAGAGATGGTACCCACCTCCTTAATAAGAATTGACGATAATTTTATTTGGCGCACAAAGTGGTAAATGACAACCACTCAGGCCGCTGTTTCCTACTTTACTTACCTGCCGTAGTTCAAATAGAAAATAGAAACAGTTGTGAAAACTTTCATTTTTTAGGCCGTAATAAACATTTGACATAATGCCGTTATAAATTCCACATACTTACCTGCCACAGTTCAATTCTACTGTGCAAAGATGAAACATTGACAAGATTGGTAGGCAAGGTATACAAGCAAAATGGCAAGAATGGAAACAAAATGTACCAACAGTAGACACATTTTATTTGTTCAACATTTACAGGTCAAATTCTATAATTCATCAAATACTTGATTAGAAAAATCCGGTTCCTTTTCGGAACTACTCTCACATTCACACGCTCAACCTGTAGTTAATGAGTTGTCAAACTGCACATAATTTTCCACCATCCATGAAACTACATCTGCCTTCAAAGTCGAACAGTTATTCGTTTGTTGTTCATCACCACAACTGATTCTATTCGTAAAGTTCTCGTAGATAAATGTAACCACACTCGATGAATCCCAGTGACTTTTCCAGATGTGCACAAAGTGTCATAACCAAAGCGTACTTTTCTGAACTCATTTGTGAATTCATCAGTAGCGACAACTTTTTTGTGCGGTGTAGACTTGGTTAGCGTAAATAGAGAAACATCATTGAAACATACTGTTGAAGTTCGCGGCATTCACCTTGTCTCTCTACATTTCCGACTTTTCGGGTTGGTAAAAATGACATTAAGAACATTTTTCAATTAGCAAGGGCTCTATCCCGCCGATACATTATTTCAAGATTTGAATTTTTTAACTATCCATCAATTGTACACATTGAATATGCTCAAATTAATTCGTAAACGTTAAAGTATATATTTTGCCTATGTGAGACAGCGGCAGTCAAATCGTATGGACTGAAACTTCCGACCACAAAATACGGAGACATACAAATAATCAACGAAGATTTTGATAAAATTAGAAATCTAATGAAGATAGATTGTGAACAGCTTGTATAAAAAAAAATTGTAAACTATAGAGAGATAACCCGTATGAGTACTTTATAATCGAAAATTGATAATTTTATAGTATTAACAACAATATAAATTACATATCAATTAAGTACATCAGTTCATCCATCAGGAATCCAAATTTTAATAATTAGTGTGGTGTAAATATTGTGTTATAGGTTCTTTATGAAAATTAGAAGTAAAAACCAACTCTGGGCTGGGCCGCAGTGTTACATTATCCAGCTCGGTCATCGGTTATTATAAATTTGAAGAATGTAACATGTAAAGGATATTACGTAAAATGAACTATCTATTAGGTAGGACATCTGCCCTAGTTTGTCAGGCAATTGTGTTTTTCTCTTTTTCGTGTGATTTCCATCGCAACATTGCATATAATGTCATCGATGTATTTGTTCAGTGGCATAAGGGATGAGTTTGCCATCAAGTTAATTGGGCAAGTAGTTGATTTTAAGATCGAAGAAAATTATTGAGTTAAAAAAAGGCATTTGTATTAATCGATTATCACAGGAAAAATCAGTGACATTGTGCCTGTTGTTTTGGGGTGTTTCAGGGTTTTAAAGAGGTCACCCACATGGTAAAGTAAAGGCTCACACATTTGCAAGACTGTTTTCTGCTGAATCAGTTGATGGGGACCAATGGATGGTTTTGAAAATTGATTAAAGTAGTGATTGTTAGTTATTTACTAAATTGACTAGTCGAAAGTGTGTTGAAGTCACGTTTGGTTGTCTTTTCCAACTATTTAGCGTATTGAAGAGATAAAACCGTCAAACTAATTGTTTTAAAACGTGCTCTACCGTTCTTGTACTTGTACATAAACTAAACTGGTTATGAAGCATGAGCATGACGTTTTCACACGACCGTCGGCAAATATCCTCGTGAACGACAGTGTCACTATCGATAGTGGTGTCGAATGCTCATGGTCTGATTCATCTACTCTTCTACGCAGGTAACCTCGAATGCCTTTGCCCAGTTCTTACCCTGTTAACTGGTGGGCTCAATTCATTCCGAAAAAGTCCCCAGATGGGGCTCATATTGATGTTAGCAGCCACCCAATCATTGTCAGCGTCGCGAGGTTTAATGATATCAATCCCCCACTAATTTACCAATTCGCAAATGTTTTCGTCTAGTTTTGAACTCCGGGACACGGTATTCACACTTGCATCAAACGAGAGAATCACACTAGGATGTGTGGCCCATTAGAGAGAGCCGATTTGCTGGACGAATTCCTGACCGGGGGGGCTCGTGCTATTTGTTGAATATGATATTGAACTCTCATATCACGTATCGGTCATTTACCCGTGCCCCCCCCCCCCCCCCGGCCTGCAATGTGCACACAGAATATTACATTTTTCAAGTTATTGAATGAAAAACTCAGTTTGAGGATGTAGTAAGACGTCTACGGAGTGAAATAAACCCTGCACATTACGCCAAAATGTTTTTTTTAATGGTTCGACATGAAAGTTTCTTTAGACGGGGCTCAACATTTCCTAAAAATCGTTTGGGAAATTCTAGAAAATTGTCAGGAAATCCGTCAAAAACTCGTAGGTATCTTAAACTTCAAAAGTTGCAGTCAACCAGGCTGAGGTTATTGTAACCTGCAGTCAATTCAGATTACTGTTTGAAACTCCGAGATAAACATTTATGAAAAATTGTTTTGGCAAATGTCCGGGAAATTGCCGAAAAAGCGCATTATTTGTATACCCGACTCCTATTTTTGCTTCCGAGGTAGCGGAAGCATTGTTTTCACTTTCGGAATGTGAAAATTTTTTTGTCTCCAAAATCAAAAATTCCACTCGCATTTTGCGTTTTAGACCTTTCTGAACAATTTTGGTTCCGTGTCTGTCTGTCTGTCAGCAAATCCTTGTTACGGGGAAAACTACACGAAGTTATAGTCCGATTTTGATGAAATTTTCAGGGATTGTGCGGGTTGGGGTGTAGATGGTCCCAATAGGTTTCATGACCCCGGATCAGCAGTAGCCTCTGCCCATGCGCAAACGTGAAATCCTTGTTACGCGCATAACTCCGGGAGTTCTTGACCAATTTCGATGAATTTTCAGGGATTGTTCGGTTTGATGTTTAGATGGTCCCCTATGAGTTTCATGACCCCCGGGTCAATAGTAGCCTCTGCGCATGCGCAAACGTGAAATCCTTGCCACAAGCATAACTCCGGGAGTTCTTAATTGATAATAGTCAATAATAATTTTCAATGATCTATACAGTCATGTTATGGGTACGAGGAAGCTATGTGCCACACCCACTTGGCAGACGTTTTTCAGTTCAATCTTAGGTGAGACTGGATAGACAGTTAGTTTCCGAGATTACAATTGGCTTGAAGATTTATAAATAGATGCTAACAATCCAGCGAATTCACCAAATGATAGTGTTTGTAGCCAAGTAAAAGATGAGGAAGGATGAATGAAGTACTTACCAGAAAAAATGACTGACTTATCTTATTACGTCCAAAAACGGAGTGAAAATCGATTCATACGCCCCTAGTATAACGTTAAAATTCTTGAATCATTTGTGAATACCCCAAAACGAATTTTGGAAAATTTTTCCTTTCGACTTTTCCGAGTCATCGCAACACCTTAATTTTGTGAAGAAAATGTTCTAAAACGCATTGTCGTTGTCACTTTTCGAGCTTCTCGCAGTCAAATCCGGGTGTTATCCCCTCCCCATGTGACCAAGCGTAACGTCAGTCCAGTTGCGATAAACGTGTTGTTCAACCTCGTACCGCAGCCCCTTGATCTCAAATTCCATTACAGAAAGTAGGATTTAATAATTGAGGGCACATCAGATGGATGCACGTGACCCACCTTTAATTGTTCACTTAATGAATCGTCGCAATAGACGAAACTCTGTGGTGGGATACTTTCCTATCGCGTAACTGAGCTCTCGCAAATTAGTCATTCCAGTTCAACTAATAGCGGGAGTGCACTTGGATCATTGATTGTTCTAGCCGTTTTCTGGTTTTAGCGACTCAACTAAAACAGTTGTGGTATTTCAATACTTTTCATATCTTGGCGGTCCAAATAAATATCCAAAATTACATTCCTACGGTTACATTACATTCGTATAGTATCGATCTTGTAATTGGGTCTGTTCACCATAACTTTAGCATGCACTTGTTTAAGTTGATTTCTCAGCGAACGGATGATCGTAGAGCAAGCCGAGTGATCTCATTCGATTCACGGAACTGATTCTATCTGAATCAAACAATAAACTGCCCTCGTACATCTAAAGTTATTGAGATATCGTTTTTTGATAGCGTAATCCCTGAAATTTGATCAATCAAGATGCCGCGATTACTGGAAAATTCTGGATCGATGTTGGATTTTTGAGCCAGATTTCGTAAACTTGTCCAGCAGAGAAAAGCTTCGAACGGCGTACGACAGAAGAAGTTATTTGTTTTCAATTCGATTTTTAAAATCTTGGTATCTCTAAGTTTCAACCAACAACTTTTGAGGGGCGGTCGATTACAAAGGTTTACTACCTAGAATAAACCAAAAGTCCTTTTATTGACTTATCCAAAAATAATTTATAGTTTCATATTGATGACAATCGATGGCTGTTGTTGATTTTCTGTTGCGATTTACATCGGCACGCTTTCTCAATCGCCTCTTCGGCGTTTGGATTTCGGCTCCCAGTTGATGAGTATCGGGCTCATAAGGCCGCCTAAACGGTCTGGCCCGCCCCGCTTGTTTGGGATATCTTCCGTTCATTTAACCAGCTTGTTTGGTAAATAAACGGATTGCTCGAACCCCCTTCCATCCTTACCACTGTAGCATTTCCTTCTCCTCAGTCTTTGAAGCTAATAGCGAGTTGGCTGTGAGTCAGGGGGGAGCCCTGGCCATTGCCATTGACATTCAACCCTCGCGTTTCCGGCGAGTCGTTGCTTCCATTCTTCTTTCTCTCTCGGGCTGTTATTCGTACGGATGATACCTGGTCATTTCTCTGAGATCGTCTGTCGTCCCAGACGCCGATTGTCATTGTTCATAACGGTTTTATTGCATACGCTATCAAAATGCTGCCTACGACCAGCTGCTAGGTGGCACGTCTTGCAACTGACTAATTTATTGGTCTAAATCCTTACTAAAAACAACTTTTCGCATTGGACGAATGTTTAATTTGCCTGTTATTCAATCCGTAAGAGCTAGCGCACACTGGCGACCTCAGGAGCAGATCTTCTTCAGTAGAGGGGTGCCTATTAGAATTGATCCAGGTGGAATTGGAGGGGGTAGTGACAAAAAAAAGTGTTTTTTCGTGATCAGTTTTTCTTGACGCTACTCATGCTATAATTCTCAACCGATTTTCAAGATTCTTCATTTGTTCGATCCCAATTTCAGTCTAGTTGTGCAGCAAACTTCGGAAATTTTTCTCTTGTTGTCAGAGAGGGGATGGAGGGGTTATAACCCAATCATTTCAATCGCCGCTCAAGCGATAATTATCTACTTTATTTTTTGTTTATTTAAAATTTTGATTTATCATTTAAACATATTTCAGCTCATTGAATCTTCATTACGAAAGGGGTTAAATGGAGGGGGTTATAGTGATAAATCGCTATATCACCATTTTCCTCTGTTTTTCAGCCTATTTTCGCCTTTTTTATTGTTCTATGAAGAGTTTGGTCGTCTTTAAAAATATTTATTAGTGTCTATCAATATGAACATACAAAAACCGGACTCTAGGATTTTTCGAGTAATGCAATGCATGCGTTATTCACCAATATGTTCAACATTCAGGCTACCTTCCTTTGCACTGTGACTTCTACAATGGGAAGCAGCCACCACATTTTTCAAGTTTCCCTCATGACAGTATTTCATGACCCCACGAATGCTCCACCTCCAGTTATTCCGTGATGATGCATCATGAAAAACGGGGAAACTACTAGGAACATAAGATTACCTGAATATGGCAGCACAAATGGTGATTTGAATTATTGTTTCCAAAGCTACTCTTGATTTTAATGTATTTTCTTTGGCTGGAGACTGGGAGTGAAAACTGTCCAATGAACTCATATTTTATTTTGGAGAGCTTGAGTTTTGTCGGTCGAACGAATTTGTTAAAATGTTGAGTCTAACGATTCTCTTGATTCTACGCGATTGTTTCAGATTCTTACACAACCGATTTTTAAGGGACAATTTCGAAAATGTATGTTTGTCTTGTCGAACATGAGAGCTAAGGGTGGCTAAGGACTTCAAATGCATTATGCCATTCCAGCTTACCTAAGGAAATAGAATTAGTTATTTCAGGCAAATATGAATTCGAAGTGACTTCTTCGGTATCCTTAACTCAATTGTCTCGTGTCCCTGAGTTCAGGTTCATATAATAAACAGCCTTGCTATCGTTGCCCGTAGGAAGCCCTTCTAAAGACTGTCTAGCTCTAGCTCCAAGAGGTAAAGAGGGTGTGGTTTTCCTAAGGTTCTGAGGTTTGCGGTTTGCCCTGCTCAAACGCAAAATGCAATGACTTGATTAGTCCTAAACATTTGGAAGGACAGGGCAAGTTCGATTGAAAGCAATCGAATGCTGTGGGATTAAAAAATATGTGTTTTCATTCAAATAGTGAATGCAATGTTGCCACGTCGTGCACGACAGCTATACTACACATTATACTACGTACGTAACCGAGGAGGTTAATGTCCAGAACAACATCGATGACCGAATTGGTCGTCAATATTTGACGTAAGACTGATTAGCTTAATCGCCCGGTCCTTGACGAATTGACACGTTTGTAGATTATTATCGTTATGTTATCTACAGATGGATCAGATAGCATAAGTAACGTGTTAGGACATGATTTTGATTGCGACGACTCGGAGAGAAAAATAATTCTCATAGAGCCTATTCGCCTCCGGGAGCAGAATCGTGGGATTGATCCCCAGCAAGCCATGTCATTTCAAATTTTTTCGTACCGTATAGTATAAGAGTTCCTCATCAACACCTAGAAGGCTGTCATTCCGAATTTTATCCCGGAGTTCTTTGGTTGAAAAGGAATGGGAAAAGGAAGAAGAGAAACTGATGCGACTAAAAAGAGTATCAATCCTACCTCTCCATTACGAGAAATTCGTATTTCGGAAGAAACTGGTGGATGGGAAGGTAGCGGCTCAGGAAACCATTGAAATCCCATCAGATAAGAAGCAATTCTTGGGTTGATCAACATGGCTAAAAGTGTATTTTCAGTTAGCCAGGAATCAAGCGATTCATCAATCAACGAGGAAGGAAGCTCATAAGAGTGGAGTGCATTTATCGGATCGAACCCACCTATTATCTACCTGGAGTGTTATTACCGATCTTCCCAGCCTGGGCTTCTTACGATCCTGGGGGCTTTCGAGGGGAACCTCCCAGGTGGCGAAGTGTCTAGTCCTTGGTCTGTAAAGAGCTCGTGTTTTCAAGAAGTTTCACCACTAAGAAATATAACAGATTAGTCTCGCAATTACCAGGGTCTGGGGCAAATGTTTCATTTATAAACGTTAATATTGGAAATGTACTGACATTTTCTCTATTGTGGTAGTTCAAGCGAAAGGAGTTTCAGGACAGTAAATATTGGAGAGTGACTGGTTCGTAACCACCCTCTGCTACCACATAACAAGGGGGTGAGGGAATGAACTAGTTGCCTCTCGCCCCTTACAAGGTCTGACGCGATGTGCGTGCAACTCGCCCCTAAAGCTCAAAAGCATTCGATTTACGTTCATCATTCCAAGAAACAGGAAGAGGGAACTATCCATATCCATCACTTGCGGTTGCCAGAAGAGCCCCCTATACCTAGCTAGGATGACATCTACCTGCCTTGGCTAATTCCAACAATTTGTCTTCATCATGCGCCGTCTCAGTAATAACTCCCCCATTTCCCATCTGACTGTTGATATAACTGCTTGCAAGTCTTTTTGAAGGTAGCAGAAGCTTTTTTCTCACTTTCTGTACGCTAACGATTTTTTCTCCTATTCAGAATTTACACTTGCATTTCGCGTTTTAGGTAATTTTGAACAACTTTCGCATCCTGTCTATTGTGTGTCCACACATGCGTCTGATCCTCTAGCAACACTAGTTCAGTTTTTCCCGCCAGCGCGCAGCCGGTAAACTCAAGTGTACATATTTCTGATCGATTTTTGAGACAAATTTTGTAAATTGTTGTCCAGTCGTTTCGGAAAATACGGCGGACGGACGGATTTTTATTTTTTTATTTTTATTTTTATTTTTATTATTATTTTTTTTTTTTTTTTTTTTTAATTCGATTTTTGAAATCTACGTATTTTGAAACGTAAACCAACAACTCTTGAGGGGCGGTACAAAATTTGTTGTTCATGCTCATTATTTAAAATAAACCAAAATGCGATTCAACTTTATTAAAAACTGTCTATCATGAGCGATATTGCCTTGCCTATTGTATTTTGTGATTAGATGGTTCTGTAATCGTGTTGACTTGACATACCATTGGGTGTACATGTTCTATAATATTGTTATTACGTAATTTGTTTTTCCTATCTAGGTTTGGAACGACGAATTATTTAGGACGTTATCATTTGGAAAAGTGCCCTATCATACGTATTCAATCCAATCAGGTTACTGATACGAAGAACATAGTTGTTACGCTCTAGGAGACTCTCCGTTCAGTAGATTATGATGTTATCTAAATATGGATTAATTTCAATGGATAGGTATCAAAGAAGGTGAATATGTGCGTTTTGGAATAACAAGGAGTTCTGAATATAAGGTCCAAAAGTTACAGTCCTACAGCGAGATCGTTTGACAGAATTCTTGCGCAGAGTTACGAATTGATTTTTGAACAATGAAATTCATAGGGGATATATGTACACTAACCCGCACATTCCGCTAACCCGTACACTAACCCGCTATCTGTGGTCCTATTTTCTAGTGTGGCACACATTCTATTACGTTCTGTGAAAATTAATTGTTCCAGTGGGTTCAATTCGTTTCTCTTAATTAATTTGCCCTTGCTACAGTTTCATTTTCTACTAAAATTCGCAAAACCAGACTCATATTCGGATCGTTTCCATTTAAGCGCCTACCTAGACAATCTACTACTAGTTGTTTCTACGTTACTGGCCCTGGGTTTACTTTTTTTTTCTTTTTTTTTGGAAGCTGATTGTTTTTACCTACCAAGTCTGTTTAGATTTGCATCAATAGAACATAAATTTTCGAAGAATCACCAAATTTGTTTATTGAACTTGCAGGAACAGGAAACACGAGCTCAGATGGGACGTACAAACCTTCTTTCCTCACCGATCAGGAGCTCAAGCACCTCATCCTTGAGGCAGCAGACGGTTTCCTTTTTGTTGTTGCTTGCGACAACGGCAGGATCATCTACGTATCCGACTCCGTTAGTCCTGTTCTCAATCAAAGTCAGGTAAGTAATGAATGTCAGTAAGTTCTTGAAACTGGCTTATTATACAATGAAGTGTCATTTCCACTTTTTTTTAAATTATTATCTATGAAGCAAGACATTAGTAATAGAAGGAATGCCTTTTAGTATCTAAAAGAAAGGAAAGGACAGTTTAAATACTACAAATTACAGTGTGAAGCCTCGCACAATGTTTAGTGACGTAGAAAACTTGCAGAAAGTTGTTTGATGCCTGATATTACTGGACACCTTTAACAAAATTTTCCTGCTCACCAGATTTCGTGATAAAATTTTATTTTTCAACAGTTTCTTCTTCTGGCTATTGAAATAATAACTTTGTGTACAGTATATATCCAACGCTGTGGAAATAAATGAAATGAAATCAATAAATATAAATGTAAGTTGTTAATAAATGTAAGTATAAATAGTTAGTTTTTGTTAAAATGTTCTTAACCGAACATAATGTTCAATAATTACTGATACTTCTGCGTAAATGAGTCCTTGATTCATCTACTTGCTTCATTTTCTTGGTATTTCTGTATGAATAAAACAGTTTGCTTTCTATAATCCATTCCAGGGGGAGTGGTATGGATCCAGCATATACGAACACCTACATCCTGAGGATGTTGAAAAGATTCGTGAGCAACTATCAACTCAAGAGCCACAAAATTCAGGAAGGATTCTAGATCTCAAAACTGGAACCGTGAAAAAAGAAGGTCATCAATGTAAGTTTCTATCATTTTTCAACTTTCCATTACTGAGGTTGGTATCTGTCTGTTCCACAAAGCTATCCAGTCTGTTGATGTTTCCACTGGCACTACTTTCGTTAAAATGAGGTTTTTAACAACTATTGCAGCAGGATTTTACACCGTGGATGTATTGCTCGGTGATGCTTAGACTATTGGGACCTCCTTTCATTTTTACTACTAGCTTATCAGAATTTGCAAATTGGTTGACAGAGGTCTGAGTTGTGCACTATTGGTTTTCTGGATATTTCTTGATAACCTTGAACCTGCGCAAAGCCACACTTTTTGGGAACTTGCCCAAATTCTTTTGGCAAAGCCCTGCAAGGTCTTTTCCAACTAAAACTAGAATTCCCAGGTACAAACTAGTTCAATCTGGTTTGCCTATGCCATGGACGTTCAGGCATGAATCTCATACAAACTCAACCATTTTAGTGTTATTTCTTTCCTTAAAGAATGAACAACCAAAAGGTGCGGGTCTTTGCCTACTCAAATATACCTTTGCTATGCTGGCGGTCATGAAGTTTCCTATTTATACAGGATATTTTATTCTATAGCTTTGTTATTTGAAATATAAATGATATTTGCCTTTTTTCAGCTTCCATGAGGTTATGCATGGGTTCAAGACGAGGATTCATCTGCCGCATGAAAGTTGGGAACCTGGGCCCTGACACTCTGGCCACTGGGCATCTGAATCGGCTGAAACAAAGAAACTCGTTGGGTCCGTCCAGAGATGGGCTGAACTATGCAGTTGTTCACTGCACGGGTTACATAAAGAACTGGCCTCCTACTGGTCAGTTTGATTCCCACCCCCTCTCAGGTAGTATCAAATAGTTGGTGACAAGTACTTACGATTGTTACGGTGTCATCTTTTCTGTACTACACCAATACTCATACTCATGGGTCAGGAGACTGTTTCACATATATTAATGAATGTCCTATCCTCGTACCCTGATCAACTAATATGATTCCATTCTACATTTTTTACAAAGTAAAATCTGCACCGATGTCTTTGCTGCCCCTTTTTAGGACGTCCTTCTGAAGATAGGCTTCGTTAGTAGGGGGAAGCCTATTAGAGTATACCCAGTGGTACGGCACACCCCAAACATGACCAAGAAAATGAACTGTTTCTCTTTCGTTTAATATCTAATTTGGTTCCTTGAATCTGCCTATTTTTTAGCATTACCTATTGAAAATATAATTTATAATTTTCATTGCGATTGAACCAAAGTTTGTGAGTTGTCTAATTACATCTTTCTTCTCATTTGCAGCTGTCCAAATTGAACGAGGAGTCGAGGATGATGGTTCACATTGTTGTTTAGTTGCTATTGGTAGGCTACAAGTCACTTCCACTCCAAATACTGCTGACCTTTCAAGCTCAAATAGTAGTTCAGGTATACACATTCAATACTTTAAAATAAATGTATGATTTCATATGATTGTTCAAAATTAAATCCAATTTGATTAGTTCTTCTATTTCTATCATATATTGTGTATTCTGAAATATATTGTGTTATATTCGGTTTAAAAATCATTTCTATACTTACAATGTTTCAGAATTCATATCAAGGCACTCGATGGAAGGTAAATTTACCTTTGTAGACCAAAGAGTAATTGGTATTCTCAATTATTCTCCTCCTGAACTTCTTGGAAAGTCTTGTTTCGACTTTTTTCACCCTGAAGATCAGACGCACATGAAGGAATCATTTGATCAAGGTAAAATCCATAATCTGCTTTGTTGGAACACTAACAACACACACACACGCACTCACAAACATTTTTTCCTACAAAAACCAAAGGGAGGGAAAAGAAGGCTTAGCGTAAATTAGTTTTTGTCAAATAAAATTTGATATTTTTTCGTATTTGGATTGTTGATTTTCTTTTGATTGGTTTTCTATCATATAGATATTTCTTCACGATTACGACGCATGTGGAAGTGTCTTTGAGTGAATTTTCAGAAATAAAATGTAGCTTAGCTTAATCCTGTTGGTTATTCCTTAATCCTGTTTATTGTTATTTTCCAGGGCCGATTAGAGTATCAATTTTCCAGGGGGATCCTATAGCTTTTTTAATTTTTTATTTCAAATATTGCTTAACTTTTGAGTGAAGTACCTATGTCAGTTGTAAGTTTTTTCTTGTAATCGACTTTAACTCACTAAAATGATCATAACTCCCTTAGCTGAAGGAATAACTTCAAATTAGATCTTAATTTATAATAAACATATGGTACCTGTTTGATTATTAACTAGGCGAGATTTAAAAACAAAAATTTTAGAGGACAACTTTTCTTGAAAATGATTGTACAGTCGATCCCTGGCCTCTGTTGGTACGTGCAATGGTTAAAACACGTGTGTGGGTTTTCATTTCTACTGTGGGATCCCCCTGGAAAATTGATACTCATATCGGCTTTGGAAAATAGCAATATACAATAAATAGAAACTGCTAGGATTTAAAGCTAAGCTGCATCTTGTTCCTGAAAGTTCACTCTAAGACACTTCAATATGCGTCGTCATCGTGAAGAACCTACTCTGACTTCAAGAGCACTGTGGCGAATCATAGATCAGAAAACTTCCAGACAACCTTATTTGAATTTTTGCGTTTAATCTCGTCATCGTTGCCAAAAATCCATAGTTAAGTAAACTGAGCGTAATAAGTTACTGTCCCTGATCTGGGTTAGCTGCTTAGCTGGGGAGTACTGGTGATTATACTGGTTTGGATACCTATTCTGCTAAGTGATTCGTTATTCAAATTTTCGGAAAGTAGGTAATTTTCACAGAAAACCTGAACACCATGTAAAAAAAGTGGGTAAATATAGGAAGTGCTAGTGAAAATGCTGCAAAACAAAAAGTAAAATACACATTTTGCCAGCCATCCTTTAGATGAAAACTTAGAATAGGAACCGCAGTAGAAGGTGTTTTATATCTGGGATGGCTGCACTGAATATTTTGAAGTGCCTGTACATTTTGGTAAATTTTTCAATCTGATTTTTTCCCATAAAAAGGAACATGCCAGTATATTAAACCAAATTCTTCTCAACAGAAAAACATTTGCATACTGATAGTTGTTAACTTGTTAAAGTTGTTAAAATAGAGTTTGCAAAATATTTTCTTTAGGGTTTAGAAAATTGATTCACAGATGCATCATTCTAAAATATATTTTCTCTTTTCAGTGGTCAAATTGAAAGGTCAAGTCATGTCAGTGATGTATCGATTCCGGATGAAAAACAGAGACTGGATCTGGCTTCGAACATCAGCATTCGCCTTCTTAAATCCATATACTGATGAAGTTGAATATATAGTGTGCACCAACACACTAGCCAAGTAAGTGTTAATATTATGTTTTTGTATTGATTTATTGTGTACCTTCCTATTTGTGAGGTGACCCTGCCACCATTGGTGTGGTGGTTACTCCTTGGTAAGAGTGCAATACACCAAAATTTATCAGAAAATCAGATGAAAATAGTGAAGATAAAACTTCACCCACTCCCTTCCTTAATAGAAGTTGACGGTTCTGAAATATGTTTCAAAACCAGACCAAAATTCGCAATCAGCAAGGAAATTTACAGTGAACGCTGTATGAGCCGTGCTTCAATTGATTGTCTATTTTGCACCATCATAACGTGAAAGTATTTGATAGTGGTGAAATTCAGAAGGGTCTATTTATTTATCATTATCCTACTTATAAGTCATATTCCAATTAATATTGGTAAGCAGCATGGTAGATATGCAAATTTGGAAAAATTGTCCTCCTAGTACACAACCTGTACGTACCTAGTGTTCTAGTTATAACAAAAGCAAAACAATAGTAAATAGTAATAGGAAGTTTACACGTATAGATGCTGCTGAGAAAGGTATCACACTCAATAATTCCTCTTTTATTTACGAACTTGGATTTTGTTGTTGTAATTTTGTTATGTTCAGGGAGTAAAACCCTCAGTCGAGGAGGTTTGATTAATTCTAGCTCATAGATCAATCCGTTACAGTGTGAAATTTCCCCTTAGTTCTTCAAACATGAGTTTGAACTCAGTCTGAGGTATCAATATATTTGGGCCATAAAAGTTGGCGCAGGCAGTAGGAACTGAAATAGTTAAGAACGAAAATTAATTAAATCTCTTTCGATCAAACAGCATCTATCTAGCATCTCTCGCTTCCTCACTCACTTGAATTAAAACACACACTACAACAATGACCTCGAGCATCTGCTGCCTGCAGATTCTCCATTCTGTCAAGAATAGTTCCATGATGTCTTCATTAAACATTCAATGTTTGTGTGAATGATATAAATAATATGTTGGGAGATGTGAATTGACAGGGATAGTCTAGGTTCAATAGCAATTACGTTTCATGACACCACATATCATACAAGCATTCGCAGGGTGCCAATCAAAATAAGTAAGTGTTGATGGAATTGCAAAAGGAAACAGTTTATATTCAGTTGCCTTATTGTGAAAGCAGCTTTGTTAAATACCTGAACTGGAGCTGCTTTATTTGGCAATGGTAAACTAATTTTGACAATAAGTGTTCCAATGTTCCATTTAAGATCCAATGTTTTATTAGTAGTTTCCCATGCTATAGTTACAAACTGTAGTACTTACTTCAATGTAGTACAATTTTTTCTGTAGAACACATTCAATTTTGTCTTTGGGAAGTATATGTCCCAAGTAATAGAAGATAGTTACAGTTTTGTTATTCGTTATCAAACAATATATTTGGGCAGCATTACTCGATCCCACAGCCCTTAAATCTCAAAAATACAGTCTTGAATTTAGGTTTTTATATTCAAATTCAGTTTTGTCTCCTACATGTAACATTAATTTTGAGTTTCTCCTGTTGGAATTTCTATAGGGTCTCTCAACTATAGATCACGCATATTGTTTTGCTCTATCAACATCTTCCCAATTAGTTTCTTCAATTATTACTTCTATCATCTACAGATAGATTGAAGTTTGATTTCAACCACCCCTCTGTTGCAAGTAGTTTTCCCCCTAGTTTTTCGAAGTTTCTTGTGATGGTTATGTCATACCGCCCTTTTTGCATTCCCTGCCTCACTGCCACCCAAACTTCGGAAAGTCAAAGAAAGAAAACTATTTGTCATGGCAGTTTTTCCTTAGGATGTAATCTATTTTCGTTTTAAAGCATAACAGAATACATAGGTTACTGACATGCCTTTTATTAGAAACTGTAATGTTAACTATGTTACCATGTTTTGGGGATATTTCAAATACTTGGTTATTGTTATCCTGTTGAACTAGAATTTGTTGTCTCCTAGAATCACGTTATGTATGCTTACTATGGTGTGCCCATGATGCCATTATTTTTTTATTATATGAACTTCATGTACCCAGCATTACATTCTGTTTGTACCAGTTTCAAACCTTTGGCATTGAATGCTGACAATTCTTTATAACATAATTTCCTTAATTTTTTTTTCAACTCTTATGTATGGGAAACTTTTGAGAAAATTAATTCCTATTGTTAAATAGGTTCATTTGGCATAAAGAAAATCTCAACCACACCTACCACCACTCAACCTCAAGCCATTCTCACTCATTGTTATGACATTGAGCAACAGGCAGGATAAAGTTACCAACCTGTTGAATTTTTTTATCACTTGTACAAACGAAGCTAATCATATTTGTTTATCAAGGTCACTACACAATACTGCAGAGTCAGAAACAACTCCTCCAGAGGCTGTGGTGTATCAACCAGGAGTTGAATATGCCCTTCAACGATACCCAAGTCAACACATTCCTCAGCACATGCACAGTAAGATATTTATAGACTTGTTATACATGTTGATATCTTGAGACACTTATAACTCTTGATAAATTATTAACTGACAATACCAAAAAAAACTACCTTCACTCACATTGCTACTCCTATGGAAATAAAAATTCTGTTAGGGTTATGAAAATCATGAAATCAAATACAGTGAGTTTCAAATCCAACTTATAAATCTAATATTAGATTTTTCCAAACTAGGATGACTCACCCTCTCACCTAGAACACTTCTGCCATACTAACCTGTGAGCACCTTGTTTACGCTCACAGTTGTATAATTGGAGCTTTCAGTTAGCGTGCACAATTTTAATCAAACCACTAGATTCTTATTTCTCTCTCAACAGTGATTCAAAATATTACTTTTCAGGTAATGACTCTAGAGGTGCACAGGTGTACAATTATGAAGCTACCCAGTCTCCTTTGGGATACGTTTCACCTGGTCACCAAGGACTGAATAGAATAAATAAGCCAACAACCAGTCCCACTCCAGCTCAATCCCCTTGGACCTTATGCCAGGTAAACCTTGATCACATTATTTTATAATCCAGGAAGACCAAGTAGATAGATTCTAGTAGTCTTCTACTGTAATTACCCAAAAGGCATCTTTCAATTTTTCCTTTGCCTACTTGCTACATTTTTATTGCTTCCTAGTCTACCTAGAGGTAGCAAAAGCTTTGTTTTCACGTTTGGGAGATGAATTTTTGCATTTTGCGTTTTATACCATTCTGGACAATTTTAGGTTAGTGTGTTTGTGTATCTGTCGATAACAGGACACAAACAAACTGTCAAGGCAGACTGTTGTCTGTCCACAAAATCTTAGTAACCAGCTTTGTTTTCTAATTTTCATCCGATTTCAATGACATTTTTAGGGAATGTCTGACTTAAGCTGTAGATGGTTGCTTATGAGTTGCATTGCTCAAATTCGCTCAAACCCTGCTCATGGGCATTTCGGTTTCAAATGTCATTATGGTTGGGGGTTTGAATGGAAGGGTAATTTCGACGATTAAGCATGCATCATGTTTTACTGCTGGGTTTTGTGCTCAACAATTGAGCGTTAGCCATCATGAAGTAGTAATTTTTTCCTCCCAAAGCTTATTTCTATGCTATTTAGGCAGTTCCAATTGACTAACCTCGTTATTTTCTGGTATCAAGGAATGCCTTCCTTGAATGTCCTAGTTAAGGATATCTCCGATCACTGCAAGGAATGGATCACTGCAAGGAGGAGTTTGCTGGTTAGATGCTGAAACCAGAGGATAAAGGGCGTGGGATGGTTTGAGGGGAATGGGGCATAATCAGTTTATGTTCAACCACCAAATATTCTATTGCTGAATATTCTCAAACCCCCTGCTGTTTTCTGTTGAGTATTAAAACTCCTTTAAACTCGATAAAAACTACTATTTCACGCTCATGTAAGAGATTACAATAGAAAAACTTGAATTTTCTACCACACTTATATCATCATCATTTGCCGAGGTTAGCTTGAAAAAGCGTAGCTCGAACTTCATAAACCTTTCCAGCTTCTTTAAGGAGATCATCTTCATTTCAGTTTTGCACTTTCATTTTTTTTTTTATAGAAGGATCCCAATATGCCAGACAAGCATGAAATTTCGTACTCACGCATTTTTATGAACAAATAGTGCTGGGCTCTTTTCTCTGTATTGTACAACCTCATACACCACAAATATTTTAAACTGATCAAACCCACGCTGGAAACATTTCATTAAAACTTATACCTGCATAGTTATAACTTGTAAATATTTTCCAATTGTAAATATTTGCTCTGATAAATATTCGACTGCTGGTGTCTCCAGACTATAGAAATGTAATATAAATGTAATGATGGGGTATGATAGTCCTTATCTGCTGAAATGCTGATTGTAACATCTCATTTGATGCTTCAACAGTTTTACATACGTGCTCATCTAATCTTGACAACTCATACTAACAACATATTTAGGTCTCACTCGTATACCTAGCATTTACCCCCATGTTGTAGTCAACCCTAATGAGCACTGCATACGAGTGTGAGAAAGGTACTTTTACTATTTTTAATTGGAAGTTTCACCTTGAGAAATGTGACACCAACCGCACTCTCACTGTGGACCTGGTATGACTGCGCCAGTGCACCAAACATTAGAAATCCCATAAAAGGACAATCCTCGTCATACATGAATTCAGGAGGTGTCAAACTTCGTATAATGTAATCATTTTCAGTTTGCTTTGTAAAATAAATGTTTGGCCCACTCATTCATTCGTTGATTTGACTATTAGAGGTCACATTCTAAGATCTCCCCGAGGTTTGAATGATTGAAATCGTTAGCAGTTTGTTTTAAAATACGATGTTTATTGCAACATTTTACTGAGAAGCGTTAGGTTCAAACTTTACTGTGTACATACAGTTTTCAACCAGTGAATTTCAGTTTTAGTCCTAGTGCCTTCAATAATATGTAATGATGTACTATATATTCTGATCAAGATGTTAATTGCTTATTCGAATAGGTATTTCTTAAATTTCTAAACCTGTATACTGTATCACTTCCATGAAATTATTGATGTGCTAAATGAACATTGTCTGGTTATGTACAGTGTTACTTACTTATCTGAATCTATCTTTGCAGCCAGTGAGTGAGGGGTACCAATACAGTGAAGTCAGTCCATCTCGATCTCCTACTGGCCCAACATACACTCAGTTAAGTGGGACAAGAGCAGCACCAGCACCTTACCACAGCTCATCTGCCAACTCTGGTATGTCGAATAGATAATATAATACAGTTATTATTCCTCACTCTGCCAAGTAAAGATAACAGATTGTGTGTCTGTGTGTGTTACATAACAAGAAAGTTGCCTGGTTGGGAATATTTATGCAAGAGTTTCAGTCAGTGGAACTCATTTAATGAAGTTTAGAGGTAACAAGATTCCAATTTCTAACCTCAGCTAGAGAGAGACAAGTGTGTATGTGTCCAACGATGGATGTATTAGTAAATATAATGGGAATGACCTGTAGCAAGAAGGAGTGTTGTCTAGTAACATCAAGCTCATGACCATGGCGAGGTTTGTGGTGAAGGAAAAGTGCCAAGAGGCTTCTCAAGTGTGGAATCTTGGCAGGAGTGCTTCGTAGTATCACCCCACACGTCCTTCAAGGCTCTTAACTCAGCTGGTCATTTTATTAGTGCACTTCATTTTATCCTACTCTTCCCTAACTTCCCATATCCCTAGGGACAGTGTCCCCCAACTTATATTTTATTTCGTTTTTTTTTTCTCGTTTTTATTTAATGTAGCGACATTTGTGAGGGAAGTTTATTTTTAGAAAGTGGTGTGGATTTGGACGATAGTATGGTTGAAATGACCTGCACTCGGAGGGGTAACCAACGAGGTTGAAAATGGATGGAAATAGATAACATCAAGGTACTAGCTGCAAACATGTTGCAAAAAGCGAGCTAATACATCCCAATATGATCCTTGTCCCTTCATAATGGAAGAAGGGAGGGCTGAGGGTGGGGAGGTAAACATAACTCAGAAGGGTAGAGAACAAAGCAGGTTAGTTATTACGAGCCGGTTGAACGTTACCTGTTACTCTGTGGTCGTGTGTGAAAACTAACTACTTTCATGGGAACCTACAAATTGCATGGTTCATTCCTTACCTTCTTGATCGATCTGGTTTGTGATGCTTTATCATTCTATTGGATTGGTTCATTATCGGCACTATCTAACAATATGCATGTTTATTGGTAAATGTATGCACTGGCTTTATTATTCTTTGGTTGGTGAGTAAATGGTCAGTTATCCGCTGCCAGCCATGAACCGGCATGGTCACCATTGGTGTGCAAACCTGCACTTAGGGATGAGTGTGGCATGGCTTTCTTGGTAATCTGGTTTAGCCACACTCATCCATTATCTAACTAGCGAGGGTCGGGCCAGCTATAAGGGGAGGTTGGAGGCTGGTAGGGGAAGCTTTCCCCATGGAACAGGAGAATCATTTCTCCACTGGACAGGGAAATAATTTTCCCATGGACAGGGAAATAATTTTCCCATGGACAGGAGAATCATTTCTCCACTGGACAGGAGAATCATTTCTCCACGGAACAGGGGAATCATTTCCCCAGCGTATTAGGGAATAACTACCCTGATATGGTACCTTCTAATGAGGGAGCAATACCCTCATGATATCTCACCTAGAGTAACTACTCCTCGTAGTGGAACTAAACTGGCGAAAATATAGGTCGGAGTAACAGTTGGGTTGGTTGGCTTCACACTAACTTAATCTTTAAGGTAAGTCAAAATTGGTTTATCTTACGATTTGAATTAGTCTAAATGAATAAGCCATTTTTATCTTGACGTGAATTTCTCGTAATTTGCGCCTTCATGCCATTTTACAACAAAACATGTCATGATACAGGAAATGGGTTCAGAATTACTTTAGTTTCTCACTTGCATCCTTTGGGTCACTTTACTATAGCTAATAGCAGCTTCCCCTTCCCCTTCTTCCTTCAATTGTGTTGATCGCTAAAGCTGCCATCAATAAAAAATGAAACCATTCAATCCTCCCGTCCTCTCTCTCTTTTTTTTTTTTTTTTTTTTTTGTAATCAATGAAAGCTCTAGATTTACGTTTAATGGGCGTAAAATCGTATTAGATGCTCAAATATTGTTTTTAGCTTTTTATGTTTCATGAATTGGGGGAAGGACTGATGACATTCTCAACAGTTGTTCCATTCAGAAATTACTAGAAGGGGGAACCGCCGCTCCTTATTCTTTGAAAAATACATTGGTGATTCCCTGCAAATATGCATTTCACGCTTTTGAGTCATATTGTATGTCCCAGAAGCTCTGTTTTCACTTTTTGTAAATGAACCAACACTTGCTCTCCCAGCAAATGAACACACTTCACGTTTTATTAATATTGTAAACAGCATGCGTTTTTTTCTGTTTCTTCGGATGTGATTGTCTATCTTGTGCCTAAAACACCACGTGACAAGCCCAGTTTCACCAGATTTCTTTCGATTCTGATGACTTTTCAATTACTGTGGGTGGGTTAGTGTTTATCTTCATTGCTCATAAATAATATGTACTTCCCTTCAATCCATCAAGCATCATCTTTTCATGGGCTAGTTGTCCTATTGAAGTATTTTCTTGAGTATTCACCAAATTTGAGAGAGAGTGGACAACTAGGCCATGAAAAGATGATGCTCGATGGATTGAAGGAAAGTACATGCTGAAATTAATATGGTATGATACCATACCAGTATGATACCATATTAATTTCAGCATGCTCGTGTAGTTAGTATTTGGTGCCTGTGTACAGTTATTGTTAAATTTTTATAAAATCCTTCTGACATGCTTAATTTCTGTAGTTTCTACCTGATTTTGAAAAACGTTGCAAGGAAAATACAAATTAGGCTGCAAATGGTCCCCAATGAACTTCATCCCTCCTGATCCATTTGAAGTTTTTGCGTAAGAAGGAACTTAACATCTGTCAACCCTTCTTTTCTCTCTCTATTTTTTGTAGTACTTTCAAAAATGGATTATGGGATTTTTATATTATTCTATTCACTCCTGACAACTGACAAACTATCTACATTAGTTATCAGAATGTATGAAAATATAAATACTTCAAAATGGTCCTAAACTAGTTGAAATTTAACACACTTGGTATTCTACAATCTCGCATGAGCCTTTGGGGTGAGGTTTATGGTCGTGGAATTGGTCTCATTTGATCTAGTGATGAAGAAAATACAAGTTCAATACACTACCCACTTTTTACTTCCGTTATTTTCCACATTTCGCCTGGGATTTGGAACTTCGTTCAAAATTTGATCGTCTTCACCTGCCATCTCGTCCCCCAAGACTTCCCAGCTTTCATCGCTTTTTAATGAAACGTAACTTGTTCCTGTTGGAACTCCTCTCATTCAAACATATAACTTGCGATTTTGTATCGTGTACTACCCAGGAATAGGCTGTTTTATACCCGCTCACTTCATTTATCATTTTCATCTAGGTCTGTGGAATTGGCAAGGTCAGCTGCAGGGAGACGGTCAAGGATCCAGCAACGCTGCTCCTCACGAAGTTGTCAACGTTGCACCACCCTCGAACGCACCTGAACTGTCCGACATGATGATGCAAATGTTGGACCAAGGAGGTGCATCTACCTTTGAAGACTTGAATATGTTCAATGAATGAATCAATTTAGTTCCAAAAATTTCCGTCCCAGGACTTGATTAGAACTGGACATTATTGTCATCAATTAAAAAAAAATTAACGTTGCTAAGTCATTATAGCATATCATTGAAGAATAGTTAGTGAAGAAAACAACAAGAAAGCTTACCTATTGCATTTTGTATTATATATCCCACCAATTCTAGTGTTTTCATGCACATTCATGTCATGTTTGATATTGTTTCTGATTATGCACTACATTACCAGTTAATGCATCACTAACTGCTACGAATCTCATTTCAGTGTTTATATAGCAAGTCTAGAAATAGTTGCCCCTCACGTTCCCCATCGTTTTCTCATTCGTTTGTGTTCATATACCTATCTTGATTCGTTTTGAAGATGAAGTCTGTAGAACAGTGTTTAGCCATTCTCGTTTTATTATTTTGTAGTTTGATATTATAAAGAATTGTATTTTTTAAACTGAATATCTTTCGATTTATTGAAACATAGGTAGCTCGTATTATTATTTTCGGAACAAATAAGCATTATTTAAATAATATTGAATTTATTTTTGTACCGTGTCTTTCAGTATATTAAAATATAATTAGTGTTGTTAATTTTCATTGTTAATTTATTTAATTTAGATTTTGGAACCAGCCTCAGAAACATCATCTTTCTGTTTGGTTATATTCATTAGTTTATTTTGAAGTGTGATGGTGGTTTCTATGATATGATTGTTGATATCATTATACGAAAAAATTCGACTCATATTTTTCTCCCTAAAATACCTGTCTACCTTATTAGTCCATTTACTGGACCATCTATCTATGATTGAGGTGGCTGTAGTTTCTTACATTGAGCGAGGTGACCTACAACTCTAGAAATTGTCCAAGCTGAGAAAGTCTAACATGAAAAATTTGTATTATTATTTTTCAAATGAAAGTCTGTCTGCAAGACTGAAAATCTAGTCAATTATGATTTTTATAGAAGAGAAACATTTTATTCATGTAAAAGGTGAAAAGAAACATCATGTCAAATTTTCCAAATTTGGCTGCTTTTTCGTATGATTTACAAAATTGTACCAACTTGCATGCAAATTCAAATCTTCATTCCATAATTTCCATTGTGATGTTATTGGATGCATTCAGGCATGTTTCAATTTTCCATATTGGGGATAACATTTCAATTTTGCTCAAATTTGAAGTTAGGCATTCATGACAATTTGATCAATAGTCTCAGTCCATTCACAAACTTGAAAATTCTTGCTTTTAACAAAAAAAGTCAGGATTACAAGATAGTCCAGGGTAACTAAAACTGATTCATACAATAGTAACAATCAAACAGACTGAAAAATGTTGACTTCATCAAACATGCTGGCTTATTTGAAGTTTGAAGTGTGAGTTGAAGGAGTACATGTATATCTGCCAATGAGCAGATATGTATTAAGCCCAGAACTGCTCAAAAAGATCCGGGACTAAAATTTTATTGGGTCTAGAGCCGAAGTTAGCCCCTCCTTTGACTGCTCCAATTAGGAGAGATGAGAAAACGTTAACATTATTTTAGCCATCAGGTTAGATGCACTTGGGTGCATGATAGTTCAGTGCAGGAAAGGCTGAGGACACCTTGAGTGAGAGATCTAACAACATCTTGTGTTTTTTGTCATCCCAATAAAATGTGGACATTTTGAAAACTTCACATTTGAAAGTTGTGAAAAGGAACAAGTATTATGCAAAGAGGCAAACACTAGGCTGCCTCCTTCAAAGAGTAGTCCAGATCTTGAGGGATTGCTGAGATTTTGGTATTTTCTTGCCCACTACCATATTACTATTCGCTTTTCTGAAGTCGAGCTGGACTGTCAAAAAACATCTAATAGTCTCCATAATGACCGCTCGACCCAAAATATGAAATTATTTTTATTGTTTCGCTTCTAGTCCTTGCTTAGGGCTCATTTGGAACCTTGAAATCTGGGCTCAGGAGCTCATTGCGTGTGAAATGAGCTCATTTCACAATTTGCCCTGCCAAACATGTCCTTTTTTGGCATCAAAACATAGCTTTCGAATAACCTGCAAACGCTCAACATTCCTGGTTATTAAAAGCTCTTGTTTGCTGTAGAACTGTTATTTTGAATGAAATGCTTGGAAAATGTACGATATCTTCTGAGTTAGATGCTAACCACGTTCTAAAAATGAAAATGATTACATTATGAAAAGGTTTAAAATCCCTATTTAACATCCATAAATTCTTGAGGTCATAAATACTAAAGTCTCCCTCCTTTAGTTTTGTTCGAAATCTAAACAGTTTTGGTGTTAATTTTTTTGTACATGCAGAAGCATAGAGCAAATTGGGAATGAGTCAGTTTGAACGCAAAATAAGGACAGAACACAAATATCCAAGTACCTACCTCTTTAATAAATACATTTGGAGATGTTCTAGATTAACAGGATGGTAAAAAAAACCATTGAGTATAAACTTTAATATCACATCCATCCAACCCTTGTAAATTGTTATTAATATTTTTTTTTTTTTTTTTTTTTTACATATAGATAATTTAATACTCACTCAAGTGACAATAATTAGAGTAGTACTTCAGCAATACTTGGCGTTATCAATACACTTTTTTCTTTACAATATTAATTATAAATAGTATTACAATGTACAATAATTACAAAGGCTTGAAACATTTTCAAGCAGTTGGAGCCTCAATGAGTTCAGGTACTCACTGTAATCAATACCATCGCTAGAACCATCAACAAGTAGCTATTCCCTAAAGTTCCAACACTTGTTTGAATGGCGGATGGACTCTTACCTGAAATTTAGAAAAAAAAACGATTGAAAGGTCATATAGATTTATGAAGTTTTTGAAACGATTTCAATCCACCAAATCAAATATTATTAAACAGGTCAATCATACATCCAATTTATTAGCACAGTCATAAGGTATGGAATCAGATTCTATGGAAAAGCTATACCAAAAAGCACATTCGTTGAGAGTAAATAGTTGAATACAGGGTCCCCCATGCGTAAGGGGTAATCCTTGGGGATTTGGTTTGAAATTGAATGCTGAACAAAAAAGTTCCTAGAACACCTAGGAACAGTAGTCCCTTTGTTTTACTAATGAACACTTGAAGAAATCGTGCTTCTTACATTCATTCAAGAATTAAGAAGAATCTGCACATATAAAAACATTTCTCTAGGACAACCCTTCAGTAGACCGAATTTGGAGTACAGTGTCGAGAAACGAATTTTCAAAATGATAAGTTATAGTAATATTCACGTTTCCGCTCTCAAAACCGTGTTTTACCATAAATACTCAAGTTCATTGTTTTCAACTCAAACTTGTTTTGTGTTTGACAATACTAATATCTTAAATCAGTTTTAAATGTCTTGTGGGTCAGACTGTGAACATCAGCTTGTCCAAGTAGTCATACTGGTTTCCACCATGTTCTAAACTCCACATGCAAAGTAGTTAACGAACAACTAGTTTCTGCTAACACAAAAACATTTCATTGGTTGAATGAATGTTTTTTCATTAGTTTTGGTTAAAGAGTTGCACACATTTTTCAAATAACCCCCTCCCCCTCAGGCAGAAGACATTTGCAGCTGATTTAGGATCAGCAACCATTGTACTTGCAATGGTGACATCCGTTCTTCGGCGTTGGCTTTCACTTCAATAAATCAGGTGAAAATCATGGAACTACAGTTTCTTCTTCATGTTTATTTTTCCACTCTATCCACAAGATAATTCCCCTTGATGTTGGTTTAATATTTCATGTATTAAAGAATTTAAAAAAACTTCGCTGTTTTTCGTTTTTCTTGAGTATTCATTCTTTCCTATACGTTTTTGTGGATCTTGGAAATAACGTTGAATTAGCTCGATAAAATGTGGAATTGGTTTGATAGATTGTAATAGATCGGGAAAATGATGAATTGGACTGAAAAGAGCTATAGATACCTAACCTCAGTTTATCTATGTATGCTGACCACGCTTTAAATATTTTTTTCTTTTATGAAAAGCTAGAAGGCATAATTTATCATTTAAATGAACAAGTTGTTGTGACTGTTACATAGCATATTTTTTAAGGATTTAGATTCGAAGATTGAACCAATATTCATTCCAGTTTATTGTTGGTTATAAAATAGTGATAAAAAATAGACTGGGCTGATGGAAGCTTTGTCAGTGAAGTCCTAACTCTACAGTGCTTCAATCGAGATAAAACGTCAGGCGTTGAACAAACTTTCATCGAAACTGAATTTCCATAACTTTTCTTGATTTCTTGCCTTCTAAAGTTAATAATGGTAATCATACCCTTACTCTACATTTACAATTTAAATATTAATATACCATCAGAAAAGGGGAACAACTTTCTATTTCCTAGAAGCCACGCTGAAATTGGATTTGAGAAAAGTTTCAGATTTTGAGGATTAACAAAATTTGGACTTCCTGTCATTACTTCCTATCATCCCCAATGAATTTACATACTATTGTTAGCCTCTTTAATAAGCAATTACAATGCGCGAAAAAATTTGGTTGCCATCAGGAAAATTGTACATTTTTGTTCTTATGCTAATTTTCTGGTAAAATTAAGAAGGCTAAGAAAGATTTACCTACTGGGGCATCATCTAGTTTCAAGCGCTCATAATTGATTAATGGTCGCCTCAGTCATTTAATTTCAGAATCACAAACAATAAAACCAAAAGAAAAAAGATTTTGTTTCCAGTAAAACAAATGAGGTAGATATATTAGAAGGCACTCGTTGCTCCTAGTTAGTTGTTAGCTATGCAGTGTGTAGTTGAACAGATTTCACTTTGTTGGTGTAATATACAGTCTACTAAATTATGGATACCTTTTCTAAAATCGTTATGGACAAAAAAGATAACATATATAAATTTAGAATCTTCATAGTTTTTTCCAATGATCTCAAATATTGACAACTTGCGGATTGTGCGCCTGCACAAACATGATCAACGCACACCAAATGCGTGTTTTCAGATAGGAACCACCATTTTGTTTTCCAAATTCGGATTATTCTTTCGTTTTAATGGAAATTTGACCCCTTAATAGTTTTTTTTATAGCGCACTACCCATTCAGCAAACGCACACAGTGTTTTTGATCGCTGATTCACCTGGCACGATCAGTTTTTTTCCATTTGACTAAGTATAAACGCTTTCGCGACCGGATCAGTGTTGAAAAACAATGAAAATTGATGCGTCGCACTTTGGGTTTGCATAGTTTTATTTGTGTATGTCGTAGCATCAGTGCGTCTGCACTGACTGGGTTTGAGCCAAATAAATAAAATGAGGAGCCAAATTCTCATGATATCTAATTTGGAACAAAAAAGGGGGTTCCCATGTGTAAAAAACAATGTTGGTGTACGTTGAGCACATTCGACCACTTGCGCAGTGCACCCTTGGAAAAGACATGCAAATTGAAAAACAAATTTTCAATTTTTAGCCAAAAAATTAAGGTTGTAGCCGAACTTTACATTTTTGAGCCATCGTTGGGGCGCTGCAATAAAAAATGTATTTAGGGCTAGTTGGAGTGAAAAATTAAGGGTTCCTATTTGAAAAAACAAAGTTGGTGAGCGTTGCGCAAGTCTGTAATTCTCAAAGAAGTGATACTAAAAATCCTTGAAAAAATTAAGCAGAATGAAAAATATACCATAAATAACGATTTTTGAAGGAGCCATCCATAACCTAGCGGACACCCTGTATATAATACAGTCGAATATATTTGCCTTTATGTATGTATATCAGCTCGCATGTAAACTCACTTGAATGTACGTGGACGTGGACGAAGGCAACGTCAGCGTTGGATGGGCTGCAGTAATATTTGCCAGCATCTGCTTCTCTCGCTCCTCTGATTACAAGGTGGCTCGTGCTAACTTCGGCCTTAACGGTTATTACACTGATCCCCCCTCGGTCGGAGTCGTAGTTAACTACAGCTATCTTTCCACTCTGAAAAATAATGAAAATGTAGGTCCCAAATATGGAAACATTGTTGAAAAAACTGCACGAACTAAATCGTAAACTGAAATGAATAAATTCAAAATCTTAACATGCGTAAGATGCGTTAACTGGCACCAAACCATTGCTGATCACCATGATAAGTAATTCAAGATGGATATCATTCGGGAGATTAAATTTTTCAAAATTGAACAATCTGATTCTTTGATTTTCCACAATAAATAATCTCTAGTTTACTCAATAAAATCATATGGTTAACAAACGAAAACTTCTGAAGTTGTAAGGACTAGTTTTACTGTGATCAAGGGAATTCAACTTAAATAAAACAGTGAATTAAAATGAAAACAGTGAAGACAACTAATGATATTTAGTTGTAGTCTTTCTACAAAGATCACTGGCCAGTCGAAAGTTATAAAGAGGGCTCATTTTCCCAATATAGTTTCGTAGATATAGGCAACCAACTTCCCTGTAACTGAATATATTACTACTATATAATTACTGAATATATTCCTGGTTTGAATATATCACTACTATTTTCTTTAAATACTTAAGAAAATCTAGTTATATTTGACAGAAGTCGAGAATACCAGAAAACACATATTGGGAAGTATGTGTAAACCTAATCATTAACACCTAACCTAAATCATGAACGAAAAAACCTAATTATAAACACCTAAACTTTTAAACCTAATCATAAACACCTAGGTATATCAGTACCTATGAGGATGTAATAGATTGCCCATTACCACAACCCCCCCCCCCCCCCAAATTCACCTTAAATAAAACAATGAAAACAGTGGAGACCACGATTTCAAATCGTTCTGAAATATGTTTCCAAACAAGACCAAACTTAATAATCGAACAGAAAGCAATGAAGAAAATCTGTGGTATGAGCAGCGTTTGAATGCTATCCACTCCATTCCCTCTACCCACATGAAATTCACGATTTGTCGCACAACTACACTAAAATTAGAAGAAAATGTTTTTAAATCAATAAAATCAGATAAGAATGGTGAAGAAATAACTATTTTTCACGATGGAAATTCAATGTAATTAAATACGTTCATACACTAAACCAAAATCCTAACCGAAAAAAAAAAATCCTCCTGTTAGCAAAGGCAAAATTTTTGAGGTAGTCCGACTAGACTGAAATTGGGAAGTTTAACCTGAGTAGCGTCGACAAAAGTTATTCCGAAAAAACAAACACGTTATCTTAGCTCTGCAATTCCCATCTTGAAATTCGGAATTTCCAAAGCTGGTCGCTCAGCTAGAGTAAAATGTACGGACGAAAAAATGGTGATGAAAATCGGCATTGAATTGATTGATTTCTGAATTAGAAATGAAAAAGTTACCCACATTTATCCCATTTTCATTTGGTTGGAAATTTGGATCTTGTACAATAATGGACAATTGGAATAATTATACTTTAGGTACCTACCTGCTATAATGATGAACAGCTAGCTAAAACTTCGTTATTCATATTTTGTTTTGGAACTGTAAAACTTTTTAAACCGTGAAAGATTCGAACGGATTTTTCCTTCATCAGTAATTTGTTAAGTCAAAGGGTTCACAGGTAAACCATGGATTTTTTTTTAGAGTAGAGGAATTATGTAAAAAACAGCCCCCCCCCCCCCCACAATAGTTCGGCTCGGGTTCGATGTTAAGTAGGCAAGTAAGGTTCCTATATCTCGTCATTCAATGTAAGATATAATTGCGTAGCTACATACCTTGTCATGATGGTACCAAAATATGTAGGCTGGAGATTCTGTGGCGTAATTGATAGAGCATGTGAGATTTATTGTGCTTCCATATTCGATGTGGACGTCGGATGTGCCATGGATCACTGCGCTTGGAACTGGAACAGAATGTCAAAACCTGCAGTCAATCGGGAAGAGGTGGAAAATCTTCAGTCAACCCTAATTATTAATCAGGGCGAGATCAACATTTTGAGAAAAACAGAGTTTTGCCGTTGTGTGACTAACGCCGCGGCGGACTGCCCAAATTTTATTGGGTTTAAGAGTCTACGCATCTTGTATAATAGACAAGATGCGTAGGTAGACTCCTGTCTGTAAGAAGTAATAATGTATAATACTCAAATTACTTCGTATACACATGCCCGCAGAACTAACTTTCTCCGAGAAATTGCAATCGTAAGAGCTGGATTTTTGTATTTTCAAAAGAGAAATCTTTGTTACTCATGAATAAGACATGAAATCAAAACTGGAAAATCATCGTAAGTCAAAGGTAAACAATCCAGAAAGTACCACGTAACAGCCTGTTTTCACAACTTGCCCTGTACTACATTTCAAGACAAATCTAGTACATGGATATGCATATATATAGGTGGAGTGGGTAACCACTTGTGTATATGTATGGTTTATGGACTGAAAATTCTCAAATAAAAAGAACGGCTTACCAACAACAGCTAAGTGCACGAAGAGGGACATAACTGGTATCGAGCTGACTTGGCACTCGTACATGCCGGCATCTCTCTTCTGCACCCACTTGATCTGCAGAGTCCATTCGTTGGTTTCTCTCTTGTGGAGAGACATGAACCTCTGGTCCGAGGTGTAAGTGTAGGCGCCCACAGTCAGGATGTGGATGTCCCGGTGCCTCACCCACGACACCTGGGGAAAGTGCTACATTTAGCCCAACAACAAAAGTCTACCACGGAATTTAACTTGGGAATACTATCGACGAATGAGTCGTCACCATTGATCAGAGTCAAGCTCGGCATCTCACGCTTCCATATCTTGTATTGCATTCAATATAAAAATGCTTGGGCTTCCATCAGCCAGGCGGTCTAGCCCAGAACTCCTGAAAAGCCATTGATCCCGACCGCCTACCTAACCGATTTTTCAAATGGTTAGCGAATCGATGAACGTACAATAACGCAGGTGGTCACATTCGATTCAAGGAATCCTTAAATAAAACCTCTTAGGGCTGATTGATCAAGGTTGCCGCGATCACTGTTAGACTTTTGAGCAAAATTTCCAGTAATTTCGGAGAAAAGCTTCGGACGGCGGGTGGAGAGGTTTTTATGGTTTATTATTTTCAGTGATAAACCTTTGTAAGAAAAAAAGTTGTTGATTTACGTTTTAGGATACGTAGATTTCAAAAATCGAATAAAAATGAATGTTCGTTTTTGTCGTTTGAAGCTTTTCTCCGAAAATATAGGACAACATTTTACGGAATTCGGCTGAAAAAATCCAACGTCGATCCGGGATTTGTTTGATGTTTTGTAACTTCAAAAAAATCTAAATTTCAAAACCTTTGGTGTAAGGGGGTAGCTTTTTATTTCGATTCAGATAGGAATTAGTTCCGAGAATCGAAAGAGATCGCTCGGATTGCTGTACGATCATCCGTTCGATCACCATTTAAAAAACCTCATCTTGAATTAGTGAAAATTAGTCTTCTACCGTCAGGTAGACGGTCGAACTCGAGCTCTTTAACGGGAGGCCTGAGATAGGGAAGTATTTTCATCTTGAATGTAATTACAAGGAATGAAGATGAGAGGTGTGGAGTTTAGATCGTGTACCACAGACATATACAAAGATAAGCGATTTATGCAGAAGGGTTATCTAATAAAGAAATAATAAACCTCTGTGTAATAATTACGACCCAACTATAGATGACGGGAGCTTTGTTTTACCTTTCGGGAGATGAACATTTTTCTTCTCTAAAATCCATTTTCACTCGCATTTTGCGTTTTAGACCATTCTGAACAACTTTCGTTCCAAGTCTGTCAGTATGCAAATCCTCGTCAAAGACCAAATTCTTGCAGTTTTCATATTTTCGGGGGAGGAAAGGAAGTTAGGCTTTAGATGGTCCCCTATGAGTTTCATTGCGCAGAAATTAATACACCAGTCTGCGCGAATTCAAACGTTAAGTCAATTTCTCAGGTTCGATTGGTCCGATCGAGCTCGAATATTCAAGCGGGGTCGAGGACAACGACCTGATAATCTCACATCAATTTCTACTCGATATTATCATTGAACGTGCTGCTGCCGATGCTCGAACGTGAAATTATTGTAAGCATAATTTGTACAGTTTTCATTCTATTTTGATTAAATTATCATGAGTGTGCAGGTTAGGCAGTAGATGCTTTTTGTGAATTTCTTTTCTCAAAAATCAATTCATCACTTTCAACATCAAATACACCAAGCATCATTTTCTCAGGTTCTATTGGTTCAATCTCCTCAATGTTGGAGGTAGTTGGGGAAGAACGGTGTAATACTTTTGCATCGATTTCAACATGCTCATATCATCATTCTATCCCCCCACAGAATTAGAGCTCCAGACCGCAATACAGGTCGACAGGTTTTGAAGCATTCCTGTATACTGCAATAGGTCCCACGGCATTTCTGTCTCGTAAATAGTTTTAACAAGCTTACATTCAAAAG
This sequence comes from Creontiades dilutus, assembly GCA_031894815.1. Taxonomy (NCBI): domain Eukaryota; kingdom Metazoa; phylum Arthropoda; class Insecta; order Hemiptera; family Miridae; genus Creontiades; species Creontiades dilutus. The sequence goes on along the minus strand of JAVIWC010000496.1, from coordinate 849,915 downwards.
AACTGTACGTTCATTTTACTATGAGCCTCAGCCAACTTGCCATACGTTTTTTAATTTGTAGACCTTTTTCCAGTCTAACTCATGCTAATTAAACAGAGTCAAACCATTGTTAATTAAAGAAACATTTGCATATGTACACCAAACATTACTACTTCTATTTGTCATCCATTCCTTTGATCTACAGTTTCAGCATTAGGCTATTAACCAGATTTGTTCTTCAGGCTGGGAAGTCTTCAATTATATTATCATTCATTTTCTGTTAACTATTATATTTGGTTCTATATTTTGTTGTTTCACGGACATCGAGTGAACAACGAAGATGAAGCGCGTATTCTTCTAATTGTCATTTCTTCACCAATATTTTTTACGGTTAGATTTAATAAATAATTATCTTTTTAATCATTCTTCAAATACCTTATAAACCTGCATCGATTGACATGTTATTTTTGTGAAAAATTTTGTTGTGGAAAGTTAGTGTCAATAGCCTACGAACCGTCGTTGAACATACATGAAAACAACCCAGTTAAACAAATTGAGCTTTTCTGACAGATTTCATATTAGAACTTAGAAGAGAGTGGAATTTCATTTTTTCTCAAGAATGGAACATATTTGTGTACAAATCAAGAAAAAACCTTTTATCTTTGAAGTTTTAGGGATCTAGCTGTTCTCTCAAGAATTTCAAGGTTCAACTTTATCCAAAAATGTGAACAACTCGTGTTAGTTCTTTCGTTTATAACAGGTTGTAGATACATAGATACATTCTAGATACATTCACGGTACGAATAAAATTGAAGAATAGAACACGAATAGAATAGAATACTAGGTGTTCATAACGGACTCACCGACATGTTCCCCACGTTGTGAACAATACATGTTAGATAGGCCGATTTCCCTATCTGAGCTGACACATTCAGCGGCGTGTTCGGATCGAAAAATGGCGTAATCAACTTGGAGCCGCCCACAAACTCGCTTAACCCGTTGCCTTTCAAGCGACCTGGAACAGAAGGATGAGAATATCAATGCTTAACGAGTAGTGGACGCAATAGTGGACGGCGTAGGGCGAGGGTACTTTCACTAAGATGAAAACCTTATTCTTTTCAAAATGATAATAGGTCAGACTTATAAACGTGATTGTGAACATTTGGACCAAGTTCTTAATCAAAATCCTCCTTCCCAACTTCAAAATCAAAATTTCAATGATTTATTGCACGGGAGATTCGTTAGACGAAAATTGCGATCGAAAAGAAATACAAAAGAACAAAACAAAAAAAGAAAATAGTGAAGATATAACGATTTGTTCCTTCCAACAACTGAGGTGAGTCCATGACCGCTACCCCCAGCGACAATCACTGGTTTGGTTTATTGGTATGGGCGAGCATTCTTCTACGCTCCTGTCAGCATCTTCCCTGCTTCCGAGCCATATCCCAAGTTTCTCCAGCAATTTACGACTTTTCACTTTATCAGTTATGCAGGTTGCTCATTAATCGGTAAAACACAGGAAGTGTCAAAATTGCACATAATTATTAGAGAAACGAAACTTACCAAACTGTTGTCAGCACATAAAAAATTAGGGTAACTAATGTTTTTTGAACCTGAAGAGTAAAACAAGGAAACCTTTCTGAAGAGGTTGCAGATGCATTTAGTGTCAAGAATCAATTTGTTTTTCATGTGTCCTTAAATGCTACTTATAATGTGGGAACATTGTTTCCCCGGTTTTTTTTATAATTGTAATGGCATTTGCTAAAATGTCATTTTGTCTCAAGTATGACAGCACATAAATCGTCTCTGTATCACTAAGTCTGAGTCAGCGAGACCTACAAAAGTTTACGCCAAACACGAATCGTAGTCAAATTGACTTACAGACTTTTGAAACGAGGTACCAAAACTTGCTCGAAGGACGTTTCAGGGCCTTTTTCTCCGCGGGGTCTTCCTGGTGAGTAACCAAGGCAAGTTGGCCCCCCGGAAAAGGCGTCCCAAAGCCACCTCTTGCGGAGAAAGAGCGAATTGCATTTTTTTTCAGTGCTCATTAGTTTTCCCGGGTTAAAGACATCCAGCCATAGCAGAGGTCCAATCCACATGGACTGTTGAGTTTCACGGCAGAGAAGAGGTCTGAGAAGAGAAACCGCAAAAAAACTGGCCTCCATAATAAATCATAAAGCTACAATGTTATCGACAAAAAAAGAAAGAAAGATGACTTGAAGAAATTGAAAAATGAATTGGCCAGATTGATTTACAAAGGGTAACATGAAATATAACAGGCCGTGGCGCCGGCGGCAACGTTAGGAAGTTGGTAAGGGTCTCTGGCCCCTCCTCCACCCTCTACCCCAGTACTGGGTTTCACGGAAATAACGTTTTCATTTTCCAACGAAAACTCCTTATTGCTGAAAGTCAGAAGTGCTCTTAAACTGAAAGCGCGGAACTTTCGACAAATAATTTGTTAACACCACCTTTTGGTTTATTATTTTGAATAATGGATCTTCATTAAAGAGTTGGGAAAATTAAAGAGCTGAAGCATTAAGAAAAAAAGTCTTTAAAACTTTTGAAGTAAGAATTTAGGAACTATGGGAATGTTTTTCTCCTCAAAGCATTGTTTTGCTTTTGTTAACAAAATAGGAGTCGGTAAAAAAAACCGCTGCAAATTATTACTCAGGGGTTCATTATTTCTGTATTCGACAGTCCTTCTATGTAAATCACTTATCTTTGGTTCAGACTCGCGACAAAGTTGTGGGAACTCATATCAATAAAAACGGAGGAAGAGTTAGGTCATCGACGGTTAGTTCATCATCAGTTACTAACATGAACTTCAGTTAAATCGATTTAACTGTGTAACTAATAAACAACGTTCCAACTCACTCCGTTTTTATTATCTTTGGTTGTTAGACGTAGCCTGATGAAAATACTTGTGCGGCCGCAACCCTCGGTGGTCTAGCTCAGGTCTCCCATTGAACGGGCTCTGCAACGGTGATCTCCTCGACGACCGTCTACCTGACACCGATTTTCATTTTCCGAAGATGTGGTTGTCAAATGTTGAGCAAACGGATGATCGTGCAACAACTCGAGTGGTCTCATTCGATTCACGGAACTAATTTCTACCCTAATCCAACCAAAAAACTATCTTCTTACACCGCAAGTTTTCGAGATTTTAATTTTTTGATAGGTTATTCCTTACATGTAATCCATTTGGGTTGATTGATGAAGAAGCCAAGATTAGTGCCACATCCGGATCGGTGTTGGATTTTTTAGCCAAATTTCGTAAACTTTGGGCCAGTAATTTCGGGGAACATCTTCACGAGGCGTGAAGATCACTGGGTTTCTTGGTCGATTACAAAAGTTCATTATTGAAACCAAAAATCTGCCGAGTTGGGTATGGGCCCGTAGCTTTCTCGTCAATATAACATGAACGTATGAACCTTTTGAAATATTTTAGACAATATAGAATGGTTATTTGTAACTCTAAGCAATATTAATGAAAAGGGCTTCACAGTGAAGGGTGTTATTTTTTTCTTCGCATAGTTTGGTAGGTGGTGTCAGTTTTGATAGCACTACTTTGAGTTCTCTAGTCACCCAGTCTTGATTTACTTTTCATGACAGCTAGAGCAAAAAATTCAGTTTTACCAGAATAAGGTCAAAATTCATAGTTCCTACTTAGTCGAAAGAAGATGGTTAAGTAACGCTCTGAGGGGCGGTACCTATTTTAGTCTCTGATTAAGGAAATGCTCAAGAATTGCTTGAGAAATAAAGTCCAGAGCTACCTTAAGCATTTCTTTAGTCACATCCTTTTACTCTCTCAAGCAGGGAAACATTTTTACTCAAGTTTACTTTTCACTCAGAATCGGGTGTTTCTTTTGTGCACTAATCCAGAAAGATGTGAGAGAAGATTCTTTCAAATTCATTTCAAGCTCAACGTCACCTAGGTAGGAGGTCAATGAGATTTTCTTTTCACATCAAGTTGAGGGAGCATTCGTTGACTGAGAGTTCGAATGGGTTTTGAACCCATTCTCAAGCATTTGTTGTAATCATAAAAGTGAAAAGTTTCATCACTTTGTAAGCTAATTTAATCAAGTTTTTAACCAATCTTCAGCGCTGACCCTTTTAACCTCAAACTGAGATGGTTTAAGAAATTCGGATCAGGCTCACGATTGGCCTTTTAGATGAGGTTTCTGATGACAAGCCATTATGGAAGTCACAACACGAGAAGTTTTCGATAGGCACAGAGGGGAACAGTTGGCTCGTGGACTCTCCTCGAGCAAATCTATATCGAGACCTTGATTACGGTGTGATGAATGTGCAGCTTTGTGTAGGATGCGGATAGTTATCCCTTCCAATTTCATGAAACTGCTGCGCTTTTGGTTGTACCTGGAGCCTTTAAGCTTTCAAGAATCCTCTGGGTATTGCAGGTTAATCACCTCAAACCTTGGAAGGGGTAACAACACCATCCCATCACCTTGTTACAGCTCCAAAGGACGTGGGTTTCCATCATGTATCCGAAGCAATGGGCTTCCTGTCAAGTTCTACAGTACTGAATGAACACACTGACAAAAACTGCTAAGGAAGTTCGACTAGTAGGGGTGTCCTTTGTAATTAACTAGATATTGGATATCTAGTTGAAAAAATTGTTCGCACATGTCATACAGTATTATATGTAATATTGGCCTATTTCGATTGTACTCAAATACACGAACAATAGTCGCTGTCGTACGCATGCATACTCATTTAATCAATTGTTTTTTTGTTTTAAACAATTTGTATTTCTCTTATTACTGTTTTCTAATTCTTAAATTAAGAAAATTCTATTGTTGAAATAGAGCATTTTTTAAAATTCAAGATCGGCAAAATGCTGGGGGCAACCAAGACCCTTTTTTAAGAATCCGAGTTAAAATTTTATTTCATCTTTTTGCTTCTGAGTAAAACATTCATTACAGGTAGCTTTGTTTTTACTTTTGTGAGATGATAATTTTTTGTAACACTAAATCAAAATTTCCACTCGCATTTGGCGTCTTAGGTCATCATGAACAATTTTCGTTTCCGAGTCCGCTCGTGTGTCCGTGTCTATCCGTCTGATGGTCCCTACAGTTTTCGTCCGGTTCGGATGTTATTTTCAAGGAATGTGTGTGTTACAATACAGATGGTTTTCACGAGTAAAATCCACTAAGCTTCTTCTTCTCATGTTTCAGCGGTTTGATCAAGCTCAAATGTTCAACGTAGTTGGGTAACAGCGGTATCAATTTCTGAAGATCGTATCAATATCCTATTAACTAAAGAATTAGCGACGCACCTGCGATACATGCCCACCAACATTTTGAACGCGTCGATGTCTGCGGTAACATGCCGCGTGTAATGTTTGTGCCTTTAATGGTTTTATGAGTTGGTGAGGCATGGATTGACCATTTTTCTAATCGAACGGGTTGTTGGAGCTCTTCAAAAAACTTTATTGTCATGGAAATCTATATTTGAACGTTTTGCCCAGACAACGTGGGCTTCTCCAGCATGTATTTTCTTACATTAGTTTTGACATTCCTCGGATTCATTAGAATCGTCGTCTACATCATCGAGATCATCTTTTACTGCATGCTGAAGGCTTTGCATATCTTATTGGTTGGGTATGTTCAGTTTTATGATGTTTGCCTCGAATGCCAATTTTGAAAAAAAAAAAAAAATCAATGGGAGGTGGTTGTTCACTCCTATGTCACCGTGAACTTGAGGATCCGAGGAATGTCAAAGCTAATGTAAGAAAATACACGCTGAAGAAGCCCACGTTGTCTGGGCGAAACGTTCAAATATAGATTTCCATGACAATAAAGAATTTTTGAAGAGCTCCAACAACCCGTTCGATTATGGTTTTAACATTGAACATCTTTCGAGATTATCTAAGACATTTCAAAAGATCTTTCAGTTCATGTTGCCTTGGAGAGAAAACTATGTGTCACTTGGTAGACTTGTTTAAAAATTTTTCGTCAGACACTCATATTTGTGTGTTTATACTTGGACACTTAGGTAGTGTTCAACAATTAGCTATAATCGTGTGATGTACGTAGAAGTATTATCTAATACTGAACTAAAGAAATTAAACCATTTAATAATAATAGTAACAATGAATTGTTATTAACAAATAACCCTCAAGGTTGAGATGTTGCTTGAATTATTCTATAAACAGATAACGGAATAAACCTTTGTAGAACAATGTGCGACGTTTCCCGGCTTGATTCGTTCATCGTGATCGATGGCGCTTCTCCCCAGGTACCTTTCTCCTTTTACCAAGAAAGAAACAAGATTGAGCAAAACTTAACCATGAGTTCATTAGTAAAATCGCCGACCAAAAATTGTTGATTATCAACGGTTGAGAAGATAATGAGAAAAAAAACGAGGATCCAAGTTAGGAATCATCAAAGTACGCACAAAAAAAAAAAAAATTCCAAAAAAAAAAAAAAAAAAATTATGAGCCCTTATTTTATTTGTGAAGTTTTATAATAGTAAGTATTCAGCACCAGCACCTATTACTATAGGTTGATAACATTTTTAATTATCACTAACTCAAAGAAATAAATACAAGTTATTTTCAAAAGTTGAAGAACAAAACTTGAGAATGGGAGCTCATTCATGTCGTCCTTCTCCTGGAATGGGTGGCTTACAATGTCAACTGAGGTTGTCCAATTTCAAATTTCATCATGGTAGAGGGTTAATGGAGGGGCGTATTACCAATTCATAGTTTTTCATTATACTTATTTGATTTTATTTGATTATATCCAATAATAAACCTTAGTGATTATAATGCGTACAGTAATTATAAAGTGGCGCATTTTATGTCTCGAGCTGGAAATCTAAGGTGCTGGTGAACAAACTGTACGCATTCTAGAAAATTTCAATATTGTTTCAGTCATTCAGTTAGATAATTAGGCCGGCTTGCCGTTCTTCTTATCAACGACCAACGTCCATCCTCGGCGCCCCTGCAGCCTGCGAACAATCGTCGCCCCACCTGCATCTCCCCAATATGACCCAAATTGACAGACGTCCGAACTTCCCCAGCAAGTTTCCCCGCGGCAGCTCAATCCGAACGGACGCTCAACCGCTTGACCTTCTTGAGCACGTGCAGCACGTAAATTTGAGCATGCCGGCTATCATCCTCAAATCTTTGCTTGAGAATTTATGTCTGAGACATTCATGTCCAAATCAAGCTGTAACACGAGTGATCTTCAAACCGACATTCTTGTGGACTTCGGTGAACAATTGCAACCACAATTTGCATCTCATCATTTGGTAAGATCTTACCATTTTCCTTCTATTTTGAATCTGGCCATCTCCATCACTCTTCTTCTCACCGGGTTTTCGGCAAATTCATCAGGGCCTCAACAAGCGCTTTTTTACTTCATTGTTTTTCCTTTACCAATCAGGAGTTTTACCTTTTAGGTCGGAACATCCCTTTTGATATTTTTAAATACAGGAAGTTGTCGGATCCTTCATATCTTTGCACATTTATTTTCATATTCCAAATACCTAGTCACTCAAAATTATTTAATAATGTCCTGATATTTAATTTACACGTTTTATTTACATGGTCCTTCATTCTGCACCTATGGAATTTAGTTTGACTATTGAAATTGAAAATAATCAGTTTCCAACTCATATAATCAGCTGGATTGACAAAACCAAACTTGTTGGTGATCATAACTTTAATCAGCAACGTTTCGACCCAGGAGTTCGGTCCTGTTCATTTGTTTCACACGAAATAGAAATGAAGATATAGAGCCAACATTACCAAATTATGAAGTAAGTAGTGAGAAGAACAAAAATATTAATTTTCTCACTTGAGCAACATGTAGTAGTTCCAACAATTACTGTACAAAACTAGTACAGTACAAGTTCTTCATTTCATTAATGTGAGTAATTGTTCCATTTCAAATCAAATTGAAATACAAGTATTTGGAATCCGATAATTTTAGAAAATTTGTTCATACGGTTATGCTGCATGACTGGAATTTCAGTTCAGTTAATATTTTGGTTGAGTATTTGAACATGTTCAGCACAAATAATTTTTATTATAAAAGGGGGTGTATGGAGGTGGTGATAGCGATAAAAAGTCATTTGTTCACAATATAAATTTTATTTTATCGACTATTTCAAGTACAATTTTTTCTACTCTAATTTTAGTCGAGTTGTGCAAAAAAACAAACCTCGGAAAATACGAATTATCGGTCAAGAGGGGGTTTTAGTTAATCCATTCAAGCGCCGCTCAAACAGCTTCTACTGCCGATTTTTTCGAATTTTTTTGTTCGAAAAAAACCTTGGTCTACTTTTAAAACATGATGTGTTTCAAAATTAGATTCATGTTGAACGATATGAAATACTATTTTGTTCGTTATGTCGTTAAATCTTCAATAATTCAATCTGTTTTTCACACGATTTTCTCCCTTTTCTTTTTGTTCGATTCAAAATTTGATCGTTTTTAAAAACTTTTGTAAGTGTTAAATAAGTACCTATAGTTACAATTTTAGTATATGTACCGCCAAAGCGTATCTCACCAACAGGTCGTCAGATACCTCGGCTTACAGCTAGATACAAAACTCACCTGGGATACTCACATAAGTACCATTCTATGGAGAGCAAGGTATCGTTCCCGCCAGTTGTACTTCCTCCTAAACAGCAAGTCCGCATTAACACTCCCCCTAAAACGTCTGCTCTACCTAACGATTATACGCCCGATATGGTTGTACGGCTATAAAATATGGGGATCGGCTTCCAACTCACAAATAAAAAGGATTCAGACATTCCAAAACGGAGTGCTCAGAACCATTTCGGGCGCCCCGTGGTACATCAGAAACTCCGTTCTGCACAGGGATCTTCAAATACCTGAAGTTACTGAACTGAGTGCCACGTACCGAAAGCTGGAAAATGCAATGCGAGAACACCCAAAGAAGCTCATAGCCCATATCTCCACAAAACAACCCTCCTCCACCACGGCCAGATCGCCGCCTGAAACGCAGATGGACCACTGTGAATAATTAAATTTTGCCTCTCTACTATTATGATATATTATCTGTCACAGCAAAAAAAAAAAGTCCTTTTCTATGTTATAAACTGTTAACCATTTTGCTATTTATTTATAATGTTATTGTTTTATCTTAGTTGATAATTATTAGTGGGGGCTGTCAGTGGGCAGTAACCTGCAACAGGCTATTTGTATTTGTGGGTTGATACCACCATGTTCTTTATACAATCCAAAACTGTAATGTAAGAAAAATGTACAATAAATTTGACAGATTTATAAAAAAAAAAAATGATCATACAGAAACTGGATTTACTGACGTCTCCGTAATGCATGCAGTACATACCAATATGTTTGTGACACATTTCCAATAATAGATGCCTTACAGACGCTTTCACACAATTAAATAATATTGATCGGGTTTTTCGACATCCGTCCAACTGTGTGTCCAGGAGAATTCACTCAGGTGAAGCGAAGGAGCAGTGAAGCGGCGGCCTCCGGGAATCAATAGAACTTCATCACATTCTCAATTAAAACTCGACTGGAACTTTTGGTCCCATCCGCCGGCTCTCGCTCGCCCCCGCGTCGGCGTCGGTCGTGTCGCTCGGAAATCAACCGCTGGGTACCCGACGTTTTTCCCGCTACCTCCCGATATCACGCGATGCGCCGCTTGTCCTCGGCACTCGGATGGCCCTCGGTACCTGTAGCCGCCCTGCCAATCCCTCACTCACCCCCACTGTGGTCCAGAACAGACTTAGGAGAAATCAAAGTTCAATTAGGAGAAATCAATTAGGATTAACGTTTTACTCGTAAACACTATTAAACGAATACAAATTTTAATCAAAATCGACTGCATAAATATGATTAAAATCTTAATATGATTATTAGTAATTAATCGCCAGCGTGATTAGAGTAAAAATATTAATCAAGAGGATGATTATGATTAAGATATAAATCACGGGTTGATTAGAATCGAAATAATAATCAGGGGAAGATTAAAATTGAAATTTTAATCACGGAATGACTGTAATTGAAATTCAATTCAAAAGGATGATCATGATTAAAATCATACACGGTAGCATGACAGATAGATAGATAGATAAAAAATGCTTTATTACAAAATGGATGAAAAATTACAAAAATGCGTACAACAACTGCATGAAATAATCGTGGTTCAGGTGGACCGTCCGATGAGTTCGCCTTTCATAGGTAGATATTTAATTTTACAGATTACGCAAGATTTCCGATAGAATCTTCCAAACAGCCGCTAACACAGTCATGGAATGACTGTAATTGAAATTTAATTCAAAAGGATGATTATGATTAAAATCATAAACGGTAGCATGATTTCGGTTAACATTTCATTCGAAAGGATGATTACAATCGAAATCTTATTTTTAGTCGCATGTATCATTATGATTAAAATCACAATTTCTTGCATGATTACAATTAAAACTTTAAAATGTTAATCAACAGGATGATTACGTTTTAAATCGTAAACACTTGATTATTACGATTTAATCGCTAGTATCATTACAGTCAACATTTTAATCAAGAGGATGATTAAAATTGATATCTAATCACGGGATGATTATTGCGATAAAAATCGTAATTTTATTCCCGGAAAATTCAAAAATTCTCGTTACATAGCGTTATTTAGATAGTAATGGAGGAATAATTAAATAATAAAACACCATTTAATAAAAAACTCTATGGCAAGAATGCAGTTTTTAAAAATTTGTTTAAAAAAAATCTTTCTTTTCATTTTTCAAAATTAGTTTTTTATTATTTTTAGCGTTTGTTCAAAGAAACTGAGATATATCAGTTGCAAAAACATATAGGGATCAAGTGCCTTGTTTACTTTTCCAACAGAGTAGAAAGTTATGATCACTCATCATTTAATGCTGATTATCAATTGAATGTAATCCAATGGGCGGATTTTATTTTTCCATACTGAGTGGAAAGTTATTCCATTTCACATTTCTTCACTTACGGAACAAATTTAAAATTGGTGTGACCGTTCCTCTTTACCTACAGTACAAAATCCTATTGTGTGAGAGGCTTCATACTTCTTTCCTTACAGTGCAAAAATCACAACTGGATAGAGGCTGCTCAAGACAATTGACCGATGTATACTTTTGCTATTGCAAAATAATAAATTTAAAGTTTGAGTTTTTAAAAGTTTTAATAAGTTTAATCCATTACACGGTCACGATTAAAATCTTAAAATTTGCCCAAATTCGGTCCAGAATGGGGTATACAGGGTGTCCCCCTTCCTGCTAAAATGGTTTTAGAGTAAAAAAAGAAAGTTTTTTAGAATCTACGTATTTTTTCGTTAAGGATCTCAAATATGGGCAAATCGAAATAATTCTGTTTTTTCATATGGGAACCACCTTTTTCATTCCGGATCCGGTTTCTAAAATTGTGCAAACAAATCTCAGCATACTCAAAGTGTGACACATTAATTTTCATTGTTTCTCAATGATTTTTGGCTGTAAAAGCATTCAGCTTTGAAAAACAGTTGAAGTCTCTGTGTCACACTTTGGGGCAACAGGACATTTGGTTTTTGGGGGTGGAAGATGAAGATCCGCTTCAGAATCCCAGTGAAGAGAATGTATGCCTAGAAAGAAGTACTACAGTTTGATAGACATAGCCTAAAAACCAGGAAATTCACTTCCACACAGCGGGATGTATTCCATAGAGGCAGGGTATTTTCTGAAAAACAGAAACTCACGGCCGAACGGAACTACTCGTAGAATGTGGATCTCTGATGGTCCCTCTGTCACGCCGGGTAGCCAATTGACAATGTCCCAGGAGGAGAGAGAGGAGATATCGTCTGAGCATTGTTAGCAACCTTTCCTTCCTCAACACAGGGCAAATTTGTCGTATGAAGTCGTTGGCGATGATATCGTCATTGTATCAAAGTGGATAAAAATCGACTCAATACGTCGAAAAATGTTCAAATTCTAACGAAACTCATATTTCTGAGGTGTTTTGACTGAGGCAGGCGGGTTGATATCTCATCACTGAAGAGAACATGGCTGACTCTCACTACCCTGACTTTGCGTTACCTTTGCGATTTCCTAGATTTCAGCATATGGATAACTTTAATGTCTAAGATGTGAAAAGAATCACGGACCGACGTAAATAATATTTTTATTAGTTTCATAGAACTTCTACCGTAAACATTTAAGGGAGATAAAGTAGATTTTTCATTGGGTGCTTATGAACGGACATAATTACGGTAATAAACCTTCACTAATAACAATAAACGACAGGAGATAATTCCTCTTCAGCGACTCAAGGCGTTCTACGCTGAAAATAAAAATCGTTGTTTGGAGAGAGTTTTCCGCGAATTTTCCAGGGAACGGAAGTTATTGCGATAGCACCTCAATTTATGAAGATGAAGTTTTTATAACAAACTATTTTCAAACGTTCTGTGGCTATGCGAAACCCCATTTTTCCAAAATGAATTCATAAAAATGCCAAATTACCCGTCAGTTAGCTTTTAATGTAGTTGAAAATGTTATCAGTAAGTAGGTACACATGTTTTTTAGTGTACGATTTGATTCAAGACGTCACATTTTGAAAAATAGATGGGAATTTTTTCATTTAGTAAATTTCTTATTGCTGTTTCGACATTAACCGGAAATATCATGGAAAAATCGTCAATGACTCAAACGTTGGAGTGCGTTATGGCGTTCTCAATTATAGAGAAATTTTAAAATATAGTTTGTGATTCGTGATGCTTGATTTTTGGGGAATCGTCTTACGCTGGACCCGTATAGCAACAGATCTTTTTCAATCCTTTTTGGAGGCTACTTTGAACTACAGATATTGATTATTGATATGGGTGAATTCCTACGGATCTGAAACCTATCCCAGTGGTTCTGTCAAAAATTAATAGGGAAGTGACGTAACACTTTTTGTCCGTTTTTGGCCTCGTTTGGGCTCGTAGCATTTATGTGTGTGAAGCTATCGCCTGGCTAGACCTTGAGACCAACTCTAGTCGAGCCTACCAAAAGAACGGATTTTTTACATCTTTTATGACGGACGGAGGTTGCAGATTTGGGATCCACGCACCTTGAAACTTACGAAGACGAAATATGATGTTGGAAAGATTGTGGCAAAACGCTGCAAATTATTACACAACGGGTTATTGTTTCTGTATTAGATTCTTAGCGGACCACTGGGCTAAGAGACCTGGACTGTACAAGTAGAGAAAATGCTCCCTAGGTACATTCGGAAACACACTTAAAAATCCAACTGAAATTGAACAAGATCAACAAATTTCTGCCTTGGTCGATCGATCACAAAGGTTCATTACTGAAAATTATAAACGAAAATCATGATGTGAATCACCGTTCTAACTGAAATTGTAGTCTTGTCCCTGTGGTTCGATCTTTCGACGAAAACCACATCTGGACCGAAAAACGTGCATCGGTCCAAATAACCGAAGAGGACCAGAGAAGACAGAGACATTGAAACGGCGTCGACATGAGTTTTGGGAGCTTCGCGTGACTAGATGGGCTAACTGAGATTGTCTGGGCCTCGCCCGTCGATACAGTAGTACCTACTACCCTACCATCCTACTACCTTACCGACCAGATTACCCGAGCCGCCTCGTCTATACAACTTGTTCATCTCCCCGAGTCTCTCACAAGTCGGAGTCAAGTTCCGAGTGAACTTCGGGGGAAGTGAGCTTGAAGGGGCCGCCTTTGCAACCAACCTCGAACCTTTATACAGGTCAAAGCAAAGGAAGAAGGAATCGGAATGGAAAAGCAACAAATGGAACCAACATCCAGTTCTATACAGTACTCAATCAGTCAATTATTCATAGATTCTCAGGCGTTACACCTCCACTATACTAAAACGTTTTTTGCCTCAAATCAGTAATAACTGTATTTTATACCTGTGTATATTTCATAAAGCTGAGTTGTTACCAAATAAAACATCGATCAACTTTCAACTAACAACTAATTTAGTTAGATCTAAAATCTTCAAGTTCAACTAAAATTAAAGTTAACTAGACCCATCTATGTTCTTTTCAAAAGAAAATAAAATATTGCTCTGGCAACGACAATTAAACTTTCTACCTGATCAATCGAAATAGAAAGCTTTTGTTTTCATCTTTTTAAACCAGCAAATATAATGATGCGTGTGATGTAAAATATTAATACACAATTAAAAAATATCAGGTAGAAACTTTAATTGTTGTAGGTAATACAAAATCGTATAGATAATACAACAAATGTAAAACAACTGAGAAGCAGCTAAAATTCACAAAGCTTCGACTCCGACATGTACAGAATGGGGAGTAGTATCAAATCAAAGAACATCGAACTTTTTATATACGTTTTCTGATACAAAAATTCTTCAAATTTTGCCGATTTCTGCTCATTTGACCCAATTAATTGCACACAATTAACACAAGAGACACAATTTTTTTGCCTTTTTCAAAAGGGAATTTGGGTGAGAAATTGTATATTGCTAACTGTTAAGAGGAGATACATAAAGAGGAGGTACAAAATTGATGTATTCCTCGGAAAAATCATAAATTTCAGGGTTCAACTGTATATTGAGTAAGGTAATAATGTTAAAAAATTATTTTTTAACGGTAAAACCATCATTACAACCGGATCCCTTGGCTCAACTACTGTTAGGATTATAAAAATCTTAATTTTTAGGAAGTTCCTTGTGACCAACTAACTTCCGTCATTCTACAATATCCTTTCCTCAGCAACTTCAATTCTACCCAGGGGACAAATAGAGTAATATACAACTGCAACGGATAATTGAATTTTAGATAATGTACATCTATATTTTAGATAACATATAAGAGAAGTACAGGTATACAAAGCTAAACAGAAATTAAAATAATAACAATAAAAATAATACAAATATGAAAATCATTATACAAAACGGTTAATCATTAGTTAAAAAAAAGCAGTTAATAAAAAAATTAAAAACCAAAAAAACCCTCCATCCTGAAAAAAGCGGTAAAAAGGTGCTAACGACAGAAAAAGGCGAAAACTACTTGAAAACAGACACCACGATTCGGGAACTTGAACATTTTTCAATAACACTGGAACTCAAAAATTTTAAAACCTCAATGGGAAGCGTGACCATGGGTCCCTCGTTAAGCACCTGTTCAGATGTATCTGAAATAGTTTTGTATCATCAAGAGTTTTTCGATGTTAGGGTCATGACCTCTTGAAAACCACACTTGACTCCAATTCAAGGCCCACAGGTAACGGTGACCAGAGGTCTTTTGTTTGATAATCCCTTTAATGGAAGCCCTTTTTCTGGCAAACGGTCAGTCACCTGAAGTCTCCCCCCCAGCACCCTGGGGTTTCCCGGGGTAGTTGTAACCCCGTCCCTGATTGGTTTCTACTATCCCCCTCTCTCTGCTCCCCACGATTCCCCACTCTAAATTTTCTTCACTTCCCCTTCAAACAAAATTTTCCCGTTTTCTGGTAAACAGGATCCGGACTCAGTTCTCTCTTTCGTTTTTAGCTCGCTCTTACACCCTCGTTGACTCGACTGACATCATATCATAGTTATCAAAGTGACTTCATTTTCATAACTAAGTAGTGGCAAAGCACCATATTTTGTGATATTGTTGACTACCCGCGAAACCTCAACTTCGGCAGAAGCGCTCTAAGATTTTATTCTACAACACCTTTATTTATTTTATTGATTCACTATATCGACGAATGCGAATTGAATGAAATATTTCCATACTCGTTCATCGAGCATGTAAGAATTGATTTGAAATATAGCCTCCATCAGTTAACTGCATAATCGTTTATATCTTCTTTGAGTTCACCTTCACAGTACCTAAGTAAGTTCAAGGAAATAGAAGGGAAACTAGACGGAACGCATCATTCCCATTCCGGATCTATCCTCTGACAGTGAGTCTTCCTCCATTTGTAGTGCTAATTAATAGGGAACGCCCTAGCTCTTTAATTCATTACATTCCCCCCCCCTTCCCTCTTGATTCAGTTCACTATTGAACTATCTGTTTTATGATTAGCGAGTTTGCGAATATCCGGAAGACGAGCGCATTCTCAAACATTGTCACAACAAAATGAAAAGTTTATATTGAGCACGAGTCTGTTCATTTTAAATGAATTCACAGTACGAGACGATTAATCGGCAATTAGTCCTCTCGTTACACGACTTTTTTTGTCGCCTTTGGCCCACTGTGCGCCGTCCAATTAGGGCTCCAGAAATTCGCAAAATCATTCCCGTATTCCTCAACCAATTCGAAAAACAGTTTATTTCAATAATCACTATGAACAATGTGGAATCCTAGGAATTGGGAGTAGTTGTCTGGCTTCAGTTCCTAGCGGCAATCAAATGAATTGTTGATGATTTTTCAATCTTGACCAAGTTCGCAAACTTAAAATATTTTCGAGGAAAAATGCTGCAAATTTTACCTGAAGGTTTATTATTTCTTATTAGGTAACAATCTTAAGCTAATCACCGTACTAGCAGAACTGGCCTGTATAACCAGAGACAATGCTCCCTAGGTACACTCGGAAACATATGTATAAATCCAACTGGATAAATACAAATTCAGGCAAAAAAACTCTCCCGGTTTACTGAATTGAACCTTGGGAGATGGCGTTATGGGCAGTATAATCGTGTAGCATCAACCATGCTATTTAGGATGCTGAATATTCTTGTAGAAATTTCGAGCTGATCGCGAATGTTGGTAGGTACTGATGTCTTGCATGAAAAATGTCTCTTTTTGTGGAAAAACCAACTGTACTCGAACATTGCAGTTTTGGAATCTAGGACCTTGAAACGTAAAATGAGAGAAAATGAATGTTTTTCTATCTGATCACATTGACTTATTAGAAATAATAAGCAAAAATGAACACAAACAGTAAAATTTATAGAATCTCGACAATTTTCAGCTTTTTCTTACGTTTCTGGGCCTAAATGGGCCACAACTAAGAGAGAAAAAACTGGGCAGAAAGCGAAAAAAGGGGGTTTAAAAGGCGCTCTGGCCGCTTACGAACCGTCGTGGAGATATGGAAGTGTCACCATTCGTTTCAGATCAAAAAATTAAGTAGAACCTTGAAATTGTTAGGTACTGAGGGATCGATTTTTCATGAAAACCCTTGATTTTCGCTCATAATACCACGTTTTCGCTCACTCCCTGGCCGTTTTCTCCACCTTATTGTAGGTACTCTAATCGATAATTTAGCTATACCGTCGGAAAGCTAAGTTTCTGGACTACATTTTAAGATCACAGAAAAAAACTGGGTGATTTTTTAACTAATTCTCGCTAGATGGCGCTCAGGCTGTTCCACCAAGATCTCACTATAGATGATCCTCTGATACCCACATGCCCTCCCTTAGACCATTATTTATAGAACTTTAAGGCTGTGCACGCCGACCGTCTATCCTTCCGATTGTTTCAAATGGTGAGCAAATGGATGACCATACTGCACAAGAGCGGTCTCATTTGATTAGTAGAATTAATTTATATCTTGATCAAACAAACTACCCTCTTACATCGAAAGTTTAATAGTGAGGACGAGTTTTTTCGACCACTATTTATAGTGTCTTGAGAGTTGGTCAAATTAAAAGTCTGTCACCCAGGCAAACGAAGAAGAGAAAAAACGAGGATAAGACTAGGAACTGGTTTGTCACGGTTCACACGTTCAACTATTTCCTACCGATTCATTCCAAGCAGGAGTCCGATTTTTAACGACCGGTCCATCCACACGCACCTTAGACAGGAAGTAATCCCATGCGCCGAAATTGTTTCAAGCGTCTCTGCAGCGAAAGAGAAAGTTTCTAAATACGTCGGTTTTTAATTTAACTAATTTCGGACGTTACTTGAATTGGAATTCATTCCAAGCGACGAAGGGAGTTTTGTAAAGTTTGTAAGCATTCAAAAATGCAAAGAAAAGTTCAATTTTGATCCAAAACAATTTTTTTTTTTTAAAGATTGAAGTTTTGAAATTTAGGTTTGAAGTTTTCGGTAATGTGCCTAATTTATCGCTCTTAAATCTTCAGCTTTCAACATGGGGACAAATTGATGTTTCGTTATCATTATTTATCTCATATTGCTTCAGTGTCTACGAATTATTCTTTTCACTCCAGAGAGATGCAAACACCTCATTTTCACATGCATTCTCGGATTCACACAATTCTGAAACACTTTCGTCTTGTGTCTGTCTGTCTCTGTTCTCGTAACCAGGTTTATTTAAGTTTTCTTCCGATTTATATGTCGGGGTAAGGCTGTGGACTCACAAATCACTACTTTTTGTTTTTGGGAAATCAAAATTTCCACTGGACCATTCTGAATCGTTTTCTCCATGTCTGTACGTCAATGCTGCTTGGCATTTTAGTTTTTATTGATTTAATTTCTTTAGGAGTTCATGCCATGTAGTTTCATTTAGATGATGTACCACGAGCTTCGTTCCGTGATTATCTTTATACTCGTGATCTGCGTAATAGGACTTTCTGGAAAAATAAATAATTGACCCTTCTTGTAAAAATTTACAGCGTTTTCACTCAGCTTTCAATTTTCGATGAGATCTGGAAGTGTGGCAGAGTCGGTTCGGGTCACCTTGTAGATGGGTGTGACAATATTTTTAACTCTTACCTATACCTCACCGTGACCAGTAACTGGGTTCCCAAATGAGGTATTCACCCGGTAAAACACTTAAAGAAACCACCTACCCCGTATGTAACGATGAGAATCAACGTGAAGTGGATATAGAAATTGGCCCAGAACACCGATAGTTCGCTGGCGGATACCGGATTACGAGTATTACCGACTTTCGAAATCCCGTAGGTAGCGGAGTTGTGTATTTGCGTGAGACAGGTTGGTTACCCCAATACTCTCCCTACTAATCACGCAATTTCACGGAGTCTAAATCTAAAAAACCCGTGTTGATTCGCGTTTACCTCGACGACATCCTTGTACTTCCTTCATAGCCCCGCGCGTGGTCACATTTTAATTAGTTTTCGAGCAAACAAATTAACGTCGCATTCAAGAGTCTGAAACGCACATTATTAAAACACCGCCTGGAAGCGTTCCAGATTAAATTTTTAGGGTGCTCTCAGTGTTACTGACACAAAATAGTGTCGAACATAAATTTGTTTTCCAATAACAAAAATACAAACCCGAATTGATTTTGTGACACTGTATACAAAAAAAGTACTTGTGGGGTACCCACGAAATACGTTTGACAAAAATTGAGATTATTTGCATTGGGGAAATTTTTATTTTGAAGTATATCTCAATCGATCTTTCGTTCAAAATTACTGGAAAATGATTAACATAAATGATAATTGAATCTATTTGCCTGTCGGTAAGTTTGAAAATAATAAACCAAGACAACCCCATCACGTCAGAACAGGTTTAAAACAAACTAACAACTTGAGCAAATAAAAAAATATTATTTGATGAAAGTTTGTATGCAACGTACTTAGGAAATTCAACTTTTGACGACAGGAGGGCGAATGGAGGAAAGGACACCCAATCCTATCATTTGGTGCTCAAGTGAGAGTTCTCTGATTAACGAAATTCTTTTTTTGTTCAATTAAGGTTCTTGTTTGGGATTCATCCCATTCTCAACATGGAAAGGGGTGAACGGGGGGGGGGGGGGGTGATAAATTGTCATTTCTTCACCAGTTTCATATAATATTGGCTCAAAACTGTGTAATTTTTACCAGGCTTGGAAGAGAAAATGAGCTTTCATTTAGCGCTAGACAACTCAGATCGGCGACTTAATGATCAAAATACGAAAAATTAAAATGTCCCATTGTTCACTCTTTCTTTTACCATATAAGCTTACTTTTCTCAGGAATTGTTAGTATAATTCTTTTTTTTTTAAATCAAATTCTTAATAATTTACCTCTGCAACGTTAGAAGCCGGTTTTTTGCAGGAGGGCGTTTTTTGAAAGATCTTGATACTGAGCTCTCACTCTAACTCCTTAAACTCGTCTGCTGTTTTCCCCCTTTTTTTGTCCAACAGTCCTTGTTCGGCCGAAATGTATCTTCATTTTGTAGTCATTTTGTGTCTTGGAACCCAGCAAAAGAAGATTAAGAAATGCATAAGAAGTAGGTTATAACCAGCATGATTCCGACCGCTACCGACTATAATGTGTGGTGGAAGGATTCCAAGTTTTGATCCTCTACAAGGGACTCTAAACAGGAGGGCGTTTGAGAATGATCACAGAAAAACAACTTTTATCATTCGAAAGTGAAAACAAAGCGTCTGCTGCTTGTGGGTAGACTCGGGAGCAGAATGTTACCATAGTCCACACTGTTGAGAAATGTCGTGAACATTTTGCTAGGAAATCTAAGTGTTATTCCAATTAAAACATACCTACTTAAAATCTATTTTAGTAATACTCAAATGGTCGTGAGCTGCGTGGATTTAGATTTTCTTGGATGTTAGATTTGTGCTCATTACAACGCGGTCGTGTTCTTTTGGGAAGTCGCCCCTCCAATTCATTACAACGTTTTCATCCCAACAGACTCCAGTACACTGAGCAACCCCCTTTAATTCATGAATGGACGCGCCGAATACTCCGCAGCGCCGGCGTATATCAACCGCACGTCCGGATGACACAAACTCATCTCCAAGTGGTTTTTCCCTTCCATTTTTCTTTATTCCCCCCCTTTTGAAAAAAAAGGTCGTGGGGGAGAAAAACCACAGTTTATTGACGGGGTGCTGATCATCAGGGATATGAAAGTGGCTCATCATCAGGGATATTAGAAGTGGGCAGGCTGCGGTGCCAAGGCAGGGTGGGAGGGTCACCTCTTGACGTATTCATTCAATTCTTTTCATCTCTGCCTGTAATAATGAACGCCCTACAGACCTCCGACCCCAATCCATTAATAAAAAAAAGAGAAATATTCTCCTCTCTCCGCTTTTTTTTTCTATCTCTGTCTCTCGGCAAAGCCTCACTCCCGAGGCAGGCTAATGAATAAGCAGGGTGCTCCAATATGGCTCAGGATTTTCACTTCCTTTGACTTTTAGTGTTTTGTTCCCTAAGGGACAACATAACATTCATTCACTTCCATTTCTCTTTTAGAAGAACAGATGTAAAGCGTACCTGCTAAGCAAGTTTCATTTCAACCAAAGCGGTACAATTGGATGTCCTCTACAATAAAGATGATGAGCAAATTACACTCACCATTTCAGGAATCATATACCAAACATGGTTTGAGGATTTGCCACCTTGCAAACATCTCTCAAATTGAGTAAATACTCGTATTACAGTCAGGCGCCCAATTCGGTTGCCGATGTTTTCGTATTTCATTAGTTCAGAGAACATCCTCCTTCACATTTCGTTGGATGAAGGTTAAGCGAGATTTCCTGTCTGTGAGAATCGAGCCAGTAATAATAACGAAGTGACGCAAGTTGGAACAAATCAGTACTCAATCGCATAGGCGTTCCCCGGTTATTGTAACACAAAGTGACCACAATAATTTTTTGTGGTATTAAGGGCTCGAAAGCGGTTTCAAAACATGACTGTTTTAAACAAGCAATTTAAGATAGAACGTTTGATGTCAAAATCAGTCAACTAGGGAATGCTTGATAGATGTTATTTTTGAGCAAATGCAATAGCTAGCAAGAGGTCGGGAGCCTTGAGGCCCATTAAGGATATCTGCAGTCTCATACTTCAAAATTATTGAAACTTCCATCAAAATTGGAAAACATCTGCACAAGTCTTCGGAAGGCTTTGTGGTTCAGATTTGCAGCGGCTGCTTACGATACGACACATTAAACTCATTGGCGAAATTCTTAAGGTTATACAGAGATTCCTCTCCCAGTAGATAAAGTCCTTCTTCCAATGTATAGGCTCATTGCAAAAATAACTTGGTCCCTTTGATGGAATTCTTCCTCCTTGCATCGTTCCGCCTGAAGAAGTTCTATAGGGATGTCGAGCCCGTTGTTTTTCTTGCTGGTTCAGATATTTTTCTCTCATTTTCTGCAATGGAATTTTGGTTTCTTATTTTCAAGAATAAGCCTTTGTAATCGTACAGCAAACATTTATCTATAGCCCTCCCTCAAACATGGTCATTTTGTTTCAAAGTGCGTAGATTCCAAATGTGCTATGCCCGTTTGCCGTATGGGACGAGAAAGGCTTTAAAATTTATGTTAAAACCCCGTTCTTTAGCACATTGACTCCATTTAGGGTTTAGTTAGTCTCAACTTCCAGCCGGCCGACCTATTCTAACGCATAGATGGTATGAGCCAAAAAACGGGTCAAAAACATATCACTGACTTGAACATGAGGGGAGACATTTTCTGAAATGGGAAAGAAACCAGTGTGAAATGATTTGCAGCATATTTTCTTTGGTATCTTCTTTTTCTGACAATCGTGTTTCTTCAGTTAGCAATGTTAACAGTAGCTTCTCCACAGTAAGATTCGGTTCAGAATCACAGGAACCGTGAAAATGACTATTTACAAGGGGTAATGTCACAAGAGCTTTCGTCATAATAAATTCTCTGTGTGGGATCTACAGTTACATGGGGGATCTAAAGTTTCAACTGTTGTCCTAGTAGTGTGAACCGGTTTCTGCTCTCCGAAATCATGTCAGGATTATTTGTATCTGGAACTTCCTCCAAGACGGTCCATTTTGTCAGCTTCCGCGTCCCCAGAACACTGCTCATGGATTCATATGGCTTCAAATTTCACTTATGCCAGTTCTGGGCTTGATAATTCACCAAGGTTTCGCAGGTATGTAGTAAAATTGAAGGTGGGGGGGGGGGGGGGGTCAATTCGGCTTCTTCCGCTTTTATTAAGGTATATTGTATATAGTTGTTTATGGTTGTGGTGCGTCTTTTATAACTAAAATACAGGCAAATAAAATAAAACCAGTTGTTGTATAAGCTGAAATAAGGATACGAAAGGTAGGATGGTATGCAACAGTGTTGTGGCTGCTCATGTCCCAATTCATAGACAAACCAGCTGAACGAATTTTCATGTAAGAGTTTCAAAGCTGGCGAGGTCCACCAGAGGGCTTTTAGGGGTCAGAGTCCCGAATATATGCAAGAATAATAAGATTGTGTGTACGTGGGGGAAATCCGCTTATGTTCAGACCTCTCCAAGTTTCGGGATGGCTGAGGTAAGAAGGGCAGTGGCGCCGAGAATTTAGTAGCAAAAGATCATAAGGACAGCTCTCGTCGAAGATATTCGTATTATCTATTTTATTTGTTTACTTTTCCACTTGCCATGTCAAGGTTGCATTTCCGAATAAGGTTATGGAAGCCTTGGGTCCAGAATCCACAACACTGTTACGTCATAAGGACAGATTTCGGAAGTTGGAACTTCTGTGTGACTTACGACGCCCGGTTTCTCTGGTCCTAAAGACGGCAGTTGTCAATAAAGGATCAACCCGATTTATAATATTAATTTCATTTGAAATTCCTTCCTACAAAAGTAGAATAGGATCGGGTTCGGCTGGTTGGAGATTTGGAAAATCATTCTCCGAAACTGGATTTTCTAGTCCCCCGCCAGCAACTTTACTTCATATCTAATTTAATTATGAAGTACGTTCAACATGCTACTCAGTTGCAGATCTAACAGGAACAGAGATTGAAGGGATTACTATGACCCCCTCCGGTCAGCAAAAGCCAAATTTCCGAGGTATGTTGCACAACTAGACTAAAATTGGGACCGAATAAAATAAGAATCATGGAAATCGGCTGAGAATTATGCCTGTCGGCATTAGCTCTTTCAATTCCTCTCTTCCGTCGTGAAATTCGAAATTTTCGTTGTTAGTTACACGTGTTGTCCGAACAAAAAGAACCATGAAAATCGGTTGAAGCTCCGTTTACACTGCTCGAACATTTGCCGCGAGCAGGGGCTTCGAACGAACATTCATTCTAGGCTCACGTGTGTAAACAGCAGCTTCGAGCTGAGCAATGTTGGCGCGGAAGGCTTGCTCGTGCTCGAGGCAGATCCACCCGATGGCGTTTTTCCGACGAATCATCAAACGGAATCTCGTAATAAATACCCCGACCGATGTTCTTCGAATCTCGATAATAACACGCGTGCCATCTGATCGCAGGAAATGATCGCGAGCGACTGATTGTCGGAAATGCTCGGGCAGTGTCAACAGTGGTGCTCGTTGAAAACCGGCTAATGCTCGATGTTCGACGTTCGAGCAGTCTAAACGGGGTTTGAAAATTCCGGGCTGAGCAGCGTCCACAGAATTTGTCACTTACACACAAATAATCACACACCCATACTTCCAAACACAAACTTGTTTTTGAAAGATTCGGCTTTAGAATGGTCTTAAACGAACTTTTGTACAATTCTTTCTAATGTTTGGGTTGTCGCACACCATCCCGGGTTAATTCTAGTTAATCCCAAGTTATAATAATTAATGCTAAGTTAGTCCTACTGGCGCAGCCTTGCTTCGGAGGGACATTCTAAAACTGAGTAAAAGGAAATATGCTAAAGATGAGAATTCTTACCTGAGATGAAAATTTTTATTTCGAGAGGCCATCCACCAATTTGAAGCGTAGCAGCTTCACAAGAGATAATCTATGTATGCGTTCCATTGCATTCAAGATAACAACGACCAAACACGCCGAAACCTTGCGTCCTGGTAGTTTCATCTCAATACAATTTACTAACGGTTGGTTGTGATGGGTTAATTTAGTGTAGCAGGAGGGAGCAGTAATTGGTTAGCTATGTTGGCAAATAGCCGATAGTACAAGGGAATTTATACGTAATAACAACTCTCCCCTGGCAAACATGTAACTATTCAATTTAAAGCGTCTAACGGTACCATTTTCTATTTTCCCGAGAGCTGATTTCAACTCAAACAAAATATGACTCTCCTACATCCAAAGTTTTTGAGATTACGATTTTTTGATAAATCAATCTTTGAGGGTTAGTTGATCAAGGTGCCGAGATCAATGTCATATTCCGGATCAACGATGGATTTTTAGGCCAAATTTCGTAAACTTTGGTCCAGTAGTTCTGGAGATGAGCTTCGTACGGCATACGTACGGCGAACGGATGGAGTTTTTGTTTTAAATTTGATTTTTGGTATTAACGCGTCTTGGAACGTAAAACAACAATCTTCGAGGGAAGTTGAACACATTTTTTTCGGTAGACCATAAAGGTCCATTATTGAAAATTTTAAACCAAAAAAATCCGTCCATCTGTCGTACACCATATGCAGTCCGAAGCTTGGTTTACGATATTCGGGTCAACAACTCAACATTGATCCGGTCTATGGCCAGTAATCTCGGCGTTTCGAACAATCAACCCTACGGGATTACATTAAAGGAATAATCTAAATCAAATCATCTCTATAAAAAAATCAAAATATCGAAAAATGTCTATGTAAGAGGGTAGTTTTTGTTCTGCTTTATTAAGATGGTACGATCATCCATTCACCATTTGAAAAATCGGTTAGGTATGCGGTTGGGTTGCAGACGGGAGGTCTGAGGCTAGGCTGACCGAAGCCCAAGTATTTTCATCTTGAATGCAATTACCACATTTGGAAGCGAGAGATACCGTGTTCAGATAGTGTACCACAGACCTGTCTAGTATACAAATTTCTGTGATTTACGTGATTTCCGTCCAATACAGAAATAATACACCTCTGTGAAATAAATTGCAGCGTTTGATGGACAATCTGATGTATGCAATTCCTGGACTCATATCAACTATCTTCAAATTGGGGTTGGGACTGGATAAATCAGACTTTTCTGTGCTTTATTATTTTCTTTTTTCTATATCAATGTGATATTATCGGAGGAAGAATAAAATTAGTTATTTGTAGTACCAGGTATCATCTAATCCCCTTGTCGTTTCGGTTTTTATAAACATCAAGTTTTTGTACTTGGGCATATCAATGTGGATAGTTGATTGATTGACAGATTACCTTCAGGCTTGCAGTACATTCTACTAAATATATACCCCCACTAAAATTCATTTATTGCCTTCAAGCTTTCCGATATTAGTTCCTGGATTGAGTATATGGCCATACACGTTCTCTAAATGTTCTACTGATCTTCAGCCTGAGTAGGAATTTCAGACAACTCTAATGGAAATTGTTGAAGGACTTGAGTAGCAATGATCTCACATTAATGATTAACCCATCATAGATCCACAGTTCATAGATTCATGTCACCTTTAAAATGTCCACAAGAGGTCTGTTTGCTTGGGATGAATTGAAATCGGTGTGATTCAACCATTGTTTAAGAGCAGGCAGGTGCTATCTTTAACCCACAAGCGTTGAACATCGCCCATTTAAAATTTACTACACAAACTACAGAATCCGATCAAAAAAAGAAGAATACTATTACGGTGATGGTAGACCATTTAAAACGCATTTGTTTAAGGTTATGTGTCGCAAGTGCACGCTCCCTCTAGGATGTGGAAGTGGTTTTTACAGTCACTGTTTCATGACTCAGTATAAGTTTATGATGATGGCAAGAGACATGTGTTGTATGTGTAGTTTATCCCACACAAGTACTCTACTCTTTTCTTTTATCACTTCTTTTGTTCGATCAGAGGTTTGACCCTAAATATACTGACTGTAACCAATCTAACGGTCGAAAATCCAGAGCTCATTTCCAACAAAAAATGCCTCCTATACTTGTTTTAGAGGCTTTGCTTTCGAGTTATTTCACTTTTGTGATTTTTTCGTGTTACAAATCTTGAGTCACCAAAGTGGTCATAACCCCCTTAAACTTCTCTCCGAATAGTGAAGCCACCGTCAGAAAGACCATTGAATTGACATTTCCTTAGCTCTATCAGTGATTTACTTAGAAGAGCGATCTGAATACCGAAGTAAGAAACCTTTGTGTAATATTTTGTAGCGTTTCTTGATACGACAAGCCATTTCATAGTAGTTGAAAAGCTCTTGAATGAATGTAAAGAACTGTGTTTTTTCCCTCAATACCTAACTTTCAAAATTTGGTTTACGTAGATTTGAGAAATCGAATCCCGCCCGCCGTACGCCGCTTCACCTTGAAAATGCTGGAATAAAGTTTACAAAATTTGGCTAAAAAATCCATCATCGATCCAGGGTAATTAATCTTTCAGATTAATCTACCAGAAAACAGAAATTTCGAAAACTTTTGAAGTAAAAAATTAGTTTTTTTCATTAAATTGAGATACAAATTAGTTCCCTGAACCGATTGAGACCATTCGAGTTAATGTACGATCATCCGTTTGCTCACCATGTGAAAAATCGGTAAGGTAGGGGGTGAGGAAGAAGAGCCAATTCGACGAGAGGTCTGAGTAGGTGGCGGAAGCCCAAGTATTTTGATCTTGAATGCAAATACAAGATGTGGAGGAGAGAGGAGATCTTCGAATAATGAAAATAGACCGTCCACGGTCTTGCAGGCGGTCAACCAGGTGACCGGGCTGTAGAGCCCGTGGCTGGCGGCTGTCCAAGTATTTTAATCTTTTTTTGAAGTTTTCATTAGTAAGACTTCATTTGCGGACCACTGTGTACAGGAACTTTTTTGTTCAGCAGTAAATTTATTATACTGCTCTCCTTTCTGGGACACCCTACGAATTTACATATGCAAAAATAGGAAAAATTCGTTAAATTTCCAGGAAAATTGATGTTCCGACCTATTTCAAAAGCCCGCAATTCAGGGGCTGGTCCCAACCAGCTCGTCCCGTCTCTGAATGCGATAGCGACGACCCCTTCATTAAGGTGGTCAAACGTTTGAATGGATTTTAATCGTTTGATGTCGCCCCTGCGAACTTCCATCAACGTGTTTCCGGGCTTACTCCCCCGCACGTAACACCCAACCGCCCTTAACCACAAGCCCTTCGCCCTGACGTTCTGCCACCCGCCGCCCTACATAAATGCAAAACCGAGTCCCCGGTTTTTCCCTTCCAATTATATTTGCGATTTCGCTACATCCAGCCAGGGGCTCGCTAAAGTTTCGTTTGTCGGCTATTCGGCCTCGTCTTTCATATTATTTGTGGACTCGAAAACTCGGATTCACAGAACGAATAAATTA
Source organism: Creontiades dilutus (assembly GCA_031894815.1). Classification (NCBI taxonomy): domain Eukaryota; kingdom Metazoa; phylum Arthropoda; class Insecta; order Hemiptera; family Miridae; genus Creontiades; species Creontiades dilutus. The sequence goes on along the minus strand of JAVIWC010000496.1, from coordinate 821,943 downwards.
TTACGAAGTTTGGGGTCAATGTGTCCACAGCCGTGGATTAGGTTTTGATGCGTTTTTATTATTTTTTCCCCTCCGTTGCCCTCAAACCACATAAATACATATATACGTAATCACCAAACACAAAAAATGATATAATCCAATCGAAAAAAAAAAAAAAAAAATCAAGAAAATCGGTTATGAATCCCCCCTAATCAAAAATCCGTCAACGAAAAGAAATTGCTGTTTTTTGAACATCTGAACAAAACAAATAGGAGAGAAAATTAAAAGAAAAAAAGGTCAAATTGTTACAAAGAGGTTTATTATTTCTGTATTAGAAAGCCCTTGTACGTAAATCACTGATTTATTCATACTAGACAGGTCTATAGTACACTATCTGAACACGGTATCTCCCGGCTCCAAATGTTGTAGTTGCATTCAAGATTAGAATACTTGGGCTGTCGACAGACACGCTGTCGAGCTCAGACCTCCTATTGACCGGACTCTACCGCTCGGGTTTTCAGTTCGACCTAACCGATTTTCATTAAATAAATGAGGTTTTTCAAATGTGGATTGAACGGAAGATAAGACAGCAACACGAGTGGTCTCACTCGATTTAAGGAACTAATTTCTATCCTTATACAACAAAACTGCCGTGTTACATAAAAATTTTTAGAGACTTTGATTTTTTAATAATGATACGTTTGTGTCGGTTCTTACCGACTACCTCTAAAAGTTGAGCTCGATTGGAACTTGGAAAATTATGTTTGGTGGATTTTAGGCATGAGTATGGGCAAACTGATGTTTTTATTGGTTTGTGATGAATGAAACTCGTAGAGGATCATCTACACCCTAACCCGCAATTACCATGAAAATGTCATAAAAATTAGTGGACAACTGAAGGAATTCCGTTACTTACAAAGGTCTGCGGACACGCTGACAGCCATGGAGCAAAAGTCGCTCAGAATGGTCTAAAACTCAAAATTCTTGTGGAAATGTCAACTTTTGAGAAAGAAGAAATTTGATGTCTCGAAAGTGAAAACTAACCTTCCGAAATTCCACTAGACACGGAAGCAAAAAGGGTGATTTTTAGATCTATGCGTAGTGCTCACGTTAATTGATTCTGTGATGTAACTGTAACTTCCAATATCCCCTGTCTAACTTGATCTCTGCCCTTACCGAACCCATACTACAATCTGTGCGAACCCGCCTTCATTTTGCTCTGTTGGATAAGAGAAGCCAGCGAACGTTGACATTTGACATTATAAAAACCGGTACAACATCTTCTCAACTATTGGTTGACGAGTGCTTCGGTGTAATCCAGCCGATATTATAACGCAAGCATTAAGATGTTTTTTTGCATTAAAGACTCTGAACAGGAAGAAGAATGTAGAAAGTCCGCCAAGTTGGCACATACGACGATTATCCAAAAAGTAAATTTCCCTACGTTGAAAATGCTTCTAAAAATAGATGAAAATTTCTTTGCACATTACACTATTTCTCTACATAATCGACATTTTTTTCCGAACGATTTCTGAGTTTTTAAATTTCGTCACGAAACCAATATCCCGCTAATCCAGACAGCCAGTTTTTCACATCGACCTATAGAGATGTGATACGTAGGTGATACGTCTCCCAGCACGATGTTCTTTGAGCTTCAGAAACCAGTGAATATCTTGCTCACGAGACCTCGCACCCTCAGATTGACATGTTAATTTTGACGTTTTGTAGTACGTCGTGTATTGCTAGTCTGTTGCGCTAATTACATATCGGATTGAATGATCATGTTGAAATTTACATATTATTAGACTGTTTTTGAGAATTTGAGCTCGATCGGACCATTAGAACCTGATAAAATGATGCTTTGGATATCTGGTTAGCGCAAGAGTCTTGAGCAATTGAGAATTCGGCTTGTTAAAAGGCTTGTTATTTCAAGCGTTGTTGGATATGCGACATCAAAATCAACTACAACATCAAAAATCAATTACAAAGGTTCAATGTAGAAAATAATAGTGAAAATTATTTACCGCATTCTATTTTTGGTTTTCTCAATCCTGCAGTACTCGCGAGATTATTTTTTCCTCACAGAGTGCTTTTTACCACCGGACGGTTACAATTTTTGCTCACTCGTTACGTCAAAATCTTCCAGCTCTTCCCAACACACATCCTCTCGTCATACCATCCTCATATTTACACTTTATTGATCTATGGTTTATCTAAATTTGGCGCTGTAAGGGTAAAGATGAACGTATAATGTATTACTATGTCCTCCCTGATAAAGAGACTTTAGTGCACACATGGCCTCAGACATTTTATATAGTATTCATTCTTTTTTTTTAATGTATAAACAATGAAATGCATATTTTGTGTTCGCGTATCATTCTCCCAATGATAGTCCAATAACTCCAACAATGATCATGTTTCTACGAAAGCCTGTACAATAAAATATTTGTCTGTGGAGTTGGCTCAAAACTCCCAGGAGATATTTTGGGGTACGGCAACATATTGCCAAAATGAAAATAAGCTAGTACAACAATATAATAAAATTAAACTTTAATGGAACAAATAGAATTACACATCCTCAATTCTTACTCCAGTCCACAACAAAATTCTTGAAATTCCTCGATGAGGAATTTGTGTTTCAAGTCTGGGCCTGCGTGCCAACTACTATTCATCCGATGTCCATGACCCTAATGGAGTCTAGAAATTGGCACGACAAACCAAATCAATCAACAATTTCTGAAAAGAAAAAAATTAAGTGGACATTTTGATGTTTGAGCGATCAGAACATGGTCAATTACCATCTGATCGATGAGGAGCGATCGAAATTGAGAGTTTTGAGGAAATATTTGTTCTTGTTTGGGTACTTATCCATTTTGGTACACGTGACTCTATACACCTATGGCCCCCATTTGACTGTCCGTTCGTCGTTACGCCAGCCTCCACATCCCGCCATAGCACAATGAAAAGAAACACGCCAATACTGTTTCCGAACGTAAAATGTAGGAGTCTTCTAGATTATAGATCTTTATTTTTCTCCTGTTGAGTTCTGGTGTTTTAGGCTGACAAAATCTCCCCATTCTAAGATGAGAAATTTTGCCAACTGCTACGCTACATGGTAAACTCACGGTATCCCATTTCTCTTATCACCATCAGTAACCGATATGATTGAACTTTCTCCTCATAAATATTCTAACATTGGGTGGTAAGAAATTCTAGTCGGTTTTAATCATTGATCTCACCGATCTATCATTCAGGAGAATCGCAGGCCGATGTATACATCAATACACTTGCTCCAGCAACGATCGCCACTAGAAAGCTGCTATGATTACGGATTTGTAGATTTGTTCAAGCTTTAGCATGTCTATATCCTGGGAGTTATGTCATGAGTTTTGCTGTTGAACATCACTGAAAGTCTCAACTATCGATAGAGGCTATAGAGATAAGATCAGGTTTGCTACCCCAGGAGCCCTGGCAAGGCAGGTTTGTTTAGCTAAACCAAAAAATAAGTATGCGATAAGAGGAGAGTTCTAGTGTATTTTTAATTTCATTTTCTAATTTGATGTTGGAACCTCGAGATCTTTCGCATCAACTTCTTTATCAGCGCCGCCTTGTTGGTTCTTTTCCTGCCTTGGAAAAAGTTAATATCTTTTCTAAACCAGAGTATCTACATCCCTGATCTCTTCCAAATCTTTTCCCTTTCGCATGATCGTCGTAACGCATGACCATGGTCTCACGTGCCGAGCTTCTCTGGCTTTCTTTCATTGGAGTCTACGGTTTGACGATGTTGTTCAGGAAAATATTAAAACATCGATTAGGGCGAAAGTTATGAGATGCCCAATGGGGATATCGATCTCCTAGCCACAATGAATATTTCACCACACTTCAGCAATTTCCCCGGAAGCGAGCGTGGATCAACTGATACCACTCTTTCTTGAACAGCCCCCTCCCCAAAACTACGAGACGACCCACCTACCCAAGCTCGATCTAGTGGTATTCACGTCACATGTAGGTAGTGCTGTTTCGCATAAATCTAAAACAAATTTGGTGACGATCCACGAAAAAAAAACTCAAAATCACATATTAGTGAATAGCCCAGGCTTGCTGCAGCCATGTGACGCGTAATTACGTTTTATAAAACGTCATGACGCATCGTTTCATAAAATATTCATCTAAGCCCCACTCCAATGTTATTTATATTCTCACCTGAAGCTGAAGCGATGTGATACGTATGAGATATCAAGAGTAGATGTGAATATCCAATTGGAACCAATCTATTGAATGGATAACGACCCTATTGAACTGTGCAAATCCCACCTGTGGATGGAATTCCGCCTGAACCAATTGAAATAAAGTATTTTGCGTTAGTCGCTACCTATTGACCTAATATTCAATTTCTACCTCAGTTCAGTTTCCATTCTCATTTGGACGGGTTCAAAATGTGATTTTAGGTTTTTCAAGTCAGTAACAGATTTGAATAATGATACTCGTATCGTGTAAGGCAGTAATCAAAATTGTACTCTTAATTAAGGTGTTTTGAACAAAAACAAATTATCATATCGTACGTCCCAATTTAAAGTCCTTTTATGGAATAGATTTCTTCGCACAGCTCAAGCTCCTGCTTTTCCTTGGATCTCGAAACCCGTTGGCCTATGTATATTTCGTTCTTAGACTGTGCGCTCTTCTTATTACAGTGCCAAGCTGATTATATGTGGGTCGTTCTTAGTTTGATTCATATAAAAATCGGTTCCGAAACTGCTTGGTGAACATCGGGAGGGTCGCCTCTGGCGTGAGGACTGAGAGCGGATACTAGAACAAGAGGCTGGCGACAATCGGAGTATTTTGCTGAAGATACTCCGTTTCCCAACTTTCAATTAAGTAGAGTTCGTACGTATTTCCATCGACATTTCCACAAGTTCAATCTTCCATCGAAATATTTTATTTTACATCCCAAATTGAGTTGGTTGATTCTAAAAAAGCGAGCACGAAACATCCATCCATCTTACGCGAGACGTCTAATATTTGTCTACTAAATTACAGGACCAAAACAACATAGCTAATCATCCGTTTTCCGGTGATGTGCTTATTGCGTGATTTATCTTGTTACAGGAGAAACACATCCCGCAGAATCAACTCCTTCACGAGGGCTAGTATCGTATTTTTTTGCGGCTCTGGTTTTGTTGTGCATTGTAAAAATTCGATCGAATTGAATGATCCTTCCTCCCCCGAAAATAGATTATGGATAAGTAGATTTCAAAAATCGGATTTAAAAAAATCCCTCCTTCCACCGTCCGCACCTTTTTTTCAAAACTCGTGGTAGTTTCCTCAAAAATCAAACATCGATTTAAGATGTACCAGCAATCCCAGCGTATTGATCAATCAACCCGAAGGGATAATGTTTAAGGATTTAACTATTAAGAAGTCGAAATCTCAAAAACTTTGAATGAAAGAGGGTAGTTTTGGTTTATTATTTTCAATAACAAATCGACGTAATCGACGAAGGAAAACAATTTTACCCAAAAAGTTTGTTTTTTATGGTTCAAGATACAAAGATACAGAATATATAGGTACCGTTATTTTTAATCTAAAACATTAATTTAAAGAACTAAAGCAATTTACGGTTAATGAAAATGTTGACACAATACTATTTTTTGAATATTTTAGTTCTCCATCTCTCCAGTGAAATTTTCAAAAATTGGTTTACCTTTGGTTCGCTTTCCAACTCCTCATTAATGATTCATCGATGAAATAATAGTTTAGGGTTAAGACTTTATCGCTTAACTTGACCACGTGTAGGTCCCGAGAGTATGATTTGCCTAATGCGTAGCAAAAGAGCAGTAACAGGGAGCAAAAAAACAGGGTTCAATAGTGCTGCACGACTGTATGAGCGAATTTTCGGAATTTTAGCAATAGTATTTATGTTAAATTGTTTTGAATGTTTATAGTTGAATAGTATTTGAATGTTGAATAGTTTGAATGTTAATAGTTAAATTGTTCGTCTGTATGTTCGAAAAAACGGGAACCCCTCAATGTTTTGCGAAGAATTCAAATATTCCACTTTCGTACACCACACATGGGAACACGTGTGCGAAACGAGCATCAACTCTTTGTTATTTCAAATAAAAATCTTTTCGATTATTATTTCAATTACAATCAATCAAGTAAAAAAAATGTTTAAGGCCACCCCCCTCCACTCAAAAAATTACAAGTAATGGTCTTATGGGAATACTATTTATTTATGCAATCAACTCCGTAAATAATAATTTTCTTCAATAATTGAAAGAATTAGAATTATAGGAATAATTTGAAATCATTTTCTTCAAATAAACAATTAGCGTTTTGATAAACGCAGTAGCCTAACTGCCAAGGATAGTGGTTTCATTTTTTAGGTTTATTATTCTCAATAACAACCCTCCGTAACCGCATAGAGAACAATTTTTAATCCCCCCCCCCCCCCCCTCTCAAACGTTATCATTTTACGTTTCAAGGTGCGTATCCCTCCGTCGTACCAGCCATAAAAGGCCTTAGAATTGATATAAAAAATCCGTTGCTTCTTAAACCAGAAACAAATTACTAGAGTACTAGTTAGTTTCTGCCATAGATAGTCTTCACTGGCATAGATGATGCGAGTCAAAATGTGTTCAAAAACGTGGTATATCGAGATGTTCACTGACATTGGTAAATGGAATGTCCTTCCCTAGTGATTTTGGACGCGAAATCAACTAGTATAGGTTTCAAATCCATAGAAATTCGGAAGTAGCAAATAATAGCTATTTCTGAACCTAAAAGTGACAAACGAAACCTCACAATGACACGAGCAATAGGTATTAATAAAAATAATAATAAACCCAAGCGTTGAAATGGTCAACGTTCTGATTATAAAGGGTGTCCCGCAACAAGTTCATCTAAATTCAATGGTCGAATCTACAGCTCATTTTCAACAAGAAATGACACATTGAGTTTTTCTTTTATAGTCTTCGTTTTCGAATAATTTCACTGTTAAGGTTTTATTCATGTTTCCATTTTAAGTCACTGAACTGGCCGTAGCTCCATTAAACTACTCTCTAGTATAAATTTTGAGGACTCAGTTGGAACGATCGTTGCACTTTCTGTGCCTTTTGGGCAAAATAAGAAATGTTCAACATGACTTAAATCAGTCCGAAGATCAAAATTTTGAGAAGTCATGGAAAAAACTACTCTTTTCCATGTGTTCTCTTGCTCATACCAAACAAGTATTGTGACCCGCCACTTCCCACGAAAAACTTTCCTAGAATTTCAGTTTTCCAACGGTATCAGAAAAAACAATTGTTCACATAACATTTTTCAAGAAAATGACGTTTGAATGCTGAAAAACTGGGGATTATTCGACGAAATCGACTTGTTTAAAAAAAATATAAATAATGAGTTTGGCACGCCTGAAAATCCCTTATTTGTAAAGAGGAACCCGGAGAAAGTCACCAGTCGATTCGGCACAAACAATTCGACGCCAACATAATTTTTTAAGGAAACCGATTTGAAGGGGAGATTAAACTTCAATTTCAAATCGACATTTTGCAAAGATTTTCAATTTTGGACTAATCCACGTTTCGCTCATTCAAATCTTCTTGAAAAGTTCCATGTATCCTCCAAACTAGAAATCGGAAACGTGAAAAAAAAAAAATAAAATAAAATAATAGAGAAATAACTTGGAAACAAAGGCTCTAATAGAAAAAGTCTAGGGGGCATGTTTTATTGGATATGAGCTTTATACTTGGCTCTTGAAATTTGGTGAAATTGTTGAGCGACACCAAGTATATTCTTCTAGTAGCGCCGTACGATTCTAATAAATTATATACATCAAATGAGAATAGTAGTTATAACACGAAGAACAGCGTTCACAAATTCGTCAATGTACAATATAGGCAAGAGCGCGCTTGATACTAACTTCACTTACTGGTACTTGGAGACTAGTTCATACTTGATATTATTATTATTTATTTACTTAATTTAATTTATTGAGATGAGCTGACAATATTATTTATGTGTATGGGTGTTGAATGTTACGGTGGTGTTAATTAATGAATTGCACGATTGATCTTGCAAAATCGTCGAAATGTAAACAAGACGGAAGGCGTCTCATCTCCCAAAAATAGCAGCGGCATCTCTGACGGCATCTCAGACCCGGGAGTACAAAAGACCTTTGAAATGTGTCGAAAAGGATGCTGTGGAAGAGAGTGCTACGTGGTGGAATGTGATAACAGATTGTATGTACTTCAAAGAATACGTGAACTAGAAAAAACTCGTGAAACAAACAGTGTAATATGACGGGGGGCACAATATCGGAAGAGTTTGATTAACGAAGTGGTTTGTAGGAAGACTGTCCTATCAATGACTAGTTTTGAGAGCTGTTGTGTTGAAAGTTTGCGTTATTCTAGTGATATTATCATTATTACATCTGCCAACTTGGTTGTTCCTGGATGGAGGGTCACAAATTAATTCTAAGTTAATCCTATAATCTCGCTGATACTCTAAAGAGATCTGAATTCCCTCGATTTCCTTTCTATCGTGTAACGAACATTTGGGCATCACTTGATAATTGTTGCGGTTGAATGTTTTAGTTATGCAGCAGCTAAGATAGTTCACTTTTGAGGTTTAAATTCATATCAGTGACTAGCGAACATAAATATCGACAGTTGTTCAGCAACATAGCATAGTATTAAAAATACAACGTCTAAGTAAAAATTTATATAATGAGCAGAACAATCTTGTAGCTACTGAACATAATTACCATGGTTATGAAGACTGGTCCTTGTAAGTGATCAATGTGTTTTGGGTTTCAGTGATATAATGTAGTGAATTTAATGTAATTTCACATCATGGCCCTAAGGAACGTCATATAAGGTCTCTCTGTTATAACATTTGAGCGGTTTCGACATGCACAGCATTGGAAGCTTTTCAGTAATGACGTGGTTTTGTAGAAAGACAGTCCAAGCGTGCTGTCAATAACTCGTTTCATTAGTCCTGATGTTTAAATTGCATATAATTCGTAAGATAATAGTATGCATTAAGTTGAAATTGTGATATCATTATCACGTATGCACACTTGCTTGTTCCTCATTTGGAGGGCCACGAATTGATCCAAAGTTAATCCTCTTTTCTCGATGATACTTTAAAGAGACTACTCCTGTTTCTGAATTAACTCTCGTTTATCCCCTCTATGGAGGCATAATATTACAAGTATAATGTAAAAGCAAAAGTAGAATTTATTGTCAATGTAAAGAACTATTTTGTAGATAGATACCATAATTATCATGGTTGTGAAGACTGGTCCTTGCCAATTACCGTATATTTTGGCTTTCTACGTTGGAATAAAATGTAACGTGATATCATCACATCGTAGGTCAAACCAACTTCAAAGAAGATCTTTCTGGAATGACACATTTCAGCGGTTTCAGGAACGGAGCATGGATTTGGACGATTGTCTAGTTTAATATCACAATGTGTTACTTTGAATGGCAAGTAAGACGAACGAGTTGACGGCCGTATATGTTATCGTAAGTGTAACTGTTACTGATAGTGCTCTAACTATGGGGTTCTATCTATCAGTTGTTGGTGGGGTTGTTCTGGTTTATGAATTATGTATATTTCACTATTGAGGGTTTATTGTTAACAATGGGACTTTCGCATAGGGAGGTACACGGATAGAAGTAGTGCTTTTCTCTTGTTATTGTATTGGAGTTGTGCCAACATCAAATCCTACTACTTGGTACTTGTCCACTTCCCCTCCAGCGCACGCCACCCCTCGTACATACGTATTTCGCCTAGTTCGACTACTCATTAAGCGTGTAATGAGGGTGGCAGGCATTGTAACTCGAATGTGTCAGTATTAGTTGGGGTTCTGGGGAAGTTGTCGCGGATCGAATGTTAATAGTAAGTGCACTGGATTTACCTGAGAGGAAGGATATGATGAGGACGGGTAACAGGCTGATCATGTTACATAGCGAAGGACGGGCCGATGTACAGCCCTCGCCTCTGGACCAGCGACTAACTACCTGCACCGCCCAACTACCCCCTGGCCTCCCGCTTCATCTGTGCGCAGCATCTCCGGAGCTAACGTGCTTCGCCACCCCTGCCGCCTCCAGCCCACCCCCGTCGCCCAAACCACCCCTAACCAACCCCCTATGCCCCCACTACTGCCTCCCCCCGGCCCATCATCTCACAGCAAACAACACTTTTCCTCAACTGAGCTCCGCGGATCTTTCTCTTAGAATTCCTCTCCTTCAACGTTCAAACCACCCCAACCTCTCCAAACCGCATCCCTTACCTTCTCTCAACCACTCAAAATTAATCAAAATTTCTAGAATAACCAAATGAATGCTGTTAAACCTCTTTTAAATAGAACCTCCCTAAAAAAAATCCCGAACAGGCGACAATTCCACGATCGACTAGGGAACCCCTTTTGAATCAATGCAAATACTTTGTAAGATATTCTACAACCTCGGCGGCTGAGGGATCCGACATTTACATGACCGCGAACAAATAAACCCCCATCTCGATCATCGCCTCAAATGGAATCTTTCACGTTTAGAAAATGCGTGATAAACTCTTATTCCTTCCAAATAGTTAACTAGAAAACTTATTTTAAATCCGATATCAATAATTTTTCCAATAAATTCTACAATACGCTTCAATGATTTGGAATATCTAAAGTCTTCGTAGATAACACACATTAAATAGCCTCTGACAGCACTACTTAGAGATATAGTTGATAAATTGGACCAATGTTTATCAATTATTTTTATTAATGAGAGCATATCAGTCACCTTTAAGTCAACGTTTCATGGAAGACGTTTGCTGATAACAGAGCAACCATTGGTCAACGTTCAAATCTCTGGTTCCGTAAAACAATGATCTACTTTAACCATGGTTACGTATAGTTGGTAGAACCGGTCCTGTCCCAAGTCCCAATTAATTTTAAATATTGGTCGATTTGGTGAGAAACATGTCTAACATGCTTAAGCTGATCAGTGCGTTCAAGTACCGCACATATTGTTTTCTACGTATTTCAAAAGCGATTATTATAAATACCGATGAATATTTTTAAAAACTGGATCAAATCTTCAATCGAACAAAAAAATCAGGAAAATCGGTTAAAAATTCTAGTAGGTAGAAGAAGATACTAGACAGAAACAATAAATGTCAGACTAAAATAGTGAAGGAATAACGACTGATCACTATTACTCCCTCCATTCAACCCCTTTCCTTTGAATATTTTTAAATACATACCAAAATTTTAACTGTTCAAAAAAAGGATGCCGTGAACCTGCGGAGTATTCTCGCTTGAACAACTGTTGAAAAAATTGGCTTTTACCCCCTCAATTCCCTTTTCTGTCGGCGGAAGCAAAATGTCCGAGGTGTGTTGCGCGACTAAAATCGGGATCGAACGAAAAGAAAAAGAACCACGAAGATCGGTCGAAAATGGCAATTTGGGCAGAGTGCACAAATGTGCACTCGCACGCGGAAATATGGTTTTAGGATGGTCTGAAACGAACTATAATCATTTTTCCCATGTTAGGAGAAAACACACTCCCCCCATCCCCCTCCCAGATTAATCACAATAGGCGTCCCTCTATTGACGAAGCCTTGCTTCGGATGGACGTCCTAGAAACTTGTACTAAAATGTACCTCAACTGATGTGCCCTCCTGTGAGCCATGTAATTGAATTCTGTGCGTTCCAAAAGAACTTACTTTCAAAGTTCTTGAAGCGAAAAAACGATAGAAAAACATTTTGACTACGTTGACCTTACAGTCGTTGCACATTGGTATATTCCAATACTTGATTACGAGTCTCAGGAGCCTGACGGAGGGTTGTGTTTCGGTGTTGAGTGCTAGAAACCTGACCGCGAAACAGGAATATTCGATATTATCCCTGGGGGACAGTAGGTGCCTATGCCCTTCCCCAACCGCCTTCTGACCGATAAATTGAAGATCGGTAAAATAAATTCATTCACGTTTATGAGCTAGTAGTTAATTTCAGTTGGTTTATGTCACCCATGTTTGAGGGTTTCAAAAAATGTACCGGATGATTCATATTCGATATTCGGGTCAACGGGGAAGTAACATTAAAAACATTCAGAGCCGACAGAATATGGAACAAAGCAGGGTATTCTGGGGAAAACGATCTCGGCATCTCTCATTCATTTAGGATTCGCCTGACAGACCCATATTACAAGCAGTTTGAAGGCGTTGATGAGCGCCGGATCATGTCCCGTGACATTTATGTTTCGTGAATCGTGACAAATGTATGTTCTTTATTTACCGAGATTATCAAAACATTTCAAAATATTTGTAAGTTCATGTTACGAAGATGCTATGTGCGACTCCCAACTTGAAGGACTATTTAAAAAAAAAGTGATCATATAAAAACCGGACAGACGGACATCCCTGAAATGCCTGCGGTGTCTTTCTAAACAGTCGTTGTTTCGCTGGATCGGTGGTCAGCATACTTCATTGTAACTAAAGCGTTAAGGGTCAGGTGGAGCGGTCAAAGACGGACCGACGGGCGAAAGGGGGAGCCGAACCCATCAAACAAAGGAGATAAAAGGGTCGGGAGTTTCAATATCTCATAGAGGAGAAACCCCGCAGGAATCAAATAGGTGCCCCGGTTCTGGGTGGGGAGGCTGAAACGGACCGCAGGGGCAGCCTATTTGAAATGCCGCAAGACAATGCTGAGGCCAGCAGCGGTAGGGGCGGCAGGGCGGGACCCATGTCATCGGATCTCCTTTGACAGCAGAAATTAGTTGTAATACTCTCGAGGGACCACCCCGGAATTGACGGATGCTGCGGATTCCCCTGAGGGGGGGTTTTCTTGAAATTCCCGGATCAACTCGTGTTTTCGCAATGACGCGGATATCGATTGATGGTCGGCCGATGTGTTTCCCTGCCAATTGATAAACCGGACTAGAATTGGAATTTGACAAGGCTTTTGAGATTCACCCAACTAGATAGCAAATTCATCTACACCCAAAACTGATCCGTATAGGACAATGACTATTTTGAAGTAACCTTGGTTTTTGAACCATGTTATTTCTCGTGTAAATCAGACTCATTGTTTGTTATTGAACACGAATACTTTGTGAATTTATTGTATTTGTCATATTCAGATTCCATTTTCTGAAAACTAATCCATGTATTACAATTAAAATCTTCAAGTGACCTTGATTTTTGAACCACGTTATTTCACGTGTAAATCAGACGTACAAATCAGTGAACGGACCACAGCGGTAGCCTATTTGAAATGCGGCGAGACAATGCTGAGGCCAGCAGTAGTAGAGGAGACAGGGCGGGACCCATGTCATCGGATCTCCTTTGTCAGCAGAAATTAGTTGTAATACTCTCAATCAGTAAGTTGTAATATTCAATACCACTCCGGAATTGACGGATGCTGCGGATTCCCCTGTGATGAGGGGTTTTCTTGAAATTCCCGGACCAATTCCAGTTTCGCAACGACGCAGTTATCGATTGATCACCAGCGTGTTTCATTGCTTTGTTTCGTGTGTGTTTCGTAAATTTGATACGTCTTTTGAGATTAATCCAACTACTACCTTCAGAAACGAATTCATTGGAGTTAAAGGTGGAATAAGAAACATCAGCCAATTCAGAAAACTCATTTTTGGCTATGCTGCGCTATACTGCATCACATGACAAGAAAATGGTGTGAACCAACTAAAATCTGTATTATTCAGAGGTCGTAATAGATTTATTTGTGTTCATAATACTTAGATCCCCTGCTACCATATTGGGAATTAATTTTTTCAGAATAATAAACTGCAAGAAATGTTCATATTTATTCATATTCAGTTCTTATCCTTTTCTCGGTTTTGTTCTAATCTTGTACAATCTGAATATTTACGTAAAAACAAAATAGTAATAAAATAAAATAAATACATAAAATAAAATAGAATTTACCTTTTTCTCCCATTGGTAAACCTTTTTTTGCAATTCGTCCTATTTCTTAGTTTTAAAAGTGGCATACTATTCTTATCTAGACAAAACATACCCCACAGCTCCCTGCAACTCTTGTACCATTGGCTGCCTAGCCCTTTTGCTTCCGAGTCTACCAAGGTAGCGGAAGCATTGTTTTCACTTTCGGAATATGAAAATTTTTTTGTCTCCCAAATCAAAAATTCCACTCGCATTTTACGTTTTAGACCTTTCTGAACAATTTTGGTTCCGTGTCTGTCTGTCAGCAAATCCTTGTTACGGGCAAAACTACACGAAGTTATAGTCCGATTTTGATGAAATTCTCAGGGATTGTGCGGGTTGGGGTGTAGATGGTCCCCCATAGGTTTCATCAACCCCTGATCAATAGTAGCCTCTGAGCATGCGCAAACGTGAAATCCTTGTTACGCGCATAACTCCAGGAGTTCTTGACCAATTTCGATGACATTTTCAGGGATTGTTCGGTTTGATGTGTAGATGGTCCCCTATGAGTTTCATGACCCCCGGATCAACAGTAGCCTCTGCTCATCCGCAAACGTGAAATCCTTGTTACACGCATAACTCCGGGAGTTCATGACTGATTTCGATTAAATTTTCAGGGATTTTTCTCAAGTTATGCTCCTCCATAACAATAAATTTACCCTAATTCAATATTTACTTCGCCTAATTGAACGAAGTTCTTTAGTCAATAATAATTTTCAATGGTCTATACAGTCATGTTATGGATACGAGGAAGCTATGTGCCACACCCACTTGTTTTTGTTTTTCCGTTGTAACTCAGATAGTTGTGCTCTTTAACCAGGACGAAACGTACTGCTAAATTTCCATTTTTGGTTAGATTAATTAAGTGATTGTATCGGTGATGTTATAATTGTTGAATTCAATAAAATTTTTTTTGGGAACGGCCTTTATTACACTTGCAGAGTCACTGCAAAACGGCAAACAGTGTATGGGTTCTTCTGTATATATCGAGGCCACGGGAAGTTTATTTGGGATTTCCACGTTATTAGTAGTGTGAAGGAAAGCGCATCCTACTGATGTTAACTGGAGTAGTGTGCTCTACCACGGAAGCCACTGAAGTCTAAACCACATCTACAGATCCATGTGATGAACATACAGATCCATCGATTGATCGATTTCCATATTTTAGAACGATACTGAATTTGAATTTTGGCTCAATGCCTTATAACTAAAGTTATTTATACTTTTAAAACGCTAAAGTTAGTTATCTATACTTTTAAAACGCTTTGACCTAACTGAAAGGATTGCTGCTGAAGTTGGTAGTACTGAAAGGATTTCGGTTGATTGTTTAGTTCCTCTCATCCATGTAAGTGCCAGTTGGAGGACTCTCACCAACCCTGCTGGATCACCAAGTTCATCCCACCATGCTCCGATTCCCCCTCATCCTTTTGGCAATGTTAAATGTATTCACGATTGAGCTGAACGGCGGCACCCCTCAAGGTAATAAAAAAACATGTACCTTTCAACATCATCATTCATTAGCATCGATTGTGACTTACTACTCACAAATTAATTTATTTTGATGGTTTCGTACCCTGAATAATGGGTTACGCAACTCATGATATCTCCATAACTCATTAAATTAACAAAATAAGCCACCGTTTTAGTGCTTTGCTACTATATTTGCAAATAAGTCTGCGAATCAAGTATGTTACACTGAAAGCATTGTGCAGAATTAGATTGAATTTACGTAGAGCCAAGAACTTTGCCTCACCTTATAATAATCTCACCTTATACAAAACAATCATGGATTTATTGTAATGTTGGCAGGATAGAGGCCAGTCTAATCGAAATATCTTAATTAACAAACAGTGAATTAGTAAATTCTCAAATAAACCCGAATCACAATCATATAATGAAAGGAATGCGTGTAAATCACAGTGACATAACCTCGCAAGTTTCGCACATAACCTATACAGAAGTCAACCTCCAAGCAGGTTAGTAGTGCTACCTAGATTGGTATGAGATCTAGCTTCAAGGCCACTATCAAATGATGCTACGTTGGGATTCAAAACTGGAGGAAGATTCGTTTAGTGTTTAATTTTACTTTCAAGATAGCTACTGATACCTTTCAATCCGGATCCGTTGGAATCTGCGGATAGATGAACATTTTTTTTTTCTCAAATCAAAATTTCAACTCGCATTTCGGGTTTTGATCATTCTGAACAACTTTCGCATCATATATGCTTGCGTCTGTGTGTCTATCCGTGTATTTAATCCAATCCATACAAGGCCTGCTCATACCTACTGCAACTACTGCTCATACCAGACGACATCCGTGCTTCTTTTGTTCTATTAAATTTGTTCATTTTGAAAATATTTATATGTGTGTTGTTTATGTTTAAGTGTGTCCATATAGAAACCGGATATAGGGATGTTCTTGTAAGGCACGCTAACTACCAATATATTTTAAAATATAGAAACGTAATTGTAGGGTGACTCTAATCTTTAATTCGGTAAAACTATACGCCGCAGCCAACTTTTCTTTTTTGGTTTTCCTTTATCGAGGAGGGTAGGAATGAGGAGGATTCGGATCAGCCTTCACCCCTGACCACGCTGATGTAGAATCCACCAATATGCGTCGTGCATAGTGAATGAGAAGTTTTTCTTTCCCTCAATAAATAATTCACTCCCAATCAGGGCTGCGTGCTTCCCGGATTTCCTTGCTAAGGACATTCCCAGGGCGAGAGGTGTTCCCAAGATTCTCGCATTCCTCTGTCGTCGGGATCGGAAATATTAAACGGGGCCGTTGAACTCTGCGGTACTTCAGATCGAAAGAAATTGAGTGGACCACCTCAACTAACGTTAGCCCACTGAGATCCCGCGTAAACGTCTTTTTCCCATATTTTGATTTATTATTTTCCATTTGTAATCGTATAGCAAAAATTTGTTATATCCCCCCCTCCTCCTCCTCCTCAAATTTTGCCAGTTCTCCATACATGTAATACCATCAAGTAATTTGCCCATGGACTCCACTAGGGCTCCAGTTTGTCTTGAAGTCTATACAGTTCTTTAGCCCCATGCACATAGACGCTGTTGCCCAAAAAACTGATCAAAGAGGGAATATTTCTAGATTTTTGCTGGCATCAGCAAGTGAGGTGTATTCTCCTGGTAATTTTGGCATAAGCCGAATGGGATATTTTTCACAATCCTATTATTATTCAGGAAAAAATCAGTTGTAAGAATTGACAGCGTTTTAATTTTACATTGTGAATAGTGAACAAATAATGATTTTGGAAAAACGAAAAAAACCAGTGTTACCTCTTTTTTCGGCCTGCATTCAACTACGCTTTTTAAAATTTGTTTCATTCGGGGCAAGCTAGCCCATTTAGCACTAACTTTGTTTTTTCCAAGTGGGAACCTCTTTTTTTTAAATTTTAGATTTAGATTTAACGTAGAATTTTATGAAATTGATGAAATTATCAATGCAAAATCAATTTTCAACAAAGGAAAACTGCTTATAAAAATGCAATACCAACAATTTGAAAACATCTCCAGCAATTTTGTAAACAGATTATTGGGACAAAGCGGCTTGATGCTATTAACAGAAGTTACGATTGAATTAGCTCGTTTTCATTAGATTTTTGATGTGTGGCTACAAGCTTGACTTTCGATATCACAAGCTAACGCGACCTTTTGTCTCTACCAGGAATTCGCCCGGTACCAACAGAAATCAGTTTTACCTTCTCTGGGCTCTGTATTATTAATTTCTCGAGGTTGAAAAAATGTAAGGGGAGATGATCCATTATATCGAAAAGGGAGAGAAGATGTTTGCAAGTAGCCAAGATGGTTTAACCCATAAAAAAGGCAGTTTCCTTGTAAAAAAATTGATTTTTTAAAGATTATTTGATCAAAATGCAGTCAAATCAGAAAACGGGCGTAACTAAGTGATTCATGATGAGAAACTACTAAAATGTTGAGTCAGATTTGGGGTACTTCCTGCGTTGGCTTACTGAGCAGGTGGTGGCCAATCCGGGCTGTCAAAAATATCGCTCGTGGGGTCAAATTTTCATGAAATTTAATAGGATTCACATTGAAAATAAAAAATAGGGGTTCCCATTTGTAAGAAAAAAAAAAAAAAAAAAAAAAAACGAAGGTGGTGCGCGCTGGGGCAACTTGCCCATCTTGAATGCAACACACAAAAAACTGGTAAACAGGTGTTTTTTTTTTTTTTTTTTTTTTTTCAGTATACATTACAAAAGGAAATTAAAATAAATATCAGTTAATTATGAACCACCCTGGGTACCTATAATGATCATATTATATATTATATAATATATTGTTATTTTGTGCAGATATCGGGGGAAACGTTGTTGTTGAGGTCGTTGAGAAAGATCTTCGAGAGGATTTGAAGGAGCAGCCGGACAAGGACGTCGGTAAGCTAACTAATACAACTGGGGAAAGCTAGAAAAGTGTCAGTCATATATCTGCGTATAAGCGAATTTATCTCAATTACTGTATTGCATTCAAGTGCACCTGGAGATAGTGGAGAGTCCAGTAACATGGTGATCTCCCATCTCAAAGCGAGTACCACGGGTTGGTGGGCGCCTAATGCGACCAATATCACCTGCCACTTAATCTGTGGTTGAATTCTTGGTGTCAGTGGTTGATAATACCACATCCCGCGGAATTTTCCCAAGGGGGAGAGGCTGCATCACTGGGGACCTGTACCACAGTTATGTGTCTCGGCATAAGAGTTTTGTCACCAACTCGGGTACCAACCTCCTTAGTTGGTAAAACCAGTTGGAAAATACGACTTAACCTGCAGTTCTTTTTCGAGCAGGAATCTCGTAAGGGAATATTATTCCTTACTTCCACTCTGAGCGTCTATAGATGTCCGATTGCTTTGCAGGCGGGAAGGGAAGCCCAGTCAATGAAAGATAGGCTTTCCTTAACAAATCATTTTTTCGAAAAGGGGGACCATTGATAAATTACAATAAAATCAAATCTTGTTGACATTGTAAAACTTGGCTTTAAAAAGAGAAAAAAGGTAACTGACATTTTAACGAAAAAAACTTTTTCTAAATCATTAAACAAAGTTCAAAAGTACACTTGTTTTTCTCTTCAATAAAAGATTTTGGATTTCCTGCCGTAAAATATATCAACATATATCCTAGCGAGAGGTTATACCTCCCTTCATTTTCACAGTCATCTACTTAATATACCTGTTATTTGCATTTGTAGTTTTTTATTTAGGGTTTCATCCTTCAAAGTACTTATGGTTAGATTTAATTGTTGGTTTGGTAGTTTTATGGGTGTCAATTTTGTTGAAATTGAGAATGTGTAACTTAATCTTTATTTATCTTTATTTTAACAAAATTGACAACCATACAACCGCTAAAACAATAATAAAAAGTAACCAAAAGCCCTTTGAAGGACAGAAACTTGAATCAAAAACTGCAAATATTAGCAACAGATGGTGTTGATGTCATTGCATCCCTGTCGAGGCCTAGCGAAGACAAAGTACTAAGCCAGCCATTGTCCATGTAGAACAACGTCTCCCCCACACTAAACCCTACTTCAGTGAAGATATGTCCAATAAGAACAATTACATGAAATATCCGAATCAATGCCTCGGGACTTCCGTGTGATGCATGTACTTACCAAAATGTTCTTGTATATAATGTTCTCATGGCTTCGTTGTCTAATGTACAGCACGGTGATTCAGTTGCAGTGTGGAATAACAAGGGAAAGAGCGGTAAGACCTGCATCGAGATCAGAGTCTTCATCAATGGGCTGAGGATGAATATCAACAAGACGGTCATCCACAAGATGGATGGCAGCGAGATGGACAGCAACGAGACGGGCAGCATCAGAGTAGCCCCAGTGTTGACCAGAAACACAACTCCCAATGACCTCCGATACTCCACTTTCCCAATGGGTGCAGTAGCCTTGTGTATATTTGGTGCACTGTGCTGCTGTCTCGTGTTTCTCGGGATCTGCAGCAAGGTGCACTGTTAATGATTGGCCGAATCTCTGAATTATTCCCTTTTTACGAGTTGAAAAGTATTTCTTGAAAATTAACAATAAGAAACAGGTGTAACGCTACTTATATCAAAATGTACATGTATTATAGTAGACCCGAGTCGTGTCCGACCGCTCTTCCAAGTGTTTTTACAAATTATTTTCGACCAAAAGTGCCTCGGTGCACATTGTTTTTTTACTATGCTTATAAAAAATCCACTTTTTCAACATTTACATTTTTTCCTGTTTCTCGACCTTATTTCACTAAAATTTCCAATATGAGGGTACTGTTGGAAACAACGTCAGTTTTCCTGTGTCTTAAATGCTTAAAAAAATGGTTTGTTGTTGAAAATGGCCTCCAGAATGTGAATTTTGTCAAAATTTTAACATTCCCTATCGTTCAAATTCTGAGTAAACCGAACAACTGTGCAGATCTCCTGAAAACTGCGCAAAAATGTTAGATTTCTCACGGAGTGATCAAATTGCTCGTTGCAATTGAATTTTATTAAAAAATGAGGTTTGCATGCAAAAAAAAACGCTGTTTTTCTCGGTAAAATTATGTGTAAAACGTAATGCAATAGCTGATGTTTTATGCCACATCCAAAATACAGGGTGTCCCACGAGTTGTTCCCACTCCCCCTCCTAAAATCGTCAAAATGGGAGTAAACAAGAACATTTTTTTTTTTAATCTTCATATTTTTTCCAAGCATCTCAAATTTAATATTTGCGCACTCCGCGCAATCATGCGCAATTGACACTAACTTTCTTATTTTGAGTTAGAATACCCTTTTTTTTGTTGCAGATTCGGATTTTACTCAAGATTTCATAAAAATTTGACCCCTCAACCAATTTTTTTGAATGCGCGTAACCAGTTCAGTGAGCACGCAAATTTGCGCAACCCCAAAATTCCCAAATAGTGGATGATGGTGAAATTTAAAGTGTGGCACATGAATTTTCATTGTTTCTCAATGCTGATTCACGTGATGCCATCCGTGTTTTTGATTTGACCCAATTTTTGCGGAATAATGACCGAAAATTGTTTATTTTGCGTCCGTTTTTTCATTTTAGGCGCCTGTTTTCAAATTGTTACGGGGATTAATTTTCAAGGTCTGGTTGAAAATGTACAAACAGGAGATTGAAACCTTCTTCAGTGATCAAGTGAAAAATATTCTTAATCTGAGTGTCGAAAAAGATGGTTTTTCACGCAAAACAAACAAATTTTGGTCATTATTCCGCAAAAATTGAGTCGAATTGAGAAACGGATAACATCACGTGAGTTTTTTTTTTTTTTAATTTTTTTTTTTTTTTTTTTTTTTACGCTGATTCATCTGATGCTATCCGTTTTTCAATTCGACTCAAGTTTGCGGAATAATGACCAAAATTAATTTATTTCGCGAGAAAAATCATCATTTATGACGACTTTCGACTCCCAGATTAAGATGATTTTTCAGTTGATCACTGAAGAAGGTTTCAATCTCCTATTTGTACATTTTTCATTCAATTTGAAAACCGGCGCCTAAAATGAAAAAACGGACGCAAAATAAACAATTTTCGGTCATTATTCCGCAAAAATTGGGTCAAATAAAAAAATGGATAGCATCACATGAATCAGCGTTGAGAAACAATGAAAATTCATGTGCCACACTTTACAGTTCACCATCATCCACTTTTTGAGAACTTTGGGGTTGCGCAACTTTGCGTGCTCGCTGAACCGGTTACGCGCAATAAAAAAAACTGGATGAGGTTTCAATTTTTCATGAAATCTTGAGTAAAATCCGAATCTGCAATAAAAAATGGGGGTTCTCATTTAAAATAAGAAAGTTAGTGTCATTTGCGCATGATAGTGAAATTTGAGATCCTTGAAAAAAAAAATGAAGATTAAAAAAATGTTTTTTTTGTTTTCCCCCCTTATGATGATTTTAGGACAAGGTTGAGTAGCTCAAGCTAATAAAAGTACAAGTTTAAACAGATTTTACTTAATTTTGAGGGTTCCTAAGGCTCAATCTGAAGAAAGCTCGGACAACTACGTAATATTTTGGTGTGTAGAACCCACCAAAACTGGTTGAGCCCAAACTCGACTCTATCACTGTAAGGTCCTTTTGTAAGTACTTGCCACATGCAAAACCATTCAATGTAAAAAAAGCCACTTTCTCTAGAATCTCAGGATTTTACAATTACCAATTATGTTGATGTTATCCAACATATGAATTGGATCAATTATTGTAATCAACGAAAATAATTAAACATTAGAGACGTTTGTAAATGTAATCACGTTTCGTACCCTATTGTAATTTACTTATCACAATGGAAATTTATTACTTGATGTAAACTTAATAAATCACTTTTGTACTTTTCGTACGAGTCCAATCCTTTCAGTTTATTACACCATCCCCCTCTTCTCAGCGCCCCCTACTGACAGATAAAACAAAATTTCCGAGGTTCATTGATCAACTATACTAAAATTAGAATTTAAAAAGATAAGAATCATGAAAATCCGTTAAGAATGATTAATTCTTCAGTATTTGAGCCTGAACATGATAAAAAAGTAAATACGTAGTCCTATCCAGGTTACCTTCTAAAAAATCAATCAGCAAACCAATAAAACATCAATCGTGGCACTTGAATGAAATGAGCACCTCATACTCCTGCCTTACGTTGTTGAATAATGCCTCTAAACTTAGAACAGTATTGAACTATTAAACTATAAATATTCCATGGTTCGTTACATGAAGTCGTAACACATTTCAGACAACAGAAT
Organism: Creontiades dilutus; assembly: GCA_031894815.1. Lineage (NCBI taxonomy): Eukaryota > Metazoa > Arthropoda > Insecta > Hemiptera > Miridae > Creontiades > Creontiades dilutus. The sequence goes on along the minus strand of JAVIWC010000496.1, from coordinate 799,244 downwards.
AAAGAACATTTGAGATTTCACGACGATCGGGGAATACACCATTACCATGAATAAAAAAAATCTGTTGATAATAACATTAGAGTCTGCGTGTAGTGACCGCCAATGTCCTACTTTATTACACAACTTCGTAAGGCACCGGCGGACCATAATAGATCAGGAAGTCAGGTGGAATTGTCATGTGTTAGCTCTTACTCAGAAACTTCAAATATTTACTTTCGTATTCTACCGACTAAGAGGATTTTTTTTTTTAAACGCATTTACTGTTAAACCGTACAAATAATTACAAAGCAATGAAATGTAACTTGATATTAAACTTGGAAAACAACTCGTGCTGGAAGATGAAGCGTCGAATCAAAATGATATATTCATCTAAAGCAGGGGTGCTACAGGGGAGGGGGGGCTATGACGCAGACTGCGTCATTGAAATTCTTGGGGGGGTTCCAAAAAAGTTGGGGGGGGGGGGGGGGTAAAGTTGATTGAAACAGTGTTTAACGTGACAACATTCAATAATATATTACGTCACTAGATAGAACGTAAATAATAATAAACCTGTTGATTAATTTTACTATCTGTTAATGTATTAATGACAATGACAGTGCTTGGATATTGTTTTATATTTTTGTTTGGGGGGGGGGGGGGGCTAAATTACATGGGGGGGGGGGGGGGGTTCTAAGTTACTGTAAGGGAGGGGGTACGTCATGAAGCTTAGGGGCTTTAGAAGCTTTTTCTATTGTTAATATATAATATAAATAACCTTCTTTCATAAGATGAAAAAGTATTTGTGTTTCTTTCCAAGCTTTCATTTATTCATAATTAAATTTTCAAAATAACTTTCTTGAATACACTCAAATTAATCATGGAGCAACTTAATTCTGCAGGTAGTACATTAGAAAAATTGGCCGCTTCAAAGGGGTAAAGTCTCTGCGGAGATGAAGACCTACAACGTGATCTGAATAATGTTTTAAGGATTCAAGGGATGATGAAGAATGGAGGTTATATGCATTCTTTATTACGGATGCCTCAATAAAGTGTGATTAATTATTATTTACTAGCATGGAGTAACATTCCCCACAAGATGATTGATTGGGTGGCGGTGTTTTAACTTTATTGAATCCTCTAAGCGTCGTCAAAGTCCATTTTAAAGGTAATTGTGCATGATTAAGGGGGACTCCAATTACCCAAACATAATTCTGTAATAAACCCATAAATCACAATGAAAAAAGAAAAAAAAATTCAAAAATTCGAAAATATAAAAGAAAAGGAACAAAGTTGTTCCTAAAGAGGAGCTCTTCCTGAACTTGTTATAATAATGGAAGGACGATTTCAAGATTTATGATGAAGCAGAATTTATTTTAAATTATATAGTTACAAAAGGGATGTCCTGGCCGTGTATGTCCACGAGTCAAGACTAGAGTGCAAACGCACTGAATGGGTTCCACCATCCCCCCCTCAGCCGTGTTCCCTATTCCGAACTATGGGCGACGTCAGAAAATGAAAATCCAGCTGTTCAAACGGAGAACAGTATGCTGATGCTGAAACGCGTCTTTTGCTTTTGCTGAAATATATGCAACAAACAGGTTGATAGAGTGGTACAGTTACCCCTACCATGGGCTGAGGCGAGGAATGACGATATAACGAATAACCTCGCTGCTCCAACGTACGAGCGGTGGGAAGTTCGTCAAGAACATAGGTGATTTACTCGTTGTTGGGTGATTAAGATATGAACAACAATGCGGACGATGCTCAACAGGAATTGGAACCAAAACGAATGAAAAACATTCCGACAGATGTTGACAAAATCGTAACAAAAAAATAGAATGTAAGCATACCCATGAGCATCTTTGCTAATGTATACTTGGATGGCTATTTTATTTCATCAAGGGTGATATACAAGTGTTGAAAAAGAGATCCATTGGCCACACCTTAGGTTCTTCAGAGTCCGTTTATCACGTTTATTTCCTCTCTCACAGAAATAGAGATGATATCAATATCACCAACTTGGAGATTTCAGATTCCTACTAGTCGACCCAAATCGAGCTGACATTAGTCCATTATCACCGATATCGAAGCGATTTGGGGGATCAAGCATAAAAAACAAGTTAGATAACCCAACTAAAGTGATGACATTTCTTCGGAAAAAGCTCTCCGCCTTCTTTTGATGCTTTGACGCTATCAACCGCTCATTTTTTATTGCTTCCGAGTCCACCGATAAGTAGTGGAAGCTTCGTTTTCACTTTGGGGAGATAGTTTTCTGTCTCCAAAGTCATAATTGAAACGTTCATTTCGAAAAGGGCTCATCTCGGGTCCTGGTCATTATTCTCAATAAGTATATAATAATATTAAATTATAAAACAATCTTTTTGCAATACGTTTTTCGTTCTTTTTGTATTCCTGGATTACTTTATTTCAACTGATGGAGGTAGATAATAGTTGAAAATTGCATTTAGTGGGTTCATGACACTGAGATCATTCCCCTTGTGCTACTTCAGGGCTCCAATTTAATGATTATCAGTAACAGTTGGTACACGAGTGCCACTTGTATCACTTCATATGTAACTTCAATTATTTCACAGAACTAAATATATGGTCTACCGATGAAAAGCATATTTGGCAGTCAGCTTGCACCACTATAAGCTATTTTTGTGCAGAACCAGTAAGGGGTTCTGCCAACTGTGGTGACCCATGACACAAAGCCGTCCAGCTAATAAGAAGGTGAGAAAACAAATGATCAGCAAGGATAGGAGGATTACAAACTTTTACCTCATCTCCAAGAGCTTGTGGGAAGAGGTGGATTAGAGCCGTTTCAAAAAAGGACTTGTGTCTTTGAGATTGGGCCTTTTCGAAATGAAGTAATCTCTCTTACAGATGGTAAAATTGGCTCACCGTTTGTTTTCTAACATTGGTCACAATATGTCCTCTTTATCTCTCTCAGCTCTGACTCCCACCTTATGCCACGGCAGTTTTCGATCAACTTTTGCTGAATTAACACTGATCTTTTTGTATTTGTTAGACTTATCGGTATATATTTTTCATCATTAAACATGAGTGATTCATCAAGTGATTCTGGGCAAATAGAAATGGTCCCCCCCCCCCCCCCAAAAAAAGAAGAAAAGGTGTGCGAAATAAGAATTGTTATAAGCATAATGAGATTAAAACGCGAAAGCATACAAGATTGTATTCAACATCTTTCGGAATTATCTAAAACAATAAAAATATGTTCATGTTACCTAGACTATTAAGCTACGTGCCACACCAATTCGGCAGACGTATTTTTCTTGCATTTTCCATTTAATAGGTTTATACTAGTTGGTGAGAAGAAGAAATGTAGTGGTACACAGAAGTTGACTGTCTCATTTAGCAAATTTAACCCTGATCATTAAACGTTGGCCTTCACAGTCAAAATTTTCGTACGCCCTGACTGATTAGCCGCCCAAGGCCTGGGAAAGAAACGTTACGAAAAGGAATGACAATAATAATAATCAGCAAGGGCGGCTTCAGGATTTATTTTTAGGGTAGTCACAATATATATTTATATCCTTTTTCTGAGTAGCTTTTTACTCAACCAACTAGTTTCGTGACTTAGCTAATTCTAGATAGTTGAGACTGATTAATTACGAGCGCTTCGGCTTTGAATCATTTCATTTAAAGTGTTCGTAATAAACCAGTCCTAACTAAAATGCACATAAATGAATTGCATATATTCAAATTTATATATTTACGTAATTTGCCATACACATTTTTGAACATTTAGAGTAGGCACGGGCTTACCTGGCCTACCCGCTGGAGCCGCCACTGGCTATCAATGATAACAACTCATCAAATATCAATAGAACCTAAGAAAAAACGTTTAGCCACTTCATACCTATTTGGATACTCTTATAAATGTAATTCCTATCAAAATGTTTGATACGCATTTATCATCTCATCTAACACAATGTTAGTGGAAAATGTTCAAACGATTTTGGGTTCCTAGCATCTAATGCGTTACATCTACACCGTACTCATCTTCTCGGCTAAATTTAATCAAGTCTGGTATTTGGGACTCCCTTCGGATAATGTTTATTCAACGCGGAGTTGCTTAATATCAGATCTGAAGCCCTTAAAGTTTAGGCTGAAAATTCCGACACGTTCCGTAGAAATCCGATTCATTTTTGTTGAAAAGTTATGACTCCGTCAAAAGCTACCAGTACTTCGCATGGATGGACTGTTATTCTACTTTGAAAGCGCGAACTGGAGCAAGTTCGGTTTCTTGATATAGACAACGCCAAATAATTATACGAAGGTGTATGTTTTTTGTTCTAGATAGCCCTTCTGCGTGGATCACAGAACTGGACTGGACAACTGGAGACAGTGAAATCAGTAGAAATCCTCGAATCATGCAACTGAAAGTTGAAGTGATATGATGAAAAACTTTGTAATTCTTTTGGTTCATTCTTTTCAATAAAAAGAGTTTGTAATCGTTAGTATAACATTTTTTACAACCCCTCGCAAATTTTGTCGTTTTACGTTTCAAGGTGCGCAGATTCCAAATTTGAATTCCGTCTTCCGTCCGCCTTATTGTTAATAAAAGACCTTAGAATTTATGTAAAAATCCAGAATTTTCTCACATGGGCTCCAATCGGGGTCTGGTTGATCTTAACTTCTGACCAGCACAGTTACCTCAAACGGACAGTTGCTGCGGACCAAAAACGTGGTTTTTCGAGGTTTTCTGACAAAGGCTAGGTTTTCTTTTTAGCGGATCATAAACTATTTATAAACGGATCGTTTATAAGTGTGATCATATAAACACCGGACTTATTTTCGAGAGTCTAATATTCTGTTATGTTTTCTCTGTGAAAACTGAATGATCTCCCATCAGTCCCTTGGGATGTGGGTATTCCTCAGATCAAGGCAAAGAGGTAGGCGAAGAGACTTCTTATCCGTGTCCCCCTCAAGCTTGATAAAACACCAAGTGCTAAGTTTGTTCCAATAGGTATCTAGGAATAATACGAGTATAAAATAAAAATGATTTCCGAAGTTTCAATATTTGAGGTTTTTACTCAGTTTGGCCCATTGTGCGCTGGGTAACGAGAGGGAAGGCTGACTCGCTCTTTCAAGATAGAAAGCCGTTCGAGACTAAATGCAAGAAGTTTTAGAGAGTGTACTGGCAAGACTGTGATTGACTCAGCCGAAACGTTTACGCATTTATATGGACCGCTTCTCATACGATTAGCGACGTTGAACAATGTCGAGCGTGGTGGGCAGTCCGCGACGCCAGTGGCTGTAGGGCGTAAAGCCCCGACCGGGTTGTCTACTTAACTTTTACTTTACTACTCAGTAATTGACTCCGTTCATGTCCAAACGTAAAATCCATCGAACATAATTTTCCTCACCTTCCAGTTGCCCTAACTCGCTCATGTGGAGGGTAGGTAGTCGGAGAATAACGGTTTAGGGAGGAATTCATAGTCCTTCCTTAGTCGAAACGAAATGCTTCAGTGAAGCTCTGAGGAGCGGTGGCTACTTGCGCTTTCATAGTACTAGCTGAGGAAACACTCAAGCAAGTGAGTGAAAAATAAAGATAGGTCCAAAGTATTTCCTTAGTAATATTTGTTGACTTTTACAAGTAAGGAAAAATCTTTACTTAAGCCATTTCATTTCAGGTTCAACGAGACCATGACTTTAGCATCTCCTTCATACGCACAAAGTCGCCTTGTACCAAACCTAGTTTCTACAGTTTTATTCAAATTTTGATGACGTTTTCAGGGAGCATGTGGGTTAGGCAATATTTGGTTCGTATTAGTTTCATCAATCATCAACCAATACCTTAGTCCGCCCGTGTGCAAACACACAGTCCATCAAACGTTCGCATACGTCCTGGTCCTCCAATTAGGAGAATAGTAAAGAACGAACAAATAATCACTTCACAACAATTTGAAAATGAATCCCCCCACAATGCGACCCGCTTTTGAATGAAAAATATCATAAAACATTTCAAAGATCTACTTTTTCAAGTTATCTTAGTTTGTGGGTTTTTAAAATCAATATTCCAAACTCTTCATTAAATCACAAAACTGAAGAAACCAACTGAAATTGTGTTCCTCCCAAAGCCCCTGATCTTAGCTTAACGGCTTATTTCTTGAATATGATCTCTCTTAAAACTGAAATACTAGTTATCTGCCTAAATGGATATGCTTTTCAATGATGGACAAGGGGAAATCTCTACGCCTTCAATTTCACGTTCAGATTTTGAAGGTTTCCACAAAATGTAGGCCGAAAATATTGGCAACAAACCCTTATACGCCGTTGATTTTTTGCATGTGTCAATATTATTTAGTTAAGAACTTACTTATAAAACACAGCATCACATCCTGATGATTCCGAATCTCCAACATGTTGCTACATTTGGAATTAATTTTCCATGAAATGTAAAATTTCTTACTAGTTACCGCAATATGACTTACTCCTTTTTTAAATTTTCCAACAAACAAACAAAAGGGTTCCCGGCTGTAGTCTGTTCTACCAGTTAGTCTATGATACATCTTAAATAGATCCATAAAAATGGTCCATGCATTTTTGCTATTTGATTTCCACCTTTAAAAAAATGGACTTGGTTGTTTCAAATATTTTAAAGATTGAGTTAGTACCTATTTATATCCATTTTGGGATGATTTTGGCTGATATATTTGTCCGTTTGAAGTTGATTGTTGAGGTTGGTAAGATTGATAACGTTTCAGAAGGGTCGCCATCCTCAGTCCCACTCGAGAGATACTGGCTGATGTTCATTCGCTTTCCAAGTCGCCCACTTCACTGAGCCAAGTGGACTACCAACTTCACCTCCCTATGCTCAGATTTGTTCTCCTCATCTTGGGAGTCCTCAAGAACGGACGCTTGGAAGAACCCACTCACGGTACTGTATCCATCAATAATAATCTTTATTTGTGATTTGGAATGCATCCATACACACGTTTCATGAATATTTCATTCACCCTGTACAGATTGATGAGAACTACCATGTCACTTCCTTCTAAATTGTATGTTGCCCAACGAAAAGCGTCTAAAAAGGTATTAAAATGCAAAATGAGATGTTGGTGATGAGTTGTTAGAGTTGCCAAAAAAATCAAATCAGACTACGATTTTCCATGAACGCTTTCACTCATGTTCTTCATCAATATTGTAAAGCCATCAACTATCAAAATCATTGTATTTTCAGTCTTTCAAAATTATTTCCATATTTCCGTTTTTAGTATTAATTTATTTTGTTTCGCAAACATAACCTACACGTACATTGTTCTGGGCCAGCCACGTCATCATCCAAGCCAGTTGTCTTTCGTTGGTGAGAGAACCAGATTCAAGGCCACTACCCAAAGGTGCCTCCTGGGAATTTAGGAATCGCCAGACGTTTAAGATACTTTTTTGGTTCATCATTTCCAATAATAGGCCTTTTTAATCGTTTTGCAAACATTCGTTATAAAACTCCTCAAATTTTGTCATTTTTACTTTTGTAGATTCCAAATCCGCAAGGTCCGTCCACCACACCCTGTATGGGCCATCAAAAATCCCATTCTTGAAAAGAAAACATTTCCCCTCTCAAAATAAAAATGCTTTCTCATTTCGTGGGTTTGAAATATTTCAATGCTTAGATACGTTAAGTAAATATCTTTATTTCTTTACTGTATAAAAGTCCAACTTCATGTTAAAAGTGAAATCTGGTTCTCTTCTCAAACATAACCTATACAGCTTGCTGGGCCCCAACACCCAGTTAAAAATTCAAGGTTATCAAAGCGGCCATTACATTAAAATGGGAGGAAGGCTTCAAGGCCAACGCCCTGTGATTCCCAGAAGTAGTTCTAACCACAGACTTTTCACTGGCGGTTATTATAATTCATGTGTATTTAGCACCTGTGTGCCTTACCTTTCAACACTTTTACCTCTGAATTTTGTATGAAGGATCCATCTTAAAAGCTGACCAACTCACTTTTTCTTACTATTGAGGAAACCACATTGAACGTCTGCCAAGTTGGGTGTGGCACAAAGCTTCCATGTCTAGGTAGCATGAATGTATAGATATTTTGAAATGTTTATGATAATCTCGGAAGATGGGGAATATAAGCTGTTGAAAGATTCATGTGACTGAAATGCAATGGGAAATGTTCCGGCACATATCAACGTCTTCAAACGATTAATTGGCATGTAATGCTGGTCCATCGCAACTATTATAAATGGATTAGAGATTATCAGACGGGTTTTCCTTGACTATCCTGAAAATTTGAGAGCGATCGGGCATACAGAACCTGAGAAAATGAAATTTTCGTTAAAATCGGACGAACACTGTAGGAATCGGGCTCGTCACGTCCGCACATCGGCAGTTGGTACTAACAATGTGAAGCGTGAAAATAGATCAGATTATCAGACCGTTTTCCCTGACTATCCTGAAAATTTGTGCATGGTCGGACATCTAGAACCTGAAAAAATTAGGCTCAGTGTATTTTACGTTTGCGTTTGCGCAGATTGATGTCTTGATTTCTGAGTGTCGAAACTTCATGTACATTCTATCCCGCACATTCCTCGAAAATTTCATTATGAACAGAATTACAAGTTTACAATTTTTTACAGTATAAATTACAATCTTACTCGAGTATAATTCACCATTCACAGTCTTCCTAATATCTTGGAGTTGGGGAAAACCCCGCTCAAGAGGATGGTTGGAGTGGCGCGAACAAAATTCACACAAAATCAGATGAAAACTGCTGGGATTATTTTTGTGAGAAGGACCTGCGGACAAAAAGACAGACACACATACACTCACAGACAGACATGAAACTAAAGTCATTCAGAATGGTGTAAAAAAACACTTAACTTTAACGAATAAAAACTACAGGCGAAAAGAACGCATCTTCTTCTTCTCCACAATTGCACTGAAGGTTGGGAGATGGCCTTATGGAGAGGGTAATCGTACAATATTAAGCATACTTTTTGGTACACACCAGCTAAAGAACCGTCTGCCTGGCCGATTTTTCAAAATGCCTCTTACATCAAACGTTTTTGAGATTTAGATTTAAAAAAAAAAAATAGATTAATCGTTAAATATTATCCCTTAGAGTTACGGGTACATCCCGGACTGCCAGAAATGGACTGCACAACCAGAGACAATTCTTCCTAGATATACTCGGAAACACAAGATAAATTAAAATTAGCCTGTGGTGCATTAATTGAACCCGTCGCTTTCATGAATTGTAATTAAATTCTAGGGGGCCTAAACAGAGACCTATTTATACAGGGTGTCCCAGGAGTTATGCACAATCCGACTCCTACGTGTTGTACCACTCATTTTCAAACAAAAATGCCTCATAGCGATTTTTTGCCAGCAGCCTCGTTTCCGAGCTATTCGCGATTTAAGATTTTTTCGTGTTTTCGATCTTAAGTCATTAAAACTGTCATAACTCCCTCAATTTTTAGATAGCTCAAATTTGATGACACCGTTGGAAAGAGCGTTACATTTTCTCTCTATTTGATCTCAGAAAACTCTCTTTGAATTGCATTGAAGATGTGCGATTGCTGAGCGAAATGACATTCTTGTCAAAATCTTGAAATCACATGTTTTTCATCTCGCCTAGAAACCCTACGAATGCTTGACGGAGAACTGTGCAGGCCTGGTAAAACGTGCGCCAAATTGTCAGCTTTCCAACGGTGTAGTCGTTTTGGTTTAAAAAATAATTTTAGTTAAGGAAATGGCGTTCAACTGCAGAAAAACGTGTGTTTTTTGTTAAAATTGAGGTTTTTCCAAAAGTCTTGACGAAAAAAGATTGGTGGCGGGATATATGTAAATTGTCTGCTGAATCGAATGGTGACAACGCCAGACCTCTCAAGTGACGATTTAAGTTAGTTTTGATGTCCGATGCATAAACCCGTTCGTTTGTGAACAGCGTCTACGGCATTTCTAAGCTGTCCGGCCTAAGTCAGGATAATCGAAGTGCCGAGAGACGGCTATTGTTCGTGTTCATTTACGATTGATTGCGATGAGTTGCATTCATCTTTTTGTGGGCACTATGGGCCCTTATCAAACCAGGCTTCCGTATCATTACCAACTCTTCCCTTTCGCCTCTTTCCTCGCTGTATTTCTTTCAGCGAGGTTTTCCCTATTGCATATTCCCATTCATCATGGTGCGCTACAGCTATTGAACATAGCTGGTAGTAATAACCGAAACCTTAGTGACAAAAACAATTATTAGATAAAAAACATATAGTTTACTAAATAAAGAAGGATCAGTGACATAAACAATATTATCTACCAATATTTTTTCCTCATCTATCCGACGTGTTTGCAAGGGTGTGAGTTGTACAGAGGAGGAGTGTGACTCCCTTGCTGCTTCAGAAGCATTACCATTGGCAAAACCGTACACAAAAATCATGTCAACATACTTACTTGTGGTATAGCTACTCAACTGAAACCAAATCATCGCAATCATCGTAACTGAACTCAAACAATAGTTGTCTCTCGGATCTTCGATTATCCTGACTTTGGCTGGACAGCTTGGAAATTCCGTATACGCTGATCACAAACGAAAGTTTTCATTCATTAAATTCATTTTCATTTTTCATTTTTATATATTTACTTTTTAATTTAAATCTTAACAATCTTGTTTAAACGCTAACTCTTTGTATGAACTCGATTTAAACCCCAATATCTTACCGTTGTCCAACAACTGCATAACATGTCCGAGTCAATAAACATACTACCAAAACAGAATTTGGTCAGAAACAACAAATTATCAACATTGCAACACCCAACGCTACGGCAAAATCAGATTGGGGTTGGTAATACACGGCGCACAAAGCAACCCCTCCTTCAAGACCCGGGGGTTGTGCGGGTCGTTGCATATCCTTGCCCCTGACCAAGCCAATGCCTCCTCCGTAGCTTTCCCAATTTTCAAACATTAGCTCTTTTTTAGTGATACAGGGTGTCCCAGTACTTATGCACAATCCGACTCCTACGTGTTCTACAACTTATTCCCGACGGCGATGAGTTACATTCTACATTCATCTTCGAGACTTTTGGAAAAAACTCAATTTTTACAGAAAACACACGTTTTTCTGCAGTTAAACACCATTTCCAAATACTAAACACCAAACACCAAAGATTTTTAAAAAACAAAATGACATTTCGGCGCAAGTTTTACCGGGCCAGCACAGTTCTGCGTCAAGCATTCATGGGGTTCCTAGAGATGAAAAGCGGGCGACTTCAAGATTTTGACAAGACTGCCATTTCGCGCAGCAATCGCACATTTTCAATGCAATTTAAAGAGAGTTTTCTGACATCAAATAGATAGAAAATTTAACTCTCTTTCCAACGGTGTCATCAAATTTGAGCTATCTCCAAAATTGAGGGAGATTTGATGGTTTTAATGACATAAGATCGAAAACACGAAAACAATCTTGAATCGCGAATAGCTCGGGAACGAGGCCTCTGGCAAAGAATTGCCTAGAGGGATTTTTGGTCGGAAATGAGTTGTAGAACACGTAGGAGTCGGATCGTGCATAACTCTTGGGACACCCTGCATTGCAGAGGGGTAGCTCAATTAAATAAGAAATTAGCCTCAACAGAGCCAGCCTTCAGCTGATCAGGGTGTCTTAATGAACACAAAACTCTATTGATTCGTTCGTACGAAACAAAAGCTGTTTAGCGAAATAGAAATATCTACAATGGTGTAATGTACTGTATGTTGGCTCGTCGTAAAAATTCAAGAACATAACAAATGACATGTAACTAGATGAAATACTTCAGTTGTCCCAAATGTTTCGACAAGACTCGACGATATGACTGGAATTCGAATAGCACCCATTTTGCAACTGGTCTGCCCCCATCCACTTACAGATTCCACACGTTTTAAGACCGACATTTGTGAGCGAACGGATGATACTGCAACTTGACTGGTCTCATTTAAAAAAATGTTGAGAACCTCTTCGTTTGTCTTTGATATGGGAATTTTTTATTCTGGAATCAGATTTTACAATTTCATGAAAATGTGACCCCTCATTTGATTTTTTCGACCGCGCGCGACCCAGTGAGCAGGCAGTTGCCAAGTCTTCAAATTTGAAAAAAATTTAGCGAGCCCAAAGTGTGATACATCACTTCACTTTTGCAATGTTTTTCAAAGCTCTCCGTTGTGCTATCCGTTCTTGCATTTGACTAAATTTGCACGTTTTTACACCCGAAGTAACGTTGAAAAACAATGAAAATTGAAGTATCACTTACATTAATGTTTGCATAACATTGATGAATCGCCATTCTTGAGCGCTCGTTGAGTTAGTTGCGCGAGATCGGAAAAATCATTTAAGAAGTCACGGCCAAGCTCGGACGGATTTATATTTAATATATGTAAATCTTTTTTTTTTTTTTTTAATGTGGTTTATCAATTTTTTTAATGTTAGGGATAGTTTAAAAAACCATAGTCGAGGACATCAGTGTATCGCATGCATTGCTTGCCAAAATGTTGTCATTTCAGCCCTAAAACTTACCCTTCTAAAACAAAACTAATGTGTAGTAGACCATCTACTAATTTATTTGTATTTTATGATACAGGCGAAGGAGCAGCAATGGAAGTCAATGACGAGGCTCCCATTCCAATCCAGGACGACGCTGAATTTTCGGAGCAAGACATGGAAATTCTCGTTATTGCCTTTTTCGAGCAGATTTTCTATTTTGTCAACAACTACATGATACCGTTCACGTGTGCCATCATCTTCCTCTTGTTCGCGCTGAAGGCTTGGTGCACGATGGAATTGTAAAATGGACGGATCTCTCCTTCTTGACCATCACAGCAAGCGTTCAACGTACGTAACTGATTCGAGTATTGGGACACATGTCCTACTACTGAGTGTTCACCATTATCGACTTATCTCCAAACAGTTGTTTCATCTATGAATTAAATGCTGTATCTCCATCGTGACGTAGTCCAACGTTTCTTCGAAGTATCAACGGCGGAAAATGGACCTTCAAAAACAAGACAGTTTCAACGACAAAACTACTTCTTCAAAAGAAACAATTATTGATCAATTCCATAGATATAGGACTTTTCAGGTATATTTCTGGTTTTGCTGTATTATACTCAACAAGATTTCTAATTTCATTTTTTGTACTAAGTAAGATTCGTGTTCAGTCGTGATGCATGCTACAATCTGCAAAGGTATAATTATTTACATTGGGTCATATATAATTTAGAATTCACCTTTTCGACGTTAATTGCGAATTGCCTGATGGTAGATCCCGTCATGGTAAATTTAACTACTGCCAATTACATCGGTGCCAATAAACTTCAAAGCTCTTGTGAAACTTGTTTCTATGCTGTATGTTACACACACAGCTAGCTTCAAATTTAAATTAGTGCCAAGTTCAATGGCCATTGTTTTTGCTGTATTTCACACTTGAAAGAGATCTAAATTCATTTCTGGTAATAAGTATGATTCATATTTAGTTTTGATGTTTGCTACGATTAGCATATCTGTAATTATTCAATATGACTATCTTTGCGCTTATGTACTTTACAACTATTAAGATTCAATATAATTTAGAACAATTAAGATACAAGTAGAACAGGTATAATTATTTACAATCACATCTATAGCATTTATGAAATTAAGAACTTATCTTTTCAATGTTAATTTTTTATTGAGGTTTTTACGCTGTATGTTACATTTGAAAGATTTAAAAATTCTTTGTTTGTATGAGTAATACTAAAAATTCGTTAATGGAATTTGGTGAAATTAGCTAGCTATAATAATTTACAATCGGTTGTATATCAATTATGCAATTTAAAACAAAGCTTTTCGATGTTAGTTAATTATAGAGACCGAATTCAAGAGACTGGATTGGTGCCAATAAAGTTCAGAGCTCACGTGGAACTTTTTTTAAAGCTATGTTTCCAAATTTAAGTATGGTGAGAAGGTCCGTGCTCATCGTTTTTGCTGTATTACACACATGAACGAGTTCTAGTTTCGTTTCTGGTGATAAGTATGATTCATTTTTAGTCTTTATATTTGCTACAATTAGCATAGCTGTAACTATTCAAAATTACTATCTTGGCGCTTATGTACTTTAGAACTAACCTTTTCAATTACAATTAAGGCACATTTATATTTAAAGTTATAGCATATATGTACTTTAGAATTAATTTTTCGATATTAATTTTGTTAACACCTTACACATGAAGGTTTAAAATTTTGCAATGGGATTGGGTAAAATTAGCATAGCTATAATCATTTACAATCACTAGGATACCGTTTATGTAATTTAGAACTAGGTTTTTCAAATACAATTCACACACATTTAGCATAGGTATAATTATTTACAACTACTATCATAGCATTAATACTTTTATAGCATTTTCAGTACTTTAGAATGAACTACTTTTCAATACAATTAACATACAATTTAGAATTAATCTTTTCTATGTTAATTAATTATTCAGGCGTAATTGTCCAATAAGATTTTGCTTGTTTTGGTGAAATTAGGATAGTTGTAATTATCTACAATCACTTGTAATAGTAATTTAGAATAATGTACTTTAGAATAAAGCGTAATTTAGTACAAGTAATTTAGAATAATGTACTTTAGTAATATTTATGTACTTTAGAATAAAGCGTTTCGATTTTAATCAATTATTGAGGCAAAATATCCCAATTTGAGTTAGTTTTTTCCCTGATTCAACTAGTGACAATTGGAATAGTGCCAACGAACTTCAGAGCTCACGTGGAACTGGTTTTTATGCTGAATGTTACTCATGAAAGATTTCCAATTTCAGTTTTTGAATAAGTATGCTTCATATTTAGTTTTCGAGTTTGCTGATAGCATTTTCGTACTTTAGAATGAACGTTTTCAATACAATTAACATACAATTAGCACAGCTGTAGTTAAATACAACTGCCATTACAGCGCTTATGTACTTTAGAACAAAGCTTTTCGATTCAAATTAATTATAGAGACAAAATTTCCCAATTAGAGTTCAACAGTTCCCTAATTCAACTATTGACAACTGGATTGGTGCTAATTAAGTTCAGAGCTCACGTGGAACTTGTTTTTAAGCTATATGTTTCCAAATTTACGTATGGTGAGAAGGTCCGTGCTCATCGTTTTTCCTGTATTACACACATGAATGAGTTCTAGTTTCGTTTTTGGTAATAAGTATGATTCATTTTTAGTCTCGATGTTTGCTACAATTAGCATAGCTGTAATTATCCACAATTACTATCTCAGCGGTTATGTACTTTAGAACTAACCTTTTCAATCACAATTAGGGTACATTTACATTTAAAGTTATAGCATATATGCTATAACTTCAAATGTAAATGTACGTAAGGTGTTGAAAAAATTAATATCGAAAAATTAATTCTAAAGTACGTATATATACGTACTTTAGTATTTAATTAATTTTCGATATTAATTTTTTCAACACCTTACGTAAATTTGAAGCTTGAAAGGTTTAAAATTTCGGCAATGGGCTTGGGTAAAATTAGCATAGCTATAATCATTTAAAATCACTAGGATAGCGTTTATGTAATTTGGAACTAGGTTTTTCAAATACAATTCACACACGATTAGCATAGGTATAATTACCTATTTACAACTACTATCATAGCGTTAATGTACATTAGAATTAATCTTTTCTATGTTAATTAATTATTCAGGCGTAATTGTCCAATAAGATTTTGGTTGTTTTAGTGAAATTAGGATAGTTGTAATTATCTACTATTAATTATTGAGGCAAAATATCCCAATTTGAGTTAGTTTTTTCCCTTATTCAACCAGTGACAACTGGAATAGTGCCAATGAAGTTCAAAGCTCATGTGGAACTGGTTTTTATGCTGTATGTAACACATGAAAGATTTCCAATTTCAGTTTTTGAATAAGTGTGATTCATATTTTAGTTTTCGAGTTTGCTAAAATTGGAGTAGGATCAGTTATTTACCATCACTTTTATAGCATTTTCGTACTTTAGAATGAACCTTTTCAATACAATTAACATACAATTTGCACAGGTGTAGTTATATACAACTACCATTATAGCGCTTATGTACTTTAGAACAAAGCTTTTCGATTTAAATTAACTATTGAGGCAAAATATCCCAATTAGAGTTAGCGAGTTAGAGTAAGCTTGTTTCCTAATATAATGGTGACAACTGTGGAATAGTGCCAATGAAGTTCAGAGCTCATGTGAAACTGCTTTTATATTCTGTATATGAAAGATTGCCATGTTCTTTGTTTGTATAAGTATGATTAACAATTAAGTAATGAAATTTGGTAAGATTAGCATAGCTATTGTTATTTACAATCACTATTGTGGCACTGATGTACTTTAGAATTAATGTTAATTGCTTGTTTCCCATTTCAACCAGTAAATGTAGTTCAGAGTTCATGTGAAACTTGTTTCGTGTTGCACGTGAAAGATTTCCTATTTCTTCGTTTGTATAAGTATGTTCAAAAATTCAGTTTCGGAATTTTGTAAAATTAGCGTAGCTATGATGATTTTTCAACAACTTTTATACCATTTATGTACTTTAGAATTAATCTTTTCGATGCTAGTAACAACTGGAATATTGCCAATGAAGTTCAGAGATCATGTGGAACTGGTTTTTATGGTGTATGTTGCACATGTAAGATCTCGATGTTCTCTGCCTGTAAAAGTATGATTGAAAATTCAGTAATGACATTTAGTAAAATTAGCATAGCTGTAATTATTTACCATACATTTTTTTTAAGCATTCACGTACTTCGGAATGAACCTTTCCAATTTAAATTAACATACAATTTAATTATTTACAATCACCATTACAGCATTTATTTCCTTCAGAATTGCCCTTTTCTATGTTTATTCAGGCGTAATTGCCCAATTAGATTTCACCATCTGTCCACTGTAGCGACAATTGCATTGGTGCCAATAAAGTTCAGAGCTCATTGCGAAACTTATTTACTGCTAGTTATGTGTACTATACAAGAATTCCAACTTCATTGTTGATAGACGTGTTTCATAATAGGTATTGAAGTTCGCTACAAATGGAATAGGTATACTTATTAATCTTTTATGGGTTTTAGACAATTTAAAGTTTAGAGTTTAAGTTGTTAAATAACTATTGAGTCTTAGTTACTCAATTAGAGATCGTGTCTTCGTAAATTTAACTAGTGACAACTGCATTGGAGTCAGTGAAGTTCAAAGCTCATGTAGATTTGTAACTAAGCTGATAGATCGATGTAAACAAAATGTACAGAAATATTTGTTTTTGCCCAAAACTAATTTGGAGAATCTGAGGTGCCCTAAAACTGACAGTAATGTTCGTGTTTTCGTATTTGTAGTTTTGCCAACGCAAAGCGACGTCTGGAAAAAATGATCTTAACCCAACTTTCACACGATGAACTAAAATCGACTCCTCCAATAATTTGTGATTGGTGGAATCTCTCATCGGAGGTTTTCATTCTCTGTATTATGCTTTTGCGTTATGATATTCTTCGAAGTTTGGTGTGAATTTCCATTTGATTTGTTCCTCAACCCTTTTTGATCGATACCATAACCCACCTTTGATCTTTTTTTCTAATTAATCTACTTAGCGTTTATTTGTTGTACTTCCTAGAGTAGTTCTCCTTAATTTTTGTATTTTTTTCAGTATCTAATGCTGTGTTCTAACTGTTTCAATTGTATTGGGTTTGCCCGTAATCAAGGAATGTAATTATTATCAAATTATAACTTTGCTCGTTTTGAAAAAATCTTGATTTTTACCCTACATCTCCTTTAGAATTCTATGGCTTTTGTTCTGATACTGCATGGTTTCAAGGTTCGATCACTGAAATATCAAAATTCTCCGTGTATACATTCCATATTATTCTGTAAGTCTGGTTTCGAAAGTGAAGTGAAAGTGTTCCTATTATATGTAAATCGAAAAGGCTCGTTTTCATTTCTGGTTGTTATAATTCCATTTAAGCTCTTTGTATAACTAAATAAGTATATAAGTTTGAAAAAATATCCAAGTTTTTTCAATGGAATCTCTTTCAGAAGCGTGAATTAATAGTTGTCCAGTTTAAAAAAGTTGTAATCCTCTATAGATAACAAGAGGGAGTTTAAGAACGATCATCTTTCAAACATTTGGCGATTGAACATGAACTTCAAGCAGTATTACAGGAAGCCACCACACTTGTGTCGAGCCTAGGGATTTTCGGCGTTCTACTCAAAACAGTGGATTGAACAGGGATGTCGGGCACATACCGGGCTAATGTACGATTTTTCAGCCAAATTTCGTAAACTTTGGTCCAGTGGTTTTGCAAAAAGATTAGCACCGTTTATGCAAAATACTAGATTTGGACAATTCTTTTCTTCAAGTTCTGTATGTGGGTCATTTTCAGAAAAACGTTAATCTGGATTCCAGCCGTCATTTGACGTGTTAATACATCACTACCTAGAATTCAAAACAATCAAAATTTCAGGCAGGAAATTTTTCGTCTACTAAGTCCAAAAATGTTGAAAATGTGTTCACAGCTGCATCATACGAAATTAGGGAAATGATACCGAAAATATCGTTTGATCATTATGTCACCACAAATATGATCCTGATCCAAATATACTGTCTCCTCCCATGTCGTTTCAACATTCATCTACTCTTTCCACTCTCCCACTTTTTCAATACTTTTTATATATGTGGATTCATTAGTTTCAAAAACTCAAATATCAATTTTTTTAAAGTCCGTGTGGTTTTGAAATATACTGCAAAACGTATGTCCTACCAACGGTGTTTCATTGAATTACCTCGTGGATTTTTTTGGATTCACCTTGTTTCTGAGAAGGAGGAAGGGTCGTACTGAATATATTAGGTATACCTCACGTTTCACGATACGTACCAGTGAAATTTGCGAGGAAATGAAACTTATTTTTATCCTGTTGTTTACAGCGTTTCATTTAAGATGGAAATAGCACTTGAATTATGCTGGCTGTCACTACGGAAATTCAGCAACTTTGAGGTTCCATCCTAAAGCTCATGTCGAACAAAAAGATGCGTCCTAGACTTCAGAAACTTCTTAACTTTCGAGTTATTGCATCTTCTGTTTCCGATTTTAAGGTACTTTAAACTACTCTCTGAAATCAGTTTTGAGGACACGTTTGAAGGATCGTTAAACTCCGTATATCCTTAGGGTGAAATAAGGGCATTTCAACACGGCTTGGGAGGTGGCAAATTAGTCCAAAGATCAAATTTTGAGGGTTCATGATTTATCGTTTCTCTCGGTCACTATAAACACGTTTTTTGACTCCACTCCCCAGGAAAAGCTTTCCAGCGGCATAAGAAAAAAATGGTTTCAAATGACATTTTTAGAAGAAAATGAGACATTTTTCATCCGAAATGGACTTGTTACAAGGAAAAAGTATGGCATTGGGTTTTATATGTTTGTATTTTTTTGCTGACTCGAACCTCTCGGATCGAGGATCTCCTCGTTCAACAAATGAGATATTTTCAGAGTGAAAACTCCATCTAGTAAGACAGGAACTATTCGCTCACCTTTGAAAATCAAAAACAAAAAGCTTTCAAATATTTGAAAACTCCTGGGACGACGAGGGTCCGCTGTATGTTTTTTCTTTTTATTAATTTCCCTAAATGCCCTAGATAAGGTGTCATCCTCTATGAACATTCATATTTACGACAATGAAATTTATGGCGTGGAATGAATAATTCAGCAAGCAAGATCACGACCACGAGAACGAAATTCATTATAAACCAATCAAACCTTCACACAAAAAGGGGTACAAACATATTTATACAATAAATAAGTTGGTTAGAATTTTGATACTTCTTTTTCAATTTATTGAAAAATCCTGTTTTGGGGAAAACGATTAAAGGAAATCAGGATCTTGACCGCATTTTTATTTGGTATCCATCAGCTGGGAGGAGTCAGTTTGGTGGTAAAGTTGGTAAGCCTGCTAAAATTTGATTGACTCAGCATTGTTTGATCAGCAAAGGGTTTCCCCTCCCTTGTCCTTGTAGGAAGCCTGCCACCATGCGCATTTCAAATCATATAGTTCTCTGAGCCTGCTGGATCACCACACCAACTGCTGACTATGCTCCTGTTCGCTGTCATCCTTTTGGCCGTTATCAACGGATGCCTCGCTGAATCTGAGGGAGACACACGAGGTATATACTAACACTACATCGACACAAAACACAATATATCTACTTTAATTGCTATTCACAAATATCCACTACTCGATACAAAATATTCAACATCAGAAAAGAATGAACAAATCGTTCAATGTTCTAATTCATGTCCACACTTCAAACTTTTCTGTAAAATTGTTTATGTATTCTGTGCAAATTCGATTTTCCCCTGGGTTATGTTTTATAGCTTCCTATACCTAGTACACCAACTCTTCAGGATTTACCAGTAGTCTTCTTTCTGCTCCTCCTGTAATTATCTGTTTGTCAATCAAGGTGGTTTTTATAATTCTTGAAATGCGAGCAATTTCTTCCTTTAACAAAAAGGAAGTACATACTGAATTTTTGCTTTTGCCTTCATGTTTAGCTACTTTCTTGCATACGAAGCTTGTATGGACTTAGAAACACGCTTTATTTTGCATCTTTCTACCCGGAGCGCTAAGTTTATTGCTTAGGTTCATGAAGCCAATCTTCTGGCAGTTCTCCCTTTCGCTTCTACTTTTTGAGGTCGGTGCACATAGTCCTTACCTTATCCAAAGCTATCAAAAACACCATACATTTACTTCAATAGCTACATTTTATACACGGATTATATACGGACAGTTTTACGTGAAGTAACAATATATATACAAATGCCTTCTGTATCACAAACGAAACCATCCCAAATCATTAGTCCCTGTCAATATCTGTGGAACATCAGTAATTTTTCTCGTATCGTACAATTACTATTTGGTTGGAATCAGATCAGGATTTCTGATCTTCCAATATCTTTAATTGTACATTAATTTATCTGGTGGCGGAACGGGTTGGTTTCTCGTTGAGGTTGCTGATATTGGTAAGATTAGGTCATCATCGCCATACGTTTTGTTGAGGTTCCCCTCAGCTGTCGCAGTAGCAAGCCGGTCTCCACGCCCTTTTCGCATAGTATCACTCAGTTCTCTGAGCCTGCTGGATCACCACACCATCAGCTGACTATGCTCCGGTTCGCTATGATCCTTTTGGCCGTTATCAACGGATGCCTCGCTGAATCTGAGGGAGACACACGAGGTATATACTAACACTACATCTACGCAAAACACGATATGTCTACTTTAATTGCTATTCACAAATATCTCAATACAAAATATTCAACATCAGAAAAGAATGAACAAATCGTTCAATGTTCTAATTCATGTCCACACTTCAAACTTTTCTGTAAAATTGTTTATGTATTCTGTGCAAATTCGATTTTCCCCTGGGTTATGTTTTATAGCTTCCTATACCTAGTACACCAACTCTTCAGGATTTACCAGTAGGCTTCTTTCCACTCCTCCTGTAATTATCTGTTTGTCAATCAAGGTGGTTTTTATAATTCTTGAAATGCGAGCATTTTCTTCCTTTAGCAAAAAGGAAGTACATACTGAATTTTTGCTTTTGCCTTCATGTTTAGCTACTTTCTTGTATACGAAGCTTGTAGGGACTTAGAAACACGCTTTATTTTGCATCTTTCTACCCGGAGCGCTAAGTTTATTGCTTAGGTTCATGAAGCCAATCTTCTGGCAGTTCTCCCTTTCCCTTCTACTTTTTGAGGTCGGTACACATAGTCCTTACCTTATCCAAAGCTATCAAAAACACCATACATTTACTTCAATAGCTACCTTTTATACTCGGATTATATACGGACAGTTTTACGTGAAGGAACAATATATAAATTCCTTCTCTATAACAAACGAAACCATCCCAAATCATTAGTCCTTGTCAATATCTGTGCAATTTTTCCAACGAATAGTTTTTGCTTTAGGTATTGAGTCGTTATCAACCTTGTTTATCCTTTACTAAAAAAATCAGACGAACTAATCAGTCACAGACATCAGTAATTTTTCTCGTATTGTACAATTACTATTTGGTTGTAATCAGATCAGGATTTCTGATCTTCCAATATCTTTAATTGCACATTAATTTATCTGGTTGCGGAACGAGCTGGTTTCTTGTTGAGGTTGCTGAGATTGGTAAGATTAGGTCATCATCGCCATACGTTTTGTTGAGGTTCCCCTCAGCTGTCCCAGTAGCAAGCCGGTCTCCACGCCCTTTTCGCACAGTACCACTCAGTTCTCTGCGCCTGCTGGATCACCACACCATCAGCTGACTATGCTCCGGTTCGCTATCATCCTTTTGGCCGTTATTAACGGATGCCTCGCTGACTCCGAGGGCAACACACTTGGTACTTCTCTACTCTATTGCTCTGCAAAATATGCTTTATATTTTATACAATTATTCACTAATATCAATTACTCTCTACGAAATATTGAATATTCAATGAAGTATATCTTCTCCATAGGAAAAAGTGTCCGCAGATTCTTACAACAACCTTAATTCAAACAGTTTTCATACGATTTTGATGAAGTTTTCAGGGAATGTGCGGGAATCAAATCTGTTTTTGGTTTCTACCAGCGTTATGTTTTCTAGGAAACCAACTTCCTGTTTCATCAACCTTTTTTTGCTTTCTTTTTTTTGTGTAGAGGCTATAGGTATTTGTTGAATTATTTCTTCAATACGACTATCTTCTTCTTAAAAATATAAATTCTTACTTAATTCGAGGCTTAGTTTACTGCCGAGGTCGATCAGATTGATTATATTAGATGAAACTTTCGTTGTAGGCCCCTTAATACCCTTAGCCAGCTGGATCACCACATCACACCTCGCAATGCTCCAGACTCCCGATGCTTTGATGGACAGTACTTTCCTATTCAATTGCTCTGCAAAACACCAGACTTCCATTTTGATAGCTAAAGTTCAAAAATATATAGGCTCAATAGAATGAATAACCCCCTTCAGGACTACGTCTGTCCCTGAAATTTCGTTCCGAATCTCTATTTTTTAATTTCATGCCTACATCTTCAACTGTATCCGCAAAATTGGCAACGAATTCTTAATCTTATACCTAATCTGCAGAATTTCCATGGAATTCTTCGTCTTTGATTTATTCCTGGGTTAATAAATCAAAATACAATCCTAATTACAAGTTTCATCAACAAAACCTACAGATTTAGCCAGATTACCATCGTTTTATTCCTCTTAATACTTAGTTTATCAATCGAAGTGGCAGGAACATTATCGTTTCTGAAATATGAATATCCTTGTGTTCCCGGATTTAACCACTTGTTTGTTGGGCATTGGGTCTTCGGATTGTGCATTAGGTACCTACTCCAAAAATGAGGCCTACACTGATCGGATTAACCTGAGCCCATCTTAATCCAAATAGAACGTTTTCGATTGTAAGAGCTATATTCTGAAGAGTGATGTTATATTACGAACTCATATCTTCAGCTTTACGGAAATCAAGAGTTTCGAATATAGTTGGGGCTGTAAGGTATTTGGGTGCCGTGGCTAAGCTTTGAAACTCCTTATCGACAGATAACATTC
Organism: Creontiades dilutus; assembly: GCA_031894815.1. Taxonomy (NCBI): domain Eukaryota; kingdom Metazoa; phylum Arthropoda; class Insecta; order Hemiptera; family Miridae; genus Creontiades; species Creontiades dilutus. The sequence continues at coordinate 775,682 of JAVIWC010000496.1, read as the reverse complement.
CGTCTTTCACAATCAAGCAAAGAACTTGAATTTACATCAAAACGAGGTTACATTACCGATACATGAGATAAAATTGAGATAAAATTTTATCTCAAGTTACATGAGATAAAATTGAGATGTTGCTAGCTAATAAAACTGATATTGGTCGTCGTTAAAAAAAATTAAGGCGGCATATTCTCCAATTTCATACCCTCCTAAGCGTAATCGTCGAATTTCGTAGAAGCTTATCATCGAATAAACGTCTGCAATGTGAGCAGGCACTGTAGTTCCCTCGCGTATTGTTATATACGAGATATGAGAACAGTTGCATCTTGTTACGAATTTCGCTTGATAGTCTACCCTTAGGTAGCGGAAGCTTTGTTTTCACTTGCGGGAAATGACAATTTTTTTGTTCTCAAAAATCTAAATTTCCTCTCACATTTAGCATTTCAGGCCATTCTGAAAAACTTCTATGAATGTCCGTTTGGCCGCAGATCCTTGTAACAGCACTAATTTCCACAGTTTTCATCCGATTTTGATTATGTTTTCACAAAATGTTCAAGTTAAGCTGGAGATGGTCCTCTGTGAGTTTTATAGATCACGAATCATTCAAATCAATCGAAGCATGCGCGATCTTAATACCCACTGAGCCTTGTTTTCGCCGGCTCAAATGGTCCGACTGAGCTTAAATTCTCAGAAGAGGGGGGGGGGGGGATGGTTTAATAATCTAATATACGTTTCAACACGTGATCGCGAAATCATCCGATCTTGATCCAATATTTTCATCCGATTTTGATGAATTTTTCAGGAATTGTGCGGGTTAACTTATAGATGGTCCTCTATGAGGTTCATTGTTCACAAATCAATACATCAAAGTGTGTATGGGCAAACGCAAATTTTCAAGGATGCTGAGAAAGAACTTCCCAGGCAACATCCTATCCACTGTAGAATTAGGGTGTCAGACCATCAATACAAGCCTACTAATCTATTGAAGGCATTATTATATGCCGGCACAAGTTCTGTTCTATTCTGTCACGTGAATCGCTGTAAAAAGCTCATATTCGGCGCGGTGGCTTTGTATATTGGGCTTGCCCGTAATAAATAAATAAAAATATTCTACATCTTACCTAAAACATTTCAGAAGATCTAAACGTTCAAGTTATCTAGACGAAGAAAATGTCCCACACCCAACTTGGCAGATTCTTTAAAATTTAATTTTTCTTTTGCAAGCGAACAAAATATATGTACTAATGTAATGTGATGGGTAAAATGTAATCAATTGATCGTTCATTCAAGCGCTGCTCTGACAGCTTATGCGGCCGATTTTCTTGCTTCTGTTTTGGTTCGATTAAGAACTTTGGTCTTGTTTTGAAGCATATTTTAGATCTTTCATATTTAATTTTGGAAGGGGGTGAATGGAGGGGGTAATAGATTTTCGTCTGTCTGTTTTCTTCGATTTTCATTATTCGTCTTACGACCTTGTGCATAAACCTCGATAATTTTGAATTTGACGCCAGGACGGGGGATGAAATGAAGGTAATGGCCGATCCATTCAACCGATGCTCATATCTGCTACGATTCTCAGCCGAATTTCGTTCTTTTTTAGTCTAAAAATGGTTAATTTTTTAAGAAGTATGAGAAGTTTATGAATGTTTTCAATTACGTTTATAAGTGTGATCATATAAAAACCGGACGTGGGAACGTCCCTGTAATGCGTTCATTACATACCATTATGTTATTTATTGTTAATTTTATTTTATTCAGGTTTAGGGGAAAATGTGGCTATTTCTACGAATTTCACGGAGAACCATCAGGGCCAGCTTAACAAGACCGTCGGTAAGAAAATCCGATTAACAAATCAATGAGCTATGATATGACTTGATCAATAATCAAAAAGTCATTCTATAGCAAATGCGATAACTGTCATGAAAAATTAATGATTCACTCAACATTAATGATTCCTATCCACTCAAACACGATTAAGTTCTTAATGAGGTATATTTATTATTAGAACTATTATATAGCTGTCTGTTATCTATAAGGGATTTCTACCAGTAAAATTTGCCTCATACTACTTGTTACAAAGATACTCAAAATTAACGAGATTCCTATTCCCCGAATAATTATACTATTGTCATAACATAAGTTCATAAATATATAAGCCCAATATATTGAATACTCCCTTTCAATACTACGTCCTGAAATTGTCCTGAAATTTCGTTCTGTATCTATATTTCTTTAATTCGTGGCTACATCTTCGTATCTGCAGAATTTTCAAGGAATTCTTTGCCTTTCTTAGTCCATCCACGTACTTTTTTTTGTCTAAAAATGGTTAATTTTTTAAGAAGTATTTATGAGTGTTTTCAATTACGTTTATAATGTGTGCATTACTTACCAATATGATTTTACTTGTTAATTTTATTTTAATCAGGTTTAGGGGGAAATGTGGCTGTTGCGACGAATTTCACGGAGAATCAACAGGACCATCAGGGCCAGCTTAACAAGACCATCGGTAAGGAAAAATCCGATCAACAAATCAGTGAGTTACTATTATTGGACCAAATAATGGGATTACCTTAATATTAATCAGTACGGTATTATTTTACTTGCATGCATTACTTAGCAATATGATTTTACTTGTTAATTTTATTTTAATCAGGTTTAGGGGGAAATGTGGCTGTTGCGACGAATTTCACGGAGAATCAACAGGACCATCAGGGCCAGCTTAACAAGACCATCGGTAAGGAAAAATCCGATCAACAAATCAGTGAGTTACTATTATTGGACCAAATCATGGGAATACCTTAATATTAGTCAGTACGGTATTATTTTACTTGCATGCATTACTTAGCAATATGATTTTACTTGTTAATTTTATTTTAATCAGGTTTAGGGGGAAATGTGGCTGTTGTGACGAATTTCACGGAGAATCAACAGGACCATCAGGGCCAGCTTAACAAGACCATCGGTAAGGAAAAATCCGATCAACAAATCAGTGAGTTACTATTATTGGACCAAATCATGGGAATACCTTAATATTAATCAGTACGGTATTATTTTACTTGCATGCATTACTTAGCAATATGATTTTACTTGTTAATTTTATTTCAATCAGGTTTAGGTGGAAATGTGGCTGTTTCGACGAATTTCACGGAGAATCAACAGGACCATCAGGGCCAGCTTAACAAGACCGTCGGTAAGGAAAAATCCGATTAACTATGATATGACTTAATCAGTAATGAGTTTCATCTATGATATGACCTAATCAATAGTCAAAAAGCCATTCTGTATTGTCATTGATAACTGTCATGAACATTCTTCCCATAGAACTTGTTCAAAAGAGGGGATGATTCACTCAACATTAATGATTCCTATCCACTCAAACACGATTAAGTTCTTAATGAGGTATATTTATTATTAGAACTATTATATAGCTGTCTGTTATCTATAAGGGATTTCTACCAGTAAAATTTGGCTCATACTACTTGTTACAAAGATACTCAAAATTAACGAGATTCCTATTCCTCGAATAATTATTCCATTTTGATAACTCAAGTTCTAAATACATAAGCCCAATATATTGACTACTCCCTTTCAATACTACGTCCTGAAGTTGTCCTGAAATTTCGTTCTGTATCTATATTTTTTATTTCTTATTACATCTTCGTTTCTGTAGAATTTTCAAAGGAATTCTTTGCCTTTCTTAGTCTATCCACGTACTTTTCTTTTCTAAAAATGTATAATTTTTTCAAAGTAGTATGTATGAGTGTTTTCAATTACGTTTGTAAGTGTGATCGTATAAAAACCGGACGTTCCCTGTAATGCATGCAAAACTTATGATTTTACTTGTTAATTTTATTTTAATCAGGTTTAAGTTATGGGACTGATTCAACGAATTTCACGGAGAATCAACAGGACCAGGGATACCAGCTTAACAAGACCATCGGTAAGAAAAAATCCGATTAACAAATCAGTGAGTTACAACTATAATTGGACCAAATCATGGGAATACCTTAATATTAATCAGTACGGTATTATTTTACTTGCATGCATTACTTACCAAAATGATTTTACTTGTTAATTTTATTTTAATCAGGTTTAGGGGGAAATGTGGCTGTTTCGACGAATTTCACGGAGAATCAACAGGACCATCAGGGCCAGCTTAACAAGACCGTCGGTAAGACAAAATCCGATTAACAAATCAATGAGCTATGATATGACCTAATCAATAATCAAAAAGTCATTCAAGAAGTATTTATAAAAGTTTTTAATCACGTTTATAAGTGTGATCATATAAAACGCGGACGTAGGGACGTAATGCATGCATTACCTACCAATATGATTTTACTTGTTAATTTTATTTTAATCAGGTCTACGGGGAAATGTGGCTGGTTCGACGAATTTCACGGAGAATCAACAGGACCAGGGATACCAGCTTAACAAGACCATCGGTAAGGAAAAATCCGATTAACAAATCAATGAGTTACAACTATCAATGAGTTACTCATGGGAATGCCTTAATATTAATCAGTACGGTATTTTATACTACATGCAGAAACTTTCACGAACAGTTTTCCATAGAACTTGTCAAAAGATGATTCACTCAAAATTTATGATCCCTATTCCCTCACAAATTAATAAGTTCTTAATGGTATAAGTACTTAATTGATATATTCTCGTACATTTAGTATGAGAATTATTATATGGATTTCTAATAGATAAAAAGAGTTATGTTGCAAATTATAGTGATTGCCACGATAAGTTGTCTATCATTGAATATATATATATATAGTTGTCTAAGTTGCCTAAGTTGTCTCGATGCATTGAATTCATATTTTTTCATACAGTCACGCACAAACTGATTGTAACATACAAAGAAACCAAAGAAAGGATCTCGAAGAGCCACCCGAGGAACAAGAACAATAGCCAAGACAACGGATCTCATCTGGATCACAGGGAAGTTGGTAAGATAACTGTAGGTACGGATATCGGCAAAATCAGCAAATTAACTAGCCGAAATATTTGTGTGATCCTGTGCTTAGATTTGATTTCTGAATCTAACCACATCTTTACCGATTGACTGGTTTATCTTTGAATATTAGTACATGTCTAGTATGCGAAATAATTGTAAGGAATATTAAATACGTGAATGTTTCTTCATACAGTCAATCATAAACTGACCGTAATATACAAAGAAACTAAAGAAAGGACCTCGAAGAGCCACCCTACGAACAAGAACCGCACTGACAACGGATTTGAACTGGATCACAAGGAAGTTGGTAAGCAAACAGTTGAAACTCAAAAATGCTTATTCTCTACAAATAGTCGATACTAAATGAGTTGAAATAGTTTTTCAATCTAGAACCTAGCTAGGGGGTCAGATTTCAATCACACATAATTGATTGCGAACAGGAGTACTACTATACATTCAGTATGCTGAAATTTGTAATCCACATCAAATGCATGTTTTGTTCTTTATACAGTCACGCGTAAACTGATTGTAACATATCCAACAACCGAAGGAGGGAACTCGACGAGCAATGTCAACGTCAAAAACGTCAACCGCCAGGACAATGGACTTCAGCCGGATCACAGGGGAGTTGGTAAGCAAACTGTTTAGACTTTATAGTACCTACTTACAGACAGGAGCTGCTCTAACAGCAAGGGAAGGGAGCGAAGAATGGTAACTATGATAGGCGAATGAAGGGGTGCAGAGTACTGCTAAGATGAGAGCGAAATCAAGAACGAACAACTGCTTCTAAAGGAAAACTGCCTTTTTTGAGGGCAAAACCATCCATCCTGCCTACATGAAAACTTCTTCAGTAAATTCGACTTCTCTTCTCTCGAACACAGATTCATAACTTCCTCAGAATCTAACGAAACGAGCTCATTAAATCGTAATTTGTGTTAATAGCACCATGTCCCATCGTGTGCACAACTAGACTGAAGTTGGGAATTTGGGTACCAAAAATGAATCATGGTTTAAAAATGAATAGTTTAAGGGAGTTATATCCATATTAGTAACGTAAGGTCGGAAACACGGTAAAACCTATAGTGCAATAACCTCTAAACTAGATCCCTAGGTTTTTGACCCTGTAGAGTGACCCTAGTATTACAACTTTTCATATGTATCATTTCAATTTATCTGTAAACATTGTCGATTCATTGACATTCGTTACAGGACTTGACGGTGCGTCAACGGAAACGAAAAACACCACGATCCGGCCTTATAGGCCGACTTACGATTGGAAGAAGAAAGCTGCTGGAACGGGCGGCACAAACATTTCCGTATTGCTCTTTAAATTGTATTGCGCCATCGTAATGTTTTCTTCCTGTAGCATGTTCTTCTATCTGTATAAGACAAAACAGTGCCACAGTTAAGTAAATAATTTTTAAAAAACCAGTTTTACGAACAATGTTCTCGGAGGTGGATTGGTGGGTGACGGGGGGGGGGGGGGGTTATATGGTGAATTTAATAATATCTGACGAGCTCTCATAATGAACAAAATTGGTTACTACCGAATTCAATACAATAACAGTTAATTTTTGAAACGGGATAAGTTCATTCAATTCTTCAGCTCATTTCCAAAAGAAAATACCCACTACACTTTCTTCGGGCGGCTACGGGTTTTACCTCGGACCTTCTTTATGAGCCCAAACCGACTTACAAATTCATTTGAATTCCAAATTACCCATTAACTTCGTCTTACCGCCAATTCGGGATCCCGCGACGTCCATTAACACCGATCCAACGATGGCGATGTATATATACATATCATATACGTATATTTACTTATATTATACTATTTATTTATTTATTTTGTAGGTTTACAAATTATAACATCATAATACAGGTTTTTAAATAAAAATGCCGAGACTCTAGTTCTAACACAGATCGCGATCTATTTTTCCAACTAATCCACATACTACTAGAAGGCCTGAGGTGGAATTCCAAGGTCAGTCCCTCTCTCCCAATTCCCCGACTTGGTGGATGACCTAGGAAGGGCTAAGTGTTAGTGATTATCACTGCACTATCACCCTCAAGTTAATGAGCCAATGAGGTGGAATCCCAATTATATCCCTCTTAAGATTTAACTTTCGTGTTTTTGATCTCACGTTCGTTAAATGGTAATAGATGGTCTTAAAATACTCCCTCCAATCAATTTTGAACACACCGTTGGAAATAAGGCCGAATTTCCTATCTCGACAGGGAGAAATAGGAAAATGTTTAAATGACTTGGAAGGTGATGAATCAGGCCGAAGATCAAATGCTGAAAATTGTTTAAAAACGACTTTTTTATTTTTTCTTGCTCATAATAAACAGCTTTTCTAACTCCCACTCTCCGGCAAAACTTCCCCCAAAATCTCAGCTTTTTAACAAAATAAGCAAGAAATGTTTTTACTTACCTAATAAAAAACAATATTAAAAAAAAAAAAGTTTGAATACGATAAAATGTTGGTTAATAACCGCGAAATCGACGTTTTTCACCCAAAACCGACTTTTACGACCAAAATGTGTTTGGACTCGGATTTTATGTTTTTTTTTTTTTTTTTTTTTTGCTGGCTCGAATGGTAACCCTCACTAACATCCCCGCTTAACGAATAGGGGATATCTTTAATTTAGTATCAAGTCCATTCAGGGACATTTGTGGCGATGTCATGGGATAAACCCACATTTTTCCGCTTTCTAACGGCATTTTCTTTAAAATATTTGGTGTAAAAATTTTGTTTTGGCTATTCCGTTGGGGTACTGAGGTTCGGAGGAAGTTTTTCCTGGGCAGTGGAAGTTACAGATCACTGAAAAACCACTGAAGAAAAGAACGAAAGATTCAAGAGAAAACGGTGGTTATAAAACATAAAAACCCTTAAATACATGGTATAGATCAACATCATCAAAAATAATTCTAAAAATTTGATCAGTATCAATCAAGGTGGTAATACGAAAACTGTTGCAATATTATTTTGATGATTTTGATCTATCATCGGACCATCAGTCTTAAAATTTGCTGACATTTAAAACCATTCTACAGTAGACCAGCCCAAGATGAAAACTTGGAAGTTGTATAAGAATCTTACGAATTTCTCAAATTTTCGTTTTTTGACTGTGGTGTTTCTGGGTGTAAAACTGAGTTTTGTGAAGGGTTGATACATTTTATTTTAATTTAGTTTCGTTCAGCCGTTTTTGTTTTCAAGTGACGTTGGGCTTAAATTGCTGAAGAGAGGATTAACTCAAATCGATGAAATTGTAGACTTCTGCCCACAAAGAAATCTTTATTGAATACGGATATTTCAATTATAGATTGTGTACTTTATCGAAATGTAGTCTAGTAGTCTGGTTGTATTATAAAATGTTGATAATGCAAATTCATCGATATATAAGCAAAAATCTGTAAGAGGGAGCACAAGATAACGGCAATGATCTTCCCATAAAACTGGACAATTTACCTAATCATACCTAATGTAGCAAAATGATGAGGAAGAACTGATTGCATCTTGCAGTATTAAACAATACCCTAATTATAATTGACAGTAAAATACGTGATTGTAACAGTTATATTGACATAACATGAAGATTGATTACTTTTATGATATCAACTCAATGAACTCGTGAGCAAATGTTTGACTTTCAAACAACATATTTGAATCAAAACTTACCATTTTGAAAGATTCATATTTCAAAAGTAACTTTTCTTTTTTTTTGTTAATTTTTCTGTTCAATGCGATCAATCTATTGAAGAAAGTTTGTAACTTGTCAATAAAAACCAATCTTAATATTGTAAGTTCAATAAAGAGTTTGTTTAGATAGGTACACTATTACATTTGGATAAGTAATTGGATACTTTTCGCTAAGTAAGTGCAATTGCATGTAATTTTATAAAGTGAATATAAATAGGTTTGTTCTAGCCTGATGGATTATTGAATTTAATGATTAGCATAAAATAGTTGATTACGTGCTGTAGATTACCTGCTCTTGAGTTGGTCATTTACTGAGGCACAATGTTAGAAGGAGTACATGTTTTGCATTAAGTGTGAAACATCTGTATTGAAACAGAACACTAGATTTTAAAGTTGCTTATATGATAAAAAGATTGACTAGATAATTTTCTAAGGCACGATCCGAATCTTTCAACATCTAACTTTCCATGTGTATCGGAAGTTCACCTGAAAGAAATGGATCTAGTTCCCAAAATAACGTGGTTTACTGTATGAACCGATATCTCAAAACACCAAAATTGTAACAGTTCTATGAAAAACGGTTCGAGCTGTTGATTTTATAAGGGACTGCCACAGTGCTTGCGCATGTGCTCGATCATTACCACTACTTAGTACCATTTTTTGCGTCTCACTAAGTTACACGAACTAAATCTATTTAAAGTACTGATCATCGTATAAATGGATAGCTTGAAAGACTTAAATTTGAACTGCTCACAAGCTTGTATAAAAAATCTGTTTGAACTGTTCATTACGGTGGTACGACCTTAGAGTTTGAACTCCTCACTTAGCAATCAATTACAGGAACTAAATACATCTCTAGCGTCCTTTATTTTATGAAAATATGCGTGAAAGATCAAACTTGGAAGTGCATCTACAGTGGATTCAAATCTGTCCACTTCGAGTAGTGCTAGAGCTATTCATCTATTGAGCTACGACCCCGCTGTTTGAACGTCAAAGCTATTGTATTTTGCCTCCTGTTTAATCACAGGGACTAATCCGTCTTCATTGTCGTTAACAGTATGAATAGATCGTATGAAAGATCCTACTTGGAACTGTACCTACCGTAAATTCAAAGCTGGTCATTTGGAGAAATACTCGAGCTGTTCATCTACTACTCCCATTGTTTGAATACCAAATTCATCTTATTTTGCCTCCCGTTCATTCACAGGAACTTTTTAAAATGCCGATCACTGTATAAACAGATAGCTTGAAACATCTATATTTCAACTGTACCATAGATGTAAAGCAAAGCAAATAAAAAATCTGTTTGTACTGTTCATTACAGTGGCGCGACCCTAACGTTTGAACATATCAGTTTTAATGTTTGGCTTTCCATTCACTTATAGAAACTAGATAAGTTTTCATTACATCGTTGTAAGAAATAATTCTATTTTGCCTCCAGTTCATTTTTAGGATCCCAATCCATCTTTAGTGCCGTTTAACGAATGAAGATTGAGGATCAATCCAACTTTGAACTGCACCTACTGTAGATTCAAAGTTGCTCATTTGGGAAAGTGCTATAACTGTTCATTTACTGCGGCGCAAACAAAGTGCATTTTCCATCACGCTCATTCGCAGGAACTAAACATGTTTCTAATTCCCATGTACTGTATTAACAGATACCATGAAATATAAATATTTCTATTGAACTGAATTTTGTTTTAGATTGAATAATCTGTTCAATCGCATTTCATGAAACCACATCTGTAATCTAAACCTTTCATTTCTTTCATTTTATAGCAGTCTTGTGAAAAAAATAGGCAAAAACTATTCAGTATAGAACAGAAGGGAAAAACCTAAAAATTTTGGGGATATCATGGAAAAAACTACACGCTGTAAAATTGTAAAACTACATGCATGTAAAACTACATGCTCTTCATATGCTGTAAAATTGCCCTCCTACTTGATGACGACGTAAAGACTCGCAGACCATGGAAAAAACCAAATTTTTATCTCAACTCCAAACTCCAAAAGTTACAGGGGGCCATGCACAACCGTGTAAGGTGCAGTACCTCAAAGTCAATTTTCCTGCTATTATGAACTATGAATAGGTAGATAGATGTTTTCTCTGGCCACGATTCAAATATTACTTCAAACCGTTCCGACAAAATTAACCGTCATGCACGTTAATGATTCGAGCGCTAGAGTGAATCAAACAGCTCTATAAAATTGGTATTCCACTTAATTTTCCATATTTTACTCCCAATTTTCAGAAATCATGATTGCGAGTATGCTGTAGGTATCAAGAATAAAACAACAATACCACGATAAATCGTTACATTTCTTTTCTTGCAGATATAACATCAATGTACCGTACAGTGAATTTAATTTTTCAAATGTCTTATTGAAAATCACACTAATACGAACAACGAGTTTTCCCTGAGCCATCCTTATTATCTGTGTATAAGGGAACAGGTATCTGAGATAAAAACAATAATTTCTTTAGTACTCTGGTGTCGTACTGCCAACTTCATTTTCGAACAACAAATCTAGAAAAGTATCTTCGTTGAAAAGATAACTTTCTGATCATGTTTTGGAAATGCGACCGATACTGACATAAAGAAAAAGAAAGAGCCGTCAAGAGATTCCATAAATTAATTAAATAACAATAAAAATAAAGATCGAAATTCAATATAAATAACAGAATAACAACATTATACGTCAATCCGTTGAATATAACACGTAATGGTCAATGAAATCATTTATCTAAAATAATTTGTTTCCGCTTTGGCGAGAAAGAATATCAACAGGTATGTTAAACATGATTTGACACATACACATATAGCATGATAGGAAGCAGTACATGGGAAATAATACAATTAATTTTTATTTTGTTTAGTTTATCTAAAGTAGTTCTTACTTATTCAGATAACTAGCATATTTATTCATTAATTTACTTTTTTTTTGTATTTTTTATCAATTTTTTTTTTTTTATATTGTTTTAGTTTCATTTGAAAATAATTTATACAAAATGTACAGTCTTTACTGAATAAATTCAAGTGAAATGAGTTCTATGTACAATGTTCGCAACAATAACAGTGTTTCAAAATAAATTATATCTTATGTAATAAACGTAGTCATTATTCTCTCAAAAGTCAAATCACAGTTTGCTTACTATCGTTTCATTGTTTTCTGTGGCTGGGGTGATGCCATTTAGTTGATCTTGAATTTCTTGCAGAGTTTTACCTTTCGTTTCAATGACATAGGTTACTGTGAAAATTACTGCTATCAAGCATCCAGTGGCGTACATCCAATAGTTGGCATACATTCCAACTTCATCAGCGAAAATTTGATAGGACTTGTTGAGGAAGAAGGAAGCGACAGCGAGCATGAGGCTGGTAACCGCCGACGCAACGCCTTTGATGTTGGCGGCAAATACCTCACCTTTGATGGTGGTGACGATAGGATTGAGACCGATAGAGTAGAAGAACCCGTGGAGAAGGAAACAAGCGAATGGAGTCCAGTTTAAGCTGGTTACATCGATGTCAGTCTTGGCATCCAGGAGGAACCAAGCTCCGGCGAGGAATGTGGCAACGCAGCAGCCCAGAGCTGATACGATGAGGAGAATCTTCCTTCCGAGCTTGTCCACCAGAAAAGAGGAGATGAGTGTAGAAACCACCCATACGGAACCGAGAACGATCACGCATTGGTGGGTGGTCACGTGGTGTATGGCATCTTTGGGCAGCGTGACCGACGTATAGGCAATCATAGCACCAATACCCGAGAGTCTCTGGAGAATGGACAGGACGCCTACAGTGATCACAGCTTTCTTATTAGCCCTCGTCGCAAATAGATCTTTAATCGACCCTTTATTGGCCATTTGCTGAGCAACAGCGTTTTCAATTTTCTTCAGCTCAACGTCTACGTCTGGATTGTCTCCCCTCAACCAGAACAGTGCCTCTCGAGCTTCTTCCGATCTATTCATTTTCACGAGGTAATAAGGAGTTTCCGGCATAAACGTGAAGGTAGTGAAGAAAATTATGCAGAACATACTGGAGATGATGGCGAGGTTGTCGTACGATACGTAAGGACCAACTACATACTCGAAGAGGACTCCAACATACGTCATGATGGCAAAGAACGTGCTGAGAGAACCCCGAACTTTTGGTTCGGCAATCTCACCCAGGTAAATCGGAACGACGGTGTAGACAATGCCAAGCCATAGACCTGCCAAGAACCTCGCGACGTACAGCCAAGGCACGGATTTAGTGAAAATGATAAGGAGCCAAGAGGACAGAGGGATGGCGTTGAGGAACAGAAGCGTGTTTTTTCTCCCCAAACTCTCCATGATATAGCCAGTGGGGATGGGGCTGAACAGGTTGCCGAAATACATGAGAGAAATCATCCAAGACGTGTCAACAGTTGTCATCCCAGGCACAGGTGACGCGGGAGACAGAAGGAGCGGGTGAGTTGGAGAGGGCCAGCCCATAGCATTCCCCGTCATGATCACTGCTATGGTAGCTGTAACAAAATATACAAAAATCACGCACTTGAATACAAAAAAAACGCAACAAATTATACACAAATGTATATTATTTCTGTATTGGATTACCCTCCTGCGTGGATCACCAGATTACCAGAACTGAGCTTTACAACCAGGGAAAATGCTTCCTATGTACACTCAGAAACACACGTGGAAATCCAAATGAAATTTAATGAGATAAAATGAAATACAGGGATGAGGAGTGCTTTCGCTAGTTCTCCTAAACTGAATTGAAGCAGAGAGATAGCATTATGGAAGCTGGATGGTATAATCGTATACCATCAACCGTGCGATTAGGTCTGTCGCCAACCTGTCTAGTCACCGTTCACTGGTTGGCCCAACTTTAAGACTTTGAAACTCGACCGGCTACCTGGCGGTTTTTCAAACAATGAGCCGGATGATCGGATCAAACAAAAGACGATGCTCATACGTCAAATTTGTTGAGATTTATATTTTTTATAGTTATTATAGTAATCCACTGATATCTCTTAGGGTTTAACACCCCAAGATTACTGGCCCGTCCCGGAAATTTTTAAAAACTATGAAGTTTTAAAGAAAACATCGGACGGCGGAACATTTTTCTTCAATTTTTGATATCTACAACTGTTGAGTGGGGTTTAAAATGGATTTTATTGGTTATTAGGAAGGTTCATAATAGAACCAATTAAAATCTACATCCCATTCAAGATTAATAGATAAAACCACGGTATTAAATGATTGTTAAAAAAGCAGCGATGTTCAACATGATACTGTATTCAAGAATCCGACGCAAACCGTACATGACCACCATCCTTGTAAAAACACTTCTGCCAAGTTAGGTATGGCTCATAGCTACATCGTATTGGTCACATAAATGTATACATCATTGACATTTTTTGAATAAATGTTCAAATGTCCCCCACAGGCAAACGCCTTCAAGGGGTGCATTGTTGAATTCATCAGCGTTGTCACCAAACCGCCTTTCTCTTACCCCTACTACCCTCTAAATTTCAGCGAGATAGGACGATTAGGAAAAAATAATATTGTGATTCATGGATTTCACGTTGGCCCATGCGAAGAGCGACTTGTTGGTTGGAGAGCAAATGAGAGTGTGGGGAGGGGGGGGGATTTTCATCCTAAATCGCACATTTCCAGTGATGAAATAAGGCCAGTGTCGACAGACACATGCACTTACAGAGCCGAACGAAACGAAAGTTGTACAGGATGTTCGAAAACATAAAATGATAGTTGAAGTTTAGTTTGGAAAAAAACTCCGAGCTAATTATGAACTTCATCACTGCGAATAAACATGAAAACGTGGAACACGCTTAATATTTAATAATTAATTATCACTGATAATTGTGAAATTATCTAATGAACATTCGTTTTAAGTGACACGCATGTGCAGTAGATTTCGCTTTCCACTCTGTTGGGAAATTTCAATGTACTTAACGCGGTTATATTTCCGCTTGAAACATTTGTGAAATGAACATTATTTGTCACTGTATTGTGTAAGTAAAATGGGATTGGGAAATATGACTTTGGTTGAAAAACGCTGCAGATTCTAATACATTAGTTTGTTATTTTTTTAATAAAGCGGTTTGACGCGTCACGTAGGTTCTGAAATTGAGATTATTTGCTATATTTGAATTTCTACGGAACTGAAACCTATTCCAGTCAATTTCTCATTTGAAACTACTAGAAAATTACACTCTTTTGTTGAAAAATCTGAAGTCAAGTTTGAATACACTAAATTCTCAGGTTTACAAAAACAAGGTGATGAACAAATGCCAGAAAAGAAACCCATTAATCCGACGCATTTCGTTGTACTAAATCCAATTATGTCCATTCTTGTGAGATGTTGGAGATTTTTCTATCTAATTTCATTCAATTAAATTAAAATCTGTGGATAAAAAAGGTGGGTTGATGTCGTTCTACCAGAAAAAATACAACCGCACCGTGGCTAGTCGGAGCACATCTTATACAGGGTGTCCCAGGAGTTATGCACAATCCGACTCCTACGTGTTCTACAACTCACTTCCGAACAAAAATGCATCGTAGCAATTTTTCGCCATAGGCCTCGTTTCCGAGCTATTCACGATTCAAGATTTTTTTCGTGTTTTCGATCTTATGTCATTAAAACCGTCATAACTCCCTCAATTTCAGAGATAGCTCATATTTGATGACACCGTTGGAAAGAGCGTTGAATTTTCTATCTGTTTGTTGTCAGAAAACGTTTTTGGATTGCATTGAAGATGTGCGATTGCTGCGCGAAATGGCAGTTTTGTAAAAATCTTGAAATCGCCTGTTTTTCATCTCGCCTAGAAACCCCATAAATTCTTGACGCAGAACTGTGCTGGCCTGGTAAAACGTGCGCCGAAATGTCAGCTTCCCAACGGTGCAGTCGTTTTGGTTTTTAAGAAATATTTTTAGTTAAGTCAATGGTGTTTAACTGCAAAAAAAAAAAAAAAAAAAAAAAAACGTGTGTTTTCTTTTAAAATTGAGGTTTTTCCAAAAGTCTCGACGAAAAAAGGTTGGAGGTGGGATATACGTGATTGTTCTCGCTGAATCGAATGGTGACAACACCAGACCTCTCAAGTGACGATTTAAGTTAGTTTTGTCGGATGCACATACCCGTTCGTTTGTGATCAGCGTCTACGGCATTTCTAAGCTGTTCGGCCAAAGTCAAGATCATCGAAGAGCCGAAAGACGGCTATTGTTAGTGTTCATTCACGATTGATTACGATGAATTGCATTCATCTTTTTCCTGACACTATGGACCCTTATCAAACCAGGCAGCCATATAATTTCCAACTCTTCCCTTTCGTAGCTTCAGAAGCATTACCATTGGCAAAACCGTACACGAAAATCATGTCAACATACTTACTTGTGGTATAGCTACTCAACTGAAACCAAATCATCTCAATCATCGTAAATGAACTCAAACAATCAAGTTGTCTCTCGGATCTTCAGATATCCTGACTTTGGCTGGACAGCTTGGAAATTTAGTTAGGCACTGATCACAAACGAACGTTTTCAATCATTAAATTCATTTGCATTTTTCATTTTTAAATAATTATTTTTTAATTTATATCTTAACAATCTTGTTTAAACTCTAACTCTTTGTATGAATTCGATTTCAACATTGCAACACCCAATGCTACGGCCAATTCAGATTGGGGTTGAAAATGCACGGCGCACAAAGCAACCCCTCCTTCAAGACCTGGGGGTCGTGCGTGTCATTGCATATCCTAACCCCTGACCAAGCCAACGCCTCTTCCGTAGCTTTCCCAATTTTCAAACATTAGGTCTTTTTTAGTGATATAGGTTGTCCCAGGACTTATGCACAATCCGACTCCTACGTGTTCCAAAACTAATTTTCGACTGCGATGAGTCGCATTCATCTTCGAGACTTTTGGAAAAACCTCAATTTTAACAAAAAACACACGTTTTTCTGCATTTAAACTCCATTTCCTTAACTATAAATATTTTTAAAAACCAAAACGACTACACCGTTGGAAAGCTGACATTTTGGCGCATGTTTTACCAGGCCTGCACAGTTCTGCGTCAAGCATTCATGGGGTTTCTAGGCGAGATGAAAAACAGGTGATTTCAAGATTTTTACAAAACTGCCATTTCGCGCAGCAATTCTACATCTTCAATGCAATCAAAAAAGTTTTCTGACATCAAATAGATAGAAAATTCAACGCTCTTTTCAACTGTGTCATCAAATTTGAGCTATCTCCAAAAATTGAGGGAGTTATGACAGTTTTAATGACATAAGATCGAAAACACGAAAAAAATCTTAAATCGCGAATAGCTCGGAAACGAGGTCTCTGGCAAAAAATTGTTACGAGGCATTTTTGTTCGGTAATGAGTTGTAAAACACGTAGGAGTCGAATCGTGCATAACTCCTGGGATACCCTTTATAGGATCAAATTCCTAAACCATCATAAATGTTCCCATGAAAATGAGCTGAATACGTGAATAGAATTTTTGGTGAAATAAGGAAAATTGTTTCACGTACCTGAGTTCATGCTGAACGCATTCCATGTTTCACTAATTTGTTGCCGGCAATAATTTTCTAAAATAGGCCCCAAATCGCCGCAAAGTGGGCAAAATCACCAATTTAGGTGCACAAAAGTCAAGTCTAAAGTTTGGAATTTCTTAGTGCTTTACCTTTTTATTATTAGTTAGTGAGACTCTTAATACTAATATTTCCCGCCATACCGCGTTTACAAACAAATAATAAAGGAGTGAATCAGTCATGTTTACACAAGTGCCTGATAACCGGCAGTAGGATTATCTTTATTCGATGCCCATTCATTGTGTTCAAGGAATGTGTAGCGCGAAGTTTTATTGCTTTTATTCAACAATGGACTTTGCTGAGACAGGTAAGACATTAAATTTCCACATTCGTTATTGAATATACATTGCATTGTACCTGTAACTTAGCAATTTGTAAATGTATGCCCCTATTCAATAACGAAAAACTATATTAACGCCAAGTTATTCCACGGATTTGTTTGCAGGATTTGTTTCACCAATCTTTCTAGTTTTTAAATGTTGCAAAGAATTTTTGCGGTTTTGAGCGTTTTGGGTGATACATAATTTTTTTCAGTCAAATTTTAGCTAATCAATTTGATTTTAGACCACTGTGTGCTTCCCAATCGTGTCAAAAAATGAATTCGATTTTTTAGTATTGTTTTCCCGTATTCTGGGACTCCAATCGTTAAATGAAGGAAAGTTTTAAATTTCAGCAAATCAATTTGATTTTAGACCACTGTGTGCACGCCAATCGTGTCAAAATATTGGTTAGATTTTTTAAATAATTTTTTCCGTAATCTGGGAACCCAAAGGGTGAATATGGACAGATTTCAGAATTTTGTCCACCTAAATTGGTGATTTAGCCCACTGTGCGCCGTTTTCCCAAAACCCGTTTGTTTTTCATAATTAACTATAACCAACAGCCCTTACGAGTAATCTAGATGACTTTTTGAACTGGTCTTCTTTGATATGAGGTCTCCCAAGTACACTGAATGGAACAATAATGGTTTCCGAGGGGTTTAAAAATGTCCTTGGAGGTGTTTTTTTTTTTTTTTTTTTCGACCAATATACCACATCTAACGGAATGATTTGTCACGACTTCCATTTTTGGCCTATTATAAAGGTAGATTATTTAACACAATAAACCATAATATGTGTGTCCATTTTATAATAAGGGAATTAGTTTATAGTGTCCGCGGTCTGAAATTGCAATCTGTTACCTGTCAGACGATTGGGATGCAGTTTTTTTATACCGTGACCTCGTGAAATGCGCTAGTCTGAGTGCGAAGGACGTATGAGTTCATTTCAAGCTTTGTTCTCCATCTTCTCGTGACTCTAGCGTTTTTTCCCCTATAATTCGATTCTGCTTGAATACTATTTTTACGGAAACTATACGACATAATGCATTCTTCTCGTTCCGTTATCCACGTCTCATTTTTTTGTGAGGCACGTTGCTCTCTGTCATGGCATAATGAAATTGGGTAGTTTTATCATTTCAGAAGTTTTGATCGTTCTAGGTTATGGTCGTTCTTCCGACAGAATAATTTTGGGATCGGAACACTTTTACGAGTTATAAACCAAAGCTCTACGAAAAATGTGAAAAGATAGGTATTGAACAATTTATGACGGTTCATATTGATTTTGTTGGGAGTTTGAAATGAAAGAGAAACTCGAACTTCAAGTTGTATTAAAAATACGGACACAAACTCTGGCTATGGTTGCAATGAGTTGTCCTAGGTCAGGGGTAACGAGCTAACTCATGTCCACCTACAAATGCCGGCCAGTGGGACGTTGTGGGCGATATTACGGTATCAATGCATAGCAATGGAAGGGGATTGAATAGATAACGCGTTTTTTCCTCAAACTCTCGAAATTATATGGAAATAAACGTCTTCATTTTTCAACGTTGGGCCATTCCGTTGTTTGTTAGTACGATTTGTAATACAGGAAATATTTCATTATTCAAGACCATCTTTTCGTTCACCTACCTGTTTCAAAAACACCTCAAAGAGCGAATAAATATTGTTTTAAAGCAATCCCCAGTGTTTCTAGCAAGAGGGCGGATTATTTCGAATGGTTTCGCGGAATTAATTTCTATCAGAATCAACTTGCAAAACACTGGAAATTATTACACTGAGGTTTATTATTTCTGTACCAAATCTTCTGAATTCGTCCAGGGAACAAACAACGTTCCTAGGTACATTCAGAAAGGAAAGAGTCGAACAACTGAACTTTAACGAGATAAAATAAAAACTCAAGCAAAAAGGATTATTCCCCTTGCTTTCTCCTCAACTAAATTGAAGCTTGGGAGACAGCGTTATGGCCAGTAAATTCATGTAGTAGCCCTCTTTGCTCCAAGGCTATCGCCAGGTATATTGTAGTATACACTGAGGCGTTAAAGAAACTCCAAGAATAATCAGGGAACGGGTGATCGTAGAGCAGATCTTATTTAATTCAGGGAACTAATGTCTATCTGAATCAAACAAAAAATTCTTGCACATCGAAAAACGGAGGCTTATTCTTTCCGATAGCCTTTCTACGTAAATCACTGATGTACACTAGATAGTCTGTGGTACATTATCTAAACTCGGCTGCTCTCGCTTCCATATCTTATGGTTGCATTCAACGAAATTAAAATTATGATAACACTTGGGCTGCCGTCAGCCTTGCGGTCAAGCTCAGGCCTCCCGTTCAACGCCCTTTGCAGCCCGACCTCAAAGATCCCGATAGCAAACAGTCATGGAACTGAACTTCTGCTGCTTCGGTTCGATCATATAATTTTTGGTTGTTAGCCTGGGCAAAAACATTCTAAGTGTTATTGTTTGGATAACTGGTGCAAAACTAATATACAGGGTGTGCCACGGCACAATCCCCCCCCCCCTCCGCCCCCCTAGTGAAAAACAATTTCAGGAATAAAAAGAAAAATAATTTTTTTGATCTAAACAAATGAGCACATCTAATCAACCTAATCAGCAAACGAGAGCAAATTTAATTTTCATGAAAATTTGGCACCCAAAATGCTCAACTGCGAAGTATCTCAGCCCTGCTAAAAGCGCTCTTTATGGGCAGCATTATATGAAATATTTCGGATCTGCATGTTTTTTACAACAATCTCAAATGTGATCCCCCTTTGTTTTTTAATAGGGGATCCCATTTTTTATTCCAGATTCGGATTCTTGGCTGGATTTCATGAAAATGTGGTCCCATATTTGATGTTTTCAGCATAAACCAATCCGTTCTGCCATCAAAGGAAGTGGCCAAGTAATTAGGACTGCGCAAACATGAATTAGTAGAAAACAAAGTGTGACGCTTCATGTTTCATTTTTCAACACTATTTCGTTTGTGAAATGATCAAAGTTAACTCAACTGAAAGAAAGGATACCGTCACGTGAATTAGCGTTGAAAAGCAATAAAAATTGATGCGTTACGTTATTGGTTTGCTAACAAATAGGTTTTCGTAATTTTCATAACTCTGCGCGCGCTAAACAAATGACGTGGGGCTGTGCAAAAAAAAAAATTGTCAAATTTTCATGAAATTGAGCCAACAATCAGAATTTGGAATAAGGAATGGAGATCCCATTTGAAGGAAAAAAAGTAGTTTGCGTTGTGCGGAATAAAAAGTGCAGATTCAAAATAATTCTTTTTTTTTCATTTCTGCCCACAAACAACGATTTGAGGAGGGCCAAGATACCTTGCGGTCGCGCGTCTTTAAGCCCTCGCTGTGCGCGTTGTTAGCTTTTTTTTATCGGTTTAAAAACAGCGGTTATTATCAAATTTTGTTAACCTTCAACATCAATGCGAACGTTCTTCTCAACCTTCGGTAGCGAGGAAGGGAAATTGTTAACTCGAAAAATCAGTCGGGGAGATCCCGCTGACGCGCTTCTGGGATATTTTTGGCGATTAACAGGGAAGGAGCTTGAGGTTTCTGAAACAGGTTTCGGAGCGAATCACCTTCAGCGCGAAGTCCGTGATGCGATTCCGAAACCTGTTTCAGAACGGCCGTCCCTTCCTGGACGGCATCTTGCATCGCATCGCCCTTGGACGTCCACCGACCTTCCCCCAATCCCCTGCTCCCGATCGTCAGCCTCTGGGGAATTCATTGTCGGAAGGGGGCTCTCCGTTTCTAGGATAGCGAAAGGATTGATCGAAATGTGCGGCCCATAATCGGTAGAATTCGCCCGCCGTCGAGGCTCACGGGTTGTCAGTGGCGTCCTTACCCACCAGAGATCGGATGCCGGAAGCCGGTGCAGCGAACTGCAGTCAGGGCGGTTGACTTATGCGATTTTAATTAAGGATACGGTGGAAAAAGGGAAACACTCAGCGAATCAAACCGTTCTAATAGGAGGAGATGAGGAAACTTCCTTAAGCCTCCATGTCCCTCACAGGAATAACAGGAAATGTCAAGCAGTTGATCCTTGATTAACTTTTTTCAAGTCATATTCTGCCAGGATAAATGTGAATTACCTATTTTAACCCGTTTTTTTTGTACATTTGAGCGACTTTTTATTCCATTCAATTTATTAATTTTGTTCAAAAAATGAAGGTGTTGCGATGGCTTGAACATTAGTGAAACAAATATGACTTTGTTGCTAATTCGATATTAGATTCGATTAGAAACATATTCGTTAGGAATGTATGCATGCATTATAGAGATCCCGTAGGTCCGTTTTTATACGATCAAGAGTATATACCTATAGTTATAAACACTTATTCGTTATAAGCACCAAATTCTTAGTCGTGAAAAAGCACTAAAATTAGCAGAGAATTCTAGTAAGCAAGAACAACCCATTGATGGGTTGGCCATTACCCCCTCAATTCCACTTCCCAACAGCAAATTGAAACGTTCCTTGCATTTCTACTGCACAAGAGAGGTTCGTTAAGCAAAAATGGAAACAGTTAGCGCAACAATAATTCACTACTACCCCCTAAATTCACCCACTTCCATAATTCAATTAGAAAGATCTGAAATATGTTTCAAAACAAGACGAAAGTTCTAAATCGAACTAAATGAATGAAGAAAATTAATAGTATAAACTGCATGAGCAGCGCTTGAATGGATTGTCTATTACCCCCTCCATTTCCCATAACAACAGAAAATTAAAAATTTCCGAAGTTTGCTGAACAACTAAACTAAAATTTCAACCGAATGAAATAAGAACCATGAACGTCGGCTGAAAATGACAGCCTGAGTAGCGTTGACAAAATTTATGAAACACAGACGTGCACCTACAATTTTTTCACGGATTCGGTCTTAGTCTGGTTCGAAACATACTTTTTTGCAGTTATGTTTATGTTGTCCCGCAAAACCCTGGATCAGTTCTAACAGGTGTCCCTCTATTGGCCGAACCTTGCTTCAGAGGGACGTCTTAAAAATGACACGATCGAGTTGACATTGATATGAGATGATTAACCCGTAGTCCCCAATTACCCTCCTAATTTGAGCGAGATCGGACCATTAGAACCTGAGAAAATGAAGCTAACGGACTGGACATCGTTTCGGAAGTTTAAGACATGAGAAGGAAGTGTTTAAAGGACTTTATTTTTACGCATGCGCAGACAAAAGTATTGATTTGAGAGCAATGGAACTCATTGAGGGTCATCTACAGCCTGTAATGCCCTTCCCCTGAAGATTTCAAGCTTGTTGAATGATGTGCTGACACTCGTCATAATAAATGGTGAAATGCGAGTGGAAGTTTGGTTTTGGGCTGAAAAAAGTTTCATCACTCGAAAGTGAATCACAATAGATTTTAATATCAAAACATTGTATTTTGTATGCGTATTGTATGGTGTACCAATATGCGATGAGAGGTACCCACCTATAGATGAGCAGAGGTACTGGCGTAAAACCCCTTTGACATCAGGGGAAAATACTGGGAACTTGTTGTACATGATGATGATTTGTTAGCGGGGGTGCTGGATCTGAAACACACATTGACACACAAAGATTAGTGATTGCTAAGTAATTAAATTAACTAATATAACTTTAAGGTTTGCAGTATTCTGATTAAAGCCAATTGACGCACAACTCTTTTAAGTTTTAAACTCCTTAAAACAATTTCCAAGGGCCGTTTTCACAAAAAAAAAAAAACAAAACCTGGAATTAGGATCAATGAGAACTAGGATCAACGTGAACTTGACCTCAGTTGGAAAAAGTTTGGGTTTCACTAAATTGAACCAAGTTCCTGGAAACCCATTTTCGTCTGAGCGAGATCAACGTAGAGGTCCTCGGTTGAACTTCGATTCGGAAGGTGTTGGGTTGTCGGGAAGGGGGTACCGAGAGATCGCGAGGGAGTTGTTTGATGTTCATTCGTTATTCACTTTAACATTAATCTCTCATTTCTTTTTGGTCGATTCATATTAAATATCTTATCTATTGAAATTGTTGAATCTATTGTGTACTTATGATCCAGTTGTATGTTAACCCAACGATAAAATCCATGCGAAAGATAAAATAAATAAGCTGCCAACAAGTAGGCTAGCTGATTTCTGCCTCCTTTGACAAAGGTTGCGCTGTAGGAATACGGTATCTGTTGTTTACATTGAACTTTTCTAAATAAGTTTGATTATTTTCCTTCGCCAATTGCCAAGTATAAATTATTCAATGATAGAATATTCCCTTATCTATTGCACGTTCAAGTAGACCGGTGGAAAATCTTCCCTACCTAATTGAACTTCTTACTTGTTTTTTCTTGCATAAGTGCATATCTTAGTTTATTACAGAACAATACTTAGTTAACTCAGTTACTGGTATAATGTACTTATTTTTCAGTTACTGGTTTTTTGGCGTAATGATTTTTCTGTTACTGACCGAAATCGATTTAACATTGTAACTCTTTTAATTTTTGTGGACATAGGCTAAGTTTATTCGACAAACTCAGTGTTCTTCTTGACATGGGTTTCAACAATTTCGTCGCGAATGATTTAGTGGTATTGGAATACAGCTTCACTTCGGGATTGTTCACTTCGGACAAGCGACCATTCAAACGGTCTGAGGAGAACAATACGAAACCAAAGCAGAGGGCCAGTCATTCATCATCCTTTTTTTGTCTTTCTGGCTGCGGATCACTGATGCAAGAATTTGTATTGACAATAATATATTTTGATTTTTCTTTTGAATACCCTTCTGGTCAAGTAAGCGAAGCATTCTGTCACGTTAGTTGTAGCTCATGGACGATGTACCTTATAATCGACCTGTTGTCTCACCATCTTAGAAGAAGAAATAATAAGAAATTAAGCTAAACGATAATGATGCCTAATAACAAGTAGTAAGTCTTTCTCTGTAGTCTCATATCTCCGTTACTGTGGATCGGACTAAAACTTACGGGGACAAATTTGTAGAATATTTTTTCCTCTATTTCTTACGTAATAAAATGGTTTATGCACTACTTCACGGGAAACGTTATAAGCCAAAATTTACGGCATCCGGCGAGTGACGAGCTCCCTGTTCCATACATTCGGAAGACGTCACGCGCGTGCTCGCGATGGACGATGAGGGAGTTATTGCATCTGCTGCTACGGGTACCTCTAGTTTAAAAGAAATCCGGGAAGGAAACCCATTAGAATTAGTTGGAGGGTGTATTCTCCCCACAAAAGTTGAGTGTAGTAAGTAAATCATGATATTTGCACTTTCGTAATTATTTGCCTGGGTACCAACTTACATATCTGATTGGAGAAGGCTAAAAATGCGGGTTGTTATTTTTCACGTAAAGAATTCACGAATTTTTGTGGATAGAAGAACAACTGGCCCCCCGATGTAAGTAACTACTAAAGAGAAGTTTCTTCGAACTGAATGTTTAAACGCTGCAAATCGTTACACAGAGGTTTGTTATTCCTATATTATAATAACCCTTCTTCGCAAATCACTGATCTATGTATATCAGTCGTAGTCAGTGGTACATTATCTAAATTCAGCTCAGGTGTCTCCATATCTTGTAATTGGATTTAAGATGAAAATACTATGGCTGCTGCCAGTCACGCGGTCTAGCTCAGACCTCCCGTAGAACGGGATTTGCACCCTTACAGCCCGATCGCCTACTTAACCAGTTTTTCCAATGGTGGGCAAACGGATGATCGGACGTATACCCGAGCAGTCTCATGCGATTCAAAAAACTAATTTCTCTCTTAATTGAACAAAAAACTGCCCTCTTACACCAATGGTTTCGGAATTGCATTTTTTTTAAAAGATTAATCCTTAAATGTAATTTCCTATGTACAAGAAAAATGAAAATGATAAAAGGTTAATTTCGAGAAAAAAAAAACGTTTCTTTTGTTGTGACAATGTGGGAACCTGAGGCCATATTGTTTACCTATCCAGCGAAAAGATTACATGGACAATAACGCCTCGTATATTGAGCCTTCTCCAGCTACGCAGGTAAATAATTTTGTAAGCTCAAAGATCATCATTCACTTACTGCACTCTGCTTCTGTGGGGAGAATACATCCTCCGTCTTATTCTAATGGGTTTCCCCTTTGATTTCTTTCAAGCTAGACGTACCGAGCAGCAGTAGCAGAAGATGCAATAACTCCAACATCGTCCATCACGATCAACTAAACGAGTAGATCGTCTGTCCCGTGGTGAGCACTGCGCATGAGCAGGTAGATCGTCATTCGCCGCGCGTCGCGCCTAGTAGCTCAGTGCTCAACGAATCGCTCCTTGCTTGACGAACACTCTAAATTGAATGAGACCGATCGGGTTAATCATTGTTATCCGTTCAACTGACATTTGAAAAATTGGACAAGTAGGCGGTCGGGCTGTAGATACAGGGTGCTAAGCCCGTTCAACGGGAGGCCTAAGATCGCGTGGATGGCAGCAGCCCGCGTATTTCGCCTCGAATCAATTAAAAGATATGGAGACACCAGTTGCCGAGTTCAGATAATGTACCACTGACTATGGCGAGGGACAAATGGTTTCTTCCATGGTCTTCGATCACTGTTGTTACTATAAATATTCCTCCTGTCATTTGATGTTAATTTGTAAGTTTTTTGCCATTAGTGATTCTGCCAAAAAAGGCGGAAAATTGCAAAAAAACGGCCGAGGGGGGAGGGGTTTGGGCTGTAAAGGTTTTCAATTTGCTTGCAGGTTCACATTCCAAAGATTCATAATTTTTCATGGGGATACATTTCTCATCGACAGTGAAGTAACCTCGTGACTTGCCCATCTTGTTAAACAAATGGCGATCTCTCCATAGCCGGTTCCTTCATATTTTTGCATCTTGCAAACTTTCTACAATAATACTTTGGATTGACACAACTTCCATGCTGTGGACCCTTCATGAATTTATTAGCATTTAGATTCACAGAACACGCTGAAGTTCCGGAAATATAAACTCCTAGAAGACGAGGAGGAGTTCTGATATATTCCTCCATTTCATTTGAATTCGAATGGTCTTCTACTTGAATCTTGTTATTTTCGAGCTACCGTTAACCACCCGACCGAATAGATCATGGTATTGACTTAGTAGTTGTGGCTCGAACTCTGCCACCTAAATTGGAATTCCCACTTTATGGATGCAAGGAGAGAGTTATAGTAGAATAACAAATGGCATACAAGGATAAACTGAAAAGATACTTATATGAGTTAGATCGTTCAGCACCGTCCATGAACTGTAATACGCGAGAGCAGGGAGCGTTTGTTACCTCCAATTTACAAACCTCACCGAAACCATTATTTGGCTTCGATCTGATTACAACGAATGTCACACTACACCGACAGAGCGTGTATCATCTCAGCTAGAGGCACTGCTCGCTTAGGATGAGAATCAGAGAAGGTTCGTAGATATTTTTGGTTAATGTATACAAGATTAAGGTTTTGTTTTCCTGAACGAATAGAATAATTTATTTCTCAAAGAATTGCACTGAATTCGTAACGCTAATGTGAACCTCAACTTGTTATTAGAAATTATTAATTGTGAAAACATTCATCATACAGCTAAGGTATTCATTCAGTATTTGGCATTTCTCCGTTGAAATGTATTGGGATGTATTTCGAACTCATCCGATGTTGCAATGCAATGAGGTTGTACAAATAATCGTTTTTGATGTAATTTGATACTGACTTTTGACAACTGAGATTGGGATCCAAAACAGCCTTTGCTCTTTAACTACCCCGAAACTGCTTTGTCTTTAACTAGCCCAACATTTTAATAATCTATCCAATGGTATTCTTCGGTTTTTTTTTCTATTTATAAATACGTCGAGAATAATCACTAATAATTACAATGACGAGTAAAATACAATGTCGTGAAGTGGATGTTCTGGTTATTGAATAGATTTTGCTTGTAATAACGAATCTCAAACTTGAGAGCTTTCAAAAGAAATATCACCCAACCTCTGTAAATGTCATCCCTTATAAACAACGTATATTCCAGCGAACTAGGTAAAAAACGCTGCAAATTCTTTCACTGGGGTTTATTATTCAATTGGCTTGCGTTCATGATTTGAATTTCTACTAAGCTTTGGAGTGTGCGTGTTTCACAGGATAGAGCGATTATTGAATTTCAGGAGGCACACAAATATGATGAACTGATCAATCCAAATAGGTATTTTTGGGTGAGAACAGATTTACGTGCTCTATGCATATCTCCTGAAAAAGGCACTTTAAATTGAGTGAGAGAGCTGTCTCAAGAATTGGGGCGTCGTCGGACCAAGATGGATTTTTTTTGAAAATTTCAGATTTTTTGCTCCAGCCGTTTGGGAGAAATCGTGCGTACGGCGGACGGACGGAAATTTTTTTATTGCAGATTCGGATTCTACACCCTTTGAAACGTAAACTATAAAATTTTCAGGGGGGTTAGATTTTTTTTTTTCCAGAGCGATTACAATGGTTTATTATTGAATAATAAACCAAAACAAAGAGGACCGAAAACGCTATAGAAATATGTAAGAATTATTTAAACTCTAATGCTCAAAACCTACCATCAAATCGAATATCATCGCACATTAGTAGCTTCAACTATTCTATGATATTAAATTAACAAAGTTGAATGTGACCAGAAACTAAACAATGCATTGAATTATAGGAGAACAAACACCCATGATGGCATTTGGACTTTTTTTCATCATTAGGTCTCTGAAAGTTCAATCTTGATTGAAGAGCAAATTCTCATACATTTAAGAATAGGAACGGTTATTATAGACACGTGACAGGACAAAAGACATTACTCTCAACAGCTCCAAAACTTTGACAAGAATGTCCATAATCAGTAATATCATTCAATGCAGAAGTTTTGGTGATGTAAACTGGCGATGTTTGTAAACGTTTCACAGCCTTTGAATATTGCATCCATTAATTCACGACATAATTTTTAACGCCGTGAGCAAAGATTAGAATGTGAAGTTGTTGATTTCATTTGATCAGAAGATTGTATTACAGAAGAGGAAGCAAGGTTCAAAAAGTTTTTCGCGTAATTGTTTGATTATTTTGTCATCCAGCGGACTTATAGATTAGACTGCTAGTTTCCATTAGATCACCTTTAATTACTATGATTATTAATTATTGATTTATTATTAATCATACTGAAAATGTTGTGATATCTATATTTTACCTATAAATTTACCATTTTATTATACACTTTTCCACTTTTAAACACCGTCGGAGTTGAGTGATCAATGGTAAAAGAATCGATAGTTTCCTCCTTAAAAAAGTGACGTTTTCTACCATAAATGCTGTAAAATGAACATCACCAAGCGATTCAGCGCTAAAAAACAGTTCCGAGTAGACGCCACACAAATTACGCGTGAATGAGCGACAGAATCTGAATGTGTGGCTACAATCTCGAATTGTCGCTAATGCGACTTTTTGCATCCATCAAGAATTTGGACTTGCAATCAGAGATCAGATTATTGTTTCCCTTGTCTACTTTCTCTACTTTTTGTATCTCTACATTCAATTTCTCGAGTGTAATGGATCCATTATTCCATTATCTTGGAAAGAGGTTTTGGATCGTTTTCTAGAGAAGAGAAGGCGAATTTTTGGATATGTTTTCAAGCAAACAGAATGGTTTCGCCCTTAAAAATTGAAATTTTCATCAAAATCCAGACGAATATGATAATTTAAATTACCACTTGATTCGGAATAAATCAATACTAAAATATCATGTGTCACACATAGGTAGGTACTACGCACATCCGCATTTTCATTAAATACCACGTAGAATTCAACGCTGCAAATTCCCAAAAGGGTTTACTATTTTTTAACTCCCCGTGCGCCCTCCCCCCTCCCCCCACCACAACTTTTCTTCACTGCGAAGTCGTAAAAACGAGAAAACGAAAAAAATGGGATTTAAAAGATTCAATTTTATTCCCGATTTCTGCAACATTTTGCACCCTTGAAATGAGGTTTTCAAAGTCAGATGAGCTCGGACTGGTTTGGGACCCATCTCGATCAAACTGCCTGAAAATGACACCCCACTTGCCCATGTTAGTAAAAACCTCGAAAAATCGCGTTCTCATTATGTTAGAAGAATTTTTGCATCAATTCCAAGGGCTTTTATGGCCCCTACATTTCGGTGGCAAACGGAAGAAGTGACAAAATTTGAGGGGGGGTTGTAAGAAATGGTTGCTATACGATGACAAAATATCATTACTGAAAACTATAAACCAAAACGAAGTTGGTGAAAACTTGCCCCAGTTGAAAAAATTTGAAAAAAGCGGAGTTGAACGATGGATTAAAAAAAAGCTGGGAGTGTTTTTCAAAATCTCTCACACTAAGGATATTCAAGAAAAAAAAAACAAATGCAGTTATTCCAAAAGGTAACTTGAAAACAGTTGGTCTTGAACATAACTGATGACGAAAGCGACAGATAGAGTTAAACGTGCAGGAATGTGAAAGATGGGTCGAGATGCAGAGACTTGCGTGTACCCCTTGAAGTCAAGAGTCCCTTAAGGGTCATCTGCTCTCTCTTCACCACCTTAGATCAGCAGTACAGCGTAATGTGTAAGTGGTTCCACCTCTGATAGCACTAGAAACACTTGAAGGATCCCTCACTTGCACATCTTCCTTCAAGATGGACGGAGTTCAATGTAGCGAGTTACATAGGTGAACTGTAAGATCCACTTTACTCCATCTTTCTCAAAATTATTGCTTCATGACTGAGAAACTAACCTTTGCATTTGGGAAGTATGAAGCCTCTACTTCCCGATCCCGACTGGCATCGAAGTAAATGCGCGTTCTACCAATGAAGTTACCCACATCTCTTAAGTACATCGGACTTTTTCACGATTCGTTTTTTTTTTCATGTTCATAACTACTGGAAAGGGAAAATGTTACCGTCAATAGAACAGAATATTTATTTAGTTGCTAGATCTCATATTTCCTTGACTGGGAACTTTCATGTGAACAGCAAAAACAACAACAATCAAATTGCATGGCCTTTAATGAACAGGAAAGCCGATCGTTGATACTCTCATGCGAAGCTCGTGATTATTACCCAAAAGTCTGGAGGACCATCAGTTTTATCACTAATGAGAGATTTATTTTCAGACCCAAAAACTATTATTTAACCTGATTACGTAAAGCACCCGTCGTGTTAAAAGTTTTTTGAATACTAGCAGGAGATGAAGACTCCGTGGAAAAAAGTCCTAGCAGTGTCCTATAGAGTGAGTATCGATACCACATTTCAAAGTATTGTGGATTAGTTTACTAAACTTGACTTGCTTGCTGACTCTCATTTTAGTTGCAAAGGTATGATTTATTCACCAAAGGTGCCCCCACCGACCTTCATGACGCACCCCCCCCCCCCCCTCCTCCTCCTCACAAAAACTTAGAACCAGCCCCCCATGTAAGTTGGTACCCCCTCCCCAAGACGAAAGTGTTAAAAATACTCGTTAGCACCTCTTATTTTATCTAAAACCAAATGAAGATTTATATAGGTATTGCAAAAATTTAAACCCAGTCGGCAATAAACAAAACGTTTATACTTATTTTTGAGATTCTTTTCATAGGTAACATTGTATTCTCAATGGTAACATTCAAAAAGATAAAACAATGTTGATAACATCGTAAAATGAATAAAAACATCAACAGTTTGTATTCAAAAATTTTAAATTTAAAGTCGAAGTCCATCTACAATTTATCTAGGCACCTTCTAAGCTTGTTAAATATATCTCTTTAAACCCTAAATAGCATTTTGCCTCTGAGTCTGCGAGCAGACTTGTGTTCACTTTCGGGAGCAAACAAATTTTTGTTGACCGAATTCAATATTTTCATTCGCATTTTGCGTATCATAGCCTACTGAACAATTTGGTTTCGTGTCTGTCGGTCTGTCCGCATTTCCTTGCTACAGCCATAACTTCCACAATTTTGAATGAATTTAGCTCATATGATAAAGGATTTAACGAGGAAGCTACTGTGCCATCTCCTTGGCAGTGTATTTTGTCTTTGGGGTGAGGAAACAGAAAATCTTTCGATTATTTCTTCATTAGAAATAGACTCGACTACATCTTTTTCTGCTGCTAGAACCATTAAATTGGACAACCATGAGTCTCCCATAGCTGATCTGAGTTTGTTTTTGATCATTTTAACTCAGATAGACTTGTTTTCATGTAGAAAATCAAACGAGCGGTATGGCTAAATAGTGCATGCGTGAAATTGACGCATTATCAGTAACATGGGGAGTCTAGAACAAAGCTTTTACATTTATCTTTCACTGCAACGCGTTTAGTTTTCAATAGAAATGGTAAATATCTCCCAAGATGGTCGAAAACAATCCAACACCACATTAAAAACGCAGCAAATTATTACATAACACTCGTAGAAATCCAAATAAATCCAAAAAATATAAATCCAGCGAGTTGAAATAAAAATACAGTAAAAAAAGTGATTCAGTTTGTTCTCCTCAGCTGGACTGAAGGTTAGGAGATGGCGTTATGGAGAGTTCAATCGGACAGCATCAACCGAGCTATTTGGTCTGCCGCCATCCAGGCGTCCCACGAACTACCCCGTTACAAAACTTTAAGGCACTAAAGCCCAATCGCTACCTAAAGTTTTTTCAAATGGTTGGCGAATGGAGGATTATTCAGCAACCCAAGTGGTCTCGTTCGATACATTGAACTAATTCCCATAAGAATCAAATTAAATGATCATTTCTCTATTAGACAGTCCTTTTGTTTGAACCGACCTGTGGACATTAGACGTAGTTACCTCGCTCCTGTAATGTAATCCTTAAGCGTTGATTGATCAAGGTACCAAGATCACTGGCAGATCCCGCATCAATTTTGGACATTTGAGGGGAATTTCTTAAATTTTGACCCTGTAGTTTTGGAAAACGGCGGATTTTTTGTTTTGTTTTGTGTCTGTCTATCTTGAAAAGTAAACCAATATTTTTTGAGGTGTTGTTAACAATTTTGTTGATTAATGGAAATAATGAACCAAAATCGGGTTTTTTAGGCGGTCCGGAGCCCGTTGAACTGGAGGTCTGAACTAGATCGCGTAGTTGGCCACATCCCAAGTATTTTCATCTTGCATTAAAAAGTAAGGAGGCGGACAGACTACACCTATACATGGATCAGTGATTTACGTAAAGGGGCTATCTAATTCAGAAATAATGAACCTCTGAGTGATAATTTGCAACGTTTAAATTTAAATAGTCTATGTTACTCACAAATGATGTAGCTTTCTAATGGTGAAAAGTACAATTTACGAACAAACAATCACGAAAATCAAATGTATCACTTACAGAAAAAGTTGCGTCGTTAAGGAGATGCCACCTGCATCCTGGGCCTCCTGGAACAGAAATACGAACAGAACGTGAGCTCGAGACGTCAGTCGGGAAACTACTGAAAATTTCCGGAGGAACGCAAACGGATTTAACAGGCCGTTTTAATTGGTGGGTGTGTTTGTATTTGTGAGCTAAGGAATCGATTTTTGTGGTGACGCGTGGGTTCTTTTTTTGGGGGAGCTACTCTCGTTGGGCTCATTAGAGACGAAAATAAGGGAGTCATTATAAGATAATGGAGGAGCTGCAGACGCCTTGAGTCAACCTGCTCCTGGTACACTTGGAATTCAGGATGGACGAACTAATAAGATCTTACCAGAACAGATAAGTGGTGCCTATATTGGTTTATCGAATTTTCGGAGGAAGCCATTCTCTCTATTTCTACTTTCAGCGAATTTTCGTTCGCATTGCTTCTTGGATGTCTATTTTGAGGCTATCTGAAACGTTTCTTGGTTTGTGATCATTTCTCATAAATTTCACTCAACACACTCCGGACAAGCACCAATGTTAGTGCTGATTTCAGATCAACGTATTCCTATAACTTTTGATTTAGTTTCGCTTATTGGCCGGGTTATGTCAGTTATGAGTTTTTTTCTGTTTTCGACTGTAACTCTCTAAAATTATTGTAATTCCCTTTTGAAGGAGTGTTTTCAATGTCCCTTGTGATTCAGAGGTCAATCTTTGCCTGTAAACACATTAGTTGAGTCAAAATTGCAGCTTCTCAACGGTATAATTAAAAAATATACTCATGTCCCTCGAATTTAGCGGGTCAGTTATCCGATTTTCTAGTGTTATAAGATTTTGCTTTAACCCGCTAAAATGGTCATAACTCCGTTAATTGAAGGAGTAACTTCAAATTTGATAATACGTTCGGAAGGATTAATCTTGTTTTTGAAAAAAAACGTTCAAAAAAATCACTAGAACTTTTTTGAAGCTATGCACATTTCAATAATCAATCTGCCGATGGCAGTATTTTCATATTGAATTCAATACAAGATATGGAGGCGCGAGGTGAAAAATTTTGAATGGTAAAATACCACAGATTACCGCTATAATATTCATAGTTCTAATACAGAAATAATTTGCGGTACTTGATTATGAGACCACTAGTTTCAGGAAATGTTAGGATTATTCTGTGGTTCCACATGAATTATATGGCAACATCAATCCACTCATGCTCAAAATAGTCCGTCAAACATTCTTAGTTTCATCACATGCTAATCTTCTGATCTTGCTCAAATGGAGTGGTATTTTGGGAAAATAAATTTCATCGTCTCATTAATATCAGCCCAATCATATCATCATTAAATCATATCCGCTGTATAATTATCACGATGATACCGCAACATGTAACGTTTTGAATGCGTTGATGTCTGTAGGAACATGTGCCGCTGCATTTCTGTTCCTTGAATCGTTGTAACTAGATTACGTTGTACATCTTTAAGAGTAGTTGAAACATTTTAATGATGTATAGATATATATTGCCTATATGAGGAAGCAATGTACTGCAATCAAGGTGGCACACGTTTTCAACCGGAGTTATAGGCGAATTACGGAATTTTCCAGAGAAACTTTGATGACGATCCGAACCACAGTCCAATCTCCTACCAGGATCACATATTACACTGTTGAGTTGAGTTACGAACGGAATGAGAGAAATTATTTCATTCCATCATTTCTCGGTTCACCATGTGAAAAATAGATATCTCAATAACTAGTTGTTATTTATTATACGAAAAAAGTTGCGAGTGTGGTTTGGTGAGTTGGGATGTGGTCTGAAAAAGTGCCAGCCATGCAGTATATCATGGATAGGAGTAGTTCCTAATGCTTTAAAACTGCCACTTCGAGCACATCGGTCTCTAAAATATTTCAAGCTAGCCAAGTTGTATGTCGCTTGACTCCAGATGTTTATAAGGAAAACGAGCTAGAAATGAAGAACAAAATTATGTGTTTTGAACTCGATTTGCGTGTCGGTCTGTTGTGACCTCATTTTCATGAGAAACGGGCTGGTGTCTTTACCAAACGACATGTAAATACTACGAACCTGTAGCTCCAGGAGTCTTGTAACGCTGGTCGGCCAATAACTCTAACGCTCCTATAACTCTGCCAGTTCCTGAGGTTGTTGAGAGTGAATGGAATCAAGGTGTTTGTAGTTGTGCGGGAGTTGGGGTCGTTTTATGGGTCAGCATTCAATTTTACGAGGGTAAAATCTCCTTCTCGACGGAATAAAAAGCAAAAAGTATTTATGGAGCTGTCAATTTCAGAACTGGCAGAAGTAGTAACGAGTTTCCTCTTCCCTCCTTCCGGTCTCGCAGTAAATGCGGGTTTCTTATTTTCAATAACTATAATAAGTATGATAAGGAGATAAATTCTTTCGCTCGAGTAGTTCACACTTGCGCTTAGAGACGGTTTTCACCTGGTTAGGGTTGAGAGACTCATTCATGTGTGTTACGCCGAATGAGAGGTGTGTAAAGAGCTCGAGAAATTGAACCCATTGCATTTATAGACCAACTCCGATTTTAATACGTTCCTTCTCACTTTTAATAGCTAATACCGTGTTGTAACTCCAGAAATCAGCCTTTGATGGGTCAAAAACACTATTCGTGTGAGTTCCCGTTATCTTTACCACCACCACTCCATGTTAGCACCCAACGGACATCCATCTCAATGGCCTTCCTAAAGTCCGATTTAGAAAAGTCAGGGGGGCCTTCCTAAAAGCTTGCAGCCTGTTCCAAGAATTCTTCATTCAAACCTAACTTGGGCACACACGATTCCAACTACTGATTCCCAAAAAAAGCGTATTGTTTGGGTTGTTTACATTTAGTCCGAAAAGGTTTTTGAGAATTGATGGTCTCCCCTAGCACCTCTATATCCATTAGTGTATAGAGAGGAATGTATAGAGAAGATTATCATAAGAGGACTGTCATGAGAGGAATGTCATAGAAGGACTGCCATGTGAGGACTCTCATGAGAGGATAGTCAATAGTGGACTATCAAAAGAGGACCTTCATGAGAGGACTGTCATGAGAGGACTATCATGGCAAGACTGTTGTGATAGGAATATCATAAAGGGACTTTCATGAGATAAATGGCATTAGAGGAGTGTTATAAGAGGAATATCATGTGAGCTAGTGGAGCCTCTCGCGATCCGCCAAGTGCCATGAATGGACGCATAATTCGCGCCCCTCCCTCTGCGCTACACCCGTTAACACGGGGTCTTACTACGTCGTGATTACGGGACCTCGAGTTACGCAAGGCAGGAGGGGGCTCGGGAGGTGGTGACTCAGCTGCGGGGAGTGAGACGCGGGGGTTGTGAAACCGCGGCGCGGCAGACCCGCTCCCTCCTTCGTCCTTAGCACAGATCCTGCGGGTGTTAATAGGCTGATAACGCCGGCTCAGGTTTGCTCTGTTATCAATAACCCGCTCCTCTTGAATCTGGGAGGCTTACGGCCACTTTTCCCAACACTCACTAACTCCAACTTACGGTTGGCCCGAGGCTTCAACGGCCTTAGGGATTTGTCTCATACCAGCCCCCATTATCAGGTTAAAAACGCTGCAAATTATTACTCAGAGCTTTATCATTCCCGTATTAGACAACCCTTCTACGTAAATCGCTCATCTATGTTCTCTACTTTTGGAGTTGCAAACTAAAGTCGTTACTAGAACAATAGGCTTTATGACCGAACGTGAGATAGGACACTATTGCCCTCGTATCAAGCTGCTCTGGAGCGAATTTACTGAAAACTTGATCCTAACGATATCATTGAGTGATTAAGAGGGTAGCAGCCTAATACCAACTAACTGCAGCTCAGTTTAGAGGTGTGACGTTCCACGAAAAATTCGGAACGGTTCCGGAACAATTACGCTCCACCAGTGAAGCGGTTCCAAAAGTCATTCCAGTTCCAGCTGTTTCGGGCACAAAACCCACGACACAATCGAAAAGCTCCAGATTACCAACACCAAAAAACAGAAATGAATTTCCGTTAAAGAATTTGCTGCGTTTGTTGATCTCGAATTCGTTCTCTTGATAAACCTCGAGTCCCAACTAATGTTCCGCTTAATCAAAGGCCGACGGTCGTGGTGATTAGTTCGCTAGGAAGTTGGAGATCTTTCGACCCGATTCGAGCGAGCGATTAGTCGGAGCTCATTGGACTCAGTCGATGATCCGGAGCTTCCGCTCGGGTTTTCGTTTCATTAAATCGTCAAGAAGAAAAAAAAAATTGGGAGGAACACAAAGGGTCTATCGATGGTGGGCAGTGTAGATACTCACTTACTGTAACGTGGACTTAACATTTTTGGTGAAACCGGTTCTTAGACGTAAGAGCGGTCAAGCCTGTTGATAGGTGGAGGAATCACATGAATTCATGCCGGGGGTTGTTATGGTAAGTTGGCCCTCCCCGATTCTTGAATCCGTCGCCTTGGGATATGAATCAGACGTTTTCAAGCGTCTGGGTCATCCTCTGAGCGTAGCGGAGCATTATATCCGCATTCAGCTCAATGGAAGGAGCAACTATACCATTACACCAACTCACAGGGTTTGAAAGCAAACCTGTCCAAATATCTAGGATGTAACTCAGATTGTGTCCTACCCTCTCTTCGACATATTTTACAATTTATTCCGACCAAAAGCGCGACCTAGAGATTTTTCATTAGAGGCCTCGTTTCCGAGTTATTTCACTCTTAAGATTCTTTTCCTGTTTTCCTCCTTACTACAATTGCCATAACTTCTTCAATTTGCAAAAAAAAAAAAAAATAATAATAATAATAAAATTTGAGAACACCATCAAGTACAAAGAATTTTCTGTATTTTTTATGCCTAAACATTTTTTTAAAGCATAATTAAGGCACAAAAAAAGAGTCCAAAAAGTTAATTTTGTCAGAATTTTAAGATTATATATTTTTTTAAACGCTATGTAATTCTGTTGGTTTTTGTAGCAGGACTGCGCAGACCACCTAAACACTGCGCCAAAACCTCAGCTTCCTAATGGACTAATCAAATTG
The DNA here is from genome assembly GCA_031894815.1 of Creontiades dilutus. NCBI lineage: Eukaryota > Metazoa > Arthropoda > Insecta > Hemiptera > Miridae > Creontiades > Creontiades dilutus. The sequence goes on along the minus strand of JAVIWC010000496.1, from coordinate 737,765 downwards.
ATTGTAATAATTACACCCTGGATACCCGGGGGAAGATCTGGAATGTCAATGCATCCCCGAAACTGATACCGCCATCGCTACCTGCGGCCTGAAAGCGCTTACCTGGTCAGCCGCAAAGAGGGGTTCCTACCTGTTGAAGTTACATGTGTGGCGAGATTGTTTCATAGTGGGAGTAATTGAAAATGTTCCTTATCTTAATATGTTCTTTCTTATTTGTTAATTAACCGTTTGTAAAAATCATACTTTGTACTATGCTGTTGGAATTCTTAAAGTGACTGTTCGCTCTTAGTTGTGATTACAGTTGTTCAAGTTAGATAAGTTAGCCCTGTAAAAATTACCCTTTTAATACTCAGGTACAGAAATAGAAGGTGTAGTGCCGGACAGTTAAAGTGGTTACCTCTTGACCCCAATTTTTGTACATAATGTACATCATATGTACACATATATGTATTATATCACATAACGTTTGATAAAGAAATAGTAAAAATTTTACAGGTATAAAGTAAAGAATGTTTGATATCAGTTAAAGCATTTTGGGATCTTGCATCTTGTTGTCCAAAAAGGTTGCCATTGATGAAAGTCATCAACTTCACTTCTCCAAACACCACTCATTCATACGGATGCCAGATTTTCTACAAATCAATTGTGCACATGCTTGACAATCAGCAGCATCCTTGTCAATCGCGTCAATGTGCGTTTACCAATTGATTTTTGTACAAATGCACAGAAGAACAATCAAGGTGCTTCTATATTGGAAAAGCCCCACAATTGAACCTGCGAATGAACAATCACAGAGCATAATACACCAATCTCAACCACGGCCAGTAAAACTCCACACACTATCACACGGACCCTCAACCACTTTTAATGAATGTTTCGGCGTTAAAGTTTTAAAAAAGATGACCCAGCCCACAAACGACCGACTTTCACAACAGTCGGAACGAGCACACCTTTTGATATTGGGACTCCACTATGGTGACGACTAACACGACAACAAGATGCAAGCCCGATCCCAAAACCAAAAATCACTTTTCTTCTAATTTTTGACAAAGATTCTTTCGAAACATCAAACAAATTCTTTCACCTTTATATCTGTAAAATTTTTACTATTTCTTTAACAAACGTTATATAGTTCAGTAGAACAGCTAACCAGTTACCACAGTATTATATGTACATAATATACGTATATTATATGTGTATATTGAGCCAACCGGCCTTCCAAGGGTGTGAAAATGTCTAATTCAAAGGTGACGCCGGGGTAAACACCGGGTAGGTACCTAATCATACGCCTTCGAATCTCACCAAGGCTCATCGTGAGATTAAGCTCTTGTCAGGGGCTAGATGTCCCTAAACTCCATTGTATTTAAATGTCCCGTCAAGGCGGTCTTGATCCGTTTATTACTTCCTTCTCGCGCACTCGGATACACCCACTTCAAGGAACAAGAGGCAGGTTTTAATGTGTTCTAATGAAAAATCCGGAAAGTGCGTTGAAAACATTATGGAAATGGAGAAGTGGCGTTTATGTGACGACCATGACCCGGAAGACAGGCTCCGAACTTGGATAAGTCCATATAAGATTATAGTCTTGTGTAAGATCATGTAGAAGTATACTTGAGGGCAGTCCTGCAAAGTCTGACCACGGTTTTCAACATCCCTATAACTCCAGGTCAGATGGAAAGTTAAAATGGGTTGAAACAAGTTTTAGCGAATTTTCGCCGAAAATGAAGCAGTTGAAATGCTTTCACAATAATCCACAATATTCAACATCTTCCTCATGCAAAACGGTTCCTATTGGAGTGGGTGAAGATTTTCCGGAACTTTCACTATTGACTTGGTATTTTTAGCAATGTTTGGGCAAAAGACCGTATTACTTCGCTAATTAGGTGCGAACAAACATACATGCACAATTATAATCATACTTGCGCTTGTTCTGTCTCTACTTTCAATCCCAAGATATTATGTCATTTAGATAATCAATTTTAATGATTTACTTATCAAATTAACTTCTAAAACTCCTACGTTAGTTCTTAAGTCAATGATTCCGTCCACAGAAGTTACTATAGTCAGAGTTCAAATTGAGTGCTAGTAGCTCAATGAGGGCATCGTCAATATTGAAATTTACAATATTGTAATATTGATACAAATGGAGGTCAAGGCCAAAAACAAAGATTATGGGATCAAATATAAATTTAAGTAACAACGCCCATTTTCTTGTAGATTATACATTTACAACTTAATCTAGCAAAACAGTTTAAACTTTCTTGTTAAATCAACAAAACATCAATTTTGTTATGTAGCGGTGTCACAGAGAATACATTAATGTAATCAATAAAACCCAACACAATACAGCCAACATAGTTTATAATTGAATCATTATGTAATTGAATAATAATCAATTAAGTATGTATTACAAAATACGTTAAGGCAATTATTGCTGTTATGTTGTTATTAAATTATTCCTTCTGGGCCGAATCCGAACTTGAATCGGCACGTATGAAAGGCCGGCAAAATATAATAATGATTTAGAGATCAAGTTAATATTTAGGAACTAACGTAGGTTGAATGTATGAGTGTAACAATCCGTTGGCAGGGTGTCCCCGTAGAAAGGATAATTTTTGAGGTTTTTTATGGTAAATTAACGCTGAACAACGAAGTTCCTACAAACATGGGTATCAAAATGAAGAGTTAATAGTGAATTCCTTCAAAACATACAAAACAAAACTGTTTTCCATTCAAGAATTACTATGAAATGGCCAGTCGTATTTTTTCAATTTTTTTTCTTTTGGTATGTATACTAAAAGAAACGATGTCCTTCAAAAATAAAACAATCTTCTTTAAATATATACACTTTGTAAAAGACTTGTAAAATTCCAATAATTTGTTGGTAAAGCCAACTATTACAGAATCGAGAGTTATGAAATGTTTTGCGAACAAGTTTCCAGATTCCGAAACCATGCAAACCACAACATGAATGTTCTACGAAAAATCACTCAGCGTTAGATAATATTTATATCTTAGTATGTAAAGGTATGATGGAAACCAATAATTGTTGAGGTGGTTGCAATCTTTTTTAGGACGTCCGTATGAAGCAAGGCTTCATCAGTACAGGGACATCTAATAGAACTGATCCAGTAGGGTGTGTTGCAACCCCAACTTGAGAAGATAAAAAGTAACTCCATACAAATCCGTTTCAGACCGTCCACCTGTAACTAACTGTGTATGTGTTCTGTCGACGCCGCCCAGCCTGCAATTCTTAACCGATTTTCATGATTCTTTTTAATTTCAATCCCGATTTTTTTGTCTACTTGTGCGACTAATTTCTGATTGGAGCGTATATTAGGTTTATTTATCGGAAACGTTCCATCCCCCAATGGGAACTTTTTCAGTCCTGCACATAGACATAGACATTCGTCATCATTCCCAAAGGCCTATTTTTATCACATGTATGAGTGAATATTCTCTCATGAGTTATCTTACAAAAAACTTCTCTGGTCTTCTTTCTGGTGTTTCATTGAAGAACTTAATAAGTATAATATACTTTTCTGGCATGATAATTACTAGTAGAATTCCATTTACTTTCTAATGAGTTTTCTTATAAAAAACTTCCTCTCCATTTTCAATGATGATCTTATAATATTTTTTTGGGATGATAAAGTAAACAAATAAAAATATATAAGAATGATAAAGATGAAGATGATAAATAAAAAAGATAAAAATGAATATAAATTATGAATATTACTACTATATTAACTAACAAACTCAACTCTTACCCTATAGGATAAAATTACTCCAACAATAACCTATGTACGTTGACCTGGATGATGTTGGTTGGATATGCATACATAACTATGACATAATGTCAGGTGACAAAAATTAAATTTGATTAAGAATGACAATCGTAATGGTGAGTAAAATACATGTGATAAAAAATAGGCCTTAGTGAATAATGACGAATGTTTTATGCTATTTGCAGGACTGAAGAAGTTCCCATAGTGGGACGAAACGTTTCCGATAAATAAACCTAATATACGCTCCATTCTGATGTCTAAAATGACCACGACCCACAACCATGACGACTAATTTCTGAAATTTCGCTCTTGTCAAGATGGGGGATGGAGGGGGTAGCAGTCAATCTTTTCAACCGCTCCATGAGCGAGAATCCTCGAACGATTCATGTCATTGCAGATCATTCAATTAAGATTTTGGTTTAGCGTTTAAAAATATTTCAGCCCATTCAATTTTTATTATGGCAGGGGGTGATAACCCCCCTTCACTGTTTGCTTCTAATTTTATTGGTTTGAAAACATATATTTTTCCGCCCTTATTCTACAACAAACCTCGAATATTTTAAATTTTCTGTTTGAAGGAGGTTAGAGGAGGGGGTAGGTAGTATAAACCATTCAAGCGCTACTCATTCAACTTATATTGGCGATTGTCCTGATACTTTTTCTTTCGATTGAACATCTCTCTTATTTTATTTATTTAATGAGCCAATACACCAAGAATAACAAGGTACAAGAATGCAAAGTAGAAAATAATAAATTTCAGACAAGCTGCAACTTTTACAAACTACTATGATGATAAGAGCGAATAGAATTAATTTGATTAATTAATAAATTATATAATTTGTTGATGAAAACGATTTGTGTTCGGGAGTATGATCGAGGAAAAGCAAGATTCACCTTGCTCAGGAACGAAGGTGACTCGACCTCTCCATGCATTAGTTTCCAGAAGAAAGACATATCCGAGAGGCGTCTACGATCACAAGACTTTCAAAGATATTTCAGATCTTTCTAATTTAATCATGGAAGAGGGTGAGTGGAGGAGGTAATAGGGATTAATTATTGTCTTCACCATTTCCATTTTTTTTAACAAACCTCTTTGTGCAATAAACCTCTGAAATTTGGATTTGATACTATGTGATGGGGGGGAGTGGGGGTCCGATTCCTCAACCCGTCTAAAATTGCCAGCCAATTTTCGTGCTTTTTGTGCGATTATGAATTTGGCCTTTTTAAAAAAAATACCCATTGTGTGTTTCTTATTATGTTTATAGGCATGATCTCATAATAATAAGAATCCATCTTTCCTGTAACGCTTGAATTATTTACCAATATGTTTTGTTCTGCGTTAAATTTTGTATAAAATCCCCTAGGATTATTCTTTTTTGAGGACAAATCCCCTAGGATATACGAAGTGTTCACGTAACATTCGTAATTAGTGTCATTGCGGAAGCATTTTTAATTCAGTTTTCTTCTTACAACTCTGATCGCGATTTTCGCCTCCACATGGTGGGCCCAGTTACATTTATGCAATGGGAAACTGCCGATCCAAACCTTGATCAAAAAGGCCAGCTGGATTCCAGCTTTTTTTTTTTCGTTGAGGAATGATTTCTCTATCAATTGAATATTGAGAGGATTTTCTGGCACCCTCAATAAAATGTCGCAAATGAACAATGGGATCGCGCCGACGCATCACAAATCGAAAATCTGGGGCCCGATCACATATCATAATCCAGCACAATGGGGTTGATGCAAGATTTACTCAACATTACGCCGAAAGTCACTGGAAGAAAGCGGTGGGTTACTCGTCAGATTTGGAATTCATTAGTTGGATAGGTATCTCCTGACTTGTCTAACAAGGCCGAGCAAGTTCCTCGCTATCGCGTTCAAAAGCGTTCACATCTACGTACCTGGCTCAAGGATCGTTCAATCTTACAAATTAGTTAACTTCAAACGTCAGATGACCTCACGTGAACAGTTTAGGCAATAAAGTGCTGTCTAATACATTGAAATAGGAGCAAGTTTCAAGTTCATCCAACTGAAGATTCTTCGTACTTACTGCTAACTACAGGGTAGTCACAACATATACGATTCGTTGCTATTGCTCAAGACTTTCGGGGAATGAGCAATTTTAAAGAATGCAACAAGTACAATTACGACGGTATATTTAAACACAAAAATTAGAATAGGCGGAAATTCCTCGTTTGAAAACTAACGAGAACACACAGTAATTAAATGCAATAAAATAACGGTAGGAAAACGTGAAATTGTGAGGATTCAGCAATTGAGCTAATAGGGTAGGTGGGGGAAATAACCTTCATGGGCAGAGACACGCAGGGGCTTTTTAGAGGGTCTAAAATCTAATGGTTAGACCCCTAAAAGACGAAGAACTGTCAGCATGATCTACTTGAGTAAACCTCCCTCCGTATGCAAATGAAATATGCGAGTGTAAACTGAATGTGATCGCATAAGTCACCGTGGTTGGTAGAGTAAAATCAAAATAGATTTTACCGTTCGAAAGGTGAGATTCTGGCCTAGTTTTTCACGTTCTGCGCCCCACAATAGCGCTTTTTACTGTTTACATCATTTAAATTTCAGGGGTAAAAATTTAGCTTGACAACAAAATTTGAAACTTTCTCTTTCCCCCATTTTTTATGGCTTACAAATTTCATTTCCCACGAGGCGGATTTGAAATTGAACGTTCTTTTCAATTGTATCTTTCAATTTGAGGTTATTTTGTGGTTAAGGGAGTTATGATTTTAGTGAGAGTAGGATTTCTAGTTGCCTAAAAAAACCCAAGAGGCACTTTTTGTTGCAAATCAAATATAAAATCTATCCATGAAGTTTGTTCAACTCTGTACAGTAAGTATACGTGGAAGTGTCAATTTTTCTCTTTTGTTGTTATTGTGACCGTGATTTCACCTCGTGAGGCGACCTGGTGTGGTAACATGTGGGTGAACCGGTTGATAGCGGTCAAACCTCCGGCCCCATTGCGAATTTCGCTTTTGAATATCAAATTAACGGCGATCCCCGTTTTTTTTTTTTTTTTTTCATTTTACTCGATACTTCTGGACGTTTCCTTGGATACCTTTCTAAATACCGTTCGAGGCGGTCGAAAGCCGCTTCATCACTAACAGAGAGGCCAACCTTCACCCATACCATTGATATTGAACTCCTGCACAAAACATAACCAAGTATTTTCAACTTTTTTTTTAATTTTCACTAATCAATTTTACATCCGTTCTTCCACATTATCAATCAACACAAGTGTGAGAAGTAGACAAAAAAGCAGTTTGAAGCTTTGTCAGAGCAGGATTAAATTTAGGACAAAACTCAGTGGCTGTTCTGGTGTGTACACTTCACTACCAACTCCTAATTCACTTGTAGGTAGGGGAAATTTAGTTTTCACTTTCGGGGAATCAAGATTTCCACCCACATTTCGCGTTTTGTACCATTCTGAACAACTTTCGTTTCTCGCCTGTCTGTGTGTTTGACCATGGATCCGCTCATCCTTGTACCGAGCTTTATTAGTTACTGTTTCCATCTGATTACAATGACATTTTCAGGGAATGTGTGGGTTGTTAGGCTGTTAGCCCACTACGAGTTTCATACTCATGAGTTTCCTAGCTTACCCATGAAAAAACTCACTAGAACTACTGAAATATAACGAGATAAAATAAAAACACAAGCAATAAGAATGATTGTTCTCCTCGACCTGTTACTAAACTAAATTGAAACTGGGGGACTGCGTTATGGTTACCACATTAGTATATCATCCATTTGGGCTATCGCCAGCCATAGTTTACAGTATTAGCTTTTGCATTGAAAACAACCCTGCAAATGGTGAGCGAATGGTAACGCTACAGCAACCGGAGGGGACACATTCATTTATCGGAACTGTTTTCTGAGATTTTGATTTTTTAATATTTGAACCATTGAATACTAACTGTTAGGGTATGTCGAGGGTGATGCTTAAATAAAAATATCATCGCTAGCCCATATGTGATTTTTTACTCAAGTTTCATCAAGTTTGGTCCATTATTTCCAGAGAAAAGCTTTGGATGGTGAGCCGAAACAGGAGGCGGTCAAATTTTTCTTAGGAGCATGAAGTGTGTTTTACCTTTGGATTAACTACCCAAAACCTTTACGTGAGAGTGGAACGCGGGAGTGTAACGTGTTTACTTTACCACCCGAGTCCATTATACAGTAAAGTAATGTCTACTTTTGCTATCCCAACAGCGTATATTTCAGTGAAAACTTCAGCTTCCCATATCCAGTTTTACTTCACAATTTTTGGATTCAAGGACGTCAACCAATAAATTTTCAGTTGGTTCAAATTTGTTTTTCTTTGTTGGTTACGAATTTCCAAGGTGGAAAATTATAAACTGTTGTATTTTGCACTCAACCATTTTGATTGTTATTATTGTTTTCAAACGAATTTCTTACGTCCATGTTACAATAACTTGGAACATTTACTGACTCACTTGGGAGAGGTTTTTGTTTCGGTGGTTTCTAAAACTTCATTATTTAAGATGATTAAACAAAACGGCGCAGTTTGAAAGAAGATATTTGAGTGTTTTGGTCCTTCCTAGAGAGAAACAACAACCTGAACAAAGGTCCCCAAGCCCTAGGTCAGGAAGAAGATGAATAAGAACAATCAATTAACTCGCATCCTTCGCCAGGCGGCCGTCCCAGGGCGCTACGAGTAATTAAGACTCTCGGAAATTCTATAGTCGCCGGGCCCAGGAGCGCCGCCTCTGCTCCGCTGCCAGCCCCGCCAACAGGTGGATGATGCGGAACTCCATTAACTTCGGCGTGCCAATATGTTTTGAGACAAACTTGAGATACGAGCCGGCTCGTGATTAATGAGCCTGACCATAGTCGGTGAGTCATACCAGGCTCCCGGAGGCTAAACGCCAAACCGGGCGACCGTAACGAACTTCGACGAACAGCTGAGGCTCCCGGTCAACCGAATTTATGGGTAAACAGTCGTGCCGGTACATTCGGTTCGTCCGTCACTTCAATAATTTCAATGTTACCTTGTACGCATTCATTTTCATATATTCATTTCACGGCATGTTGGCCCAATTCTAATAATTATCATATTGATCATTCGACATACACGAATACATTCGACCTAAGTCCAGTTTTTATGTGATCGCCTTATATGCATGATTAGAAACACATATTGAGTATTTTAAAAACTATACCAAATTCTTAATCGAACAAAACAACACTGGAAATAATTTTACAAGTATGAGGAATACTTGAATGAAAATAAATCTAATGGAACAAAAAAGAATGACATGCATCGGGCCGAGAATTCTCACACATACTCCTATCGTTTTTTCCACGGATCCGCTCTTAGACTAGTATGAAATAGATTTGTATGCAGATATATTTTTTCTCTTGTTTGGGTTGTCTCACACCGTTAATTTTTAAAAGCGTTGAAGCTGTAGTAAGCATTTTTCCTTACACGGATCTTCAGCCAACCCAACTTCGAGCTGTACGGTGTTACATGAACATCTAGACGTATGAAACGTACTGTGGAATTCTTAGCCTCTTGTAAAGTGTCCATTTGTTCATCTGTCAAATTGGAGTAAGCCAATGCTGCGTATTCAAACAAAAGGACAAGTAAAGGCTGAACCAATTGAGCTCTCATTTGCTGTGGGAAATCACTGACCAACCACCGTAGCTGGTGTTGGCTTCAATACATCTTTTACAAACGTCACCCACCCGATCATTCCGATTCGGGTTGTCCGTCCATGTTCCTTGTTTGATTGAGTGAATTATGTTGGGATCAAATTTTAGTTAACAGCTAGATATTTCCCAGAAACATTGCCTCTCTCTTAGCTGCCTTCAATATCATGCCGTGCTCATAACATCAGTCTTCTAGGCATATAAGGTCTGCGCAAAACTTTAATAACTGTGTCCTCGAGAGAGAGAGAGAGAGAGAGAGAGAGAGAGAGAGAGAGAGAGAGAGAGAGAGAGAGATGCAAGTAAGTTCAAAAAGTTAACAAACATTGACTCATCAAAGTCGCGATCGTTATTTTTTTAAATGGTAATAATAATTATAGTTGTAATTGCTTGTATAATAATTGCTTTATTTATATTCTTTATATTATATCTATGGAATCCCCAAATATTAGGACACCCATCTGCCAATTTAACGTAATTGTCCTAATCCGTGTGAGGAACAAGTTTCGGAAAGAGTTTTCATCACTGATTTCATAACTTTCGTTTGAACCTTCTAGATTGTAAGGAAAGTATAAATAGAATCGGTCTACAGGTGGCCGGTTTTTAATACTTCTTGACGATAGTGGGACGTGCTCAACCGAAGAGGCGTGCGGCTCATCGTTCGAAACCCATTAGAGCAATCTACATCACTATCTCTCGTTTAAACAGTCATTGCCTGTTAATCTGTTCTTCTTTTTTTTCTTACATATAATTAACAAAACAAACGAGCCCCGGTGAAAAAAAAAAAAAAAAATCTCGGGCCCACCATTTGAGTGGCTTTCTCTACCACACATTAGTGGGTAGGTTGGTGGGTTGTTTCTGAAGTTCTGATGACATCGTCCCTGAGCGGGACAGCGCCGATGTTCCAGGCAAAGTCACAAACTTGGGACGAACTCTCACCCCGGAGTATCAAATTCCCATTTCTCCTGCTTTGTATAAACTGTCTCGTTATGACAAGGGATTTCTGAATGTTACTGCAATAGAATCGTGATGAGCCTCATGTTAGCGCTTACGCATTACATCTATCAATTTCGAATTCTGATGGACCTATGCGACCGACCGACAAAAGAAGGTTTAATATTTCAACATACCGACGATTCGCGTTTCGAGATGTGAACTATGCAGAGTCAACTGTATGACCGAAAACAATGCGTATCTATTTATCCCCATAAAATGAGGTGTAAAATTCGGGTTTTCGCACAAGGACTCGATGAGGGCTCTACTTGTTCCTAACGTCCGTCCAGCCCGAACTCCTCACATACAAAGGGCTAATAAAATCTGGTCAAAAAAGTGATTTTTTGAGAATTTTGCTGACATTTGCAAGTGGAATGTCATTTCCCGAGTAATTTTGGGTGCAAAATCAACTGGTACAGGTTTCACACCCGTAGAAATTCACCCAAAGCAAATAATCGCAAATTCAGAACCTAAAAGTGACCCAAAAATTCGGAATACCATGAGCATTCACGTATTATTCAAAAAATGACTAACCCGTTTCTTAAAATTGGCACCGTTTTTTTTTATTATAATATCAGAGTCCACTTTTTTTAAAAATTTGAGGATTACAAATTGTCTAGTACCAAACTAACAACAAGAACACGTATTCTGATTAACTATCTACCTACTGCATAAACCAAATGATTTCTCTAGCTCATAGGTAATACCTTGTTCTGATCAATATTCTGCTATTAACTGTAAATCAATCAATTTTTCTTTTAGTTTTTGTTTCAATCAGTTTTTGTCATTTTTCGACTTTCAAAATTTTTGTTTATAATTTTTAATACCATTTTCGCTGGTGGGGAAAGTTTTAATGAAAACATAACGGTGGGATTAGTGGAATCCGGCCCCGACTGCTAGGCCGTGAACGGTGTATGCCATTTTAGTAAATCACTCGTGGTTTGCTGATCCTTGGGAATGAACGCTTGCGTGCCAACCGAATTCTGCATGAGGGAAAAATAATGGGTATGTCATGGCCTCCAAGTCTGGATGCTTGGTGTCAATACGTTCTTGTAACTTGTTAGGGTCATCTGACGGATAAATCAAGTTATCGCCATGGAATGGTGAATTACCATTTGTATTTTGGAAGACCATAATAACCTTGTTGTTGTGTGGAGTATTACGTTTTCTTAATGTAGCTGATATGTTTTGTTCACGGATTCCTATTGTGATCACAGGCTGTGTGAAACTATTCAGTATGTTCAGCATGCAGCATACGTCATACAATGGGCTGGAGCCAATCTATACCATTTCAATCAGCATTTCCAGCTTACTATTCATCTCTAAAAAATTCAGTCGAGAATTTCAAAAACAATGTTGGCCTCTCCTCTTCCATCCAGACGATTTAACTGTCACACGAACAAATTGAAAGAGAGCTTTATACGATCGGACATTATCATACAAACTTCACCGTATTGATATAATACGTCTGTGAGAGTACAACTAAGTTTTGTAAGGCGGTATGGAGTTCTGAGACTGTTACCATTGGATTCAGCGTGAAAAATGACATAGGATTTGATTGTGGAGCATAGTAGTTTAGAGGGTCATGAAAACTCTCATTTTCTTGGAGAATCAAACTAGATACATTTTTCAACCTTAAAACGTCATTTTCTCCTCTAACGACCAAACTAGAAGTAAAACTGAAGATACAGATGAAAAGCAGAAAAATTCAAAAGCAGTTAACATAACTAAAGCTGAAAATACATGTCAAATTGAATCCATGTTTTAACAAAGTCGGAAATTTTCATGTTTGAGCAAAATAATCACGGGCCAATCACCCCAAAAGATTCGGTTCGGTAAAATGCTGGTAAAATATTTAAATTTCATGCCAACCCTTAGTTGAACCCAGGTTATAGAACATCTTCTGTAACGAATCGACGTTCAATCGACTTCCTAAATCAATTAACTTGAAGAAATGTGGGGAATAATTAGAGAATAAAATTCGTGACTGAGAACAAATTATGGATTTGTGAACCATTCCGCCCATGAATTGAATAGAGATTTTAGAGAGAGGGCATAAGATCTAGTGTTCCAAATGAAACATCAAATTTAATTATGGTTTATTATGTTTGTTAAGGGTTTGTTAATTCATTTATGCTTGATTCGTTTTGAATTGTTCCAATTCAATGAAAATGAACGTGGAAACGTAAATATGTAAATTATAAATATTAACTAAGGCCGTGTAAGAAGTTTTTGCCTACGAAAATTAAGAAAAAATTGACTTGAATCTGTGACACCTTGTTATGATTATCAAGGTAGTTGACTTAAAGACCGGAATTCATTCAATTATAAACTCTACAAGAAGATTTAAATTATTATTATTATTATGAATAAACATATAATTATATATGAGGCAATCCAGTTAGGACTTAGAGGTGGGAACGTTCACGCCACATTTGACGCTCCCTGCGAGTGCCCCAAGCTAAGCGGGTTTGCTCGGTCAGGGTTGACAAGTTGTACTATAACGGGGTTCGTCTGAATTCGCGGATCAGAGATGCGTCTTAATTTAAAACACATCAGCATTTTTTCTATTGTCTGCTGCGGATCAAGCGAGCGCTTACAAGTAGGTTCTCCAGCTTTCGAGAGCGTTATCGAACGCTCGTCAACACTAAACGTGATGGCTCCCTCGCATGCTTGTTGTTCATTGATGGACGGTAGTTATCTTTCATTTATCCAGCAGGCATTTTGAAAATTAAGCCCGAATAATTCTTAGCTACGAATGCTCTTTCACCGCAATTCGCAACCAGGTTCTCCGGTGTTCTTTAGCGATATCGAACTCCCATCGCTATACATAATGTCGACCACTCTCATACCGAACTAGCAGATTTATTCGTTGGTATAGAATTTACGTAGTTTCCCTTAATAGACTAGTGGGAATTTTGAAAATTAGGTCTGATTAATTCTTAACTGCGAACACTTTTGGACCTCCGCTGTTGAGTGCAAACACACTAATCAAGCATTCACAAACATATAGGCGTCTGCATGTACTCCAATCAAACATCTTTCGAGATCATTTAAAACATTTTAATGATTCACACGTTTATGTTACTTAGACGACACCGGACTTGGCAGACGTTTTTTATTTCCTAATACTGAATGCATCCCCTATCTTGTTAAATTCGGAATGCAAAAGTTGAGATCCCCACAAGAGGTGTTTTGGGGCTTCTTTAAACAGTTGGGTTGTCAACTGTCTCAGAAAACATGGACACCTATCTATAAGTGCTAAGTAGTTTCCCCGCTGAGATAAGACACAGTTGAATGCTGAAGGAAGAGATGACATAACAGCGACACAATGACTTTCGTCATTGTCAAAAGTAGGTGTGAAGACATCAGCCTTATAACAATTTTTTTTAAATGATCCAAATCATTAAACAAAAGTTTATCAGTTCTATGTTGTACATATTTTATGTAAACTCCAGATTACCAAGGCTCTGTTTCTTTATCAAGCAAGAACGGCAGTACAACTGGGTGTCTCAAATGGAGCCATTCTTTCTAAATATGGAGAAAGCCGTCATGGTCTGCTCAAGACCCTCAACATAAATTCATTCATAGAACGTTTTCAAGCATTTTGGAGGCAATCAGATGGGGAGCGTTTGGCCTCATCGGCTTTAACCTTATCTACAAATTATTTCGTCCCTCTGGGGACATGATCCCCTTCTATTTGAATTTTGACTTCGGTATCCACACTAAGAGATTGCTTGTTCGGCTGTCGGGGGTCCTATTTTCTAAATTGGGCATACCTGGCTTTAAAGTAGTAGACTCCCCGTTATGCAACCTTGATGATCCAGACGCTATCCTTCATTTTCTCTGAGAGCATTTTTTTTTTCCTTTTTTCTATGTCAGCCCTTCCCCTCAAGCTTCATGACGCACCCCCCCCCCCCCAAACGTAGAAACAGCCCATGTAGTCCCACTTCGGAATTTTTACACATTTGCCTTGTGTGTTTCTTGCATTATCTACATCTTATGTGAGCAGGACACTGGTACATGTTGAGTTGATTCTGTTGGTCGTGTTGAGTTAGCCTTCGGAGGAAAGTTTGGTGTGGTCCTGGAACGAACTGCTGGTTTGCCATCCTTGAAACAATACCCTTGCACTATTTTCCTTCGTAACTGGCAGTACGTTACTTTTTCAGCAGTAACACCTGCGCACAATTGCCATGCGTTTTGGCATGCAGCATCGATTTCAAAAGCGAATAATGGATACCACTACTTATTGCCAAGGACACATTACGGGCTGATTACTTTTTACCCACTCCTTGACCAGCTATAACCTCAATGCCTGTAGTCCCCTATGACAGTGAGTTTTGAGGTAAGCTCACGTAATCATGCTTGATATGCCTGTCATTTTTCGTTAGTCAGTCACAGAAACATATATAGAACATGGAAAACAGGAATATCGACTAAAACTACCGTTTTTGAGGCATTATGAAGATAATTTGGGAGCACAAGTCGACAGGTAGCGAAACTGATGGAGGTTATGTCGTTTGTAAGTCTATAACTCAACGGGTAATGAACTAATGAGACTTCAGTTTTTCCTATTTGTTGTACACATTTCAGACAACCACAGACACCAAGAAACAGAAAACGTGTATATTTTTTGAGATTCATTACATAGGATGTAAGATGTTTTTGAATGTCGTCACGTTAAACACTGTTTCAATCATCTTTACCCTCCCCCCCCCTAATTTTTTTGAAACCCCCTCCCCCCTCCAAGAATTTTAATGACGCAGACTGCGCCATAGCCCCCCCCCCCCTGTTAGCACCCCTGTCTATGTGATGAACTGTATCATTATGAACACTCCTCTCTGTTCGGTTGTGAAGATATACTCACTCGTCAAAAAGTCTCTTGCTTTATAAACAATTGTATGAGAACAAGAGTTTTATTTTTGAACGAAGGTTTCCTATATAATTATTTAATTATCTTAAAGATCGTATTCGTAGATCTTATTTGTGCAAGAAAATAAAACTGATACCCCTCAGTAGTCCGGTTTTTGGCTGCAGGGGAACATTACGTATTCGCAATGATACTTGTAAATCATGGTTCCAATATAACTACATAAATGAAAGTAAAATTGAATAAAATACTGTCCTACTCTCGCAAGCCTATCTGTAAGTAACAAACGTTTAATAATAAACTCGATTTTTGATTGAATATTTCCAATTATGAACCTTTTTATTGTAAATTTTATTCTATTGGTCAAAATGACCCTCAAAGTCTATAAGGTTTACTCAAGGTATAAGGTTTACTCAAGGTTTCATTCACACATACGAGTACGTTGGTGATATTTTTGTCGAAATAAGAGGTAGACGGTCTTGCTTTAGAGCCGGCAACAAAGAGGTTCAACGAGAGGTATGAGCTTGACCGCGAGGCTGGCGGTCGCTCAAGTATTCTTATCTTGAATGTCAGTCATGGAATGTACTAAACACTAAATCCAATATACATTGCTCAGTGATTTACGTAGATTTTTACTTCATCATGCTAAAGTTTAGTTAGATTTCTACTTCTTTCCGAGTGTACCTGAGTATTGTCTCTGGTGGTACAGCCCAGTTCTGGTAGTCAAGTGATCAGCGTAGGATGATTATTTAATTAAAAGATATTGAATATTTTAAAATTCTGTTTAGTATTTTGCAGCGTTTTATTTATAAGTTGATCACAGTCATCCAATATAGTTGATTATGTATTTCATATTTGTTTGTCGACAACAGTTACGATCTTCTTAAAGGTTAGTTGGTGGAGGAGCCGGTTTGTGGCAGGCTTCTCATTCCTCGGTTATGTTAGTCACTCCTGGAGACTCGGCCTGGCACTCGATCGGGGCTAGGGCGGCAGAAACGGTTTCCATGCTCGCGGCTCCTTCGTTATGACGTAAACTGGACGCGGACAGCTCGCTGAGATGTTGACAAACAACTTCTCTAGACCGTCGTCTCTGTCACTCCACCTTACTCGAGTCGCTGTCATCACTACCCCCGTTATCAACTCCCCTTATCATCATCCCTGACATCCTCACCCCCTCCTCTCCTTTATCATAATCATACAAGTCATTTACATCTCATACCATCCCTTCTCGCCACTCCCTCCAAGCCAACCGACAAGGAATACAAATGAGGGCACCCTGTAATGTCAGAAAAGTGATTCATGATTGTAATATTGAATAAATCTATTAGAATTCGGAAATTTGAATAATAATAGAAAACATGGCACTTCGGCCTTGGATCCGCACATTATTTTGGTTAGAGCCTACTGCTTGAATTCAAGAAACATAGAACATGCTCCAGCAGCGGTCACTACTACCTTAAGAGGGAGTATTTTCTTTTCACCTCGACTGTACAGTCCCCTATATACTCTTGAGAGGCTTTATACCGCCCACCTCCCTTGGCAGTCTTTGTACAGTCTTGTCTTTACTCATGGGAGACTTTATACAGCCTACCCCTCTTGGTGGTCCACGTAATCCACCCTTAAATGATTGGATGGAAGTGCCATGAGCGATTTGGGAGTGCTCCTTGAGTGTCGTCCCTCGTTTTCGCACAATACCCCACCTATCTCTAGCCTTGGAATGCGGGTCTTGGGATTTATAAAGTTGAACACAAGAGAATTTGATCATGTCCCAGCTATAATGACTGTCAGTAAAGCGCTTTGGATTGAAATCTTGGTGTATGCCTCGGTTGTTTGAAAACGATTTTATCAGAGAAACATTAGCCAAGTTTAGAGGGTTCACCGCAAGTTTTAAACATGTAGCATTCAAGCTTCACACTGCAAGTGCTCTCTTAGCAGCTCTTAGCGGATGTGAGGTTTCTGCTGGGTTTAGTTCGCGAATCGGTGGATGCACCAGACTCCTGGCTGAGATTAAATTTCTGGTTCCTCGCTCAGGCTCACGTGCTCGTGATCTCTTCTAGACATCGTTCTCCCCTCCTCCCCCCTCTAATTACTTATATAATCGCCCACTATCCAGGATGCCGCAAGTGGTGAATCGATCCCTCCTCCTCGAGTGTCCTGATTTGGATCTTTTTTAACAATCAGAGAAAGTGATTAAAAAGATTGTAATAAGCAGCTTGGACAAATAACCGTTAACTCTGTCTCCCCTGAACATTTCATGGATCTGTATTGCCCTAGCCTGTTTTAACTAGAAAAATAACTCACCATTAAGTGTGTCTATTGCCTCCTTTTCGAGCTCCCTGACTTTTCCAATCTTAAGTCCCGCTTGAATTCAAACTGAAGATCCTCTGAAATTCAACCTTAAGCTCCGTAAACTCCTACATTACTATGTGACGTTAGAGCACTTGCTTATGATAACTTTTGACTGGTCTTATGCACCCCATCCAAATCACATTCCTGCATGAGGACGTCTATCTAACGCGTTGGTCCAAATAGTGTACTCCGTTCCTCTAACATTAGCCAACTTACTCTTCACATGAGGCTGGAGGATTTTAAAACTTTATATTTTATATTGTTTATTTTATTCTTTATTTCTTTGTGTTTATTGGTTGGGGTTGCTACGGTGAGTAGCTTATCCTGGTTTCAACATTGTCATCATTGAATCTACATTCAATCAATATTATTTATGTATTACGCATACCCTGCTGTTCTGATCAGCAAGTCTAATAGAACACAAGTTAACCTTCAGTATTTGATGGCTCTGAGGGGTTTCGGCTGTTATGGTATGAAAAGGAGACAACGTTGTGTCGTAGTTGTACATAAACGTTGAGCACCGTCAGGGGTGAGCACTTTGACATCGGAATTATAGTGGTGACAGATAAATCCTCAAAGCCACTCTCAATCCCTTGTTACCCGTTACTAGATGACGGAATATTATTATTACGGGATCGGCAACAGCGGCCGTAATAAACCGATTATTCGTAATAGATCAGAGATATACCGGTAAGCTGTTCATCGGTATCCAATCCGCTTCAAATAGTTAATTCTATAGGTATTAGATTGATAGAAGGGTCTGCCCACTCAAAAAATTGAAATATAACCCCATTTTCCATTTTAAGTTCCAGTTAAATCTAATCGACATTAATTTCAACTTTCTTTACTTCAAATTAACACTTTTCAACTATCATTCAAACATTGTACAAAACAGAACATCAAAAATCCCAATTAAGTTGTAACTTTCAACCACTCTTTCTATGTTTTATGGGGTGTAGAATCCGAATTTGAAACCCAATTTTACCTATCTTCTACCATTCCATGGAAAACAGCGGTAAAGTTGACAAAGTAAGAAAAAAAATTTACAAGCTGTTTTATACGTTTGTAAATGCAGTTTGTGAAAAATCAACGTCGTATTTATAGAAAAAAATAGATTCCTGAATCGTATTCAGTATGAAAAATCCTATATGTATTGCTGTCTTTCATCTGTCAAATCTCAGTTGTCAGTTGTACATTCGATTCATTTATTTGGGCGAGGATAATAAACTTTGGTTATTTATTCGATCAATAAAAATAATGAATTGGTTGGAATACTAAATGATCTACATTTGAGTTAAATTACAGTAATATTGGCTTATTGAGAAATAAAATTTGAGATATTATTCTGAATAAAAACTTGAGATGAAAATATTAAACATCATTTTGGGATTTGACTGTTGAAAAAGAGCGATTCGTATTGGATTTTTTCATACTGAATTTAATTTTGGAATCAGATTTTTTGTCTCTGCTGTTGTTTTTTTAACTGAACTTACAAATGTGTTTGTACTATTTTATGGAGCAGTGTTATTTAGGTTTTCTTTAGTTTACATTGTCAAATTTACCGTTCGTTTCCGTTGAATGGAAGAAGATAGCTGAAATTAGGTCTCAAATCCGGAATCTGCATCTCATGGAACATAGAAAGAGAATTAATTGGAACTTTCGGGGTGCTGAATTTTTAACCCTCACACACAGCTGGAAAATAAGTTTATGAGTTATATCTCAAAAACTAGAGCTGATAGGGGGAACCGATTTAGAGGGAGCACACTGGAAAACCTCAACACCAAGCCTTACCTCCTCAGCGCCAAAAAACAACTTTCATTTGTATTATTAAATTTATTTTTCAAATAATAATGTACACCCATGTGACAGTAACCCAGGAAGCGTTACTGCCAAACCAGTTAGTTGAGTTTTCTTTCCCCATATATCCTGATTTTCGGTACATTATTTTCAATAAAGAACTTTTGTAAGCGACCTAGAAAAAATGGACATTCCCCGC
Source organism: Creontiades dilutus (assembly GCA_031894815.1). Classification (NCBI taxonomy): domain Eukaryota; kingdom Metazoa; phylum Arthropoda; class Insecta; order Hemiptera; family Miridae; genus Creontiades; species Creontiades dilutus. Next base: position 718,081 of record JAVIWC010000496.1, on the reverse strand, counting down.
CCGCTACTCCTGATAACAACACCCCTCAGTGTGAGTACCACTCTCTTCAGGCCATCTCCTAAGGGTCCAGTCCACCAGAGAGAGTTATATCCAAAGTGAAGAGTTATCGCTCGAATCCATCAGAGAGATAACTGGATCAACTCTAGATTAATTCGTGACCCTCTGTGGTAGGAGGGGTCATAAGGAACAGGAAGGACCAACTTTAAAACTCGAGGTCATAGTCGAACTATTTCTATAATTCAGCAAACCGCAGGAACAAGCAACACTCATCGTTGATATTTGTCGTTATCGTTCACAGCTATTTTGTGGTAATAAACGTCATCCTTCAGGAGGTGCAGAAACACTCATTCCTTCATTGTTGTATTAGTGAATTCCCGTTGAGAATGAAGCTTCCGAATTGCTCCAAAAATATTTAAATTGCATTTTTCCAAAGTTTTGAAATAAAAATGTTCCATCAATCTCCCAAGGACTGAAATAAAAACATGCTAAAAATAAGTGTTCAGACTAAAAGAATGCGTTTTTCAATTGAATAAAAATTGATTTAAAAAAAGCCAATAATTTAAAAAATCTCCATTTTAATGTAAAAAACTATTTAAATCCAGTTTTTTCGAAATGATATTGATAGTTGACATTTTCTGGGGATAAAATTACTCAAATTTTAAGTCAATTTATTGACTTTAAATATAAACGTACTACGATAATTTCGGAAAATTCACTCATACAATCATGCTACATGACTGGAACGTTTTTTTATAGAGGGGTAGACAGAGGTGAAAAGAAGTACCCCTATAAAACGACTACCAGTTGGGGTAAGAGTCACAGAAGGAGGCGGATGGTGATACCACGAAGCGCTCCGGCTGAGATGGCCGAGAGATTCCATGGCACACACAGAGACGATTTGAAAGTTGTTCAGAATGGTCCAAAACAGCAAAAGATCATTTCAATTTAACCTGAAAAACATTTTTATCCCACCAAAGTGAAAGCAAAGCTTCCCGCTTCCTACAGGTAGACTCGGGAGCAATACACTATTCGTATTTCAATCTTCTTCGGCATCCCTGATGTTAAGTATTTGTTGCTTGTTGGGTTTGAGAAAAAAGCTGCGGACAGTGGTACCAGGAAGGAAAAACCCCATAAATTTAATTTGTTTGCCATTTTAATGTTTTGGATATCTGTGTTTACCTGAAAATCCATCGATAGATTATAGAATCATATTATTTAATCGGATCGCTTGTCATTAAAGACCTGCCCAGTTGGAGAAAACTCATAGATAGCCATAAATGTAGAACTGCCACTTAGCTGATATTTTTTCCCTTCAACCTTGGTAAAGTCAAAAGTTGTCCAATTTGTCTCTGCAACCTTACCGAGTTTTAATGTATGTTTGAAGAAGAAGTTTTGCTCCTAATTAGATAAAGACCAGCCTGGAGGCTGAACGATATATTTCCTTACTGAGGATATTTCGTTACCACACTTTAACATTGATGATATATTTGAAAGTCACCTACTCGGAGCTACGCGTTATGCCAGGTATTAAATCAATCCAACGGCGCTCGAGAGCAAACCCCAACAGGTTTCACGCGCGGAAACGTCCGGTTGCGGTTAGTTTGATTTTGATTCTGAAAGCAGGCAGAGGGCAATAGTAGCTGCAGCGATAATGAGATGGGAAACAAGCCCAACTTTCTAGTGGTTTAGCAGTTGTAAACATAATCCCAATGTAACATGAATATATCGTAGTGATCAGGGGTGCTCACCCTGTGTTAGTTGGCACCAAGGCCGCCAAGGTGGGTCGGGGGCCCGACCAAGTCGCCTACGGGGCAAATAGGCTATTTATTTTATTTCTTACACCCGGCCTTGATTTTTAATTTCTTTGTTCGAAGGATATTTTACTTAATCGATACATATGAGAGTGATTTTGACAAATTTCTACGCACTATTTGTAATGACAAATACACTAGTAGGTATGAGCAGCGCTTGAATGTACTGACTATTAACCCTTCCAGTCCCCCTCCTAGCAGAAACTTAACAGTTTCCGAGGTTTGTTCTACAACTAAACTAAAGTTCTAGACGAAAAACAAGGTTTTCTAGATAGTCAACATAATCAGATGAAAATGGTGATTAAATTTATTGGATTGGAGGATTTATCATATTGCCCCCTCCAGCGATTCGGAGGATTGGCTACCATTCCCCCCCCCCCCCAACATATCTGAAGTTGTTACGCAACTACATTTAAAATTATGTTCAAACCAGAAAAGGATAATGAACACCGGTTAGGAATTTTAGGCTAACCACCGTCGACAAATTTAGTCATAGAAACGCATACGCCACGTAGAAAAACACCTATTTTTTCATGGAATCGCTCCTAGAACGAAGGCTTGCTTCACAGTGAAGTTTATATCTATCTATCTGTCAGTACAACACAATTCGATCGGTCCAAGGGTTTCTTCCAAAAATCAGCCAGGATTTAACTTTTGAATAGGTTCACAAAATGTTAGGATAGCACCACAAATGAAGAATGAGTTTTTTTGCATACCATTTCATGTGATTCGTCTGTGCATTTTCAAAATGAATCCTTTAGTAATGTTAATTTTGAAATATTCGCTATACCGATTTGATATAAAAAAAACTACAGGGTCTAACGTTCATTATTCATTTCATCACAGATCAAACCTTTGAAAAATGTACATGTTTTTTCCTTTGTTGATACTGCGAATTTAAATAAATTAACATCACCATGTGATAAGCGAGAAAAAGTAACCCTAATTTTTCATTTTCTTGTAGCAATTGAATATGTTCAAATACTCGGTATTTCATCACCCCCCTGTATTAGTACTAGAACATTCGAGAAATCTTACCCATATTCCAAATTTTCAATAAAACATGGCGGTTTTATTCTTAAAACGTCGGAATGAAGCTCCTCTATGGCGCCCGTGATAACCAAAATTTGATTTCACCGTTAAGTTGTGATCGAAAGATGTAGGGGAGTTATTGTTTGAAGTTGTACAGGTAACATGAATACATAGATCGTTAAAGTTATGTGAATTATCCTTAGAATCGAAGAATCGAAGATGTAGCATGTAATTTCGTTACAACGATTCACAGGTGGAAAATGCCGCGGGACATGTTCCCGCAGACATCAACGCCTTGGTATTGGAGAGGCTGTTTTGCAGGTTAGTCGCGCTAATTATGTAGAAATTGATATGCATTTATTAGACCGTTCTTCCTCGACTAAATTGAAAATTTGAGTGCGATGAGACCACTAGAACCCGAGAAAATGGTGCTTGGTGGATTTTACTTTTGCTCATGCGCTGTTAAGTTAGTACTTTAGGGCAATGAAATTCGTAGGAGACTAAAGCCTTACCAAGACATTTCCTGAAAATTTCACCAAATTCAATGAAAACTGAAGGAGTTAGGATTGTTAAATGGTTTCAGTTTCAAGCATGCGCGGTATCTACTAATGGAGTACTAGGGTAGCCATGTTTTTGTAAACAACGGGCATAAATGTATGAAAAATGCATTTAATTACAAATGTATAAAATATGTGTAAGAAAACATTTTTTTTTCAAACGAAAAAAACATCAAATTTTCTCTTTTTAAGTAAGTATTATTATTACCTACTTATTTTAATTTTTTTGACAAAAATTTTTTTATTGGATCATTTTGCTCGATTAAAACTTCTTCATTTAGCAAACATTTCCACATTTCGTCTTGACGAATTTGGTTTTTGGTTGCACACGGTCCCATCACCAGTAAGTATGTTATATCAATTAAACCGGTAGACCAATTACTGTAGATTTGAAGAGTTGAATGTTTCTCACCTAAGAAATGGAATCCTCCTCTTAGGAATGAGAAGTTGAGTCGAGGAAAGTCGTTGATGAGGACACAGAAATGATCGGACGAGTGTCACAGGGGTTTCACTGGTGCCGGAGCTGAGAGGGGGCAAGTTTGAAAAGTCCCGGGAACGTTGAGTCCAGGCGGAGGAGGTAAGTTGGTGTGCGAGCGTAACTGAGAAGTGAGTGGTCGGAGGCTGCGAAGAAGTAAGGTTGGCCAAGGTCAGTCCCGCCGGGGTCTCGGCCCGAAGAGGGTGAGTAGAGCAGCGCGCCCCGCGGATGGCGGGCTAGGCGGGGCGGGGTGGGAGACAGAGTGACGGTGGGAGAAATAGGAAGGAAGGAAACCTAGAACGCACCCGACCTCGGCGGCCCATCTACTCCGAATTTCCTTTTCCTACTCCACAAATAAAGTAATTACGATTATTACCTACCTACCTACCTGATAGAGCGGCTGCTCTCCTCTCCTCACTCCTCTCCCATGTTGGCCGCTCCCCCACGTGGGTGCGGGTCCAGTCCGTCGAGGAAGTCGAGTCCCCCACGGGCATCTTTATCTTCGTATCTCCCATAAGAAAAAAAAAACATCATATGGGTGAAGCCTCACCCAATTAGTTTGACGACAGAAAAAATAGAAAAAACTCCCATTCGCCGCGGCGCCATTATTTCCTTAATTTCTTCCATCTCCGATCACTCCACGTCGAACCTGAGTGGAATTATTTCATTGTTTCTGCGGTTTTTCAATAACAAGGGACTCGTTACAGGAACAAGGCTGCCGAAAGGTCAAGAAAATGATCTCTTTCAAACTAGGTGAGGAGCATCGTTTCTTTCATTGTGTGATTCGTTCTCCTAATTTCCGGTTCAGAACTGTTTCAAACCGTGCCGGATATTTTAAAACTTATTTCTGCACTTGGGAGCAGGTCCCCAGCCTATCGAAGAATTCGAATCCCCATGAGCATTTTTATCCTCATATTACACATATTCTCTTCCCAGAAAAACTTTGATTTCCTTGAAACCATACACCAAAATACTTCTAAGATAGAAAAAAACCGCTTCTGTGGCTACGTTTCACGCTTTTTCCCTTCATTTTGTCCATTTCTGATCACTGCACGTTGAACCTAAGTGGAGTTATTTCATTGCTTCTGCGGTTTCTCAATAACGAGGAACTCGTTACAGGATCAAGGCTGCCGAAAGTTCAAGAAAATTACGTCTTTCTAACTAGATGAGCAATATCGCTTCCGTATTGTGTGATTCGTTCTACTAATTCCGGTTCAGAACTGGGACGAACTATTCCAAACCGTTCCAGATCTATTGAAACTTATTCCCGCACTTGGGAGCAGGTCCCCAGCCTATCGAGGAATTCGGATCCCCATGAGCATTTTTTATCTCCGTGTTACACTAATACACCTTCAAGAAAAACGTCATGATTTCCTTGAAACATTACCAAAATACTTTGAAAACCGAAAAAACTCGTTTCTGTGGCGACGCTTCACGATGATTTCCTTCATTTTGTCCATTGCTGATCATTACACGTCGAACCTAAGTGGAATCAAATTATTTCATTGTTTCTGCGGTTTTTCAATAACAAGGGACCCGTTGCAGGAAATAAGGCTGCCGAAAGTTCAAGAAAATTATTGTGTGATTCGTTCTACTAATTCCGGTTCAGAACTGGGACGAAATGTTCCAAACCGTTCCAGTTCTACTGAAATCTATTTCTGCACTTGAGTGCAGGCCCAGTCTCCATCATCGTATCTCACATATTCACCTTGCCTTAGTGGGCTGCACCAGTTCTCTCATTCTATCCACGCTGTAGCGGGGCCGTGGATAGAGAATCCGAGCTCAGGGGCAAAAATCTTTGCCTCCTAAAAAAAAAGCGTCCACGAACTACTGTAACCATACACCGTAACGAATTATAAGCCATTTCGAGAGAAAGGAAAATTAGGGGAGGAATATCGATTGTGGAAAATTGAGAATGAACCCATTTTGCCTTTTCTCCCCTTTTTCAAAAATCTCAAGAAAATCCGAGCACCCTTGCGAAGGCCGGGCCCAGGGGTCCCCCCCCCCCCCCCCCACCTTTAGACGGGGCTGCGCTTTAGTCGAACTATGCTGTCCTATTTTGACACAGATACTTTTGTCACTACCGTTTCTTGTCTAGATTCATGCTGGCCACAAAGTGAAGCAAGCAAAGCAAAGTGAAGCATTGAACAAACTGAAGCAGTGCACCTATTTTTGCTAGCCATTATAAATTACTATCGAACCTTCTTTTCTGTGGCTTTACGTAATTAATTATATCATTGCTTTATAAATAATTTAAAAAGGTATTGTTCCTTGTAGGAAGCTATTTGCTTCTTTTTCTCTCTTTACATTCAAGTCCGTAAGCCTTTTTTTGAATTTACTGTGTTCTAAGCTTACTGTAAATTTTATTTTCTTATTTTTTAATATTTACTGGAAGACGAGCTACTTATTGTAACATCGAAAGACTGAACAAATAAAAGATCAGATCCAGTCCACTCCTTTTTGATCTAAAATACTTTGAAAGTAGGGGCAAAAAAAAACTAAATAAATAAATCCGTCTCGAAGCTTCACGCAAATTTCCTAAATTTCGTCAATTTTGTATCTCTACAGGTCAAACTTACCTACTCGTAAGTGAAATCAACTGAAGCAAACTAAAGAATTGTGTAGTTTCTGTGGTTTTTCAATCACTAACATGGGGCTCATCAATCATGAACTACGTTGCCAATAAGTCTAGGAGAAGATATAATTTCCAGTAATTGGAATTATATTGCCACTACTAGTAATGCACTGCAGAATGTCTTCATCGTCCTTAGCAGCTTGTCCTTTGCAACTGGGAAGACATTAAAGTCGAAAACAAAACAACAACTTTTTTTTTAAGAACTAGTTTTTTTGCTTCAGCCGTTTGGGAGAAATCGTGCGTACGGCGTACGGAAAAATTTGTATTGCAGATTCGGATTCTACACCCTTTGAAACGTAAACCATGAAATTTTCAGGGGGGTTAGAATTTTTTTTTCAAGAGCGATTACATTGGCTTATTATTGAATAATAAACCAAAAAAACAATAAACAAAAAAATTTCAAATTTGCTGCCAGGAGAGGGTAACAGAAAATCCTTTTAATCAATCAATCAATGCGAAAGCAAGAATTGTCAACGTATTCTTAGGATTCTTTTTTCGTTCAATCAAGAATTTTGTCTAGTTTCGGAATCCGTTTCAGTTTCAAAGTTCACTACGAAATGGTGTGAACAGAAATGGGAAATTCCGATGGTTGTTAAAATTAATTAGCTATTTTTTTCAAATTCGGTTTAGATGGTTGAAAGATTGAGAATGCTACTTTAATGTTTGATTGTTTAACAGGACGATTAAAGGAGAAGGTGCTATAATGTTGTATTTAGATTTGCTCTGTTCTCTTTGGATTTTCGAGAGTCTTTTTTCAGCATGGGTTTTCTTAGTGTGAAACTATTCGCAGTGAATTTGTGAATCGTTTTTAATCGATTTTACAGTGTAAAAGCAATTCATATTTCATCATGGCAGTTAAAAAGTTTCATTTTGGTTATTTTAAAAAGGTGCATCCAGCAAAATCAAGATCTATTCTCTACTGTAACTAAAATCATGTAGGAACAGAACATAGGGTCTTCCCTGCAATGTATGCATTCAATCAACAATAACTCCATCAATATACATGAAGCTCATTTATGTGAAGAAACATTGTACCTATTTTCCGTCATCCTGGGAACAAAAAGCATCATCAATAGTTCCAGCCATGCGGCGTGCTTGTATGAGCGAGTTTTCGTCAATATGTTGAAATGTACGGATATCACGTTGTTCGATAGAAAAAAAGTCATGGTTAACTGAAATTGATTGTTGAAAATGCAGGGAGGCTCAACGAACTAAGGTGGATTTCAAAAGGGCACTACTCGGCTCTTCTCCCTTCCACAGGTTGATCTCAACGTGATTTCAACGAGCAGAAGTTTGGTTGGATTAGTTGCAAAGATGGTTTGAACAATTGAGAAACGTGTTTACGCGGTTGTTCACTTTTTACAGAAAAACGAGTAAATCTTTCATGCTCAGCGTGATTTGCGTGCTCGTTTTGCTCCACATATCGGAGTCATCCCCAATCGCGACACAATCCTTCGGTGGGTTACAAACTTCAAAGGAACGGGCGATGTTTTGAAAAAGGGGAGGGAAGTGAGCACGCCAAAAAATGTTGAGAGAGTCTGGGTCGCAGCCCTTGTGATGGATATGGTTAGTTGGCACTTCCCTATTCTTGATTCCGTCGTCTTGGGAGATGAATCAGACGCTTTTAAGCGTGGCGGAGCAATAAACCGCATTCAGCTCAATGGATGGGGCAACTATACCATTCTCCTCACACCCTCCAGACCCCAAACCGCTCTATTAGGTCACCAGTCTCAATCTACATCAGTCAACTGTGATTCGCATTTCGTGAATGCTTTGAAATTTCTTCCCTACAAGATGGTAGTGTGTGCTGCTGCCCAAAAGCGATTTTCTCCAACTTACAGAGTTTTGTGCAGGATGCAATCTTTATTCGAAGCTAATGACGGTCTCAGTCTGTACACCAGTTAAGAGGCCCCTTTCCATCTTAATGTGTTCGTGAATAAATTTCAGAGACCGGAGATTGCAGAATCCACAACAATTTGTGGAAACACCTTTACACTCCACAAGAGTGACGGCATAGTGTGCTGTCGGAAAAAAACACGTCATTGGGCCTTACTTCTTCGAAGATAACAGCATCACTGTAATAGTGAATTCTGAACATAATTTGGGCAAGCTGAACGAATTTTTCTTCCCTGAAATTCAACGTCTTCGTGAGCAAAGAGTCTTGTATGGTTTTAGCAAGATGGGGTCACGAGCCATTCCGCAAACGCGAGACGAGTTTCGCCAAAAATTTCTGGAATGTTTGATTTCTTGACGAGATGACATCCCCCGCTCCCATGATCTTCCTCTATGGACATATCTTAAGAAAAGGGTTTATGAAGAGAAACCACGAGATCTGGACCAACTGAAAGATACCACCACCACAGAAGTTAAGAACATCTCACGGCACACGTTGTCCGAGATCATGAAGAGCTACGATGAGAGGCTTCAGAATTGCATAGATGGCAAAGACCGCCACTGGACTAATGTTATGTTTAAACCTCAAGTGATAAACGACCACTCCACGACGACGTCCACTCTTGACGATTGTTTAAAGTTAAACTAAAAATATCTACCAAAAAAAAAATTACTCGGCTGTGAAGTTTTGAAATCCACTCTGGTTCATTGAGCCTCCCTGTTATAACAGACAAACTATTAAAATCCAAACACTTGTCAAAATTTTGATTTGCTTCTCTACATTTTTACATTTATGAAGAAAAAATTATTGGAGAACTACTGATTATGATGTAGTGTCTTTATATGATTAAAATATGGGCAATTTCATCGGAAGGTGTGCAAAAATTATTGTTCAAACCAGGACTTTGAACCCAATTAAAACTCCTTATTTTTCGTTCATTGTTGAGTTTCCAATACTAAGTAGCGTTAGAACTGATCCTGGACATTCCTCATTTTTCTCCCGATGACCAGGTCAACTTTTAATTAATCCTTTTACCACTCACACCAACTGCTTATCCTATACTAGCACATGACAATACAACTTGGAAATTCCTTGCATCCACCCAAAGCCACTCCTCTCTCATGCATTCCTTGGGAAACCAAAAGTCCAATGAACTCTAGGTTTCCCCCTGCGAAAATTAGCTAGATCTTTCTCTTGTGCATTAGGAGTTTCTATTGGCTCCCCCTATTACCGTCAACTGCCCTACCTCCGGTACATTTTTGGAGGCGTTACCAATAGTGAGGTGATGATTTGCGTGAAATATCTACGTACTCAGGAAATGTTGAGGTACTTACTTCTTATCTCTCCTTCTAAACTTATCTTCTTAAATCAAACCTTTCTATAATCCTGGTTTCAATTCCTTCACTTAAGTTAATCTATGTAAGGTGTAAATATAGTCTAATAGGGTGATAATTCAAATAAACTATTCTTAAATGTTCTGCTACAACCCCAACAACAAGGCGTAGACACTGATTTTTACCTATTTTGGCTCGGCTGCAAGTAGTTGGTTCCCGAAATACCGCATTTTCTCCCGCAGTTGAGGTACAATTAGGACATTCCCTCAGCCCTTCCTTTATTGATGGAGCAATGAAATTGTTCTCGCCATTTCATTGTTCTTTACAGTGGAATTACGGATGGTTTGGGGTGGTGAAAAGTAATAAACGTATTTCACTATCCCAACTCCCCGCAACCAATTCAGGAACCGAATAACAATTTAAAGCACTATTCGCGTCGAGGCGAGCTAATTTAATTAACTCTACCAATTGGCCCTTTCACAAGGCCTCGTGTATTACGGTAGTATGCGGATAAACTACATAGAGGCTGAACTAGAATATGTAGCGGCAGCACGAAAGGCCCAAATGCGATGGTTGTCACCATATTTCCTACGCAGTTTCAACTCGAATGAGGTATATTACGGACTTCCTGTCTCAAATTTCAAACATATTGGTGAGTAATGCAAGCATTACACGGACGAAATTCTGTCCGGTTGTCATATGATCGACTTTTGAACATTAAATTTCGTATGTACACTTTTTTAAAACTAGACCGATTCCTAATCGAACAAAAGAAGCACGAAAATCGGCTGAGAATCCTAGTAGGTATAAGACCTTCGTCCCCCTTCGCGACACCAATTCAAAATTTTCTAGGTTTATTGCAAGTGAGAAGATTGTTGGACGACAGTTGGGATCGAACAAAAAAAATTCTAGTTTCAGAAGAGTCAGCAAATATGCGAAGAGTAAATGAAGGAAGAAATTCGTAAATGAATGAAGGAGTCGGAGAAGTTACTCGACCGAGAAGAAGAAGCGACAGACTCGAAACCCAGAATACTTGTCCATTTTGTCCCTATACGAAAAAGAGGAAACGCTCTGTTGGCCCAGGAAACTCTGCCAAGACTGCGTACCACCAGAACCAATATAGTGAGCTAGCTAATTTATGATTGTGATACGTAAAGACGTTAACTGCTTTGTGAATGAAAAATCACAAAAAACGAACCTAATTTTGTCTATCCATTTATCGCTCATGTTCATTTTAAATAAATATAAGCTATGTACAAAACAAAATGATGTACCAGCAGAATTGTACTCGCTGCTGCGTCAGCGAAGGAATGTTATAAACAGGACTCCCGCTCACACCGGGCAGTTAGTCTATATCAAGAGCTTGCTCGGATACCCCACTGTAGGTCCCTTTATACTTGTACAAATAAAATATGTCCTTTTTTTAAAAAGGCATTCTTCTGGCCCTCAAACCTAATTTATATATATATATGCTTTTGTATATTGGTTTTTCTATCTGAAAACACCTCATTACTTCTAGTGAGAAATGAAGTGGAAGCCTATAGTATTGTCGTAAATATGTTTCAAGATTTTCTAGAACGGAGGTATGGTACACCTATAAGCCACTTAAACGACAAGGAACAGATGAGCCAATCACGGGGTAAATTTCTACCGAAAGAGGCCTATTGTCGTTTCAGATAATATTTGTATAATACCATTAAGACTCCGTTTGTTAATTATCTGTGGACCTGTGATTTTCTTAGACGGGAAATAAGTCGTCGTTTATTAACATGCCGTATTTTTTCTTAATTTGTTTATTGTCTCTTTCAATGGGAGAGAGAGAGAGAGAGAGACCTTTTTTATTAACAATTCTCGAAAATACATAACATGCATAAATTAGTTATGTTAAATATACAATTAGTTATGTTAAATATACAATTAAATTAGTTATGTTAAATATAAATAATAGAGTACACTTTTTTTCTATCAGGTAGCATAGGACTAATTAATTATAACTTATCTAAGAAATCAATCGTAGCGCTAAATTACTTCGAGTAGATATTTGCCTCATACAAAGGGAAATTAAGGCTTGGCATGTGAGCCGTCAGCCTGTGAGTCGAACCCAGTAAGCAATTTGCATCAAATCAAACTAACAAATTTAACAACTTTTTCAGTTACAACAGCTTGAGCAATGAAAAACAAGATCTGCAATACTAAACAAATATACATAAATTTAACTTGATCATTTATCACCGTATAAAATTATCTTTTCAATAGAACTCAATTGTAATTAAACTCCCTAACCAACTCTTTTCTATAGCTCCAAGCCACTTTTGCATACATCACCAGGGAATTCCATTGATCTGGCGTATTCAGCATTACAATGAAAACCTCCTCCGCTATCACATCATGACCCTTGCCACTTTACTCTGAACTCCGTCAAGATTGGGCACTCACACACGAAATGATTTGTATCTTCCTTGGCCCTTCTATTGCACTATGAACAAAGCTCTATTCGATTGCCTGTACATGGTCGGTAGTTGAGGGTGAGACGTTCAGCTCTTAATTTTAATATCCAACGGGTGAATTCTAATGCTCCGTCAGCGTTGAAATCTGCAGATAACACTTTGCGATCGAGTTGTCTGTACAACAAATAATGAGATGAACTTGCTGCTCTATTCCTGCAATGCCTTTTGTGGTCCTCTTGTAATTTACCAAGTAACTCCTCAATGCTCGTGGTATTCAACCTTCGGCCGTCCAAGCTCAGACTAAACCTATTTTGCAGTTCACTGCGTTGTGCGAAACCTCCAACGTTCTCGTTAGCCGCCAAAGTTGCAACAATACGCGGTAATCTTTCTGCACTCATCGTGAAAACTTTCCGCAGGTAGTCCAAATGCAGCCGCAGGCAGTGAAAAATACAAAGGCGATAAATCCGTTTCGAGGTATAATATGTAGTGCAGGGTTCTATCGGGCAACCAGAAAACTTTTCGTAGAAAATACATTTGAACTTTTTCAATCTGCTCAAAGTCTCTGTATCCCCATACCTGGGCCCCATAACATAATATCGCTCTGACAACCGCCATGAAGACCTCTAATCTAGCGCTCAGAGGTACTTTAGAATCTATCAGTAACCCTCTCCAAGCCACATTCATTGCGAGTTTGGCCGCTGGCACTTTCTGCCTGAAATGAGCGCTGTATGACAAACGAGGCGTCAAGGTAACACCAAGATAGTCTCTTTCAATGGGTTGCAATAGAGATGAGGATATTTTTTCAACAACGCTGACGCCTCAAGGGACAGTAAGAAAATAAATATCTCACTTGAGCAGCGACCACTCAAACCCCGACAAACGCTAGACAAAACATATTGAAAAGTAAATCATTCATTGCAATGACGTCCTTATGTTTGGTTTTAGTAGTGATTATGAATTATTCTCCATTCCAACATACGCACAGCGAATAATTAGTTGATGACTATAAGAAATACAATACCTAGAATGAACAATCAGCTATTAAACCTACCATTCCCCCTTCCGACATAAAATTCGAAATTTTCGATATTTGTTGCACAACCAGACTAAAGACGGATTCAAACCAAACACAATAATCAAAACTAGATGAAAATAATGAAGATATGACGATTTATCAATATCATCCCCTTCCATAATTAAATTTGAAAGTTCTGACATTCGAGGGGCATCTAGCAGTTTAATAAAAGTTACTCTATTTTTATAAAATATAAAAACGCCAATAAACTTGGGAGCATAATTATAAAGGCCTGTGAATTAAAAACTAAACCGAAAAAAAAAACACGAAAATCGGCTGAGAGGCATGAGCACAGCTTGAATGGAATTGTCAAGTATCCCCTCCATCCACTCTCCATCATAGAATTAAAAATTACAGTGTTTTTTCTTTTAAATGTATTTATTGTATAGTGTGCAATATACGATTATAAGACAATATAGGTGCAATATAGAATTATTAGTAAGGTAAGACTCATTTCTATTACCATCCTGAAGTTATTCCCCTGACGATAATCCTCATAGTGGATCGAATTAGAAGTAGATTGGATTCTATGGTTTTAAGGGAATGCTGTTTCGGTCAAAAATATCCTTAAAAATAGAATCGCTACTTCATTTGTCGTGGTGACTGCAATGGAGTAATTCCGCCGACCTTGCCAGCAATACACATCGGTCGTGCGGGTTAGTATCTCTCAGACCCTTGTCAACATGGGCGGCGCAGAAGCTCAAATTCCCAGCGGTTTTAAATATGATCCCATTCGAATAACGGTGGTTTATTCTCCAAATGTGGATTTTTTATTCTTCTTATCCATTACACAATTAGGGAGGTAATTGAAATAAATTTCAACACCCCCCTCAAATTGGTTCTCGTTGAATTGCAGTTGTTCTAATCATGGATTTCTACGTCGTGTCCATATGGGTGATTCTAAAAAAAAAAACGCATTTCCAATGATGAAATCGTACGACAGTGAAACATATCCAAATTTCTTCCAAAATTGCATATGGCTTCCAGGGATCAAGAACAAAATGGTGCACAAATCACAATTTCAAATCCAAAATTGCAAATTTCATAGATTTAATGATTTAATGGTGTTAACCCTCGGTGTGTATGCTACCTTTTCCATGGTCAGGGTGTATGCAGCGTCTGACAGACAACGCGACCTCCTGTAATCCTCAAGTTGACAGATATTTTTGCTCTGGAATTGTAAAAGGTGAACAAAGGACTAAGAAAACGATCAGAATACTTGTTTATGGTGGGGAAAATATTTATGATAGTTTTATGCTCATTAAAACTAACAAACGAACATCTCAATCAGTCAAAATACAAAATTTACATCACTACAAATTACATTTCTGATTCTGAGTGACTAGAAACGTTTGTAAATAAAAACGTTTCACTAATATGACGATCCGATTGACTGATTCCAAAATGAATTATGCAATCAAGATGTTTAAAGATGCGTTACTTCTAATGCAAAAAAATGCACCTACAGACAAAACTGACTCACCCTAACTTACTTACTGATAAACTCTTACAAATTCTACTTCACAAAATTTGTCAGACGTTTAGTTAGTAGTTAGTTAGTTTGGACGAAAAAAGTGACAGCAATAAGTAGGTACTAATCAAAACAGCCGAACAAATTTGAAGCAGTCATTCACGATTTTGCAAACAAATCACACACACTTTTCGCGAGCATTCGGCCCAGATGGGTTCTTTTGGTATTTACATTCCCTTTTTTCTCCACCTTGTCAGTGCGGACTTCGTTGGGAACTCTCGGTTGAATAGGCTGGTCTTATAAAACTTTGGATATGAGTTTGCGCAAGTCGGACCCCAGGTGTTTTTTTTTTTTTTTTTTTTTTTTTGCTGGAGACGATTTTTTTCAATATAGTCAAATAGAGAAAAATTTCATGCAAACCTGGTGTGTGTGGTGTATCCAGTGTCCCAAAAACACTCACTGGCTAGTGGTGGCTGTGTATGCCGTGTCTATCAGACACTGTGTTGTTTGTCAAAAACCGCAACCAGTTGATCACATGAGGTTTACTGCACAGCTGAAGGTCACAGTTACATGAGAGGAGTGGGGGAGAAGCTACTGATCACATGGGAGCAACAGCTTCAAGCAGTGTGGCCAACTAATTGCAGTGAAAATCTGTCAGGCACTGCATACACATTGATGGTTAATGAGAAGGGTTGATAGATGTTAATGAGAATATGGAGTTTGTAAGCCTGCCTTTTCTTAAGAATTCACAGGTTTCTCAAACACCATGGTTTATTTTCAAAAGCCGTTATAAGTTTAACCAAACACATAAATTAAAAACATGCTTAATTACATTTCAATATTGAAAATTGATAGAATTGTGGTAATGAGACCTACAAATGAACGTAACTAAATGATGGATTCTCTTCATGCTTGCTGTCAACTAACTAGAGAGGGTTAGTAAGGAAGTCTTCCCCACTCTTTGCTAGTGTTGCCACCCACTTCCAAAACCTTTAGTTCTGAGAAATTCCCTTGTTTGCTTCCCTTAGGGGCCAAAAACCATTGGTAGGCTACAATGATGATTTTTCTAGTTACGAACTTTCAAATGAGTTTCTAGGCATTACATCCACGTTAGACAACAAGTGATTTCATTTGTGTTAACTACGTTTTTCGGGTTTTTAAAGATTTTTCAACAAAAAATACCCTCCCCACATTCTAAGTGAGGATGTTTAGGATGGAAATGTGATCTTCACAGGTGGTGGTAGCGATAAATTGGGCGTTTAACTTCAAATAAAATGGTTTGTGAATAGAAACATACCTGATCGACCGTGATTATTGAGCACATTGGTATTTAAAATATTTTGAAAGAAGAAATGCAACACAGGATAAAATATATCTGATTGAGTCCTAAAATGACATACCATTTACGCTTTTCTTTTTAGAATCACCCATATGCAGTAAATATCACCATTGCAAGTATTTTGATATCGGCTTTTGTCCCTTACAAAGGGACTAGTCGAGGTTCGTGGTTAGGGAGTTATATTGAGTCGAAGTCTTTCAACAATCTTTGGGACATCTACAACTCAGTTACAAGGTATGGATGATCAGCCTTGAGGCTAATTTTGTTCGAAATCAATCTACCGAGCTGAAAGATGAATGTAGCTATAGAATCAATGCAATTAAATGATATGGAGGCTTGTGGAGCAGAGTTTAGATCATTTGCTACTGGCTACGTTCAATATACATAGATAATGATTCACGTAGATAGGTGATTCTAATACAGAAATAATTAGCCTCTGTATTATAGGAAGATTGTGATTAGCCACTAAGTTGTAATAAGTGGCTATTGGCAAAGGTATTGAAAGTAAAAGCATAATGTAAATGGAGTAGGATTGCATACCCATTTTTCTCCACAACCCATAAAACTGGTTTTGGGCTGATGGATAATAACTTATTTCCATGACGTTTAAATATCTGTGTAGGGCAAATTATACTTTCGAGTGGCAAAGGCTTCCTGCTGGGGGCATACATACTGGTTCCTATGCTCGTGGTCATATTCCCTGAAGAATAATTCGGAGCAGAAAATAGTTTGGAAATTCGATCCTCGGCCTTCTGTGCTCACACCCTGAACTGCGGGCATCCCTTCTCAACTCTTCAGCCTGCTCTATTGAGTGATGTAGTAGAGGGGTTTCGCCAGGATGCACAAATGAACAGCGAATACTCTTCATACCCTCCTCATACCTCTACCTTACAAAAACAGTGGAGGGAAGGAGGGTGTGATAGACAGTCCATTCAAGTGCTGGCCATACAGATTACACTGAGGATTTTCTTAGTACTTTTTTTTTTTTGGTTTATAGTTTTGAAACATACTTCAGAACTTTCAAATTTGAGCACCAAAGGAGGATTTGAATGAAAGGCAGGGGTCAAAATATCGTTCCTAAGGAACGTTCCCAATTGTCCCTAATTGTTCCCAATCGTTCCCAGTCTGGATAGGATTAATATTATGAGTCAAGAAACGTTTCGGTTCCAACTGGCATGAAATCCGAACGGGCTGAAAAATGACGTTCCTAAGCAGAATGGATCTTTAGCGAACCAATTTTTTCGGCTCTCACTGGGAGCAAATAGGTATTAGCCCCCCTGGTTTCGTTCTCATCCTTTTATTTGCTCAGGAAACCGTCGAAAAAGCCTGGAATTTTGCACACAGGCTCTGTCTGGGTCCACTGCACTAAATTCTCGTAAAATTTAAAGATTCAAATCAACTTAGTAGTAGGTGTAGGTATTGGGGTGACCACATTCATTTCGAATCCCTTATTTTGAAGCATGAGTCTTAATTTTTTGGCAGATACGTTTCAACCTTCACCGAGGACTTCATCAGTCTACATATAAGCATAAAAGTTTCCTTGAGTTAGAATTACGTAGTGTGTATACACAGATGGTCAAATGATCACATTTCTTTCCATGAAACATGTTGTTCAGCTTATCTACTAAACAGCTAAAATATCAACATTTCTCAATCAAGTTTGATTCCATTGCCAAATACATGATGTTGCATCTATACACTAGCCAGAGATGGATGACTGCTCGCTTAGCTTGCAGCAGAAACAGGGGTGGTCTAGGAATCCCAAAAGTTGATAGAATGGCGAAGAAACGAAAGAGAAAACAAAAAATTTTGAACAATATATTCGCTTCGGCCAGAAATGAATCCTGTCAAGAACGAAAATATCGTTCCCTGATAGATTCAGAAGCTGAAGGGAGCAATTGCTCGTAAAACAGTTTTATATCATGCTGAAAATACCGTTTTCCATTGGCACTTTATTTGAGAGCCGATATCTATTTTGAGGCCTGATGAAGGGTGAATAGTTATATCTTAACTATTCTCATCTGTTTTTATGACTGTTTTTTCATTCCTGGACCATAGGCAAAGCATTTAGGTCCCACGATGGTGAACATCATGGTCTACCACTGATGTAGGTCACTGAAAGAAATTGCTTAAATTAAATAAGCAATATTTTTGTTAGAATTATAAAGTATTATTCAATCAACAGTGGCATAACAAAGTAAAGTTTGGGAGGTACCTTTATCATTGTAGTTTTGCGACGAAAGTTTGAGTTTCGGTAGTTTATCTTAGTGTCGCTAGGGCTCCTCAGTCGATGTTTCGGATTGAGCAAGATCCACTCCAGAATGCCATGGAGGACTCTTCTCCAATACTATCTCTGTCCATCATGGAACTTGACTTCCAGGCAGAAACACAGTAATAACGACAACGACGTCCCTCTTTAAAAAAAAAGAAGAGAGAAACGGCTTGGTTCATCCCTGGGTCCGATATAAGCTGTTCGCTCGATCGCCGCCGTGTGCTCTTATCATTTTTACAGTGCTTGCCTCAATGGCGTTATTAGTTCCTAGTTACGAGTAGTGCAAAAATTCTCGAATTTCCATCACGCAGAGTTGATCTCATCCCATTACTAACACTCGGCTAATATCAGTAGTAATTCTGTTCAACGCCCCACAATCGCTTACCCCTCTCGCAAGTGTTGATGAAAGAAAGTTACCGGCTTTTGACAGCTCCTGCTATGTTGGTCGAACATTTTTATATTTTATTCATGCTGTCGCTGTCTGTGCACTGCGTCAATTATGGATTTCCAAGAGGAGTCAGACCGAACGGTACGTATAATTATTTACGACCGAATGACAGCCATTTCCGTACAAATTCCAACGTGTAACGCTGTGTTTTGATAGCTATCGCCGAGTGTCAACTCTCGAACGGCCTCACATTTTTCTCTGTGCTGGTCGTTTAGAGAATCTATCAATAGCAGATTTTCTTGCTGGTTTCTCAATGTTTTTCTCGTGCTTTCCCTAATTCCTCGGAAATTGTGATCTCCCTTCATAACCGGTTACCTGTTGAATTACAATATTTTGTTCGGTCTGTTGCTACTGAAAGACCCACCGTGTTCATTCGGCCCAATACATGTTACGCTGCCCTCAAACAATTATTTGTTCAGCAATTCTCCATTCGTTTTTCACCAATTTACAAATCAAACCTAGTTCGGTACGACATTCCCAATGATACGCTCATAAGTTTTGTTTTTCGGCTTAGTCCTCTACCCGAACTGCCTACCCGCCATAATCAGCAACATGAATAGATTATCCACTGATAATTCGTGTTCTTTGTAAACGTCTGTTCGTTGACATCCTGTATGAAAGAAGAGTTAAAATATAGTTTCCTAATTATAATTTGGTTCAAATATCTTATTGATTATGTCCAACGCAAAAACCTCCACGTCACCTCATTTGAGGTGCCCGAAGTCCGTACCTCGTATTCCGAGTTTTGTTGTCACTTTTGGTCGAGTAATAATAAAATAATAACAAATAATAGACTTTGACTTGAACAAAAGCGTAGATAGTAGCACATTTATGTACCCACCTCCTTTATTTACCCGATTTAACAATAGTGTTATTTCTACTCCAAGCATTTGAAGATTCAAATTGTAAATTGCTACGCGTTTAAAATTTGTGGGCGACCTCGAGTCGTTCGAGAAATACACAAAACTCGGCGGATGTTCAGAGTACCAGAAGTGCAGCATGTCCTTTTTAGCAAATTCTCGTAAAAACAAGTGAATTATGTTCGTTTATGGGTTCTTTTTTTTCAACTTGGAAACTGCCACGTAATAAGCAATTAGAAATATTGGTAATTTGGGTCATCATTATTTTTAATGTCAAATCGTTATTTATTGATGGTGTTAGCTAATCGGAATCCAGTTAAAAATTACTGCTTTGAGAGTGTGACCATTGGGTAAAAGCATCATAAATAATCTTAAATCATTAATGACTTTTCAAAGGTTGATAGAAGTACTGTTGTCAGCAAAGCTCTCAATGTTTAATTAAAATCTGTGATTTTTCCCCATTTTTATAAGAATGTTTAAAATTTAACAAAATAATTCTTTTTTTTGTGAAATTATCATGTAGGAGTGTTTTGTGCTTCTGTGTTTTTACGTTTGGTGTTTGAAAAAATGTAATAATCTATAGATGTTTTGGACCAGTTTTAGAAAAATAACTTGGCAGAAGTGGAGAATAGGTGGCCCCTTCCTCTTAACAGACTGTATCGATGTGTACTAGTATCGATGTTCATAGGACAATATGTCGATACCACTGCCATGTATTAAGGAATGATTTTCACGACTGTTATATCGGTAAAAGTATTTTTAATACGCAGAGACACCAGTGTTAACACATTCTGATCTATTTGTCCAACTGATCTGATCCAACTGAACTAGAAGGATTGATGTAGTATATTTTTTTGTTTTTGAGATGCGAGCGAAGCGAGGATCCAGACCGACAAACTAGACAGAACACACGTTGAAAGCGTGGACCTATATATGTATATGGATAGGAGACATCGGGTTTTTCAAAATGGCGACTTTTTGAAAAACCGTTTGGTTCACCTATTGTCGACTTCTACCCACATATTTTGTTAAACAAGACGATTTTTGATCCTTTTTGATAAAAACTTTATCGCAAGCTTTCGGCTACTCTCAGGCAGTCATCTTCAGGAGAACAAACACATGGTTTTGATATGATCACATTGACAACTATCAATCATTACAAACCATACCTAAATCATTACGTTTGTAATTATTAATTAATTTCGGTAAGAACATTTCTCTTCAATTTTTAAATAGCTTTATGTTCTGGCTTCATCTTTCCCGTTCACTTTAATACTGTAGTGTTAAGGGCCTTCCTAAGTTTAAAAAAAAATCCATTGTTTGCCTTAAAAATTATTCGATAATTACTAGTTTGTTTGATACCAAAATGTTGGGGTAACAGGCCCATGTTCTCTTAGCTGAAATCTCGATTTGGCAGCTTCGTTGCTGTTGAAAACCAGGATGAATTTATTTCGATGAGCTCATCGTAATTTTAATTTTTCTACTTGATGTAGCTTGAGTTTATGTACCGATTAATGTTTTCGTTCCTCACTAACATTAGTAAGAAACAAACATATTTTTTCTTTCAAAAGTACACTCTATGATTGAGGTATCTGGGCCTTCTTTATGCTCAATTAAGGAGGATTGCAGAGGGCGGTGTATGAGATATGCTGTGACAACTTCTGAGCATTGGAACACAAAAACCTTTTAAAAATTAATTACTTTAGGTTTTTTTTAAGGAGCTTGATCACAACATTATAAACAGAGCTCGAATCATCTGACAAATCAAGGTCACATTATGATTCAGCTTTGGAAACTGAGAGTTCCCTTCACTGCTAGATGGAAGATCTTGAGCAAAAGCCCTTCGCTAACTGAAAGGCTAACAGTATCCAAAGAAGCGCAGTTTTACCTTAGGACTTTGTTAAGTCCTTAATCCATTTGTTTTGTTTGTTACTAATCATGGCCATTCCATAGTTCATTGGGTAGGCATCAAACATTTTTGCACTGTCGTAGCCCTCAGGCCTGTGTGGTGAAGGGTTGTTAGTGTCGTATCCCCTCCAAGTAAGCATAAAATAATTGCACAAGAATAAATACGAATGGGAAAATGTTATTTTTACAGAAGGTGTCTATTTATGAGAAATGTTATTTCCACTCTTTTCAAAGCAACATTTGGATGACCCAGGGTTCAATGCCACATCTTAATCCACTGCTGCTCCTCGTTTTTATTGATGATGATGTGGACTTCTTTGATGGTGCAGTAGAATGTGTTCCTTGGGCTCTAAGTGATTTGTGTGTTAATTTTCAGTTAGTAGACATTCTGCTTGCACATTGATTACGTTTCTAGCATAGGTATGTGGACTCTTGGTTTTATTAAGAGAGCTTCATCAAGACCTCATGATTTCGCTTATCTTGACATACTACTGTAATTACCTATTTCAGTCTATGAATGGTCACAGTTTATGGTATGGCTTCAATGCCCATGATGCCGTGGATAGAGTGGAGCGCAAATTACTCGATTTTTAACATCCATGATTTCTTGGGATGATTTCAAGATGTAATCTACAATGATCTGGAGTGGAGAATCGTCTCTTGAACAAAGAACAATGTACTTTGACTCTCACTCTCTCTTCATTTACAAATTAATTTGTAACATCGTAGAATCTTTTCCCCCACCTCCTGGATACTTTGAATTTCTTTAGTCTTACTTACAAAACGCATTCTACAACCATTATGCTGGTACCAACTATTTATTCAACCCCCTTCGACTAGTATGCTGCATCATTTCATCCACCTCAAGACAGACCCATCCATTCCTGTAGTTCAGCGTTTTGGTGTCATCATTGGCGCAATGCTATGATCACTCAATTTTGTGTGTGTCTATGGGCTTGTTCTTATTGCATTAGTATGAATTTCTTTCATTTTCATTTCAACAATTGTGATTATGATTATTTTAATCTATGATGTACTCAAACAGGGTCCCCGTTAGAGTAAAATTCATGCGTAATAAGAATTTGATCAGCATCTCAACAGTAAAAAGCTTGAAATAAATTAGCATTGAATTTCTCTGACAAATTTATCTAAAATTTTAACCAAGCCATTTCTGGTGATTGCATGTCTTAGTTCTTCCCGTCTTCAACCTAAATTGCTCAATATCACCCTCCAAATCTCTCTAAATTATCCACCAAATAATTTAATTATTTGAGTCATCACCATTACTGGAGCTTCATTGTAACCAAAACTGTGGTATGGCGTTTCTTCATTCCTAACAATGGAATTCAAAGTCAATTTGAAGAATCTTGGAGATTGTACTTTAAAAAATTGTAGTGAATTGTTATGGTAAAAAGTACAAACCTGACATTCAGCCTTCAAAACAGAAGCCAGAACTGTGATTAGCAGTTTCTGCCTTCTTTCCTGTGAAAGATTGGGAGAGGGTTGGCCAATTGTTGATAACTCGAGATTTCACCAAATTTCCTTCTCTGGTTGTTGGGCGGCCAGTTTCTACGGTAATGACATCTTTTCCATGAGACCAGCTTTTTCCAATGCTTCGAATTTTATGAATTCCGAAATCCCTGTAGAGTGTTGTGAGTTATTATGAAAACTGGTACACAAACCCTTAAGCCTGATGAAAACGTTTAGGGCATATCCACCTCATGGGACTACGCAGGAAAATTAACCTGCTCGTGTTGGTATAGTTACGGTAATGACTTTTTACACCTTTAACCTTCCAAATACGACATAATTTCATAGAATTCGATTGATTTTAATGGATTTCCTCCCAAAACGACTTCCTGCTTTGCAATCCAGGAATAAAAATCGAGCTTTCCCCTTCAAATGAGAGAATATTCCATTCTGCACGCATAAATGGCCTGTAATGTGAGCATCACCCAACTGCGCTTCTGTATTTTTGTTACCATCCACAATTGCCTCAAAAACCATAATTGGGATATTCATTTGTTTTCTCTTTCGTTTGTTTCAGTAGCCACATTTTACGACGCATCCAAAGATTTTGTGTGCTTCGACGGCTCACATACTATCCCATTCGATCACGTCAATGACGATTATTGTGATTGTAAAGATGGTTCAGACGAACCTGGGACCAGTGCTTGTCCCAATGGATGGTTCCATTGTATGAATGCCGGCTATATTGAAGCTCAAATACAGTCATCACGAGTTGGTGACGGAATTTGTGGTAAGCCAAAACGGATTATTATTTTACATTTAACTCTTAAAAGTAGTAGTGGATATGATCTATTCCATTTCTATTACCTCTATTATTATAATAATAGATGGAATAGAAAGTTGAATGATGGGTTATGTATGATATTTATAATTCATTTGGTAATGTACTTAGAAATCCTTCGAGTAATTTTCAATTTTTAACATTTGTGTTTGGTTTGAAAAAAAAAGTGTACATGTATGTAGTTGTGGGAGATATATTACGTCAGATATATTACAATCTCCCTCTTGATTGGATGTAATACTCGTTGCTGGTACCTTTTCTTTGTAAACTAAACTTTTCACCTTTCTGGGTTCTTAAGGTTGGATAAATCAAAAAGGCCTGAAATTTATTTTTTGGGATTACTCCTCTTTTTGTTTGTTTAATCGTTGATAAAAGTTATAGGTGTTTTTAATCTATTCTTAGTCCTTAATTCCTAGTTCCTAAATTCTAATTATTTCTACCTACCTCCCCACACGAAGAATATAAATCAAAAATGGTGTTACAATAAATCCTAACCTTTTGGACAAAAACTTGCAATGCTGCACTTGGTATTGTGTGTGAAAAGGAGGGGTAATGGTATCCCATACATGAATATTGTGTATGTATATCATAAACGTGAGTGGTGTGGGCCATTAGTTACATTCTTCTTACAGTTCAATTTATCTGCCTCACGTAAATCGGTGTATAATGACAGGTAAATCACAATCCGTGGTTCAACGAAGTTGTAGGTTCATAGGTTACACCCTTCATTCAGTTACTGCCCTCCCAAATGGGGTGAGCATAACCATTGAGACTATTTAACTGTATTTTTCTGACACCCTGATGGAATGATAAAATGACCATTATAATCTCTTTCATCATGGAATGTTGATGAATTGATGAGTGATGTATGATTGATGAAATGATCAATTTGCTGCATTACAACTTGTGCAGTATAGTATTGGCTGTGCTCTCTTCCCGCAGTTAAAAATCGTTTAGCTGTTGTTATGTATCCTTCCATGATTGATAAAAGTGTTCTCAATTCTGATCAGTTGCTTTATCTAGATTGAATCTCGGAATTGAAATCTAAAGTTTTGGCCAGTGTGATTCTAAGTTCTTCCCATTAGCCAATTTCAATACTATCACTTCACTGTACAATTGAGGAAGATTGCTTGTTTGTCACACCTAATCGTGCCAGCATTTGTTGAGTTTGGCATCAGGATTTTAATATCCAGTCTACTATCACCATTGTCTTCACAATACATTGATCACTTGCTTGTGCTTATTTTGCACTATGAATTGGTTCTTTTTGTTTTTCTAGATTGTTGTGATGGCTCAGATGAATATGCATCGAACATCTGTGAAAATACGTGTAATAAACTGAATGAAATAGCCAGAGCTAAAGCGGAAGCAAGGCTCAAAATTCTTAGAGAAGGTAATGACATAAGACTCAAGATGATACAGCAGGCGAAGCAAATAAGACTCCAGAAAGAGGTTTGTCTGTATTTTGTAGTTCGTATTGTTTATTCTTACTTAATTTTGGTTCACTTACCTAAGAAAGCAGAGGGGAAACATGAAGTGTTGTAGGTGTTCTCTAACTTCTATGAATTTAACAACATTTAAACCCATGCCGTTTATTTGTATTTAAGTTAGTAATTAGTTGAATTGGTTCATTTTCAAATGATATCGATTGGTACATTTCTAAACAACATTATTTAGTTTTTTGTTGAAAAGTGTAATCAATTTCTTTATTTATTCTTATCACCCATGTATAAAATGAAGTGAAGGGGGATAGCAATTTATCTTGACAAACTTAAATGCCGTTCCTATTTATTCTGCATTTTTAGACACGTCAGTGGACTATAACACCGTTTTTGACTTGTAGGAGTAGTTCTTATCTTCTTTGTTCGTTGTTGTGACCTGCTTTCCTTCAAATCATGTTTTCTAATTGGAATTTAGTTCTCTTAACATTCAGACCAGTTAGTATTAATACTGGCACTATTGGACTATTTCTATTTTTGGTGATTCAATTCTTTTTAAACTTTTACGCAAATACCATTGAGTAAAGTAAAGGACCTGTTCATTCGAGAAAATTCTTAGATATGTCCATAATTGTCAGTATATCCGATTTTCGAATATTAGAAACCAATTCACATGCAGAAATGTAAAAGAAGCTATAGTTCTTGACAAGAAAACCCCCTAATACATATTTTCAGGAAAGACTGAAAAAATTAGAAGAGGAAATAATTGAAGCTGAAAAAATCAAGTTGGCAGCAGAAAGCCAAAAAGCCCTAGCGGAGCAGGCTGAAGAAGCAGCTCTTCAAATTCACCGTGCAAAAGAAGATGAAGCTAGAATAGCCAAACTAGAAAAAGAAAAAGAAGAAGCATGGAAGGAGGCGCACGATGCTTTTGTAAACCTCGATTCCAATCAAAACAATGTGTAAGTTTTTTCTCAAGTTGTTTGATGTTATCAGATGTGACACCTTTGACTCTCCTTTCCCAATAATGTTTACAATTAGACGTAAGAAAAAAATAGAAAGTATGTGTTCATCGTCCTGACGTTTGAAGTGGGGGGGGATTTGGTTTTCTAAGTGTCTCAAATTTCAGGTTTGGAATGTCAAAACAATCATTCGAAGGGCTCTTAAACAATTCAGAAAATTCGGATTGATAAATTAACTAAATGGAACCAAAACAGTAAAACATTGTATTGTTGTTGGGGAGACATACTTGTTTAATATGTCAATTCAACTATCTTGATGTCGCCAAATAGGCTATTGTTTCCCTAGAATCAAAATTTCCATTCGTATTTTGCGTTCTAGACCTTTCTGAACAGCTTTCGTTTCATTTTTTATGTATGTATGTCCACAGATACTTATAACAATCTTGATTTCAATGATTTTCTATCTGATTATAATGAAAATTTTAGAGAATGTGGGGATTGGGCTGACATGAGTTTTATTGTTATTGAGATTTTAGTATGAGCTTCATTTTACACAAATTAATACAACAGTCCAATTTTAACATTTCGTATCACTTGTAGCTACGTGGGTGTGCAAATGCAAAATCCTTGTTTCAAGCCTAATGGCTAAGTTTTCTCTCTATTTGAGTGAACTTTTGAGGGAATGTGTGGGTTAGACGGTAGACGGTCCCCTATGAGTATCACTGATTTCTATTCATACAAAAGTAAAATCCATCAAACATGATTTTCTCACGTCCTAGTCCTTCATTCTCACTCAAATTTGGTTGAGTAGTGAGGGGTTATGATGATCTCATATAGTTTTAAACCCTGTCATATCATTACTGGCTTCGCCTTCTTTGTAATGTAGCAACCTAATTTCTTCAATTGTCATCAGATTTTGATGAAATATGCAGAGAATTTGCGGGTTACATTGCTGACAGTCCTATACATGTGTCATCTCTCCAAATCAATAGTTCAGTCTCTGCATGGGCTAAAGCATAATTTCATCACTTCCTCACTGTTTGATCCTGATGTGATTTGGTGGTCACCTAGTTGGGGAAAGGATAGCTGTGATACTACATCGACCCACCTACTTGATGCCTGTGGAAACAAGTTCCCTGTGGCATGTTTCTCCTATGAATAGTTATAACAAGCTTATTTTCTGATTTTTTTTTAAGATTGAGAATATTTTGAGATTATCTAAAATATTCCACGAAGTGTAAATTCATGGGAGCAATACGAAGAAGCCAAGGGCCACACTTGACTTGGGGGACTTTAATCTGTATTTTTTAACTGAAAATATAATTGAAAAATCGAAGGAAGGTAAACGTTTTTGGTTCTTTTGCTCCCCCTTTTCTGATACAAGGTCCTAGATCGTAAAACATTTTGTTTTATTATTACTAGGCATGTTTGAAGAGCAATACTACCATCTAATTAAACTTTCGATTACTTTCAGACTTGCCTCTTTTTATTACTTAAATGGCTTACTTTATGGTCCTGTGACCCCCTCATACCTCATTTGTACAACCATAATGTATTGGAATTGAGATTAGTTTGTCGTTTTGATTGCAGGCTTGATTTGGAAGAAATTCAAGTAAAACAAACATTCGACCAAAATAAGGATGGAAAAGTTGCTGATGATGAAATAGCTGTAAGCTTATTCAGATTACTCTAGATTTGTAAAAAAATATGATATTTGAAGTTAATTTGGGAAAGATGGGCAACATGGGAAGTGGTGTATAACACTTTGGCATGCTGTTGATAAAAAAAAACCTGTCTTATTTGTAACTGATCCAATTTGATCTTTTCTCGCTTTCCCTATGCAGTTTTTCTGCATTCATTTTCATAGCATCTGTGGTGACCATACGGATAGTTGAGATTTACTTAAACCATGCTCCACTTGAATCTTGCAATCTAGATGTGACATTAATGAGTCATGTTTCATGAGCTATTTGATATGGAGGGCAATTCAGCATGCAATTATCGAACTCTATCATTCGATTTAAATTGGACTATTTCTAAATCTACTTGTGTATGGGTATCTTCACAGTTAGAAATCAAAACAGCCAGGAAATTAGGTGGAAATAAATGAGATTGTATGAACTTCTCGTAAGAATTGTATTATTCAATTGAATGACAACTTATATAACTAGCCTGCATGTATTGGACAATTATTCCTACTTACAAATTCCAGTATTGAATCAGTGGTGGGTGGAGATAGTAATTAATGTAAATTAAACGTCTCTGGAGGAATAGTCCACTCAAGTTAATCTCCAAAATGAATATAGTCAAGTTATTATGATCCTATAGGACTTATCCAGTTGCAGGGGTGATTCCTGTATTGTTGAGATGGCTTCACCAACTCTAGGGTTCAGTAGGGCCTCTTTTGAAGACATGTATGACTAGTGAACCTCCAAGCCTTCGTCAATGGAAGTGCCCCAAGATTGAAATAACGAAAATACTTTATTGGGATTTCCTAAAATCCATTTAGTCCAGCATTGTCATTGTCATTGAAAGAGATAGAACTTTTTGTGTATAATTTAGTTTTTCAAAATTATTCCTAGTTATATCACTTGGATCTTCTCATCACAACTGAGTATTACAGCTTAAATGTTTCAATAGTCCCATTATGAACTTAAAAACTGAAAAAAAAAAAAAAAAACACATTAAAAAGCCAAATAGAAATGTGTGACCCTTTGCTGCCTATTTCCATACAGTTTTCCTTCATCTTTCCAGCATTGAAATAATTTGAGGTGTAAATTGACACCTAAGGAGTTCAGTAACTCTAACTTACAATATATCTTTCATTGATTGCCATATGCCATTGCCATTAATGCTTTCCACTATTCACTGTCGCAGTTTTCTGAGTCTTTGTTTTTCTCTCTTAGTGGTTTTTAGGTTTAAGTGATCAAGTCACTGAAGAAGTCTTCCATAGTTCTGTTTGGCCTCAGATTAAGCATCTGTACTTGATTGAAAAGGGATTATTCTTGCCTCCAGAACCTCAGCCTCAGGTACATTTGTACTCTGTACAAATTTATGTTGTATTAGCTTGTAAGTTTTCATTCTTCACATAGCCAATTTGTTAAAGAAATACGTTTTACCATGTAAAACACAAATTTTTTTCTAGTTTGTTGTAATTTATCAGTGTTTAGGGTGATATTCTTAGTCATTACTGGAATATGTCTTGAGTACTTACTACATTGAGTAGTTACTCTCAGGACATGAGCATTTACACTGAAGTTGGTATTCAGAGTGTATGCTGAGCAGTTGCTCAATGCTCAAGTAATTGCTTGACAAGAGCAACTACTTAACATGGATTGCAGGGCCCAAGCATTTGCACGACCAGCAGTTGGTAGCCTTGATTGATTGTTGAACTGGAAAATTTTCCTGTTTGACAGGGAAGTTCATGGTGTTGGTACATTATTGCAGTTGTAACCATTTTGAAAGTTTTGTGCATAGGTAGTAGTTTCTTTTAGTTTGGTAAGTTTGTTCATCTTGGCTTATTACATGAACTGATGTATCTACATGTAATTTTGTATGTTTTCATCTCATCTTGCTCCTTCCAGTTCATTCAAAACATTTTTCCCATTTTGTAATAGTTACGAAAACACACTTGGGGAAACCACATGAAAGAAAATTAACAACACAACTTGCTCAGACAGAAATTATCACAATTGGATGATGACCTGGCAGGTAAAATGATGAAGCTCTCAGCAAAGGTTGTACTGGCGACCCCTGACTGTCCTAAGAGAATTTGCTGTTTTGCTGGAAGATTATTGGGTACCAAAGAAACATAAACATTTAGGTTGGTAAAGAAAGTACATTGAACGTTAACAAACAAAGGGGGAGATTGAACAACACAACATGCTTGGACAGAAATCATAACGATGAGATGATGACCTGGGAGAATAATGATGCATAAGCACCTTCAGCAATGTTGCTCTTTTCTGCAAAGATAATTTGTATTCGTTACATGACAGTTCTTTTTTGAAAACGAAATCTTGCCTTAAATTCTGTCTCATTAAGACGTTCCTTTAGATTACTAGCATCCCTATATGTAGCTTGATCAAGGCCATTCGTTGATGTCAATCACAGTCATCCAAATCGAAATAACAATCATATTAGAAATAATCGATGGTGATACGACAGAAACTAACACTTTTTGCACTTTGTTTCAAAACTAACATGTTGAGTAAATACTCAAGTCTCGTCCTGAGTCACCTTGAGAATTTTCCACTTTCCAGTACTGTCCAGAACTCAACTCAACTAATTTGGTATATGAATACCTAGGAGTGAAAATGCTCATCATCTTGAGTAATTACTCGAGATATCAACTGTGAATAGCATTGATCCTGCAACGTCACTCGAGGAGCCAATCAAGTATTTACTCAGCGTTGAGTAATTACTATGAATACCACCCTTGAGCTCCTTTGATCGTGGGAAATCAATCTAGGTTAGGAGAATACTGTATGAAAAATAGCTTATTTTTATCATGCAACTTGAACTTTATCACAAGTTGTTTGTGTTTAGGAGGAAGATCCTCAACAGAATGCTGAAACCTTACCTGAAGAACATCATGAAGAGGTATGTTACAAGTTGTTCGTACTGTATGAAATATATGAATGTTTTCCAGAGACTAAGAAGTTTACAATTTAAAAAAAATATGGTATTATTATCATGGTATTAATGAATCTTCCATTTATCAATCCAACAAAATGCTGAGATGAGATTTGTGATGGCAAACAGGGAATACAAGTCCTTGACTTAAACGTAACGTTCAAACTTAATTTCAAAATTCAAATGAATGGAGATTCACATAACTATCCATCACTCGTCATCCATTTTGATGTTGCTTATTCTCAATAAAAATATCAATGAAGTAATATGAATAATGATAAATACCAGGAGAATTGACAGTGCTGAGGCGTTTACTTAGCTGGCTTTTCTATTGTTCATCACTTCAATAGTTTTATTTATTTCATCCAAGAAGCAAAGCTCCTGTTCAATATGGGAACTTGATCATGTACGAAGTAAAATCAGCAATGGGTGAGCAAGTTTAGTTCAATAAGTGGGAAATGCTTGCAGGTGTATAGTTTAATTGTTATTTATACCAAAACAGTGAAGAGCCAACATGAACACTTAAGTTGTCTTGTTCATCCTGCCTTCTCCATCTGATTAAATAATTTATTCCTTGCAGTCTCAGGTATTGGAGGGGTGTAGTTATCCAAATGATAAGGGTGAGCCCTTTACACAGCCAATTTATTTGTTTTGATCAAACATAGGTTACCGTTCCCGTTTTGCTTTCACTGGATTTCAGGAAGTGAAGGTTGTATATAAAAGCATTCCATTTGCAATCATAGCTCATTTCTTAGGCCCTTAACAGAATTGAAATGTAGCACACACCGAGATATTGGTTAGTGTCTCCATGGAAACCTACATCTATGATCACCAGATGCAGATGAGTTTGTGGATATGTTTTTGGTTTAGTACCATTATAATTCTCTAAAGATCATGTTAGATGAGGAAATATCTCGAATAGCTCACAGAGTTTACCTTGGCAAATTAATATTATAAGGATGATTACGTAATTATAAATATCAAAGAAAAAAGGTTGGGCTACGATCTTTGGTGAAGGGAGAACAAGTGCTAAATCAGAAAATATAGTAAATAATATTTAACAGATCTTGTAATGTGTTTGGATCTGTTCCAGGATGTTAGAAACAGTAATAGTTCAAATTCTGCTGATTCAGTTGAATTTTCAACCACTATTCTAAATGGTACAGGCCAATAGAACCCAAACTTTTTAATAAAATATCTTTTGCGCCAATCTTTAAACATCAGATTCACTGACTTAGCAGTTTCACTTGAGCGAAAATAGTTTTGGCAAACAACTATTGATCCTTGATTATCAAACTGAAGCTTGAAGTGTGACTAGCAGTTTCAGAGTGCCTTAAATTGCTGAGGTTGCTGGATGTATAAGGGAAATTCATCAAGGGTTATAGGTGAAAGGACAGACAGTTTAATGGTTACTCGAGGCTTTTAATATCTAATAGTGCTTTTCCTCTCATTTATCAATTTTCCTTATTTATTTCATTCATGCAGGGAGACGATCAGCATTATGAAGAGGAAGGTGACAGGCACGAGGAGGAGGAAGAGGAAGAACATCATGGTGAGGAAGAGGGAGAGGAGGCTCCAACAGGTGAAGGCGAAGTTACACCTGAAAACAAAGAACCTACTGAACCAGTTTATGATGCTCGGACTGCTAGACTAGTCGAAGGTAATTATATAAAATTATTAGGAATTCTTTCTACAGAATTGATTGTTGAAGCTCATTGACCCATCTGTGAAAATGATTGAAGTATCATGATCTCACCTTTTAGATTAACCGATATATTTACATACATACCTATTCAGTGGGAAAAATTCATGAAAATGTATCGGTGGACACTTTGCAATTACAATGAATTAGGGTGGACTCATTGAGGAATGGACTGTAAATAAGCATACATATGTGAAGTTATATTTCCAGGGGTAGATTATGGGGTTCTACACCCCAATTGCCTCAATGGCCAACTGAGTCAAGTACCTTTCATCTGTCACACTCAATTATCTGGCTGAGCCATTTGCATTGTAGATACTGTTATATCCCGAGGCTGGGACGTTTTAGAGAAGTTCAGTCAAATAATTCCATAAAATCAAGTGTGAAAGGCAGTTGGCTTCATCAGTTAGGTAGATAGGATTTACCACCAAATTTACCATAAGTTCAAACTATGTACAACTCTTAAGTTGACCCTCTTCATTATAAATTAATAAATATCCCCTCTTGGATTCTTAAAATTGATTTTATTGTAACTACTGGTCATTTCTGGCAATTGCGAAACTTGAAAAATTAATAGAGTGGTGATAGTTAATTAAGATATTCCACTGGTATGAGAGATAGACTTGCTACATAGATCATCTTTTCCATCAATTCCAGCAATTCGGGTGATTTTCTGAACTTTGTTTGGGCTTTGCCTCTGCTTGGATTTCTTCATCATTTGTCAGGTGATATATTGTGTGGCTGATATATGGTGATGTTTCACATCACCAATGCAATCTGGATGTCTTTGTTACCACCCACAATCTTCAATAATTGTTTGCTGAGGAAGAGACATTGAGGATCCAGAAAGAGCAGCCCCTGTCTTAATAAATGCAATGTGGATAGACAATCATGTGAAACACATGACCAAATGTTATGCAATAGGGACCACTATACACTCACACTCCGTTATTGAGATTAAACTTCACAACTTATGACCCTATTCATAGACTAAATAGACAACCATAGAATTACTTATAGAACCGCCGCTGATAATGGTACATTCCAAGACTCTTTTTACCCCCTTTATTCCCTCTGAACAAATAAGAGGAAAATATAATTTACCATGGCCTTTTTGCACTATGTTGAATAAGAAGAGGGTGGGCTTGAGCTATTGTTCTCCCGTCTTGGAAAAATCATTTTTGTTTCACCTTTGATTGCGTTATCTTCAAACTCAATGATTCTATCTATCACCCTTTATTTTGCAGAAGCAAACATAGCCCGAGATCACTACAAGTCTGCCCAAGATGCGATGCAAAATCTTGAACGTGATGCTAATGAAATCAAAGAGAAATTGGAAATAGATTATGGTCCTGAAGATGAATATGCGCCCTTGGATGGAGAATGTTTCACCTACGTTGATCGGGAATATACCTATCAGCTATGTCCATTTAAGGATGTTAGTATTGATGCCACCTAAATTGGTCTTTGAATAATAATATGAATTTTCACCATCATTAGTTCCTATCATTTTGCATGATTGGCAGAAATCTCAAGTTGATGTGTAAAGGTGATGTAGGCATGTGGAAATGAACTGATTTTCGTAAAATGTATTGTTGGCTGTTAATGTTAATGTACTTTAACTCATTCATCTTGTTGCATATCCTCATATAATTGAGGTAATAAGCTTGAAGAATTGAGCTGCAGAATGTAGTGAATAATTACAGTCGTTCCTTCACACGTCCTCACCCTGTCAGCAGCTTTATCCCAAGCTCTTGCAAATTGTTTCTTCCTGTTTCTTGGTCATTCAAATTCTGTTTGAAAACTATTGTGTATAATTAGCTGTTCTGGTCACTCTTTCCTTCAGCCTTTATGGTTCATATCAACCTCTCTTATTTGGAAAACGTTGATTTCATTCAACATTGATTTCTCAACATCTATCAGTTTGATTGTGCCCAAACTTGGTTGGTAATTGGCATGCATTTTGAATTTTGTCGTTTTCAGTTCAGTTACAATTATAGCATGCCCACTACTAAAATTTTTGGTCACTGACAAAACACTAGGACCAATGGTCTGATTTTTGTGCAATTTTCATGGGTTATGCAGATTGGCTCTTAGATGGTTAGTTTGGGTTTTTTCGTCTCCATACCTTATTATGAGTGAACGAGCTTTACTGGCCAGCCAACTATGCAGACTTGTTTTCTGCCAATTCAAATCCTATCAAACCCATCTTTGAAATATGAAGAATGTACTGACAGAAATGACATCTCTTTCTTCTGTAGTCTCTTCGCTCTCCCTTCACTTCACTTTTCACATTAGTATGGTTAACAATCAAATTGCTGCAGTGCATAAACTCACTAGTTGATATTGATTAGAAGAACAGCACATGCGTAAGAACCATATCAATTGAATTACTCTTGACACTTATTACTTCATTGATATTTATTCCTGATGATGGCATGTTGAGAGTAAACAATATTTCAAT
Organism: Creontiades dilutus; assembly: GCA_031894815.1. Lineage (NCBI taxonomy): Eukaryota > Metazoa > Arthropoda > Insecta > Hemiptera > Miridae > Creontiades > Creontiades dilutus. Next base: position 683,013 of record JAVIWC010000496.1, on the reverse strand, counting down.
TTTCATCTATTTTTCTCTTGAAACGTATTTCTATAACTTCATTGGTGATTATTTCATTTGTCTTAAAAACATTTTAGCTTTGGATTCATGGGTTTCGTTGATCCAACTGTGCTATCCTGTTCAAGTTTGAAACAGGCAGCATTCCATTCGTTTACATTGATGTAGGTTCAATAATGAACATTAAGAATGGGAAAACTTTATTAATGAGTTGTTCACCATATTAAGAACAAGTGGAGTGAAACTCCATTATTTAGGTTGGTGGGTATTTCTGTTATTAGTATGGACAACAGATACCACTAATTTCTCATGTCAGTTAATAACATTTCAAAACTCGTCATTTTCCATCTATGCCGTATCAAATAATTAAAATTGTTTATGGATAACTACCTAGATTTACTTGGTATTGCCCAGATTAGGGTAATGAAATAGGGTTCACACTGATAACTATCACCCAAAAGACCAGCTGATGCCCTGCTATTCGTATTTTCTTTGTGCCGTAATATTTTCATAATTTGGATACTTCCCTGTATAAATGCTAGGCAGTAAAACAGCAATAATGAAAGACCTACAGACTTGAATAAAATGTCATCACCTTCAGTGAACTGGAAAGAAATTAGCCATAGGGCTCACAGCGAATTGAGGATACTCTGTAGCTCTTACTCAACAATCTGCAGCACTTTCTATTTCAACACCGCTGAAAGATTGATGAAAAAGTATTTGTGGATGGGCTACACGTGGACACCCCAGTTTTGCATCTCTCATCCCTACTTCTCACTGTTTACTGGGTGAGAAGTTAGACTGAAAGGCGCTGGGCGGATTCTTTTTCAAAAACTGATTGATTTTGTTGCTGACATATTTTTGCTTTACTACATAACAGAGATTCGGGACCGAAAAAAAAGATAATAATTAAAACAATTTGATATGTGAGGAAACCCATCTAGAGAGAAGGGAAGTAGATAGTCCCTAATCTTGCTCCTCTCTGATTCACCTGAATCCTGATCCTGCTTATTCTTCGTCCTTCCTGTGCAATCCGCCTTTTGTGCTAACCTTATTTGTTTCTTCCTGCATTTTAACCTCTTTCCCAGTTACCTTCAACTAATTTACCCGAACGCTCGTCGAAACTTTTGCAAAATTATGAACCAATACAGTTATAAAGGTGAGTGCGAATATATTCATGTAGTAGATGCTAAGTAAGAGTGCACTATTGTTTATGAAAAGGTGACAATCATGTCATTCATATTTGCTTTTTGTGTCACTCTGGTTAATGCAGTTGAAATTGGTTAATCGTCGATTTTCAATTTCATTATTCAAACTAACCTACAATAATGCTGAATGATGGAAAGAAGGTTCTTGTCTTGCAGCATGATCATATGAGCGAATTTTGAGAAATTATTATATTATATTCATGTTGCACTGTTTTGGAATTTTAGCGCTTGTATATTAAAATATTTTACTTATCGATTCCAAATAACTTTCTACTTTTCAATCAAATACAAACACTGGATTTTCAGGATTTTATCAAATTTTCAGTATTTTTTAAATGAAATTGGTTCACATTTTTCAGAGTACGTTTGTGCATGATTTTTTGTCATGTTCCAGTTGATTTTTGGAGTAATTTCTGCTAAAAAATACAAATTTCAGAATTGTTAGCCAGATTCTTCCATTTTCAGAGATTTTTAGTTTATTATTTTCAATAATAAGCCTTTGTAATTGTATGGCAAACATTTGGTATATCCGCCCCCCTCCCACATATTTTTCATTTTATGTTTCAAGGTTGTGTAGATTCCAAATGTGATATATGCGTACACCATCCGTCATAATAGGCCTTTGAATTGATGTAAAAATCCGTTGTTTTGCACGTGGACTCCACTTGGTGTCTTGTTGGTTCTAACTTTGTTCTTCTTGGTTCTGGCTTCTTTAACTGACATAGGCTAGTGGGATGTCAGTTCCTAGTAAGTTTTGCTACCAAATCAAAAGGGATGGTTTTCAGATCCGCTGGAATTCACCCATAACAAATAATCACGATTCCTGAACCTAAAAGTGACCCTCCATACCTCATAATGACACGAGCTATCACAAATTATTCAAAAAAAAAAAATTAACTCTGTTGATATTGTCAGCGTTTTAGATTGATTCAGATACAAATAAGTTCCAAGAATTGAACAAAACCACCTGGGTTTTCAAGAATCCATTTGTATTGTTGTAATTATTACAACCTGTGTTATGAATGAAGTAAAAATGCGCGTCTTTTTGAATTTTCTCGCATCTTTTTTTCAGGTTTCTCAGTCTTCAAAATCAGGTGGTTCTGAAACCAGATTGGGAACTTGGTCAGGTTGGTCTACAGCTGGTGATGGACCTGCCATGATATACGATAAAGGCCAGTCATGCTGGAATGGGCCTCAGCGATCAACAAAAGTTTATCTAGAATGTGGTTCTGAGAATGTACTTACCAACGTCATGGAGCCCAACAAGTGCGAGTACCAGATGAATTTCAAGACTCCCGCTGCTTGCAAACTGGTTACAGAAGAAAATCTAGGACACGATGAATTATAAACGAATGTAGGAGTGATTATGTACTTGTATCAAGTTAGACAAAGTCGTGATATCATCGCAATTCCTTTTTTTTGAACATTCCAAGTACCTTTCTTTTCAAACTGAATGTTTATGAACTATTAGTGAATTACTGTCTATAGTGGACGTTGTTTTACAAATGTATGAAATTTGGGCCAAAGGTTTTTTTTTTCAGTTTCCCCAAACCTGAACTCGTTACATTAACATTTTCCAATTTAAGAATGTAAAGTGGGAACCGGATTGGGATGGATATCATTTGAGAACTTGAAGGAAATTTCATATTTATCCCACGAGTAGTACGACTTGTTAGACCCAAAATGGACCTAAACCACTATTTTCTGTGTTTCTTTAGTAATAATCATGGAAAATTGTAATAACACTAAAATGAACTAAATATATAAGTATTATAATAAGATTAATTTCTTAGATTGATTCCAAGGTATCCAGGAGTGTGATGATTGGTAAAAAAACACTAACTTCTAGTAAATCTCCTTACAATTATTACTTTCTTCGTTCTCAACATTTACCAAACCAAGCAACATTTGGGAACATTCAAGAAATCCCATCTTTTTCAAGTGAAAGCTGAACGATGCAAATTTACTGATAGCTGTGTCTAACAATACTCACACACTACTGAATTACGTCTCACGTATTATGTGTGAAGTTTCGTTATTGTACCCTATGAAAAATTTATCATCTTGTAACGATCATTTCACAGTATTTTTTAATCTTTGAAGAAATTTGGTTATGGTCTTGTCAGGGAGCCCTAATGAGTGTTATACTCGTAATCAGTGTGGAAATTCTTTTGAGCCCTTCAAATGTCTTCGTTTAGTATCGGCCCACTCTTTTCAAATAAATGTATATATCTATTTTTTTAAAGCGTTCTGTTTGTAATTTTTGGTACTCAGTAATAATACAAACCTTCTGAAATTGTAACATGAATGTATCACTGGATAATACTGTAGTATAAACCAAGAATACTCTCCTCGTACATTTCACATTTCATGAGAAGAGGGAGCTATTCACTCTAATGATCACATCAACCTTGAATTGTTTACTGTGCAATGAACATGAGAAGCATGTAGTTGATCAAATTGGCAATTTAGTTACAATATACTCAACAAATGTACCATTTTACTAACGAACTTTGAAGAAAAAGGAGGTTCTCTGTTTCACCTATATTGTGAAAACCTTTTCATTTATTTATTTCCATTTATACGTTTTTTCATGTTCAGGACTGTTATATTATTGTATTATATATTCTTTGTCAGTCTGAAAATGAGCCTACGAAAATGTTATTGGTTTTGTCAAGTCACGCGACCTAATTGAAATTGCAATATGCCTGTTTTTTTTTAAGTAACCTCGAATACACTTAGCAGTTCTACCGGAGGAGTTGCCTGAAAGCCTGACCTTCCTGTGTACAATAAATCAATATTTACGAAAGTGATATGTCATGCCTCAAAGTTAAGGATCGAACTCTTCATTTTTTAATTGTCTTTCTACGAAAATCGATTATTTTTAAGTCGAATGTGATGGAATAAAAAACATTTCCTGAAATGATTTATTTCTTTATTTGTATGGAAAGTGGCTTCTCTGTAATTTCCCTGCAGGGGAGCACGATCCACCCCTTGAAAAGGTGAAGTCGTCATCTTCCAAACGTTTGCTGCCTTCCTCAAAGTTCTGGAAAAAAAACAACAATATGTGTTGTTGTTAACGCTTTCTTACTTGGGGAACATGTAAGTGTAAGAGATAATTGTCTTAAAATACTTAATAAACTTATAGTTCATCAAGGATCAACGTCTTGTAGCAGTGCTGAGAAGGTTGACGAAATGTCTGGAACATACCAGTGCTTATTAAAGGTCAACATTTATTTAAATATTCTCTTTCTTGCCATTTTTTCGTTGATTTAAAAAAGTTGGAGTAACTAATTTCTAGCTCACAATACTCAATAAAAGAATTTGTATTCCCTATTTCACTAGTGTTTGCTAGAATTTGCTAAATCAAGATCACACTGTATACACATGAATTATATAACATATAATAACGTGTATACACATACATATTATGTGTGAAGGTGGTGGTCTCTCATGTAATGCTTGATCATCTTTCCCATTCTTTTGTACTATTCAGGGAGATTGGATCGAATGGCGCCCAGATGAGGGATGGTTTTATCTGGGAAGGCTCTTTGCTAAAGAAAAAGATGAAACGGTTACAAGTTGTGAAACCGATGTTCTGCCTGAGTCCCCCTTGTATGAAGGTAATTTTTATTCTAGATTATTCGCCCGAGTATAATTTGTTTGTGAAGGTTTTGATTCTGGCTCATTTATGTCAACGAGCCAGTCTGCAATAGAATCATGAGTGGGGTCAATAGGAATTGTGACTATTAATTGACAGTTATTAGCTCCTCAGTGCGTGGGCTCCGACTTGTCCAAAACTTTTGTGGGGCTCGACAAGGTTGGGGGGGTATGGAATTTGAAGAATTTCCTGCTGAAAGTAGCCATTTTTAGCTTTTTGATGCTTAATAAGAACACTATTCTATCCTGAAAGTAAAGTAAATTTGCTACTTTTTTTATTTGTGATGAGTAATAAACAACGTTAATGAATCAAAACGGGTATAAAGTTCAATGATACACTGAATAAATGAAACACCAAAGTACTATGTTCTAAAAAATTTATTTATAATTAATATACAATAACTTACACTGTAATATGTGACAAAATAAGAGTGAAAAGTAAAACAAAATTGACTTAAAGATTCTTTAGCTAATTGCAAAAAGTTAATGTTTTGTTTAAAAAGAACTTAATGTAGACCTAATTAGGATGAAGGCACATAAAAAACATTCAAACAGCCTAACAATATATTTTATGAAAGGAAAAAACGTAATTAACCAAGATATACATATATTTTAGAAATAAATTTAAGTGAATGAATCACGTAAGTAACGTTCTGAGGGTGTACATTAAAGTTAAATATTTGTGAAATATGAGAAAAATACTAGAAGAAACTAAAAAAAGCAGCAAGTCCAGTTAAATTGTCGTTATGACAAATGGGAGTTAAAAGGTTAAACAATTTTGATTAAACTTTAGATTTTTTTAGCTAATTACTGTACATTAACATTTAAATTAAATATTTCTGACATAAGAAAAACAATTCATGAAGAAACTATAACAAGAGCAGTTAAATTGTTGCTAAAACAAAGCAATACTTGCTTTTCTTATATTATTTTGATTAACAAGTCTTTAACAAGGTGCCTCATGTCCAAACTATCTAGAACTTCTTGATGCTTCCCTGCATATACAAACAAAAAGGGCAACAGCCCTATTTATTAGCCACTTTGCTGCCTTCCCTGGGGATGTGTAGGGTTGTACCATTAAGATGTTAAGATTTCCAGTCAGAAAAATATTGGTGGGCTCAGCCCCACAACTCTCATGAAGTCGGCGCCCATGCCTCAGTGTATTAAATAGCTACAGAAAATCATTCAACTATCTAAATAATTGTTTGCCATCAATTACACGCAGAGCCGTAACTTGAATTGAATTCACAAACAAAGTGAATAATTACAAAGAAAACCTGATTTTTATTTTTTTTTTTTCAATTTTGAGGGTTGGGAATTAATGATTTTGGTAACTGTGTCATACTCCGAAACTCGATTTGATTGAAACTTTTCCTGTTGTATTCCTCATAACATGGAATATTATTTGTTGTAGTCTTTAGCTCTCCCACGTTTACTTGTTTTTTGCCTGATATGTCCTCTGCCCCCCATAATTCCCAATCCAAAGCAACTTGCCATGTGCTTATGTCAAAATCAGGGTCATCCTCTATTTCACCACCCCCAAAAAATCAGATGGTACCAGTAACATATTCTATTCTCTGTCATTGTTCGTCTTGTCCAAGTAATACGGGCCTCTTCTCTAAAGACTGTCTCTGCATCCATCCCTACTATGTGTCCTAGCAACCAAAAACTTTGTGATTTAATGAATGTGATAGTGTGTTAATGGTTGTTCAGTTCAACAACCTCAGGGTTCCATCTGAATCAAAATTGGACTGAATATTCTGTTCATTATCCCTTTGATAGACATTTTAGTCCATAGCTCACAACACCCGGGATTCTGATAAGTATTAGGAATTGGAACATAACTATATTCAGCAATTTCATCACTTTTGAAAAAATCCTAAAAGACCCCGATGAAAGCACAAAATTATTGTATGAAGCGTGTCACATGGTTGGAAGTTGCTAAAATAGTAATAGAAAAATTGATGGTTGAAAATCCATTCTTTCGCACATGGACATGGTAATAGAAAAATTCATGGTTTAAAATCCATTCTTTCGCACATGGACACTGCTAGGGGTCTAGTTGTTCTTTATTCTAACCATCCTGATCGCCTCACACTCATAGATGATATGGACCAAAAACCAGTCAAAACTTGGTTTGTCGAGGTTTTTGTTGACAAAGGCAACTGGGGCGTCATTTTCTTAGTGATTATGGAAGGGAAATCGAATGGGATAGGTTTCAGATCTGTAAAAATTCACCCATGTCAAATGATCGGTATTTCTGAACCTCAACGTTACTCTCCAAACCTCACAATGACACGAGCAATCACACATTGTTCCTAGAATAATAAACCCATGCGTTAAGATTTGCAATTTTTTTTTTTTTAAAGAAAACAAATCGTTGGAAACTGATGATTGAATGATACGTATTTGTATTCTGTACTGTCGTACCTGATGTAATCAAGAACCCACAGTAACAAATATAGCAAATAAAATAGACTGTAAGTTACAGTCAGAAACTTACTCTCAGTCACTATCTTTTTTGATAATTCGTTATATTATGTAAACTTGATGAATTACTACAGGTATATTCTAAGTAAACTGTCGAAATATGTTTTTCAACGTCATTTGCCGAGATAATTGTCTTTGAGTCCAAGAAATATCAGACAATTATAAAAAAAAAATTTTTTTATATTAAAACGTCCCAAAATGACCTCGCTCTGTTTTTTTTTTTTTTAGAAAACTGATATTGAAATGTTTGGCCGTCGGAATTCAATGAGACAAAAAATATCTTTTGGAATTTCTTTCCGTATGACAAATTCGAAGTAGTCTAAACTCAACAACGAGAGAGTGGAAGGTTAATGGAGAAATACTCCTTTGGTGTTCATGATAATCAGTGGAAATCACAAAATCAATCACAGCATTTGTTACGAGGACAAGAGGAGGTGGTGATGTACCACTGGCTAAACACTTATGGCGTCATAGGTGAGCTTTCAGGATCAGGAACGATTTTATGACGTAGAAATGCACGTTAAATACGTTCACTGCCCCAAATTGTTGCTTAAATAGTCACGAAGACATATAAAAAGACTGGAAAGAGTACTGTGCTTGTGAGGTGCGAGGAGATCAAGTAGAAAGCCATATTTGTCATTAATTGATACAGTTATAATTCGTTTTGGTTGGTAAAACACAGACGTATGGCAATGACGAGTCTGACGTGTGACCTGAATTGCTGTGCAGTTTGTATGCCACAGGTACAAAATTCACCATTCAGCGTAAAAATATATTGTTTAAATTTAATATGAATTTTTAATTGAGACGTGTGTCGTAGTTACAGTACCAACCTGAAATTCCAAAGTAGATGTGAAAAGTAGTGTGAAGAACAAAATTACTTTTGGAAGTTCATTACCTCTTGTGAGGTAAAAAACGTATAAAATTTGAATTTTAAATTGGTCTCTGGTATTTTAAAGGCACTTGAATTTCTGTCCTGATTTAGGTTCATTGTGGAAATGCCGATGATTTGACCCCCAATTCGACGTGAATTTTAAATTGAGGCGTCTGGTCATGTGGAATTCTGTGGAGAGTAGTAAAGAATCAAATGTCTTGGAATTTCCATCCCTTGTAAGGGGTTCAAACTGTTAAAAATTTGAATGTTAAATTACTAGCTAGTTTTGTTAAAGCAACTGAATTCCCGTCTGGCAAACCTGATGTAGATGTTTGACATAAAATTCATCCATCCCTCAGAAGAGGAATTAAGCCAGCCAATTGCACACTTCCCAAGCAACCAAATTGATCGAAATATGGATCCAACTTATAAAACTTCTAAGGGCTCATAGTTGGCCCTTACGAAACTGGTATCCAACTCGTGACTTTTGGAAATTCTACATGAATCACTAATCCCAGCATCTCTTATTTTGCAGATCCAGATCTGGTCCTTGAATACATAATGGAAACTCTGGAAGATCTTGAATATGAACTATATGAAATTAGAAGGACGCTGTTAGTGGATTATGGCTATGAAGATGAATATTTACCTTTAGATGGCCATTGTTTCCCTCTATCTGATAAATCCTATGACTACCTTTTATGCCCATTCAATAAGGTTAGTCGAGTAGTTTTCAAACAGTTCATTCAATTAGTTAGTTCAGATAGTTTTCAAATTACGGCTTTTTTTGCCCCGTCTCTCATTCTGAGTTCTGAATCAATAGATGGACATTTCAATTAATAAGATACTATTTCCACAGAACTTTCAACCAAGGGAAAGATGCTGAAAATCCCTCTTTTGTTGTATAGTGGCCTGTAAACCTAAGATTCTGGTTAATGTTTTAGGACTACAGGCTAAAATTCACCTTGCACCATGGGGACCTGATTAAAAAAGTGGAGATTATTTTATCTCAATTTTATCTCTTCAAGTTCATTTTTCGTCCATTTAACTTATTCGAAAAATAGGAGATAGGAAATTTAAAGAAATTTTCAACGGTATAATGAGTTTTGAAGTTACTTCTTCAATTAAGAGAGTTATGATAATTTTAATGAGTTGAAGGCCAAAACAGGTAAAACATCTTAAAATTGATATAACTCGAAAACTAAGAGAAATTTTAAAATGTTTTGAGGAGTACCTTTTGTTGCAAATTATTATTATAATCGATATTAGGGCTCTGGCAGGCACCAAAGATTAACACCCTGTGCATTTAATGGTTTTCCAAACTTTCGTACATGTATTCATACATCTTCAGGAGTTCTGCTACAGATGAAAGAGGTGAGCTTGACTTTGCAGGGAAAAATTACTAAGGCAATTTAATGTTTTTACGTTATTGTATACAAGGAAAAAAGATATAAGGGAGACAAAAAAAGTTGCAAGAGTTGTCAGAATGTTGTGTGATTTTCCACTTAGTGAACTGAGTTCTGATCGACAAAAAATTCACGACAGTTCAGAGTGGAACCGAGCGTGTAATTGTTGTTGAACCTCTGAAGATGTACGAATAAATGCACGAAACGTTAGGAAAAAACCAGTGTTATCAATCCACCCGACCATTTCTTAATTAACATTTGAATCCTCCAATTTTCAATAAACTACAAATATTATTCACTGGTCGATAATTATATCAATATACAGGGTGTCCCAGTAACTACGCTCCCCCCACTTATTTTCTCTAATTGTGGACAAAAAAAAATCGGACCAACGCTATTCTTCACAATTTTTTGCGTAGAGTTCAAAAATGACAAAATTGCACAGCACGCAACCGTTCAACCAAGATCAAGTTTGTTTCTTCAAATGGAAACCCCCATTTTTTATTGCAGATTCGAATTCTACGGAAAATTTCATGAACATTAAGATACGCAATCGATTTTTTTTTTACCGCGCGCAACCCACTCAGCGAGGGATAAAATGAATCAATCCCGATAAAGTGTTAACAAAATAGTAAAGTAACAGGTAACCTTTACATATCACGAAATTTCGCAAAGAATTTTCAGCCTTCTAAAAACATTTTAAAAATAGTTAATAATAAATTGATAAGTTGTTCCAAACATTGATGATAACTCACGAAATATCAGCTAAAGGAAGCAATATTACCTATGCTTCATCTGTTGTACATCGCAAGATGAAAAAATGATTGAAACAATCAAGGGATAAATTGTTCGAATTGAGCTCCTCTTGTAGTAACGCACTCTCCTGCTCTGAGTTGAAATTTTGTCATTTTCGTCGTTCTCAACGCAAATTATCAACACATTGATTATACACAGTGAACGAGATCACGCTCCAACTGGATACGGTGGTTTCGCATTATGTAAACAGCAATGTCTAGCTGCACAAAGGAGAAATAATTCATGAAGTGAACAATACTCGGAAAGGATTAAACGGAAAATCAATGATTTTCCTCCCAATAAAGTCACTTTTCCGGCTGCAAATCCAGTAAAATGAAATCAAATCAAGAAAATGATATCAACAATCGGCTCAGCGTTGAAAAACAGTGTTTAGTCATGTGCCACACTTGAGGACAACCTTCATCTCAATTTTGGCGCATTGCATCTTTGAGCGCTCGCTGAACGGGTTGCGCGCGGTCAAAAAAATCGATTGAGGATCCAAATGTTCATGAAATTTTCCGTAGAATTCGAATCTGCAATAAAAAATGCGGGTTTCCATTTGAAAAAACAAAGTTGATCTTGATTGCGCATGGTTGAGCGGTTGCGCGCAATTTTGTCATTTTTGAACTCTACGTAAAAAATTATGAAGAAGAGCGTTGGTCCGATATTTTCTCGTTTATAATTAGAGAAAATAAGCGGGGGGAGCGTAGTTACTGGGACACCCTGTATATATCGGTTTGTGGGCCAAATGCCCACACAAATGCCTTTTTCTTAAACTATTTTACAAGACAAAAGAACTAGCTCTCAGGCACCTTTCAATACTTCAGTTTGCACAGTCATCATTTGGTAACGTTACGCATTTATTATATAAATTGTGTTATATTCTTCAGGTGTCTCAAACCCCAAAAACAGGTGGTCCTGAAATCATATTGGGATATTTTTCCAGTTGGTTTACTGGTAAATATGGTCCTGTCATGATGTATAATAAAGGGGATTTGTGCTGGAATGGACCTTTCCGCTCAGCGGTGATTTTTATGGAATGCGGTACAGAAAACAAATTGATTAAGATCGTAGAACCGAACAAATGTGAGTACCACCTTCTCTTCAAAACCCCTGCAGCTTGCAAGACTGTTCAAAATTGATTTATGGCATTTAGCAAATGTTCGGATGATTATTAACTTGTATCAAGTTATTCAGGAGGGAGATCATTTAATCAAATTTCCTTCATTTTAAGTACTTTTTAACAATATTTTATTGGACTTAACTTTTCGAAAATTGCTTCTTTTATTAATTTTAGTTTACCCAGTAGTCATTATTTTACTGTAGAATGTCGAATTATAAACAAGTATTGTTTAGTTTTGCTAAATCTATAGGCACGAGTTTGTTATCTTATTCAACTTGAAAGTACTTGATAGTTTTATCTAAACAGTTGCCTAAAAGCTTGAACTTCTTGTTTACAATAAATCAGTCTTTACTTATTAATCCTGTTTATGATTATTGAATTGTCTTTCATTAACATATTATTGTTATTTTCAAGTGAAACGTGTCAAAATATAAACATATTTCCTTTAATAATTCTTTTCATTATTCCCAAGTCTTGTCATTGAAAGATTCTATTGTGCTGTTTCATTTCGATGAAGTGAAAAACTTAGCACATGAAATATGTTGAGAGTTGCTAAGAATCTGGAGCACAGGGTTCTTCCATTTATTTCAGATCGGTTGAACACATTTGCAGCCATGTATGTATAAAAACCAAATGAAAGGTACACGCCTAAAAGTGCGGCAAAATCGTTTTTCATGTGCCAGTTCGAAGAAGAAACATCCAGGTCCGTTGGAAGGAACTGAATTAAGGATTTTATTTCCAACATTATTGTATTTTCATTTCCTCCTGACTCGCTTTGGAAAATCGATCAAGTAATTTCTTGAAAACAGATTGGATCAAGTTCATTATACAACATTTTTAGTTTAACCACGTAAATAGAACAGAGATTTTTCTATTATTTTCTCTGGATCTCAATGCCTACTCATTCATTGATGAACATCTGAACTGAGTCTCCTAGATCGATATAATCAGAATCTTCATAAAACTTCATGTTTAATTTCTGTCATTAGTTAAATTTTTGTCATTATGGGAGACATTTTTTCAAATTAGAAGTCAGTTGCACAATTTCCTTCCACTGGATGACATTAAGGTGAGTTGTAACTGAGGTAAAACATTGATAGAATTACATTTTGATAAACAACAATCCGAAGTTGGAAAAATTCAACTGATTATAAAACATAAGATTTAAGGAATTCAAGTCAAATGAAGTTTTCAAGGTTAGAGTAGGTGATATGGTGATATGTCAGTGATTGGCCTTTTCCCTTCCACAAAGGATTTCTTGAGTGGCGTAACAGTTTTTTCGCCCCCCCCCCCCCAAGTTATTTGTGGATCATTGGATCGCCGATAGAACGTAATGAAACAGTTTCGTAATTTCAATATAGTATATGCGCAATTATCATTTATCATCATCACATTTTAGTATTTTGGTCAGAATCACGGACAAAAAATCCCAGGACAATTGATCCCCGGACAAAAAATCCTCGCGTTTAGCCCACCCCGGACAAGAAATCCCCGCGTGAAAAATGACAGAAATAGATACTTGGAAGTCTTCTGTGCTCAGGGCCCCAAGTTGATGTTTATGTGTGAGTTAATGTTAATGCTAGCGAGGTCAAGGTGACAAGTTTTACTGCAATCATGATTCGTCATATCGCTCCACACTACTTCCTACTCGGGGAGTCTTCTGTTTCACGATGGAGGCCATCCCAACATTTACTAAGCGAGGAGAAAATCCGTTATTCGAAGGGTAGGTATCAGTACACGCGACACAGAATATTAAGTGACGGCGTAAGGTGGGGCTTGCTCCAAAAAATCCTCGTTCAAAGTGAGTACATTATTATGTAGCTATACTCGTACCTACTGTTGAAAAACAAAATATTATTGGCTTATTGAAATTCCGATTCTATTTAATCCCGATTCCCGGGATTAAATACAGTGCCCGTTATTTATGCTCTCTACTCATAATTTACAGTGCAAAGGGGCACTCAAAGTAATCGATGGAAAGCCGCATGTACCCATAAAGCTCTAAATGTATTTTGTATTTTCCCATTTTAGTTTTCCGAAGTAGTTTTTATCCGAAGTTGGGGATTTTTTGTCCGGGGATTTATTGTCCGATTACATAATGTTACATATTACGAAAGTTTGCCACTCTTTTGAAAGAGCAAGAAATAACGGGGGAATACATTTCTTACGTTGGCAACAGCTAGCAGGCATAACATCGCGGCCGTGCTCGGTCGGCTCTCTACAACAAAAGCCAGTATTTGTATTGTATATTTGAGAATGGGTTTTGAAACATCGTTGAGAGGGATAAGCAGTAATGCCAACATGGGAATATTAAAAGACCCAAAATCAACGCTCATTACCCTAGTTAACTTAATATTACAATTGTTTTGTTCTTAGACATATGCAGTGTACGAAAGCATAAATAACATTAATCACGAATTGAAACAATAAAATGATTGGCCCTAATTTTACTAGCCCTCGCACTTCATGCGGTTTTAACCTCAAGATCGCCATTTCCTGCATCTTCCTTCCTCACTCCGGCCCCCCCCCCCCCCCCGCATTACAGGCCCTGCGGGCCCCTCTGTTACGCCACTGTGTTTCTTAGATTCTCAGTGGTATCAGTAGCGCATAAAATTGATGGAGAGTGTTAAGAGATTTATACTGGGAGGATTAGCGTAACATCTGAAAGAATGTGAAGTTGGATAAGATTGAAGAATACCGCAGAAGTTTGGTGTCGAAGTTATCTAATGGTTAACTCGATGAAAAAGTCTGATTTTAGAATTTCAAATCTCAAAATAATCGTTGGAAATCATCAAACCGGAATCGGGAAGCTACTTGATCAATTTGGAGAAACTCCATTTTTGACGGGATCCGAGGTTATTCTGTAAAACTTTAAAGGCTCAAGAAACAAAATTCGGTATTTTCCACAAAACAAGAATTTTGACTACAGGTTAAAACTGCTCATAAAACAATTAAAATATCTTTTTGTCTGGTATAGAAGTAGAAAAAACACCGGCGTTGGTTCAACGATGGGTATCCGGTTACAAAACCGTACGAAGAAGGCTTCTCACATCAAAAATGGTTTCTATTTTCCGTGTCGAGCTTTAAAGCTCGTACCGCGTTGTTTTCAACACCTTTAGAAACTGGTACTTCTTACATACTATACTAGATCACTTAAATATTAACTGAATTTTTATCATTTCTGACATCCTATGTTGTCGACGCACAGTTGTCAAAACTGCTAGAAACCTGACAAAAGCTCGAAAAAAAGTTGATATACAATGTATTCAACCTATGGCATGATGACTAGTGGCATCTAATAGAGTTTAACATTAAAAGACGTAGGGTAAGTGTCCCAAATTCCGCCTACCATAACTACTTTTCCTTATAGCAGCTTTGTTTTCTGGTTAAACCGATCAAAAAAATGCTTAATATTACCAGTGGAGTCCTGTAGCCAAAACTGCTGTTGAAAAATCCTGCTAGAAGTGATTCTAGATATAGAGAGAAAACTCAAAATCGTGATTCTCAAGACAGCGTTCCCAATTCCGCCCACCAGGTGTTCCTAAAACCGCCTGGTAGGCGGAATTAGGAACAGGCGATATACTAAGGATGCGAAGAACTGAAACTTATTCGGTACAAAGCTTGATATAACTAAAATGAACTCATATTACAATACCGGTGAACATAATACCTCCAAATAAAGTTATTGGGTAGCTGCATACCTAAATTTAAACAAAATGTACAGGTGTAGAACTTCATTGACTCTCTGGAAGCCGGACGCAGAACTAGTGGTTCCATGAATAGAATTTTTGCATTGCAGCCAGAGCTCCCCTCCTTTGTCTTCACTAAACTGTTTTGCCACAAAATGCACACTCTACGTCGTTGTCATCTCCCTCGGAATCTGTATCATCGATGTCCATGTCATCGTCAGTATCGATATACGGCTACACCTTCCTCACTGGAAGAGGATGACGGTCGTTTCCGTGGGTTCTTATTTGTCCTTTAATTCTTTTTTTGGAACTTCCTTTTTTTTGGGAAGTTTCGACTGGCCACTCGTTAAAGCCTTTTGGGATTTCGCATCGTAGAAATCAGTCAACTTTTTTTTATGGTGAGCTGGTGATGACAACAGTTTCACCTCCCACCCCCTCCTCCTCCTCTCTTCACTTTATGATTTTAAGTTATCTCTTATCGTTGTTCGTGGAACGTTGAAAAGTTTTGAGGCACCCGTTCATTTCCGTTGCACCTCCTCTACCGCCTTCTTAAAATCTTCAGCTTCACAGGAAGCTCGACGAAGCTTCTTCCCTTTCTTCTCAGACAACTGCGAATTGAGATTAAAGCGATGAGGAAGCATTTCCAGCGCGTTCCTATTTCCGCCTAGTAGGCGAAATTAGGATCTGTTTTGTAGGCGAAATTAGGAACAATGATAACTCTACACACATCATTTGATAAAACCAACTAGGTACGGTTATTCTCTAAATTTAATACACCTGTTGAATCTCCATATCACAAGCTTCAACGTGATTCAAGAGGAAAAATTGAAAAACGAAACTTACCAGGTGTTTCAGTTGCATGACGTTGGGAGAACAGTTCGATCGAAGACCATTAGAAAACAACAACGTTATTCACACATTTTTGGACCACAACAAAATCACGAATCCTAGCGCCCCTACATAGAAAATCCATGAACTTGATGTTACCATCTCAAACCTGTAGAAAACGCTGTTAGGCCCTCCAGAAAGCGAGTAGGAGGAATTAGGAGCCTAGACGGCATTTGGGACACCTACCCTAAGCTTGCTGGACGGTGATTTTTGGTTTATTATTCTCAATAACAACCCTTTGTACTTGTATTATAACTCCTCTCAAACTTTGTCATTTTACGTTACAAGGTTAGCGGATTCAAAATATGCAATCCATCCGCCGTACGTGCCATAAAAATCCTTAGTACTGATGCAAAAATCCGTTCTTTCCCATATGGTTTAGTTGGTGTGGCGTTATCCCGTATGTTGTAAAGGGATTGTAGACAGACACATGTATTTAATGATCAATGTGATTGGTATAATTTTATTGCTGAATTCTTTTGTTCAAGTCATAGAATCTAAGCATGATCATGTTGGAGATGGTAGTGTGTGACTAGCATTTATAAACATTGATGATTATTAATTATGCTGTGATGCTACTGAGACTGGAACACTACATCATATTCATGTACATTCTTCTTGTAGAGTAGGTACATGTAATATCCGTAATAGGTATGTAATAGAGGTTCACTTCTTTGCAGGTGTCCTTTATACACATACTCCCACTTCAATAATAAACACCTACTTCAGAGATCGCACTTGCAACAGATGCCCCTAAATTTCAGCCTCGATCGTAACAATCGCATTTATGCTATGGGCCAAAACTGGTCAAAAACGTGGGTTTTTACTGTCATAGACAAGTGACAAGTGGGGCGTCACTTTCGACGAAAAAATCGATTGGGATTGGTTTGAGATGCGTAGAAATCAATCCACAGCTAATAATGTGCAATTTCTGGACAGGGCGAAAAATAACGCTGCAAATTATTACACAGAAGTTTATTATTTCTGTATTAGGAAATTCTTCTATGCCAATCACTGACTATTAGACGTAACCAGTGATGTCTTACCTTAATTTGACTACTTTCCGCGCCTTATCTTATCCTTTCCACCCTAGATGCCAAGGAAAGAGCTAAATTTATATTTAAGCACGGTAGATCGATGCGGAACGAAATTAGCAATAAGAACCTACCGCTGATCACTGATCTTCACATTGTGTAATTGACTTCTAGATGTCTCAGGTCAGTAGGATGACTTCATCTTAAATATAACTTCTGGAATACCAATCTGCACTAGCCCTTTTGTACTTACTTACGGTCCCTTACTCGAGACCGTGGGTCATTCAATATCCTTTATCATGTTAGGGTTATGCACGTCTAGAGTAGAACAACTGAAATTTAACGAAGTAAAATAAAACACATACCCAAGCTTCACTTGTCCATATTTACATTACGTACGATTTGAATAACCCAATTTCCGAAGGAACTCTTGAAACAGAATTCTACTGCAGCTATATCAGCTAATGCGATCCTCACGTGATACTGGTCGATTTTTATAACGTCGAAGAATTTCCTTTTTTCATTCAATGTTGTTCATTCAATGCTCTTAGGAAGAGTGAACGGATGAACGTAAAGCGGCCGGATCTCATTGAATTCTTGTAAGGCACGTCTATCAATAACCATCATAAATACAATAGTGTTATTTCAAAAATGGAGGAATAATCCCGGAAAAAACTTTTTTTTGTGTGTGTTGTTAACGGGTCATTGTTTACGCATCCCACCTCTCAATTTTCATCCGGTTTCCTTAATGAACTTTTTTTTCTCTTCAATTATCATTTTTAATCTACAAACCCCTAAGGAATATCGAATTCGCTGTTTAGAGAGGGAATCAAGAGTGTTAATTACCGAGCCAAGCTATTATGTTCCAAAGATTTTCTTGGTTCTTTATTGTTTCTCTCGAGCATTCGGTTCAGTTTTAAAATATATTTCAGGAGTCTCAAATTACACTGTAGGCGGGGATAATACTGACAAGCCGTTAGGTTTTCATCCTTCTCATCTGATTCTCCTTTTTTTATCGAGATTATCAAACCTTGGAGTTACAATAAACGTGATATTTTCTATAATGGACCTTTGTAATCGACCGAAAACGATGACGTTTAATGATATGTAGGTTTCAAAAATCGAATTTAAAAAAATTCCGTCCTTCCGCCGTTCAAAACATTTCTTTAAAACTACTGGACCAAAGTATACTAAATTTGGCTAAAAAAATCCAACATCGGTGCGGGGTGCGCCCGTAACCGCAGCATCCTGATCAATTAAACCTGAGGGATCGCAGTTGTTTTTTGTTTGTTTCAGATAGAAATTAGTTCAGTGAATCGAATGAGACCGCTCGTGTTGCTGTACCATCATTCAATGCTCGACATTTGAAAAATCGGTTAGGTAGGCGGGAAGCTTGCAGACCCAATGTTCAAGGGGAATCAAAAGCCGCTACCCATAATCTAAAATTAAGTTGTTCTGGGTTCAGTCATTTTATCCAAGAAAAAAGAGCTTCTCATGGTTTTTTTTTCGAAATGGCACTTAAACACGAGGCGGACTTCATGCATACTTCTGCCAAGTATATTCGAGGAAGGATGATTTGAGGAAGTATTCGAAGTCATTCGATCTTGAAACAACCGTAGCTTTTAAATTTTGTGGGTTAAACGCTAAAATTTGATGCGTGTGAGTTACCAACCATTGCTAATTCGTCGCCACAATCAGTTTGGTTTTCAAAAAGGTGAAATCACTTGTACGGCTGCTTCAGCCTCGGTCAGACGTAGTCTTCAGTCCTTGGAGAATAAAAATGCTACAACTCTATGGCTTTACAATATATGATCTGGTTCCACCTGTTCTTTTGGAAAAGTTGGCTTGCTATGGTTTAGGTCGGGACGCTCCTCCCTTTTTCTCGTCATAAATTGGTGGTTGGGAACAGTCAGTATATTATAATGATGCAGTTCCCTCTCTAATTAGCATTCCTTGTGGTGCAAAGCGCAGGTTTGTGCTGGCACCTTTCTTTTTGTGCTGTTCATCAATCATTTGGCATATCAATTTGACGAAGGCAATGTCTCTTCGCTGATGACATCAAGACTGACACTCTTTACAGTGTTGTCCCTGGCGATGATAAAGTTGTTGAGCAGTCGGGTTCATGGAATCCCACGGTACTGAATGAAGGCAAGACCATTAGACTTCCAACTGAGTGAGAAAATCAAGCAGCATGTTACCTACTTGCGATTAATGATTGATAATTATTGTCATGGCACATCCACGTCGAACATGTTGTTCTCAAGCTCGCTTCCAAGACATGTGCTTCGTTTTTTTGCCATCTTCATTATCTCCAGCCACTCTCCGCTCCGTATACAAGTACGTTGCTTGTCTTGCCAGTAGAGATGCATGTAGCTCTGGTCAAAATTCTATCACGCTGCTATGGTCTTTAAGCTTAAAAAAACCCAGTCGGGATTATGAGAAGGTTTAATTAGGACCAGAGTTGCAAAACCCATTTTAGGAGTCTTGGGATTCCGACCAACTCATTACCTATGTTTTGACTCCTCTCCCGTTCAGTAGGTAGGGCACGGACTCAATATCAAGAGGGCATCTAATAATAGTTTACGCCCTCCTGTGGATCGACCTAGATGAATGATCCAATACAGTCGGGGACACGCCTTTTCGATTGCCTCCCACAATGGATTCAGACGACCGATTGAAACGTTCAGAACGACAATGAAAAAGGCCTTGAATAAAATTGAATGTACGACATTCCTAGTTTTTTAAAATGTGATCTGGAGTGATTGTTCTACACCTTAGTTAATTTAATATGCACTCTGCAGTACCTCGCTCAGGCCTTTACAGAGAAAGTATCTATATATCTATCTAAAGAGTGGCTAATGAGCTAGAACGCTTGCCTGCCGAAAAACCAAGTTGTACGGTTGGTGCCATACGATTGTACTCTCCACAGCGCCGTCTCTCAAGCTCCAATTGAGTTAAGTTGAACAAGCGGAAACATACTCTCTATTTTAATTTCATCCTGTTGAATTTCAGTTGGATTCCAACTTAAGTGCGAGTGTGCCTAGAAAGCTCTATTGCGGGTTTTGATAAACTACTATTCTGGTCGCCCGATGATCCCTGTTGGAGGGCTATCTTATGCAGAAATAGTAAACATTTGTGCAGTAATTTGCACCGTTTCGCCCAAATTTGAGGATTTATTTAAGGAAAGGGAGGGAAGGGTTTAAATTACTGCGCTCGCGGCGGTAAGTAGGAGAAAAATGAGGTAACCATTACCTTTTTATTAGACTGGACAGAAATGAAGCACAAGAAAAGCCGCCAACCACACTCTTCCAATTCAACCTGTTCCCGAAATATAATTTTTCGTTTTTTTCTAGAAAATCATGTTTTGTGCCGTACAAATACATATTTCTCCGCTAGAAAACGAAGCTTTCAAAATGTGACAACATTTCCTGATTTATCTTTAAATTTCCTACATGCCTAGTATAATTCATGATCGAAACTAACATCGGAGGACCCAAATTACACGATTTAGTTTCCAAAAACACTTGAAGTTTAACTTTATTCCAATCAAAAACGTGCTGGAAGGCGTCAATCGTACGGAAAACCTTCAAATTTAATCAGCCTTCCAGTGATACGATCGACTTAGCGATTCCGTTCTGATTTCTTGGTGAAATCCCGGTTTAAAGCCGAAAAAACGTTGGTCACCTTCTAAAAGGGTAAACGAGGAATGTTAGGGCTAAAATGATAGTGAAATACAATCGAGAGGATTATAAATCCGGTAAATTATTTCTAAAATGTGAAATGATTTATAAAAACAATACCAAAAATTATTCTACTATCTTGGTAAAGTACACGGTAAAGTATTGTACCCTCAACTAGTAGTACCAAAAGCCACAAGTTTTTTCGCCTAAGATTGGAATTTATTCTCGAAATCGATAGGGAATCACATGACACCAGTCATAATTATGAATGAAAATTTGAAATTTTTTTTTCGGTAATAAATAACGATTGTATGTGGGGGGAGGGGGTTGCTTTGTGTCTCACCCTGGTCAGGGAGGAAAGGCTGGTCACGGGGAGGGGGGGAGTCAAAAGGAGTTTTGAGTAGATTAAACCCGCACGACCGCTCGGTCTTGAAGGGGGGGTTGGTCTCGCGCCGTGTTCAATTGACCCCTCAACGTGCACGAGCACGGCGCGAGACCAACCCCCCCTTCAAGACCGAGCGGTCGTGCGGGTTTAATCTACCCAAAACTTATTTTGACTCCCCCCTCCCCGCGACCATCCTTTCCTCCCTGAGCGGGGTGTGACACAAAACAACGCCCTCCTCCCACCTTCAACGGGTATTTATTACAAAAAAATCACCATATTTTCTTTTTCAAGTTTACCAAGGATTTTAAGTATGACCAAGCACGTGCACGTGTCCAATTGTGAACAATGCTTATTGCTCATCAAATCGAAATCCCTATTATAGACTCCGGAATCGGATTCTACGCTCGAATTTTTTTCTCCAGATTTGATCCCTCAACCGATGTTCTAGATCTCGCTCTCTAGCGAGAGCTCAAAGATACATTTAAAACAATGAAACTTGATGTGCTACACTTTGACTTTGCTGACGTTTATGTTTGGGGTCACCATGAATAGAATGAAGTTGTACTTCGCGCAGGCGTGGTGGTTATATTAAAAATTCTCGAAAAAAAAACATGTCGATTCGAAAGGAAATAGTTTTTGTCTCCAAATCACGATTTTAGCAGGGGTGCACAACCTTCTGGTTCAGCATCAGCAGCTCGCATTGCGGGCGATTGGGACATCAAATTTTCATGAGATCAAGCGTAAAAAGCGAATCTGAAATATAAATTCCGTTATCACTTCCACTCTTTCTGCTGAACATTGTGTTCGTTTTCAATAATGTAATTTTTTTTCCGAGTTGTGTTCGTTTTGAAGACAGAAGAATGAGCTGAAGCGTTGAATTTAATTATAGAAAGCTATTTTTCAAAAAGAGAATCTACTAGTTGTAGACATTATTCAAAAATATTGAATTACCTCGGACAACCTCAAAACAATACAATAGATCGCCGAACCCTTAGTTCAATTTTCAATTTCCTTTTTTCTTAGTTGTACTTCTTTTACTAATTGTTCCTAATTATAAGAAAAGTTCCTTATAAGTACTTATAAAGTCATCAACCATTATTTTACTTAAGCGAAACTTTATTTAGTAATCATCAAACTTAAATGAACGATTAATTCTTTCTCTTACAATTTATACTTCCTTTTCCCAATTTCAGCTCTTTGACAGTAATGTTCCAGCTTTCGCGTTTAGTTACAATCGATCCAGCGGCCACACCAAAAACTGGGTGATTTGCCTATAATTTTTTCTGCGATAGAAGGTTTTTCCCCCAAAATCGGCCATTTGGCCACACCGTGCGCCGTCCCGGCTATAAAAGGCCTTTGAATTGATGCAAAACATAGGTACTTCGTTCATGGATTCCGCTTTTGGGTGGTTCAAAAATAATAAACATCAGTGAAATCATTTACAGCGTTCTTCCTTCTAAAATACGCTGTTCTTTCGTAGGTACTTTTGCCTTTTTACCTTCCGTGAAATCGTCACTTTTTCCTTCCCCGGAATGATCAACTTTTCACTCAAATCACGGTTGATTCAGCTTTCTTGCTCATTTCAAGAATTCGTCAGATATAAATGCAATTCACAGGCGACCTTCTAATGTTGAAATTTCTTTCGAAATTTCATCGAAAGTGGATTCAATCAGTAAATGTTATGTTGGGGACTATAGTGATTCATTTTTGCAATTTGTAGTTGCTAATTTTATGTGTGTTACTAAATCAGTTTCAATATAGAAGAGATTCCTTCAGTTCTATTCTCACTTCTTTGCGTCCCACCTCGCTCCTGTGCCATCTTCATTTTCGATGGTAGTATCATGAAAACAAGAAGTTTCTCAAGCGAGATTTCGGCGTATTATAGTAGCTATATGATGGGGTGGTTTTTCCAGAGTATAATGATGGCGTGTTTTTCCGGAGTATAATGATGGGGTGTTTTTCCGGAGTATGATGGGGTGTTTTTCCGGAGTATAATGATGGGGTGTTTTCCCGGAGTATATTAATGGGGTTTTTCTCCGGTGTATAATGATGGGGTGGTTTTTCTGGTCCCATCCACTTTAGCGAGGTCACTCCAAAAAACCTCTATATACATAGTTTTCCAAATAAAGAGCCCTTTTCCCTAGACCAGTAGTAAGTATTTCTAGCCTATGTTGAAAGTGCAGACGCTACCCTGATTGAATAGCCCTATTGTACCATGTTAAATTATTTCTAGCCCTATTGTAAGAGCGATATCGAGCGGGTGCCTCTGATTGAAGAACCATTTTTCTAGCCCAGTTTATCCATCGACATCCCAGCCACTGAATAATCAGATTTTGGTATATGGCTCATCTTTGTTAACCATTTTAGCGGCACATACCCCTAACTCTTAGTTGAACTGAGGGAGATATGGTACCCAAAGGTTTCTGGAACTATGCCATCTGCGCGCCAGGTTAACGTACTGGTCGCTACACTGTCTGGGGAACGAGATTCAACCGAAGTTGGATCTTTACAGATATATTGTACCTACTGAGCTGGATTAAGGATTCAAATCATGGATACCCACGTGAAAAGCGGGGAATAACTGCTAGATTTTCTAATTTTATGCGAAGTGCAACACTAAAAAATATTTGTTTTTCCCCAATTAGTTTTTGATATTTTTTCACTTGCAGTCTCTTTAGGGGTCGTTGTGTAGCTTCGTAGCTTAGGTGAGAATTAGAAGTTAGGTAGAAACGGACTGTGTCATGAAATCAAAATTGAGGAGGTTGCATCGCAAAAACTACTATATCCACTTCAGTGAGTTTTTCAGGAAACGCAAAAATCTGTAACACATAAATTTTAGAGCATATGTTCACACTTTTTGTTTAATTGACCATTTTTTTCTCCTCTATTGTGTGGCAAAACATTTAGATAGTCGGTGGAAAATGTGATTATTCACGTCAAATATTGAATTTGTGAACCATGGACAATGTGCGTTTTACTTGGAACAAACCTCAACTGTTTAGTACTTTTTGGTTGAAAACTCGATTTCCATCGCCCATTTTCAATGGATAGAGCACGTTTTGAGATGAAACGACTTCATTTTATTTAAGAAACTGTCCCTCTAACCCGTGACCTACCATTTGTTCGAAATTGAAAAAAAAAGTGGCGTTCAGTACTTTTTGCGATGCAACCCCCTCCATTGTTAATGATGATCTAAACATAGAATACAGGTATGCATTTCAATTTTGGACACAACTTTTAATTTGAAAGTGATCATTATGCATTCGCTACCAATAGGTAGCTAGCTAACAATATAGCGTTGGGATGTTGAACGGAAAATGTGGCCTTAAACACCATGAACCACTAGTTATCGTGCAAAAAAATGCTACTCGTAATACCTACCGCTCTATCCTGTGATTAATTATTTTTGATGTTCCAATAATTCCAGTAAATGAAGAATTTTAGCTTCATTCAGCTTAATTATATGATTAAACTTGTACATATTTGATTGATGTAATTGTGTGTGCGATTATGGTTATTCCGAACGGGACCGAGCTTCTAGTAACCTGATTAATAATTTATTGCCCACGGCTTTGGAATAATCGATGACAACTCATAGGGTTCGCGAGATCAATATACAATAATACTGTTAGGTTACTTACCTGAACCCTTGGGAGAGTGACTCAGGTCAGTTATTCAACTCCGCACCGAACTGAACTTCCGATTCCACGAACAATAACCCTGACTCGTCATATGGCATGCTTGAAGAAAAAAATCGATCAATCTTGATCAATGTTGCATTAGAATTGTGAGTGATGGGGGTTAAGAGATGAGAGGGTTGTTACGGCGCAAATGATGCCGTAATTCTTCAGTTAGGTACCTGGCCAAATTCGGACATATCTGCTATGACGTGACTGTAGTGTTACAAAAACAATGGCAAATGCCGTGTTTTTGGGACTGCTAGGTCATATGAGGAAAATGTTGCACTGTGGCAAAACGGGTGACACTCCTTTTCTTTGGAATATATCAATCTCTTATAATTTTCAGGACATATAAGATTCGGATTCAACGACGTTTCTGCAATCCAGTTTTGAGAGGCATTAATCCAGCATTTTGATTTGTAGAAGCAAAGATTTTTCAGCTGCTTTTGGTTCATTGTTTTCAATAATAAGCCCTTTGTAATCGTATAGAAAGAATTTTTAATGAACCCCACTCTTCAAACTTTGTCACTTTACTGTTCAAGGTGAGTAGATTCAAAATCTGCATTGTCCGTTCGGCGTACAGACCATAAAAGGCCTTAGAATTGATCTTTGATTGGTAGATGATTGTAATGAATCTGAGGCCTGATCTACGTAAAAAACGAAAATAATATTGACTACTCTTCACTACTATCCATGCCATAATTGGTTCATATGGTATGAAGAAAACATTGCATATCTCTCAGCCAAGATTGTCGAACAGTCTGTGAGGCTGTGTCATTCCGAGATATTCTGGGAGGAGAATTTTCCAAGGAATACGAGTTTTAGCAAACAGAATGAGAAAACGTTGCCCAACCTCCTGATGCCATGAAAAGTGCTCTACACTCTCCCGGTATTCTAGTTCTTTGACCTATAAAAATATTCTAATTTCCGAGACTTTCGATTTTTTTATTTTTTGCCAGCTTTTGGGGGGTTTCAGAATCACACTGTGAGGAACATAAAAGG
Source organism: Creontiades dilutus (assembly GCA_031894815.1). NCBI lineage: Eukaryota > Metazoa > Arthropoda > Insecta > Hemiptera > Miridae > Creontiades > Creontiades dilutus. Next base: position 657,102 of record JAVIWC010000496.1, on the reverse strand, counting down.
CGTTAATATTCATGTAAAAAATCGGTACTTGAGGTCTAGCAGGTCCTTCTTCATCGCCTCACACGCACAGATGCTTTGGGCCGAAATTGGTAAACAAAAACGTGGTTTTTCAATCAATTTCTCAGCCGATTTCCCTGCTTGTTTGGTTTATAGTAATGTTTATTCGCTTGATTAGCATACTTAATACTTACAAATATGTTTTTCCCGTAAGTTCAACGAACACTTGGCCCATATACTGGAGTGGTGTATCAACCGTGATATGGCTATCAATGTGGTCAGAAGCAAACCAGGGTTTTACGTATTGCCGAACTTGGAACCAACAAGCGTTGTTGCCTTAGCGCACGACAGGTGAATAGGGATTTAACATCTCGGTGCTGTGAACCGATATCCAGTAGGCTTGTGACGGATACCCGCAAGAAAGTCGTCAAAGAGCTTTATCAATTGAGAGGAGTAGCGTTTGATTTCCCGTTCCACTTTAAAGCCCACACTCTAAATATGCCCCGTTGTCTCTTTGTGATTTAGGCAGTGATCAAACTATCTAACATCAGACTACCATTTGTTATAACAGATGTTATTGAAAGGTCATGTATAATGAAGGGTTTATAAAATTAATAGTATATATTTAACTAATTTAAATATCAATCCATTAAAAAACTACTCTCTACCTCGGAAGTTTTTGAGACCTCTATTTTTTTGTAGAATAATCCTTAAATATAATCACTTAGTATAGACACGTCAAGAAGCCGAGATTACTGGTAAACCATGGATCGATGTTGGATTCTTGAGCCTGGAGTTTCGGAGAAGAACAGCTGTGGATTTCTGTTTTATTTTAATTTCGAAATTTACCTACGTATCGTGCAACGTAAACCAACAGTTATAGAGCCAACCAATTTTTTTGATTGATTATAAACGTTTATGATTATAAATAATAAAAAAATAGGAGTAAGCAAGATAGATATGTAATTAAATTACTTGTTCGTGAGGGTGGCCACTTGCTTGGGTTGTACAAAAATGCTCACAGAGAGAAATATAATTACGCTTAAAATGTTTATTATTATTATTTTTTAATCAGTACCTATTGGAAATTCTATTTAGTGGAAAATCGATTTCGAAGAATTATTCATATATATTATTTCAATAAAATTATTTTTAGACCTTGAAATCGGCTGAAAATCCCCTTACATCACCTTCTCGAGCTTATATGATAGAATCATGCATTTATTTTATATTGTGGTGATTCATTGTAGAAAATCGCTGCTAGTAAAAAAAACCCATTTATTAGGTCACAAAAAGAAAAAAAAGGAGTGAAAAAGTGATGAGGCTAAGTAGTGAACGTCATAACTGTGGCGGTAGGAGGGAATGACGCGCGGGAGCCATCGGGCGACGCATCACCTGACAGCGGCGGACCCTTATCCCGCCATTCAGTCGCTGAGCTTAAAGATGTGACGTATTAACTGGAACTGTTCCGTGGAACGTAAAACAGAAGTGGAACAGCTTGGAACAATGACAATTGTTTCCTCGATATCAGTTCTACTAGGAACGAACAAAGTTCTACCTCTCTGCTACAAAACTATTTGGAACCAGACTCAATCATTTGCTGTCTGTTTATACGAGTACAAAATGTTTACTGTTGAAACGCTTAATACCTGTGTTTATATTGAAGAGGTTGTATATGCTAGCGTCATTATTGCTAAAATAAAAAAAATGGTTGTTATTTTCCAACGGCAGCATCATGATAAAAATGAAAAATTTTAGGCTCAACAGAAGTAGGCGAAAAGTCGGTGAAATCTCTACCGATGGAGTTGGTGTCATTTTCAACTTTCAATGCGATACCTGTACACAATCCATGTAGCATCTATGTCCCTTAATGATGGTTTGTGCCACTAGAATAATGGTTTTTCCCCAGACTGCTCCAAGTGAGTGAGAGCTACAGTACTTCGTGGTATATAGCACGTGTATTTCGTGTCATATTGTAGAATGAATATTGTCCTCACACACTGTGAGTAACTGTTTGGTGGGGTGATTGTTCATTAGTGATATTTAAACATGATTCTACGAAATCAAGTATTGTGGCATTGACCCTCATCCGAGTTATTTTTTTGGCGAACGCACACCGTGAACGCGAACAGTACCTAGTTTAAACCAACTTACAAAATTAAACGACGCTAACGTTCGAAACTCATGTGTTACCCCTGTCCGTTAAACGGGTTTGGCGTGTCCAAGGGAGTACTCGTACATGGAGCGAACTATTGCTGCTTTTAGTGTATATTTTACTGTGAAATCTTGAAGTCCGGCGAATGTTAGGATTTTCCAGAAAATTTTAGCATTTTGGAGCAGCATTGGTAGAAGCCCAGCGTTGGCTCTCAAATCGGACTTTTTGCAGTAAGAATTGGGATTTTTTCAAGACCCTGGCTATCATTTCAATAAAAGGGCTTGTTTCCGACTTTACCAACTGATTTTGGTAACAGTTAACATTAATCAGCTGTTACCTATTTATTACGAACTTATTAGCAATTGATGAAAAATCTTAAACCTTTTAGAATTGATAGTGATTGATGCTTCGTTCATTTAGACGGCAACGCACCTTCATCTGACCTTTTACTGTTTAGTTTCAGCAAAGGAAACTAACTTGGAATAAATCATGCAAATTGATTTTGAAGTAGGATAATTGTGTTTGTGTGATGAAGGAGATCGCTGGTGTTGTTTGGAAGTTTTGATTTCGAGGCTTTGTTAATATATACATAAGCTTTGATTTGAATTTGATTCTTTGATTTAGTCCAGGTTTTTGGGGGTCTTGGATACTGTGGGGCTGACGGTCATTGCAGATTTGGAATCTACGAACATCCAAACGCAGAATCAAAAACACTGATTGAGAATATTCATAATTTGTGCTGTACGATTATAAAGGCGTATCAATATAATAAACCAAAAGTCTAAGGTGAATTTTGTTTGAAGATAAGCTGCAGAATCGTTCCTTGCAATTATGTGAACCAAACTTGAAATAAATTTAATACTGACATCTCTAGAACAGAATGGAATTAAACCAATTCATCCAATGTAAATTCGTTTCGTGATTTCCTCGTGAATCTTTACTGATTATCCATTATTGTTGTTTTTGAGGGTGGTGAAACCGAAAATGATAGCCTCCGTTTTTGTTTATACAAATAAGACCTTTCTTCCCCAGTTCTTAGTTTTGGACCGTTCTTTGCACTGAATTTTGCTGTAAATTCAAAGTGAATTCCGAATAAGGTACTCAATTTTTGTCGGATCCTTTTGAAATAATCAAAAATTTCAAAAAACTGAACAAGTATGTTAAAATCTCATTTTTTTGCCTCATCTAGTTTTTTTTTGTTTCTGGTAAGAAATCGTAGGTGAAATTTTCATCAGACCTCTTCCTCGTCAACCCGCTTTAAATCCAACATCAACTTTCACTTTCTCCATGGCCATTTTCAAAAAAATTACCTGACAACCTGAGAGATCAACGCGAGGAACAGGGTGAATGTGTTCACCAAGATGTGGAAGTAATACAAGAACAGTATAGGTCCTTAAAATGGAGTAGTACGTTTCGAACTAAATACGTGTAGTTGTCACTCATTTGATTGCCGAAGAAATTCTGAGCAACCGAAAGTAAAACCGTCCAGGCAGTATCCGTCCAAATCGTTCATAGAGTTAATGAAGTTAGTGCCACTAACGAGCTGACAGATTTGTACAAGAAGTCAAACTAATAGAAGAACGGTATCCAGGACGATAGGACAAGCACCTGATGAGAAACTATTGTTGGAACATACAAAGAGAAGACAATAACATGAAACATCGAAGATCATCAACCAGAGCCTGTTTTGATCCTCAATCATTTAAATTTTTTTATTCATATCATTCTACATCAAAAAATAAATTTGTATGGGTGCCAACTTGATCTTCTCCACGAACAATATACTCGTATTTCTGTTGTACAGTGTGTCCAATTACCACATTGTTCAGCCAATCTAATCCCCTAGAAATTTTAGTTCTTATAAACGTTTAGGTTGACTTCCTTCTTAAGGTAGTACCACTTCGCCAATTTTTAGTTGTCAAACTCTGAAAAATCGTAGCTCCCTCAGTTTCAATATATGAGAATCGTGATTTTTTTAATGGTTTATGAAGGTTTTATATCAAAGTTGTGAACAAATTCGAAATCTGCATTGAATTTTCCATACGATGATCGTCTTTTGATAAAGTTTCGCTGAAGTAGGGAATTACTGCAAAATTGGGTGAAAAGAACGGTGCGCGAAAATTTCCAAAAAAGGCATTATCACATTGCACTACATTTTGTTTGGAAAAAAAAAAGAAGAAAGTGTAACGTAGTGGGGGAACTGGAACGTGGAACCGATTCAGTGCTGAACGGTTCCGAGTTTTCCGCGGAACGTCGCCCCTGAGGGGGACCTTATTGACCTGCCGCGGCAAGAGAACTCTGAGGGCGCCAGCCCGAACCAACCCGCCGCCCTGCGCCTCCTATCACTAACCCCCGCCTTCGGGCCAGTCCACCCTCTTCTCTCCTAGCATGATCAGTTTATCGCGCTGAAGAACAACAAAATAAGTTTTATTTTATTTTTTTCGTTACACCCTTCTCTCCGTTTCGGAGGATTTTCCCGGAGTTTTTTTCGTTCCTTTTTCTCGGGTTTTCCGTTCGTCGTTTCCCTTCCGCGAGTTCCGGGTATGCGATCGGGGTCCGACGCCTGGATATGCCGGCGCCGCGGTTCCTGGTGATCGGAGCTCCGATACATCGCCTTCCGGACAACCTCGCTCCGCTGATATGATGCCCTCATCTCTCCACGGCCCCCCGCAACAACTCTACCATCTACATTTCTCCACCAGCCATGTAAGGATCCAAACCATTCAACCCCAAATCTACTACCCCTAAACAAAAAAAAACCTCCCCCAAATCCTTTTCCAAAACAAACACTCGGGGACAACCACCTTCCAAGTTTCCAAAAATAACGTTCTCAATCGGTATTTGTGCTCTAAATAGAACTCTGCCCTTCCTAACCGAGATATGGACTTGATGGGACAGCTAATCCATCATCGTTAATCTAACTACATCATATAACTTCATAACCTACTGTCAGTCACCATTCTCTTCATCTATTTTTGGTAGATCTTGGTTGATATCACCATACGATGGTCCGTAAATATCGATGAAAAGATGAGGAAACATGGACTTGTGAAAAAAAATCACTATGGAAGTTTCATAGCTATGGTCCATAACAGTGATTTAGATGCATCGGTTTCGATATGTTATTTGATGGTGGTTAATTGTGTATTTATTTGATGGTTTTTGGTGTTAAATGTTGATTTGGTCGGGTTTGGAGGGTTTGGGATTCATCAAGCGAATGTAGGTCAGGCGCCTGGGATCGTGACCCAATAACAGAGGCGGAGAGAAGCGAGGAAAATAAAGTAAGATCTTCCATGTCGGGGCCGATGCTATTAGGGTCTCCCCCCTCCTGGCGCGACGGCCTGTCACCGTCAGGCCATTTTCCGCTAAGGCCGCCTCTCCATTAAAAAAAAAGGGAAAACTGGCCTTTATCTCTGGCGGAGGGACCCGTTTTTAATGAAGCGGCTGTGAATGATGCGTGGTGGGCGGCACGCTGAAAAAGAGGGGGTTAAGGGAGGGTTAGGCGGGAAAACCAGATAAGGAGGGAGATTAGGTAACAGAAAATCAGTCACGCTCCGCGATCTAACCCCGAGTTATCGGTCACTTGCCGACGTCGGCTCGTCGGACGTCGTCGCCTCGAGCGGGGTGATCGCCAAAAACGGCTCGTAACGTCGTTGGACGAGTTACTTCCATAATCGTCCTCTTCGCTGTGATAGCACTTATGAGGTCAGTTATCAATTCCTGGGCGATAGCTATGTACAGTAAACAGTTTCGTGAATCATTATGAACATTTTTTTACTCTGACAGTGGTTTGGTGATAAACAGCAATATCTATACAGGTTTCAATTAACTCTAACTAGAGTTCAAATAAACTAAGTTCCCTCTCATTTATCAGCTACTCGTATTCAACAGTTCTCATACAACAGTATCAAGGTAGAATTTTCAGTGGTTCAATAATCAACTTCATCAAAATTCAACTAGAGTTCGTCCTACACTCGAAGACGCTCCATTTATCAGTCCCTGGGCTATTTGTAACGTACAGTTAACAATTTCGTACAGCAGAGTTACCATTTTCTGATTGAGACATGGTTTGGTGATAAACATCAATATCTAAACAGGTTTTCTTGACTCTATTTAAACTAAATTCGCTCTCGCTTTACTTCCTTCATATATCAGCTACTTATATTCAACAGTTTAGATACATCAGTACCAACCTAGCATACAATTTTCAGTTAGCCAATAGTTAACTTCATTCAAATTCAACTAGATTTTATTAAATAACTTACACTGCTGTCGAGGATACGCCATTTATCAGCCCTTAGGCTATCACTAACGTACAGTTAACAGGTTCGTATATCAGGATCACAATTTTTCGATTCAGACAGTGGTTTGACGGTTAGAATCTGAAACTATCCAAGTTTTCCCGACTACAGTTTGGACGAGTAACTACCACAACCTTCCTCTCAACTGTGAAGGCTTTTCACTTCTGTGAGGTCACATAGTTATTGTAGTTCAGACAGTGGTTTGGTGATAAACTCCAGCCGTTTCAACGTTTATCTGCTGCTTATAATCAACAGTTACATATAAAATTCAGTAAGAGACAATGGTTAACTTCCTAAATATTTGACGATACACAATTTGCCAGATTTTATGAACTTAATCTCAATTAGCCGTGGCTATCAGTAAGTAAAGCTTAAGATTAAGTAGGTATCTTCTTCCGTTATCGAAGCTTAATCTCGACGTCTTCAGTGATAAGCACGCAGAACCCATTTAGTCCATCAACTACGTCCATTTTACAGATACGTACACCAATATCCTACTTACCAGATATAAAACCACCATTGATGGACAGTTCCTACGTGCCGATACGTTTCTTTCTAACATTTATCTAGATTTTACCAGATTAAACACAAGTACCTACTTCCGTTATCAGCTATCAGGACTTAATCTACTTAATGTCGATGACATTAATTATCATGACGTCATTGTTCTCAAATGATTCGTTTAATGAGAAAAGGTATCGTAGTTGTAGAACTTTTCAAATTGAATTGGGACGTAATGAGTTTTTGTAACGAATCCAACGATTTGAGAACGAGCACCTCTAGGATCAAGTTTTTGAAAATATTCACGAATATTTATGATTCACATGGTTATTTAGGGGTCTAATGGGTTATTTATTTATTTTTTTAACATAGGAAAGCACTATATCATGAGGAAAAACTCACCCATAATTATGAAATAACGTAAAAAAGGAAATATACCATTAACATGATTTATAAATAAAAATATGAAAGGGGAAATTTAAAAGAGACAACACAACGATGTCAAAAAAACTGGCCCTTTGCACTTCCTCTTGACAGAACATCAACACATGAGAGATGGCAAATCAACCTTGAAAAAATAAACCGGTTAAACTAAATAAATAAAATAAACTGTCTACAATTTTTGGATCCAATGAAATAGCTTCATTTTCTATGAAAATTCGCTACGAATATGTGTCAATGGATTCCAAAGTCATGTGAGACCTCACTGTGCATGCACCTAACCTCATCTTTTAAATCGTATGACGGCCTAAGGGGGTGACATGATTAGAGTGGAGTTCTTAAAAAAAGAACCATAAAGCCATACAGAGCTACTGGACTAATAAACCAAAGCGGTGATTAGTGAATGCAGGTGCATTGCCGCTGGCTAGGCAAAAACTGCACGACCCAGCGGTCTTGATGGTATGGTATAACCAGTGCGCCGTGCGTTTGAATCAATTGAACTACAACTAACTACGTAAAGCGCTCGGAAGTGCGGGGTGTTGAGCAGCTCTCGTATGCATCGGTGAAGATTGTCGAAATTTAGTTTTGAAAACATCGATTTCCTGATGTTTTTCCGAAATCGATTGGAAATTCTGATTTCCCGGAAGATGGGCACAATCGCCATTTCTTTTTATTGTCAATTTCAACACAAGCTATCTTAAACATTGCAATATCATCATGAATTATCACGAATGATGGTGAGGAAATGATAATATATGATCCACGACGGTGAAATAAATGATCGTATGTGAGAAATGCAAAAAAATTCGCCCTTAGGATCATGGTGGTTGATATGACACAAATATCAGTTAGGATTTTCTACCTTGGAACTGCAGCATTGTGCTCAAATTTTAAAGCAGTTTAACATAAGCCTCCCTCTTCCCTCTTGGGATCATGATGGTTCATTTGAGTTATTTCTTACCAATACTCATACTGCAGCTAGGATCTTTTAAAATAGGTGCCTAGCTAGAGAAAAACAAATGTTAGTTAGGATTCTGTATCTTAGAGGTGCAGTACAGAGCTGACGTTTTAACTCAGTTTAACTATAACAAGATACGATAATCGATGAAAATTCTGTCATATTATCATTATGGTTGACATGAGTTCTCATACCGTCAAACATACTTTAGCTGGGATTAATTTCCTCGACTTCGAAGAGTTGGTTTTACGGGGTCGAAGTTGCTGAAGTAGGTTCACATGCGTAGGTTGCGGTGGTTGGACGGTTGGCTGAACACGGTCCTCCTCTCATCACCGCCGTTACGGCGGCAACTCATTTCTGATTGTTCGCCGAACCAAACTTCCTGAATCTCACCGATCAGTTTGATTCTCAACGATGAGCTTCATTATAATCAGATAATTTGTAACAACATAAACGACTAACTAGCTCAGTTTTCGTCAGATGTTGACGACATTTTCGGGAACCTCAGAATTAAGGCTGTGGAATCTCCCCCTTTTAACCCAGGTGAGGTAGGGGATTCGTGGGTACAGGAGTTACATTTTACACGTCCACGTTGGGTACTACTACTACTTAGGCAGCGTTGTAAACTGTTACAAAAATAAGTACGTAACAACCAGTGGAACGTCAAGAAAATGTGGTATATATTTCATGCATCCAGGGACGTCTCCATACATATAAAGATGCATATATAGTTTTGCAATTTCAAACCAAATTGTTAATCGAACTAAACAAACAAAAAAAACTAGAAATTTTACTGCAAATGATAGTAGGTATGAGCAGCGCTTGAATGGATCGGCGACTACATGCCCAAATTCCGGCATTGAATTCATAACTTCTGAGGTTTGTCGCACAAGAGAGGTTTGTTGGGAAACAAATCGGGATATAAAAAATTGTTGAAAACAGTTTAGATATACCGATTCAACCCCGCCATTCAACCCCCAATTCACTCGGATTGGAATATGTCCCGAAAAGCGTGGATTTTACATTGGGATTCGCGTTTTTCCCTCAAAATCTACTTTGGCATTGGATTTTATGCATCTGGATGCGATGGGAGAATTCCCATACTTGGGGGCTTGAGGCTCGTCGGTTATTGACAAATGCAGTATTTCGGTGAACATATTGGACGTTCTAGTTAATTTTGAAGTTTTGTAGCAAGTCTGTACGGATCACATGCCTATAGTTTTGACTATCGAGGGGGGGGGGGGGGGGCAGCGTGGACGATGTTGGTACAACTATGAACTTTCTCCCCAGGGTAAACTGGCGTAATGTTCAAAAGAAATTATACAATGACAGGCTAAAGAAGTTGTTTTCTGGGTATCACGAAGTTGCAGATATAGATTTAAAGGTGGGTGTCATAATTGACTGTATTGGGAAGGCCGCTGGTTCCCAGCGCCCAGCTGGTTCCTTGGCCTTCCGAAGGCGGCTGGTTGAATTAGTGGAGCAGTGAGCGATGAGGAGTCCTTCAAGCCTTTCGCTAAAAAGCCATGGTTTGATCGTAAGTGTTTGCGCATGAGGGGTAGGTCCTTCGCTCTTTTGAATTGGTATAAGGGTAGTGGTTCCGATATCCTCAAACAATTCCACCTAGCTGTAAACAGATCTCTTGGACAATTGGGTGTTCACAAAGGAAACAAAATGTTATCGGGATGTAGGTCAACGTTCGGAAAGCGTCACAAATTCTAAAGAATATTGGACCATCCATTGGGTGACGGTGATAAAGAATAAGAGCTTGGTTATTGACACTCGCATTGATGGCTCGGCCTGGTTGGAAAATTGTAGATCTTTGCTGATCCCTTCTATGGGTATACTTACCATTGAGTCTGTTGATTGTGTTGCAGAATTTGAATAAAACCTTTGGAATTGTATATCTTACGTATGTCTTTAATGAGGCCAAAGAGAATAAGGCTTCTGGTCCAGATCAAATTCCCTATGAATTTTTTAAGGGCATGGATGATGGATGCTTACTAATTTTGTAATTTTTTTCAATGAAGCGTTTAATAGTGTTAATGCACCCAGAGGTTTCGGTCAGTCCATTATCTACCCGGTATGTAAAAAGGAATCTAAAAATGTTCTTAATGATAATAGAGGAATCTCCTTTATGAATACGTTGTCTAATTTATATGCTGGGGTCTTATTGGAGAGACTAACAAAGTGGATGGAAGACAAGCATGTTCCTAATGAGTTTCAGGGTGTAGACGTAATTATTCTACCATTGATAATGTTTTTGATCTGACTAGTTAGGTTCATATAAAGTTATAAAGTTTATATAGTAAGGAATTATAATGTTGACGCTTTCAAAAAAAAAAAAAAAAAAAAAAAAAATAGATTCCGTGTCGAGATGAATTGATTAAACTCAAAACTTCTGAGATTTGTTGCACAATAGAGGTTTATTGAAAACAATTGTTGAAAACAGTGTAGATATATCGATTTATCACTATAGATTTATCACACTGATCTGAAATGTGTTTTGAAAAACGAGGGTTTTACGGTGAGATTCACGTTTTTCACTCAACATTTACTTCGACATTTGATTTTATGCATAACCGAATGGTGACCCTCTCCACTTAGCAAATAAGTTGTCAAGTCTCCCATTGTCAAAAGTTCTGAATCAAAACGTGAACAATTTAATTAATTATATTCATCATGTTAAGTGTCACTTTATTTACACCGTTATTTTCGAGTAACTAGTTATCCAGCTATCGCTTTCCAACAGTAACCTGTCATAATAACCGGTTATTTTGGTAACACGTTACTCACTTCCATCAGCATTGGAATGATGAAAAGTAGATTCAACAAAACAAAAAATCTAAAAAGTCATTCCTTCGTTCTGTTCTTCAAACAAACGCGACCCGAACGGAAATTTCCTGACTGAGAACGAACACAATGCCCAGTTCTCACAGTCGATAGGGAACTGAGGAAAGTTACCAGTAGGAGGAGAGAACGTGATAACAGACTTGAGTTGGTCTCGCGAAAATGACAGTGTCAACAAAAGATGCACCAGTCGCGCATCTGCTTTGTTTGCCGCGACTTCAACAATTAACTGTGGCCCAACGTGGACGAACTAGATCTGAAATGTATCGTGTGCCTTTCGTAATACCAGCTCATTACTTTACTACCAGAATGAGAGGTTAGGTGGTATTGAGCGATATTGATAGCGTATGAAACAATGTTTCTTAGTATTCCGACATAACATTCAATGATGTGATTTTCACCTCCCAATATTGATCAACTTACTGAACTTAATGTTTTGTCTCACTTCGGCATACATATAAAGACGGAAACAGTAAAAATTTGGCATATTCGGATCTCTCCAAAATCTCTAGAAAAATGTGGGCAAATTCGATGTTTTGGGATTTATTGCAATATCGTGGGAGAACACCATTCGAACTGCTAATTAATAGAAATTGATGACCCAAACCGTTACGGATCTTCACTCTGGAGGTCCATCAGTGTTCTAAAATGCCAAAAAATTCAGATTTGAACGACTTTGATTTCGTAGGTTGTCCCCACCGTACGGGGGCCCTCAAGAGTTTATTTTACGCGGCCGTTCCCCTGAGTTGTTTCTTCGGTGCTGTGGCAGAAAAATCTCATTCCCGTTACGCAACGGATTCGAATTTCCGTTCGGGAGATTGATTATTATTTCTCTGAAAGAAGCCGCCCGAGAAGATACGCCTTAGTAACCCTGGAAACCGGGCGGCAGGTGCCCGTTTCCCTCCTGGAACTCATTATCCGGATGCGACGTTTTATGGATTCCAGGGGCGGTCCTTTGTCTGTGTAAATGAAGCTGCTCGCTTCGCACTCACCTCTATCGCTTGTAAGGTGCTCGTATGGTGCCCCACAAGCTGTCTGAGTCATGTGAGGCCTAACATCGACTTACATCATATCGTTTCACTTGTACAAATTGACTTGAAAGCGCGTATTCTGGCGACAATATCACAAAGCCCAACCGTCAACCCTGATCCATCGAAGGTACCACGTAGAGTTCAAACTTGAGCTTGATAATTAGGAGACGAATAAGGAACTTTATTGACAAAGTTAATTGTCAATTAAAAATGCTCTTTTTCTAAATAATATTCTGTGGTTTTTCCGCTGTTGTCTCCAAAGCAATCCATTCTGTCGTAAACAATCTTTCTCGTCTCCGTACTTATTTGTAATGGTCACCCGACTTGTCTCACCTTTGTCATTAATATGAAGCAAAAGTAACAGTCTGACTGGTCTATCACTACCAGTAGTAGTAGTAATTGAGTTGAGTTGTGTTGAATCACAATGGTACAGCTTATTAGATCTCAGAACTCTGAAGCTAGTGCTGCGTGAATTAGAAATCCGTCTACCTAGTTGGAGGGATGGAGATCATTTGGTCTACTTTACATCTCTACCCACTGGGGCGTATGCCCTGTATGAGAGACTGCCCAGAGATGTGGCCATCACAATGTTGTTCTGAATTCCTTAGACGGATGTGCTAAGGGGAAAGGATAGACAACTTGGTTAGAACCCCATGTCAACCTAGAAGATTGTGGATACCGTCCTCGCTTATTGGTAGTGTCTCCATCAGGGGCATATATTATTCATGGTTCAGCTGTCTCAGAAAGTTCAGTTCAGAAACATATCTTCCGGAAATCAACCTTACCAACTAGAATTCTCATCCGCTTTTCTTACTTTTTTTGGATCGATTAAGAATTTGGTAAAGTATTTGAAAATATCGGTCATTTGGGGGTTATTCATTTATTGTATTAACATAGGAAAGCCCAATATCATGAGAAAAAACTCACCCATTATTATGAGATAACGTACAAAAGGAAATTATGACCATAACATGATTTATAAATAAAAATATAGAAGAGGAAATTTAAAAGAGACAACACAACGAAGTCAAGAAAAACTGGCCCTTTGCAGACCTTGACGGAAGATCAACGTATGACAGATGACAAATCAACCTTGGAAAAATATGCGGGTTGTTGAACTGGCTAAATTTTTCGGATCCATTGAAATAGCTTCATTTTCTATGAAAATTCGCAACATTACGTTAATAAGGAATAGGAAGAGCGGATAGGTCCATTACCGCTGGCTAGGCAAAACATGCACGACCCAGCGGTCTTGATGGTATGGTATAACCAGTGCGCCGTGCGTTCGAATCAATTGAACTACAGCGAAGTACGTAAACCGCTTGGACGTCCAAAACTGTTTCTCTTTTAATAGTTGTCTTTCGGCAGGGATGTTCGATTTGATTGATGGTCAGGTTTTCGTGTGACCTGTAGATGGAAGTGAGCCAGTAGGATTGAGAAGCTTGTTGTTCAGGACACAAAACCAAGTTTCCTGCGACCAATAAAGGCTTCAACGGGGTGTGTTAACTGGGAAACTTAGGACCCTCTCTTCCGATTTTATGTTATCATAGTATATTGTGTTGTGAGCAAAGGGAATTATAGGGAAATAGCTCCTCACATTCCCTAAATATATGACAGTAATATTGGGCTAAAAAATAGGCTATATTCGAGGAGTTTGGGACGTGCGACAAAAGACACAAAACGAAAGATGTTTACAATGGAATAAAACGTTAAATTGAATGAAAATCTTGATTTTGGTGAATGAAGTCCCCTGCCATGATGAAAGTCCCCGCTACCTGTAGAGAGAACCAGAAGCAAAAGGTTGGTTGATCGATTAAAAACGTTTCTTTTCGTTTACTGGATATTTGATTTTATTATAATATTAACTGTGGTTTTCGACCCAGAGAGTTACGTTGGAGGCTCTGTATGTAAATATATTCGAGACTAATCTTTGAATAATATTTATTTAATTTACTCACACAGTACATTAACGAAATGAATTATTAATTGTGCAACACAGGGAGGTTATGGAACGTTACATTTGAACCTTCCATGACCTGAATGCGGGTAATTCCCGGTACACTCAGAGGATGTCCTTCTGGTCTTGTATCCAGGTTTTGTACGGATCAGGGTATTTTTATTAAAGTTTATTTAGAAGGGTATGCAATTGGTTTCGACGTTTAGATCATCAGTAACAAACATGTACAAACAGTTACTCATTATTTTCGTGGAAATATGGACAACATTCTTTTTTACTTCGTTTTTATCGAGAGCCGTTGTTCTGAGGTGGCTCTTTTTTTGTTGGATACTCGATCTCAAGGCAGTTCCTCTCACTGTACGAAGTCTCACATTCCTAGGTAACTGTTTAACAGGGCATAGTCTCTAAGCGTCCCATAACGTCTCATGAATATGTATTATTCTGGAGAATCGTTTCGAGGTGTGTATCTCAAAAGGAGGCAAGCGGAGGAAAACGATAATTTCTGGGGTAGTTCAATCCATGCAATAACGGTGTGATTTCAACGAGATTGGGCGCTGGGAATGTCTAAAAAAAATCGAATGAAAGCTGTAGGAATATTCTGCTCACAGATCCCCACGCGCAAAACCTCTGTAGACAGAAACGGAACAAAATTTGTTCAAAATCATAAAAACCTCAAAATGCCAGCGATAATTCAAGTTTTGGAAAAAACAAATTTTTGATCAACAGAAAGTGAAAGTGTTTTCGAGACCCACATGGGTGGACTCGGGAGCAAAATTTCTTAATATTGGTTCCGTTCATAACTCGAAGTCGGTTTAATATTTTTGTTATGATCGCTCAGAAGCACCAGCTGTGCTCAGGAAGCTCACCACCAGACCGTTCACAACCGCCAGGTCCTGTTCTGAGATGCATTTTGATCGAGTTTCATAAGCGCCAGTAGGAAGGCAAACACAACAGAATAGCCTAAATCAATCCTTCTAGTATTGTGTAGTATAGTTGGGCAACAGAATTGGAGTCAGTTTAGTTTGGTGTTCAGGGGGAGATGGACCCATTCTTAGCGCTTAATACCTACTAGAATTTTCGTTCGATTTTCCTACTTTTTTTTGATCGATTAAGAATTTTGGTCAAGTTTTCGAAAATGTGATCCATATACACAGTGGTGTCTGTATTAATATGCTGTGCCATTGTCCGCTTTTATACTATCACACTAATAAACATTCAAGAAGTAATATTAAAAACTAAAACGAATTCTTTAACTAACAAAAAAGCACGGAAATTGTTTGGCAATTTTAGAAGGTATGTGGATCGCTTGAATTAATCGGCCATCACTCCCTTCCCCTCCCCCATCATGAAATCAAATACGAAGTTTCTGAGTTTTAATGCACGACAGAGGTTTGTTAGGGGGGAAGACCTTGGAAATAGTGAAGAGTTTCAATTAACAACTATTATCCTCTCCATTAATTCTCTCCCATAATTAAATCAAATTCCAAAATTTGTTTCAAAACAGGACCAAAGTGCTTAATCGAACAAAAAAGTGTCAGGAAAATCACCAATATAGGCTGTGTGAGCAGAGCTTGGATGGATTGGCTATTACCCAGTCCTTTCCCACTCCCAACAGAAAATGCAACACTTCCGTTGTTGTTGAAATACTAAACTACAATTAGGGTCAAACAAAAAAAGTTTTTGAATCAATAAAATTCGATTAAAAACGTGAAGTTATTTGAAATAGTAAATATGATCACATGAAAATAGATAAGCAATAACTTTTTATCGCTACCAATACTCCATTCCCCCTCCTTCCCCTTCCCAAATAAAATGAATGCTGAAATATTTTAAAACACTAAACCAAATCTTAATTGAACGGAAAATGCATGGCATGAATCGCTTGAGAGTTCTCGCTTAAGCAGCGGTTGGAAGGATTTGTTGTTACCCCCTTGGTCAGCCAAAGCAAAATATCCTAGGTTTGTTGCATAACTAGAGTAAACTTTCAATAAAATTTTTAAAAATCATGAAAATTGGTTGAAAATTTTGTCGCTGAGCAGTGTCGACAAAATTACACACATACACATAATAAATAAAATATACAAACATGTATATCTTTTTTGCCCACGGTTCGGTCTTGGAATGGTCTGAAACAGTTTTGTACGCAGTTGTTTTCTTTTTAATGGTTGGGCTACCCCCTCCCCCACCCCTCCTGTGATGAATTCTATTAGGAGTCCTTTTACTGAAAATCGGACGTCCCTGGAATGCATGATTTACTTACCAGTTCGTTGGATTCGAATTTGAATTTAGAACTTCCATAATCCGACCACACTCCATTTAGATGATGAGTAGTTTTCATTACTCTAGAAGACGATCGTATCGGCGTTGCGTGCCCGCTCTAGCGGAGACCAATTTCACAGCTGACACATGTGAGGTCCTTCCTCCAGCTTGTAGCGACGACTTGAAAATACGGTGACTTAGCCGTGATAGAGAGGAGATGAAGAAGTATGACGGGTTTCACTCCAAATATTGAGCACATTCAGTAGAGGAGTAACCAACCTGCTCACTATTTCTGATTACAGAATATGACGAAAAACATCTGAAAAATGATTTGAAAAACGACTTATAAAATTCATACTTCACGCTGAATACGGCCAAAAAAGCACAATATCAGATATTCTGAATACACTAGATCCTAGTGTAGGTTCCAAAAATGTTTCAAAATACCTGCCTACGTAGTATCTAAAATTAACCCCCAAACCCCAAGTACTTCTTTTCAGCACCTTTACTCAAAACTTTTTCAAACGTAACATGAAGGAAAATGCGCCCTGAACTGGAGGTCAGTCGCACTCGATGTAGGTCGGTAGATTGTTTTTTTTTCAACATTAAAAAAAGGAGGCATTTCTGAAAAATAGGTATAGGTACTTCTAATCTAATCTAAAAAATCTATCCAATCTAATTTAAAAAAGGGTTACACTACTTACCGTCGGACGACTAAACCAACTGTGGTATGAGCATATTTTTTATGAACCACGGTGTCATCACCACTACGATGTCGTCACCATTCAAATCCACGTAGAAAGCGCAGAACTTTTTCCTGTAAGACACTTCCGTCGATTAAATTAATAATAAATTTGATTGAAAAAGAAAACAGAGATTTCTCCCATTTGACAAATTTTTCACTTTAGGAAAGATCATTTTCAATAGCA
Organism: Creontiades dilutus; assembly: GCA_031894815.1. Lineage (NCBI taxonomy): Eukaryota > Metazoa > Arthropoda > Insecta > Hemiptera > Miridae > Creontiades > Creontiades dilutus. Next base: position 639,726 of record JAVIWC010000496.1, on the reverse strand, counting down.
ATTAATTCTTGATTAAAAAAAATTTTGTTTGGCATTAGAAAGTAATTTTCCGGGTTTGAATAATTTAATGCTCTTTCCAACAGAATCCTTAGATTTGAGATTTGTTGGAAAATGAGGCAGTTATGTATTTGTGACGGAGTGTCGAAAACACGAGGAAAATATTGAGCCGCCAATAACTCGGAAACTAAGCATCTACAAAAACGTTTTTAAGTGGCACTTTTTGTCAAAAATTAATTGTAAAATCCACCCCTAGCCGGATGTCTACCCTGAAGTGGGACAGACTGAATATACAGGGTGTCCAGCGTATGATTCAAAACACCTCGCACACGTGTTTTACAACTAGTTTCCAACAAAAAGTGCCTCGTAGAGTGTTTTTTTTAAGAGACTTCGTTCTCAAGTTATTTCACTTTCAAATTTTTTTTCCTGTTTTCGACCTTATGTCACTAAAAGGCCGTCACTCTGGCCGTCATAAACATGCCGCCTTCCATAGTATGATCAATAGGGATGGATCCCAATCCATACCAATCAATGATCAAAATTTATTGAAAGAAAAATCTGTTATTAAAAGTATAGCAGTAAGTAATGGATATGGGGGAGAACTTGTTGATTCTATTTGGAATAAGGTTCTTAGGAAAAAGAGAAGGGAAGGGGTGTGTAATTCAGTGAGCGAAATTCTGTCGTCCAGGGGTTTCAACGTTGGGTTTAAGAATAAAAATAATCTCAAATCTTCATTGGGTTCGGTTAAGGATAAAATTAACGTTCAGGATAAAAGTGGGGTTTATAAACTAAAATGTTCATGTGGGCTTGAGTACTGTGGTCAAACTGGTAGGAAATTTAGGGAACGAATAAAAGAGCATGAAAAGGATTTCAGGGACAACAAGGGTGATTCTGCCTTTGCAAGTCATCTGAATGAATCCAATCATACTCCCCATACTCCAGAATTCGGTCCACTAATTGGTCCCTCGATTGAATTCTGACCTCGTGTACACTTAGGATTTCAAGTTTCCCCAGAAGTAGAAATCCAAGGGTGTGAGGTTAGGACGCAAACGCCTGAAACGCGCGCCAACTCCCTTATTTTTAATGAGAACCCCTTTTTTTGCAGGTTCGGATTCTACCCAGGATTTCAATAAAATTTGACCCCTCAACCAATTTTTTTTATCGCCCGTAACCGGTTTAGCGCAAAGTTGAGCAGTTCCAAAATCGTCAAGTAGTGGATGATGGTCAATGTCTAAGTGTGGCACATGAATTTTCATTGTTGTTTATCGCTGATTCATGTGATGCTATCCGTTTCTTGATTCGACTCAATTTTTGCGGAATAATAACCAAAATTTTTTCATTTCGCGTGAAAAATCATCATATATGCCGACTTTTGACTCTCAGATTAAGATGATTTTTCCCCTCGATCACTGAAAAAGGTTTGAAATATCCTTTTTTCACATTTTTCAACCAGATCTAGAAAATTAATCCCCGTAGAAATCTGAAAACAGGCGCCTAAAATAAAAAAAAAAAAAAAAAAAAAAACGGACTCATAAGCAAATTTTGGCCATTATTCCGCAAAACTTGATTCGAATCAAGAAACGGTAGTAAAATCTGTAAACTGGTAGCATCACGTGAATCAGGGTTAAAAAACAACAAAAATTCATGAGCCACACTTTAGAGTTCATCATCATCCACTATTTGACAGTTTTGGGGTTGCGCAACTTTGCTTGCTCGCTAAACCGATAACTCGCAATAAAAAAAATGGTTGAGTGGACAAACTTATCTCTCATGATATCGTTGGTAGAATCCGAATCTGCAATAAAAAATGGGGGTTCTCATTAAAAATAAGAAAGTTAGCGCGTGAGAGTTTGATATTTGAATTTGTTGCCAAAAAATAAGGGGGGTTTACTTCGACATGTCTTTTTGTTGCTCCACAACCAACGAAATTGAAAGGGTGGTACGTTCATTAAGGACCACCCTGTATAAACAGCGATTAATTGAAATGCTTGTTTGGAAGAGGAGCTCTAGGATCCCCAAAAACACTAAGCCACACTTAGGTTGCGTATAGGGATATATCGAAAAGGTGCCAGTAGGAGAGACACCAAATAGCCATCACCCGCATAGGGTATCCAAATAAGGCGTTGTTCAATTCCGGAAGAGTACACTCGGATGATGTTAATCGAGGCTTAAGCATTATGTTGCTTGTCTTGTCTACTACATTGTTCTATCTTTTACGTTGCCTGTTCAACCTTCTATAATACAAATAGTATTGTCGTAGTAGACCTTTCAATAACATGAAAAAAACTCTCAAAACCTTCATATGTGACTCTAAATATGACCTTAAGAGAGCAGAATCATCAACATTTCCGGAGAATTTTGCACAACTAGAGTAAAATTGGGATCGAATCAAAAAAATAATCACGAAAATCGGTTGAGAACTGTCGGATGGGTAGCGTCGACAAAACGTGGCCAAAACACCTTCCACATACACTAACTCATTAACCACCTGTACGAATATCGTTTTTTCACGGATTCGGTCTTAGAATGGGATACAACGGATTTGTACGTAGCTATTTTTCTTCTCATTTGGGTTGCCCCACACTCTTCTAAATAAAATTCAATAAAGAGACCCTCATACATACAAAACATGGGTTATGACCCAAAGGACAGCCTTATAAACTCATACAGGGTTATACCAATTGTTCATTCATGTCGTTTATGTACTTTGCGCTTAAATAAAATAAATATTATTCAAAGATCAGTCCCAAATATATTAACATTTAGTGCCTCTAACTCAACCCTCTACATGTTAAAACCCACAGTTCAAATCCCAAAGGGATTATATGATAGAACCCACTTAATAATGTAACAAGATGAAAGGGAGGTGCACGAATACTTCCAAAACATTTTCTTCAGATTATTTTTGAATGCATTTCCAATGGATTCCAGTACAGAGAATATTTTTAATCTATCAACTGACCTTTTGCTTCCAGTTTCATTCAATTTTACGTTTTATTCCATTGTGAACATCTTTTCTTTTGTGCCTTTTGTCGAACGTCCGAAAGTCCTCGAATATAGCTTATTTTTTAGCCCGATATTACTGTCATATATTTTAGGAATGTGAGGGCAGCTATTTCCCTATAATTCCCTCTGCTCACAACACAATTACTATGAAAACATAGAATCGGAAGAGACTATCCTCAGTTCTCCAGTTAACACACCCCGTCGAAGCCTTCATTGGTCGCAGTTGGTGGTGGTTATGTGTCCTGAACAACAAGCTTTTCATTCCTACAGGCTCACTTCCATCTACAGGTCACACGACAACCTGAGCATCAACCAAATCGAACATCCCTGCCGAGGGACAACTAGCAAAAGAGAAACAGTTTTGGACGTTCGAGCGCTTCACGTAGTTCAATTGATTCAAACGCACGGCGCACTGGTTATACCATACCATCAAGACCGCTGGGTCGTGCATGTTTTGCCTAGCCAGCGGTAATGCACCCATTGACTCTACCTGTTCCGATCCTGTTTTATGGGTTGTGTGGGTATGCGTAAAATTGGAGGGTGAAAACCTGCATCACCGCTATGGTTTATTTGTCCTTTAACTCAGTAAGGCTTTAAGGTTTTCTTTTTAATCCACTCTAATCATGTCATAAGATGTCACGTCATAAGATTTACAAGGTGAGATAAGATGCAAGCACACAGATCTCGGTATTTCCGCGTCCTAAATAACTTTGGAATCCATTGACGAATATTTGTAGCATATTTTCATGAGAAAATGTGTGTGTGTGTGTGTGTGTACTATAGTGTACCAGGACTCTATATGAGATTAGAAACGGGTATCCTGGCACTCTACGTATTCACATTTCGACGAATGGTTAAGTATTGGGCAAGGATTCGAGGAATGAGACACTGGGCTTTCACGTATTAGCCTAGAACAGTTGTTGACACTCGACAGCCTCAAGTGCAGCTTGCCGGATCTAAATTGGGCTTTGCAACTACACACACTGTTGACAGTGGTTGGTCGTGGTAGATGTTCAGACAATCAAACCTAGGTATTCTGGTTTTATAAGTCGAAAATGGCCTTAATTCACGTTATGATTCGTACTTCCCGTAAATAGGTATGTATCTAGGCTGGCTCGAATGGTGGCCCCAACATTGGAATACCAGGTTTTTGATACGATTACGAATGACATACAAGGGAAAGCTAAAATTATACCATGAAAAAAATGCTTAAATGAGATTGTTCAGCATCGTGTTTGAAATTTAATAGGCGAGAGTCTATTCTTACGAGAAGCTATTCTTACGTTCAATTTACAAGCAATACCGAAATCACCATGATATACTCTTCACTTTCGTGGAAATATGGACAACGTTCTATCCTACTCCGTTTTTATTTGAAATGGGTTTCCACAACTTCGTCGCCAGTGACTTAGTCCGTTTCACAGGTACATTTGCAGAGGCCTCTACCAGAAAGAGCGACATTAGAAGATTGCATCGCTCTAAAACCTATGTGACCGGCATTACCCACTGACCGGGGCTGATCCACCCTCCCCTACTTCGAAGCGGAAATTTCCCTTAGTTTCAACCCTATAACTGGTTGAGCTATGGCCGATTTATTCAAACCTTTTCTTATGTTGTGCTATTTGAACATAACAGACACGCAGTAAGATGCTTTATTGTGCTACATCAAAGACAATTCCAGGAAAATGTTTTTTCAAGAAAAATTTGGTCGACGTCTCATTATTTTTATTATTGTTCCATCCATTTTTTAGCCTGGTTGTTCAGCAAACCTTGGAAATCCTGGTTTTGCTGACAAGAGGGAATGGAGGGGGTAATACCCAAACCTTCCGATCGCGGCTCAAGCGAGAATTCTGGACCGATTATGACATTATTTTTTCTGTTAGGATTAGTATTCAAACATACTTGAGCACACAGTATTTTCATTATAAAAGGAGTAAATGGAGGGGGGGGGGCAACAGTGGTAAAATGTTATTTCTTCGCTATTTTCATTTAGTGGAATGGATGTGATCATAGACAATCCATTTTACGCTGCTCATACAGCTTATGCCACTAATTTTCCTCGGTATTTTCTGTTCGATTAAGAACTTTGGAATACTTTTGAATCATATTTTACATCTTTCAAATGAAATTATGGAAGGAATGAGTGGAGAGTTAATAATGATAAATCGTTAAATTTTCGCTTTATTCACATGTTTTTGATTTTATCATTAATATACAACTTTTTCGATCTCAATTTTAATCTAACAAACCTCTATTGTACAATATAATATACCTCTGAGAATTTTGGTTTCGAAATCGGGAAGGGGATGGAGGGTATGATCGCTGATCCATTCAAGCCATGAAAATTTTTGCTAGAATTCTCAGCCGATTTTTGTCCTTTTTGTTCAATCATGAATCTGGTGTAGCCTACAACAAGTTCAATGAGCGTTTATAATTCCGTTTGTATGTGTAATAATACAAAACCGAACATTGGGATATACCTGTGATGCATGCGTTACTCACCAACATGTTTTGTGGTAAAATTCTTTCACACTCAGAATATCTAGTTGAAAGAGCATCCTGGGAAACCAAATCGTCAAGCCCCAGCAAACTGTTGAACTAGGGTAGTACAAATGAATGATTTTATTTGATTTGAAATCCGAAACTTCACCTGTCGGCGTTTGGGTGCGGAATTGTCCGCGAGGGGAGATTTCTAATCTTTATCGATAACGACGAACAACGTGAGAGTCGCCATCTGGTCAATAACAGGTGGACAGATTGAGGGGAACACAACTGAACGAGCTAAAATCCCCTCGCGACGGGCACCTAAACGCAAATTTAATAGGCGGAGATGAATTGGCTCGTTATGGACTTTGATAGGTTAATATCGTTTTTGACATCTCTCAGCCACATGTTGTGCCAATAAGTTTGGAATATCATTTTTTCCGTCGAGCATACTTTTCCAAAAATCCACCCGATTGAACTACTTCACATTTCCTTTCGTTTTCTTCCGTTATCAAACAGTTGCTAATAGTCATACGAAAACTTAAGTGCGTTCCCGTAAGTTTCCGATTGTAAAAATTTTGTATTTTACAGATGTAGAATATAATTTGTTACGATTCAAAGGAGGAAAATGCCACCGGACATGTTCCCGCAGAAACCAAACCCTTCAGATGGGTGACCTATATTGCTAGTCTGTAGCGCCAATCGTTTAGTGCACACGATGATACAATGGAGTGAATAGACTGATGATAGAATTAAATAAACTTTTTACCCATATCCGACGAATTCAACCTGAGAAAATGATACTTCACTGATATGCGCAGAGTGATTGATTTTTGACCGATGAAATTCGCAGATGCGTCTGAAGTTGAGTATCAAAATCGGATGAAAATGGAAGAAATTAGGCTGGTTACAAAGGTTTTACGTTCGTTCTTACGCACCAGTAACTAACGATGCGATCCTGAAGAGACATGCAAGGGATTATTTGATCGTACATTCCCGCCTACCATCCAAAATTTCAGCGAAATCGGACTACTTGAAGCTGCGGAAATGATAGTGAGTTTTTCGTTTGCCCATACGTAGAGTAAAGAATCGGTTTCTGAGTGATAAAGTCAATAGGGGGCCATCTACAGCCCTATGCGTACATTTTCTGACAATCCCATCAAAATCGGAAACATTAAAAATCCAGGTCGTTACAAAGATAATGTGAACACCTACACACTCAGTCAATGTTGTTCAGAATGCTGTACAACGTAAAATGAGACTGCAAATTTTGATTAAGGGAAAAAAGTTTCATCTTCGGAAAATAAAACCTATAATTCTGCTACCTATGATTATGCTGCCTCTTTCAAGGAAAAACTTGCGATCTTCCAGGCATTCAGTAATGATTTTAGCTCACTCAGATGGTCACGCTATATCATTCGTCTTAGTGAGGTCCCTATCGAACTTCAGTTTTTTTTGGCCTCAGGCTCGAAGGACCAAACCACCTCACTTAAAAGCTAAGGACAAAGTTAGCGAAATTCACTTCGAATCCATCGTGTCTGAAATTGGCCATAATTACGTAGTACGTTGGCTGTTTCGTGATCTGGGACTTGATATTCCTAACAGTTTAGCTCTTGCTCGACGTAGTTTTTAATTGGTAGAAAGGAATCTTGATCGCCCACATTTCGGTCTATATACAGTGGATTTATGCAAGACTTACGCGAGCAGGGACACACGAGTGTGATTAAGGTGAACGGATTATAATGTTATGGAATGGATTGAGGTGTTATCATATTATGTGCAATATCACTGTATTTTCTGGGAAAGCGATAAGTCGGTCATTCTAAAATTATGGGTGACTTTGAAGGCAAACAAAATCTCAGAATTGAACTTCGATTTTCAAAATTTTTTTGGTCTCTTCCAATTCCTGAACGTGTTCGAGGACACAACCTAGAGTGGGCACACACTTTACTGTATAGTTTTGAAGAAATGGAATTTTGGAAATTAGGGGGAATTTCCCTTTTTGTAGAGAGTGAGAACAGTTGTAGCTTGTGAAACCAAAATATTAGTCGCTCCACTTTTCCTAGTCAGTCTGGACCTTAAGTAGAGTTTATCGTTCTTTTCAACTTCATATATAGGATCTCGTTTCGATTTCCTCCTTTGTTAGGTACGGCACAACCATTCTGGCACAGTAATTTCCTGTGGAAAAACAGCCAATCAATTAATTACTGAATCATTTATTAACTATAGCTAAGTCCCTGTTCGATGGGTGTCCCCCACCACATTAATTGGTACAATCATTTGAATAAACCCCACCCCTTGGTTTATTATTTTCCATAATAAACGTTTGTAATCGACCAAAAAGCACTACCCCTCCCCCATCCCTTCAAAATGTTTTTTTTTACGTTTCAAGATGCGTGGAATCCAAAAATCGACTTAAAAAAAAAAACCGTCAATCCTCAGTCCAGAGCTTTTCTTCGAATCTACTTGCCCAAAGCTAATGGAACTTGAGTCAAAAATCACAGAATTGGGTCTACGTCTAGTTGGTACAGAGTTCGAAGCATTCGCGTCAGTCCATCCTAATGGATAGTCCGGTCAAACCAAAGGGCTGAAATTTCAAAAATAAGAATCTCGAAAACTTTCGAAATAACATAGATGTTTTTATGTTTTATGTGTTTATAGCCTTCCCATCAATGAATCGAATGACCCTCTCGGACCGCTTCACGTTTATTCGTTTGCTCTCGTCAAATTTCAGTTTTTATAATCATGGATTTTCATGCCGTGTCGATAAACAGTATATTGCCCCACAGTTGGTATTTTGATGTAAACATTTGTTTCGTACAAAAGGACCGGTAAAGGGTCTTTTTTACGACATTATTTTCATGACGAAGTCTTTCGGGCTGGGCCACAGTGTTAAACTATCCAGCTAGGTCATCAGTTATTATTCAATTGAAGAATGTAAATAAACTATCTATCTATCTATCTATTCTACTGTCTCTGGGACATCTATAGAGAAACCAGTCGGCTGAAGGAGCATTGTGACTCGTTTCTTTCGTATCCACCTTGCTGAACTATATATCATGCACTTTTTATAGTACCTGCAATGCAATCACGAGGTATGGAGGCCCTGCGTTTAGAATGTACCACTGACTACCTCTAATCAACATAGACTAGGGATTTACGTAGAAGGGTTATCTGATACAGAAACAGTAAACCGTTGTATAATAATTTGCAGCGTTTTAAACTCACTCAATCTACAATATTTTCACTCCCTACAACCAATTCTCACTGCCTACAATTACGAATGTTACATTTTTTGTAGGGCGTGAGGTTGTAGGTAGTGAGAATCAAGAGGTTGTGATGAGATGTCAGTCACTGTAGGGCTGATTGCTGGATGGAAACAATGTAATATCAAACTTGACATTAATGTTGATAGTAGCTCACTGGTCTTACCTGATGTGGGCAGCTTCTCGAGGAATAGAATAGTCGTAGGTTGTGAGTGTGTTAAAACAAGCACATGAACACTCAACGAACGAATTTGCGGAAACGCAGATCACAAGTGAAGAAAAACAAGTAAGAAGCCGGGGGAAGCCATGTTGCAGCCCTGTTTCCACAAATTTTTACGACAACCAAAAAATTTTTTTCAAGTCTGGGGAAAGTAGTTGAAAAATTGTTTTCACTTTCGGAATGTGAAAAATTTTTTGTCTCCAAAATCAAAAATTCCACAACATTTTGCGTTTTAGACCTTTCTGAACGATCTGTGTGTCTGTGTGTCTGTGTGTCCGTGTGTCTGTGTGTCTGTGTGAAAAAAAAATTTAATAACTGGGAGTTCTTGACTAATTTCTATGAAATTTTCAGGGACTGTTTGGTTTGATGTGTGGATGGTCGAGTTTCACCGGATCAATAGAACGCATGCGCGAAAAATCTTTGTTACGCGCATACAGTTGTTGACCAATTTCGAAATTTTCAGGGATTGTTCTTTTTAGACGGTCCCCTATGGGTTTCATGTCAATAGCATGTGCGCAAAAAAATCCTCATAACTCCGATAGTTTTTGACCGATTTCGAAAATTTTCAAGGATTCGGACTTATTAGGTATATTTTATAGTTTGTTCAATAGTTGAACATGCCTTTTTTTTCTCAAGTTATGCTCCTGCATAAAAATTAATTTACCCTAATTCAATATTTACTTCGCCTAATTGAACTGTCAATAATAATTTTCAATGATCTATACAGTCATAGAGTTATGGATACGAGGAAGCTATGATGCCACACCCACTTGTTTTTCATGGTGTGGGAAAAGGTTGAAAAAAATTGTAAGTTGTGAGAATCTAACCTTGTGACGCACCTAGAACTGAGAAAAATGTAATACATCAATGAAATTAGCTTTTTCCAGTCATGTATTCTCAAAGTAGAGTCAATCTTCCGACTAAAGCATTTTAGAATTTTTTAAAGATGAGCTATTGCATCAGATAAAAAAAGTCAAATATTGGAGCAACACCTTGTAATAGCTGTAGGTTGTGAGAAACTGGGCAGTTAGTCAAATATAATTAAATACCTAATTAGCTATTTAACACAAAACCCGTGGATTTATGTAGGGGCCAAGGTGATCGAAATGTTCGAAAAAACTCCGAATTTATAGCACAAAAAGTATGATAGGCAAGGGCTTGCAACATAAAATCACCCATAATTTTAGAATGACCTAAGTACATTATCTCGATAAGAATTAGAACCTACATATGGTCGTGATCTTGACCAAACGTCAACAGCATATCCAAGCCTTAACATCTGAATTGTGTCATTTTGACATCTTGACATGGTGGAAGATAAATGTTTGATTCCACTTTTAATCTGCTGTCTTCCGTTACCATTCGATTTGGCTGACGGTACATTAACGCAGATCGTTGGAAGTGGTTGTAAGTCTCCCGACCCTACCAGTGATGGATAAACGTTGTTCGCTTTACTGAACAGCTGTCGCTCAACCGCTCCCAGTTAGGTGCTGGTCTTTTGGAGCCAGCCATCCGCTCATCCTCTCCGATGCCACCTGTTCATAGTCCTGATTTTCACCTCGTTCGTTCTCAAAGTTGAATCAAGATTAACTACAGTAAACTTTCGATCAACCGATTAAGGTCGGAGCTCAAGGTATGTTGGATAATCGAAAAAGTTGGAAAATCGATAGGTTAGCCAAGTAAAGTAAAGCGCTCAGCTTGTCATCAATTGAAATAACAACGCGCCTTCTTTTTCTTTCTGGTTAAGACATCGTGAAAAATTAATACAGCGGACCGATTACTCTGGCAAGAGACAAAATTCAAGTACCCTGCATTCTAAACAGAATTCAGAATTTTCCAAATCAAATTAGATCCTATTAGAGCCATATCCCTTCTTATTTTTTGTGTGGGTTTGGAGGGTTTCAAGTTCGGAAATTGCAATTCTGTGCTATCCAACATTACTACAAAAATTACGCCAGACTGGCCTACGCCAGCAAAACCTTCGAAAACCATGTTTCGGTCCTTACGATCTATGCGTTTTATATTGCACTGGATGATTGTTGCGACCGACTTTACCCCCAGTAGATTCAATGTGCGAAAGAACGGATGTTCTTTTTTTTAACAGCTAGTCCAAGGATTTTGACTTTTAATTTGTTCTAAAAAAACTCTGTAGTTACTCATACAGCTTCCATTATGTTTCAGTGAGCGAGGATTTGAAGGATGTCCTTAGGGCTTCTGGCCGCAGCAGAGCTGTTATTCTCGAATTCGGCTTCTTCGTGGTGCTACATTCATTCCGTGAGTAAAACACGCACAACTAAATTCCATCTTCTATTGATCTCACCGACAGCAATATAGTTATCGTGTGCCGTCCCAGTGTGAATGTTTCTGAGAGTACTTCGAAGTAATCAATCATATGAGATTATAAATTTTGATCCACCAATGAAGAGTTAAAATTGGGAGACATTTACTGGAATCGGTACGTGTTTCATCTACAGTTGAAACTGTTATTTTGTATTTCAAAGGGCCCTTCAACTTGGGCCGTTGAAGTAGGTTTGTTAATTTTGAGTTGGAAAAAGTTATAAGTGTAGGATACATATCATATTAGGTGTAGAACACATTCATCTGATGTAGAACACACAACATGGAAATCCAATCAGACACATTCATCTGAAGAACACACAACATGGAAATCCTAATGCTCTCTGGGTCACAGACACCTGTTGCACTACTATCGAATACCTAGCTAAAAGGTTCACTGACTAAGTTTTGTTGAAATTTTCTTATTCAAAGACACCTTGAGGGCGACCTAGGTTTTTTCAAAATTGTTTTGACAGAAAAAAAAGCAGGTGATGAACTAACAATTGACAAGAAAAAAAAGGGACTAGTCAACTTGAATGGAAATCTGAATGTGTTTCAACAAAATGGTTTTAAAGTCAATTGCAAGATAAGAAGACAACTGATCAGCTGAAGGCATAATTGCAATTTCTTTGTTTCCATCCCACACCAGAGGAATTGAAGCCGTCTTTCACCTTTCACTACATAACCACTGTTTCCAAAATGTACATACAATTATTGTTACTGATGATGACCAAACCGTCGAAATCTATATAACGATGTATTTTGTCCAAATAGATTTAAAAAAAATACAGCTCAGTGTTTTTTCTTGACATGAGGGACTAGTCAAATCGGATAATTCATGGAGTTATGTTTCCCAAGATCCAAAATCATTCTTTTTTTCAATTACAAGATAAGAAGACACACTGATCACCTGAAGGCCCCTTGTGGCTAATTTCTTTCCAATCCTCCCATCCCACCTCTTGGTACCAGAGGGCATTGATTTTTTCGACTTTTTAGAAGATTTCACCTTTACAACTACATAAAACTGTTTTCTTAAATGTACATACAGTTATTGTTACTGATGATGACCAAACCGTCGAAATCTATATAACGATGTATTTTGTCCAAATAGATTTTTTGTTCTCTGAAAAAACCTACAAAATCAGATAATTTATCATGCCAATTGGGTTTTAAATTGTGCTAAGAACCCATTCTTATTTATATCCTTAATTCTCTTTTAAGGGCGAGTTTGAAGGGCTGGTTTCCATGAAGATACCATGAAATTTTGTGAAACCGTCCCTTAATCAACGTTTAAACACTGTAAATCGATGCTTACTGAAAACAGTGCAAGCGTCGACTGCATCGGTGAAATCCGTAAAACAATTGTCTACTTCAACAGTAGTTGGGAATTTTCGGTGAAACCCGGAATCGATTATGATGCAATAATTTCTTTAGAAAACATTGGTTAACAAAGATTATACAAATATTGTCTATAGGATGCTGCAATATGAAATTCGCCTAATGTGGTGTGACCTAGTGTGGTATTTGAATATATCCAGAGAATGATGTGTTTTGCAGAGCGCTAGGTGATGAAGTGATACAGAGCAATGGTGGAGCGGGAGGCCCGGTGCCTCGCACTGGAGCAAGCCTACGTCCATGAGGTCTACCACCAGATGGGAGGGGGTGACCACAAACAGCACCCTCCCTGGCCTAGAATCGCCCAATTCCTAAACCATCTTGAGCAGGGCTCCATCGTATGTGACGTGGGTAAGCTCAACTTTCACATCACGAATATTTACGTCAAATAACGATTGAACTAGATCTTTTCGCCAAAAGATCATGATTGTTCAAAATACAAAATAAACCTCTGTAACATAACAGCTGATTCGGTGGTTTTAGTTGTAAACCAACAGGTTACCATTCCTATCTGTTTATCACTTTTCTATAATCTGAGAAACATTGTTCGAAGTTATTTTCAACGTCTACCAAAATGTGCAGCTAACACTATTCTGTAAATTGGGTGATTGTATGAATCATTCTGGAAATCAAATTCTTCAAAGTTATTTCTGGCTGGTTTTTTTTTACCTACCTAATGAGGTATATAAGCTTTGTATATAATGATTGTTAAATGTATAGTGATTGTACACAAGATTTTTGTGTGCAATGGGTATTTCCCATTATGCAATGGATCACCCCGCTAAAGTCGTTAAAACGCAATGTAAAAACATGGGACCAATGGTGATCTTCATAGTTTTCTGCAAGGAATTCAGCTATGCCATTTTCAATTATTTTCGGCGCATTGCCCCCATTTTTTATTGCAGTTTCGGATTCTACAAACAATTTCATGAACATATGGCCCCTAAATTGTTAGTCTCGCGGCTTTATGAGCAGATCCACTTTCGGAGAAGTAGAGCTGAACGATTTCAGTCAGTGTTGAATTAAAACGGGGAGGCATGATTAGAAGTTACTTGCACAAGAGGACAACACAAGAATGACGAAAGAAACAGTAGTGATTCTACCGGTTTATGAGCAAAGTGACACTTGTTTTTACGTCCTCATCTAATCTTAGTTGTTTTGATGAAGATCAAGGGGCAAGGTTCTTGGATTGTCCCGAATCGGACTGGGAATCTTACCATTCAAGCCGGTTTATTTATTAATAAACTTTGTTACTTTCAATATTTTTATTTCACGAGATATTCACGGGTTTATTTTTCAACACGCAAAACCGGTTCCAATCCCATGTTTTGAAACGGAAGAACCGATATTTCACTTAAGAACGTAGATTATGAGCGTAATATCGAGAAAAACTGAGTTGAATGTAAATACAGACTGCACCATTTGGATCAATTTGTTGAAAATCAATGAAAATTCATGTGCCACACTTCGGATTTAGGAGCATCCAATTTTTGCCCCAATCCAATGGTTGCGCAACTTTACGTGGTCGTTGAACGGGTTGCTCGCGGTCAGAAAAATTGATTGAGGGATCATATGTTCATAACATTTTTTTCTAGAATATGAATCTGCAATAATGAAGAAGACATATTTTGTGTCGGGTGGGTTTACATCGCGTATTTAACGTCTTTAGCTGGATGATCATTGGATAAGGGACGGACACCCTGTATAATGATTATTTTATTAATTTTTTTGTTACAACGTATAGGCAAATTAACACCAATGACGTCATCATTTCGCGGATATAGTCCCGTTTTATTCTTCAGGAAACTAACGAAATTTGGAGATTTGTATCGGCTCCGGCGGCTCGTTTTGTCTTAGGCCGCTGTCGCAACCCTGTCTTTGGATTTCTAAAATCCCTAAGCTACCTTACAAATAGTCCGTAGATTATTGTAGAGAATGTTTTGTAATTTTATTTTGTTGATTTGACTATTGAAATGACTGACAACAGTCAAGACAAGTGAAGACGAACTAGTAGGATACTGGTTATCTGAAGATAATGGTTAGGAAAAGTAACCAAATTTATAATAAGTACGAAATAAGTAAACATGCTGGCGATAAAATAACAAGTAACTCAATTAAACTAGTATTTCATGTTTCTGAGAGCGACTATACTGCAAAACCTTGAATATCCTACCAGAGTTAGATACCCGATTTTTCTTTTTACATAGTATGTGACAACACAATCATTCTTTCCGCATGAAAGACGTTTCGAATAAGTGAAATGCTTGAATTAAATGCTACAAGATCTAGAGCTTTTGTTTGACTATTTCCTTTCACTAGATACGATTTTGCAGGTTGCGGAAGTGGCAAGTACTTGAGTGTGAATCCCTCAGTGTACAAAATAGGTGCCGACAGGTGCAGCCGATTGACGGAAACTGCTAGAGAAGAAGAGAAAGAAGTTGGTTCCTAATTCTAAATTATAATAATATTGTTATGCTGTTTACATTAATAACAATACCGTATTACAAATAGTTGATCTGTATTATTCAATTTACAACGTACTTACTGTAATGTTTTGACCGATGGGATATAAAACAGGTTTATATTACATTTGTGATAAGTGATTTTCATGGTTATTTTTGTTGATAAATCCAGAAAACTGGACAGTACGGTTTCAAATAAGTGTTTAAAATTCATGTAAGTGGAAAAAACCTAAAACCCCATGAAACGCAATTTTTCAACTCTATCAAAATTTGAGGTGTAACATTTTAAAGAAAAATTGAAGAAAACTATATTCCTTCCCTTTCGATCCACCAATTTGTATGTTCGAAGCCATATTTTCAAGCCCGAATCCTAAAAAGAATAGTTTCTCTGGATACCTCAATCAAACAATATGGAAAATACGATTTTTTGAGTTTTTGAAATTTTCTTATTTTTCAAAAAATTAATTTCGAGGATAGTAAAATCCCAAAGAAATGTCATTTGGGAATGAGCTTTCTGACGGTATGGCTAACGTTTGCAAGTTCTTTTCGATTTCCTATTGAAATTCAAGCTGTAATGAGAAACGTGGTCTAGATGTAGGGAAGAAGTTGTATCACGTTTGCATTAATTCTAGCCTTTTGGCCTCAGCGAATAAATACGTGCATATTCAAAAAGTTCAAGATTTTACAAACAATAAGTGTTTCATGATCAGCTTATCTCGAGTTTTATTTGTCAAAATAAAGAAAGCTGCGGGATCGAATAATCAAAAGAACACTGCCCAATACTTGATGAATGCGTGCTAAAATTGACGAAATCACAACGAAAACTTCACGAAAATGGATGGAGAACAATGTAAATATGACAGCTCATTTTCTCCCTCCATAATTTTCATCAGATGCGGTGTAATTGAATCATGAATGTAAAGAAAGAACAGTAAACCGAACGATATTCTGGATGGCGTACGGGGCAGCGTGTATACCTTTCACTCATGGCAGTTGTGCGTTGCATGTTTGCCTACCTCTCCCCAATGCACGTTTCAACCATTTTAAGACCGAATCCGTGAAGAAAACGATAGCTGTATTCGCGTATGTATGATCAATTTTGTTAACACTACTCAGGTTTTAATACTCAACCTCGGAAATATTGATTTGTCTGCTGGGAGGACAGACAGGAGGTTTTTGGAATTCGAAGGAGTTTTTTGTTCGACCAAGACCTTTCGTCTTATTTTAAAGCATATTTCAATTAAATTGAGGAAGAGTTTTAATGGAGGGGATAATAGTGATAGATCATTTCCTTCACGATTTCAATATTTTTTGTTCGATCCCGATTTTTGTATAAAAAATCTTGTGCAATAAACCTCAGACATTTTGAATTTAAAGTATGGCAATCAAGTGCTCCTTATATTCACTCGACTTTTCAGCCAATTTTCGTTCTTTTCATTCAGTCTAGTTCTAAAAATAAGTACTTATTCTTATAAGTGTGATCATAATATGATTTTTTTTTTAAGATGACATTTTTAAATTATAAAAACCGGACATTCCTCAAATCCATGCATCACTTCCCTATATGTTTACCGTTAGTTTTGTTACTAGATGTATATTACCTTTCTATTTTTCATTCAAACATTTTGTCTCGTACTTCGTTCTGAATGAATTTAAACGTTTATGGTACAATAGTTGAGGAAGCTATTCGTATGTTTTCTATAATGTTCAGTACACTTTGTGAAAAATTGGAAAAGATAAAACTGTAATTGACTGATTGAATCAGGTGCTGGTGTGTGACAACCTGTCCCTACCCTTCCGGGATGAGAGCTTCGACGCGGTGTTGTCGATAGCGGTGATTCACCACTTCGCTACAAGAGAGCGTCGCATCGGAGCCATCAAGGAGCTCGCTCGTGTCCTCAGGATCGGCGGCCGTCTCGTCATCTCGGTCTGGGCTATGGAACAGCGGCACAGGAAGGTATAACCAGTCATAATAAACCCCATCTGACGTATATTTGTCAATAGAGAGTTTTCTGTCCAAACAACCCCTCGATGATACGCAACCCAGGGATTGCGCATAAATTGAGATGAAGATACCTGAAGCGTGGCAGATGACATTGCACTGTTTATGAAACAGATTCAGATGCGTTCATGGTATACTTGCCCAAAATAATCCATATAACGGGAAGCTCCACCCTGTTGAATACTCAAGTAGAAAAAAATGTGGAATCTACAACCGTGCATCTCGAATCAATAGCAATAATCCGTACACTGCAGTACTGGAGAGAATTCACAATACGGGAAATGGTTACATGGTTTAATCGAAATTCTATTCTGATTTAGTCATTTATTAATTCTTTATTTTCTACGGTTTCCTTAAAATTGATTGGTCTTTGGGTTTTAGAAAACACAAGAATATTTTAAAGTGGAATAACTCGAAAACGAAGCCTCTAATACGCATTTTTCGTAGAAAGTAATACCGATCGATGATACCGAAATTGAACCCTGGATTTTCGACTGTTGGGTTTGTTACCTGAATAACGCACCGTCGAAGAGAAGCCGTGCTAGTAGACAAAAATCATATGGAAAAATTTTTCCCAGTCGAAAATGTTGAAAACTTTGTTAGTCAACCAGGAAGGTCAGAAACCGGTGGAATAATTGTTTCGGAGAAAAGCTTTGGACGGATTTTTCGTATTAGAATTTTGAAATCAACCGTATCTTGAAACCTGAACCAACAATTTTTGATGAGGGAGGGAGGATGGACGGGGGTTAAAAACACATTTTCTCAGTCTGATTACAAAGGTTAACAATTAAAAACAATGAAACAAAATCGGCGAAACGTCTCATTTTTTATAGCAGCGATGAAGTTGGGTTTTTTCGGTGCTTCCGGGACCGGTGCTGTATCGGCTATCGGCTACCTCATTAATTTTCCTGAAAATTGTTGTTTGCCGCATGTTGTAGTTAGTGAATGTATTTACCAAATGTGATATCAATGAGTAGCCAACATCTTTTTGATATTCTAACAAAATTACTTGGTGCCTGATGGAATCTCCAGCGACTAATATGAATTTTTCGCAGTTTGAGTCTCAGGACGTTCTTGTGCCGTGGCATCGACCCACCACACTGAGCACGCCTTCTCTCGAGTTGACTCCAACTACCACCACCAGCGAGGAGGACTCTCACCATCACTTGTACGCTGCTTGTATGCATACATCTGATAGCGACTCAGGCCCTTCTAGGTAGGTCCATGTTTATCACCAACAGGATATGAATAGGAACATGAACATGACATTGGGCACAGCTCTCCAAAAAGTGGAAATATGTTGGGTATCCATTGATTGGCAAAGTTGGGTAAATTGCAACTACGAGTTTATTTTCAATAATTAGCAGGTTCAGATAATTGATTTTGCTGTAACTCTACAGTTACAAGAAATGGAATTGCTTTATTTGTGTCGGATACTATAACTGTATCCGAAATCCAAGAATAAAGATACATGCCGCTAGAAAGTAATTACGGATACTCAAAAACGCGGCTTCCAGCCTCAAGCTCCAGCTCAGACCTCCCGCCGAACGGGCTTTGCATCTCAGCTTCCTTCTCGACTGCCTACCTGACCGTAGAGGAGCGATTTCCATTACCCGAATATGAGGGTTTTTTCAAATGCTGAGCGAACAAATGATTGTTCATCAACCCGAGTGGCCTCATTCGATTCAAGGAACTCATTTCTATCTTGATTCAACAAAAAAAAAACGACCCTCTAACATTGACAGTTTTTGAAATTTAGATTTTTTGATGGGTTAATCCTTAAATATCATCCCTTAGGGATGGTTGATCAAGAGGCCAAGATTACTGGCAAGTTCAAGATCAATGTTAGGTTTTTTAGTCAAATTCCGTAAACTTTGGTCTTGAAACGTAAATCATCAACATTTGAGGTGGATAAAGCAAGTTGAGTAGCAATGTAAAGCATGCAATAAACGAACAAAAACGGGAATACAGCGAAAAAGAAACGGTTATTGGGTACTTCATCACTATCATGTCGTTGTCGATATTGTATAAATCAAAGTTTTAATCGTCATTTTATGGGAACGCAGTAAATCAATTATATCCGAAAATAGATATAATTTCCATCTGAATCGTTGAAATCGTTAATTGCTTGATGCAACATCTTCTTCTATTCTTAAAGGGAATCCATTATCGCCTTCACCATTCACCATAAATTATATGCGTTTTATGTATATAATAAGAAACCTCTTTTTAATGAGTTCTGCACCTTGCACACACGAGCTGCAATAAATATCCCCAGCGGTTGATTCTTCAACTGATAGGATTTGCTACTAACATCAAGTTTTTTTTTGTTAACCAACATAGTTGTTTTAAACGTTTAACACGATTTCTTCATTTCTTTGACAGATATTTTTTCTTTGATAATCCGCAGGGGGAGCTGTACTAGGAGGAGGAGTAAATGTAAAATGCACGAGGTGGCCCCTTCTCCGAGTAGTTCGTCATTGTCGAGTCCCAACGAAAGTTGTTATAGTTTCGTCAGAAGAGCGCTCAAGGTCAGTACTAAATTTATGAGTTGAAGGGAAATAGCCAGACAAAAGGATTGTCGAAATAGTATATTTCCACAGCAAAAATATTTAAACATTTGTGGTCCGGTTTCGGTTTTTACACAATCGTCACTACGTCGTAAGCAGTTATCCTGTTACGTAATGATTCCCTAGACGAACAGTTCCACTTACTGTAATATATTGTAATAGTAATATACTCCCACTCTACATAAGAAAATAACTGCTCAATCGGGTTAGGTACATGTCACATAATTATTGACCTCATTTATGGATGGTGTAACATACCTACACAAAAGTATTAAATGTGGTTGAAAGATATAATGATAAAAATGTCATTAGTCAATTGTTGTTGTTCACAGAAACTAGCTGGTGTGAAGCGCGGTGGTGCTCGCAGCCGTCCGTGGTTTTTAGAATCTTGGACAAGCTGCACATCAAAAGAACCCCCGCCTCGAAGGTACGATCCTGAAGGTTGTGAAGATATCCAGGATCAACCAATTGAACTCAGGCGCCTAGAAGAAGATAACGAATTCTCTTCTTCGATCAAACGGAAACTTCTGGAAGAATCTATACATGCTGATAATGCTTTGAGCCATAAATCGAAAAGTTTGAGCGACATTGCGACTGACCAAAAGACCATGGTGAGATCTCAGTCGAGCGTGCCTAGCTTGGAAATCCATGATAGCGTACCGAGTGAAGCTGAAACACCATCCAAGCCTCGCCTCGTGAAGCAGAAGAAATCCATTTGTGAAGAAGATGTAGAGAGTGAAGAGAGAGACAAAGCGATGGACATGAAGAATATGGTGAAGAGCTTGCCAGAATTTAAAGTAGCTGGTAGTAAAATGCACAAACGAGGCAATGTGTTCAAACAGAGTTCCATGAATGAAGAGTTGATGTCCACCGAACGATTGAGAGAAAAGGAAAAAGTTCGTCAAAACATACAAAAACAAGCATCACTGAACGAGGAATTAATTTATAATCGGAACAACAAAACTCTCGATTCCTTGAAAGATTCATTATTTTCCACTTCTACAGCTAAGCGATTCCAAATCATAAAAACTGGACTAACGAACAAAATTAAGAATTCAACCACGGGAATTGAAAAGGTTGCTGGAGCTTCTATTAAAAATGGGTTCGTTAGGATTTTACAGAACTGGACTAGTGGAGACATTGGGATACCAATACCACAGGCAGCACCTCCTCCACCGCCACCTCCACAGAATGTGGAGCTCAAGGCGTTCATTGTGGACGGAAAGAAGGAGCAACCAGGTGAGAGGAGACATTCTCGTGAAGATGGCTCTGACTCATCGAAAGACAGCAGCTTACAAAGTGATACAAGTGTTGATTCGGAAGACAGTTTTGCTTCCGTTATATTCGTTCCGAAATCTGAAGCTGACCAACATTCGACTAACACGTCACCCACGCTACAGTCAACTCCGGCTTCGCCACAACCTACTTCGCCCAAAATCAAATTTCCGCCACCGATTTCTCCCAAAATGAAGCCATCATCGCAAATCACGTTCGGGCTTTCGTCGCATCCTTCGTCCCCCAAACTCAAACACCCGGGCCAACTGATGAGCTCTACGACACCGACTTCGCCGAAAATGAAATATTTCCCTCAATCCACATCCCCAAGGCCTTTCCAAGCTAATTTTCTGACGTCCCCAACAGCCCGAACTAATTTCACTGTTCAGCCGTGCTCAAGAAGTTCGTTTTCAACGCCGATGGGTAAAACGCAGCTGGTTGCCACAAAATCCCTTCCTACATACTACATACCCATGTTAACTCCATCTTCACCAACTTCTGACACTCCTCGACCACCGGAGCCTGTTTCCGAGGCTTCCGTCTGCTCCACGACCGCAATACCGTCAGCAGTCACGCACAACACGGAGCAGAAGGAGTCAACCTGCCTCGCAAAAGACTCACCTGAACCAGTTAGTGAGTCGACTTCGTTCATGGACGTCAAGCCCACTGTGTCTCCGGGACTGTCCCCAACAAGTAACATCTCGAAAAGTTTTGTATCATCCAAAGTTTCACCAATAATTGCGGGAGAGCTCCTATCAAAAGAATTGGAAGAAGAATTGATCAACGCTAAACGCTCAAGTAAGAATTCATGTCTAAATATTACACTACAAAAAAAAAAAAATAAAAATAATAATAATAATAAATAAATAAATAAAATAAATAAATAAATAATACTAATAAGAGCCGAGTTGCAGGCTTCTTTTTATCTATTCCAGGGGTTTTTGAGGGTGATGAATCCTGAAATCGTAGCCGTTTGGGTTTATTATTTTCATTAATAGACCTTTGTAATTGTGTTTTAAACACGAAAATTTTCTTTTTAAACCTTCCCCTCAAGGTAGGTTACGTAGATTTCAAAAATCGAATTTAAAGAAAAAAATGCGTGCGCCCGCCGTCCGAGGCTTTTTTTCGAAACTATTGGACCAAATTTTAAGAAATTTGGCTCAAAAATCAAACATTGATCCGTGATGTGCCAGTAATTACGGCATCTTGATCAATGAACCCTGGAGGATTGTATTTAAGGAGTAATCTATCAAAAAATCGAAACCTCAAAAACTTTCGATGTAAGAAGATTTGGTAGTTTTTCGCGCTAGGTATCGGGTTTAGATAATGTTCCAGAGAGAAGTTTTTCTGGGAAATGGGAATTGAAAAATGTGTTTATGGACAAGAGAAAACGTGGAAAAAATTTGTTCTTTCAAAAGTTTTCAAAATTTAATCTTTGGACTAAATTATCACCTTCTACGCCACGTTCATTTTTTTTTGTGTAGATGGTCGTTTTCCCCCAAGAAGATAGGATCTTTCCTACGGTCTTTTTCCGTATTGATTTCGGAGGAACTTTAAGACTGTTTTAAAAAGATCAGAAACACGAAAAATCCTCATTTTGCAAAAAAAGTCCAGAAATGACCTCTAGAATTGATCCATTGATTTTATACCATTATGTTTGTGAGACCCTGTATATTTTGAGTAAGTAGGCTTTGCACCCGGCTCTGGTCGTGTAATAGAATGGAGTGCTTGCAGCGGATTGTACTTCTTTATTGTGTTAAATATGTATAAAACTATCGTATTAAGTTTTGTTGGTGGTTTGCACCAAATGTTATATGTTAAGCCTGTTTTCCCATCGGCAAAAGCGCAAGAAAAATTAATTTTCCAACCAATTTACTCCACTCTATCACGTTCAGAGCCGTGTGGGCTGTCATCATTCTATATTCCATGTGCCATTTCTCCTTTTTGTATTGATGGCTCACAGTTTCTGGTCTTACTTAGATACGATTCTTCGGAGTCAGTTCCCTTTCGTCAGACGCTCCGCTACCATGTTCGACGGAACCACAGAGCCGCCGCGACCCGCCCCACGGCTTCTATCGCTCGAGATTTTCAACCCTGAAACTGACGACATGGACAGCGACTCGTCTGGTCTTTCTTCTCCTGATTCTGTTGGCAGCGTTATTTCCATAAAAAACGAAGAGGAGCCTGTATCCCAAGGTTAGTCAAGTGATGAAGTCAATAAAATGTAAAATAACAATACCTTCCATACTTTGATAAAACATTTCAATTACTATCTTTGATACTTTTATTCCAAATGAATACCAAGTAAAAGAGCTTGATTATCAGCAAGTATCAAAAATACAGGTATGCAAAGGAAGTGATGGGTTTGCAAAAAATCTTTTTTCAAAATTTGCCAAAACTTAGCGTTGTTCAGTTACCGTTGAGCTGCAGTACAACGTGGGACTGGCACATTTTTACTTTCTCAGTCCATTTTTACTTCACAGAGTGGAAAGTGATGTACATTTTTATTTTCCTAACAAAGTCCACTTTTATTGGTAATTTGTGCAGTTTTCAGTAGTAAGTTCTTTCAGCAACCTCAAACCGATATTGGCTATTACATCTGACGATTGTATAGAATAAATAAATTGAAGTTTTCAATTTATCCTTCAATTTTTTCAATTCTATCGTGTTAGGTTTTCTTTCTATTGTGTAAGGAAGGGGATGTTAAAGCACGTTCCATATTTCTTGAATTTAACCACAGGCTCTATCCAAAAGCTCTATCTAAAAGCATTCATGGCAGTGGGCAGTCTGTAATGTTATGGTGCTATAATGTTTCAGATACTAAGCCAGTTTTACAACTAAGCGAGCCTAAAACTAGTGAAGAGTCAGATCACTCTGGTACAGACCATTCTCAACCATCAGCTGGCAGTGTGGCCAATTCTTCAGAAGACCCACCGTGCCTCAACCTAGAGTTGGATAAGCCAAGGGTGGATGCAAACCATTCAAAGCTTTCTCCATTGTTGGAAGCAGCTGCTGACGTGGCTATCTCGTTAGAAGAAACTGTGGATGCAGTTATTCAATCCAGTCCACAGGCCAAACGAAAACAATGTCCCCTCAAGAGTAATCCTCGCATTCTTCTCGATGATGATTCGTACATGAACATAAACGTAAAGGAGTCTTCTGGTTCTGAAAAAATGAGTAAGTTGCAGGGTTGCAATACTTCATTTTCAAGCGAATGTGCAGGGAACAGTCTATCGTGTGATTCAAACTCAGAGATGTCCAAATGCGGAGCAGATAAAGATAAAAGATGGGATGAGGAATGTCGCCAACATTTGGCAGACTTCGCTGAAAAGTTGAGCGAAAAGTTGCTAGCTGAGATCGATAGGTATCGAGAACAAAGTTCCTCAATACAAGCTCTTTCTCCAGAGTATTCGGGAGATAATCAACTGATGGATGAACTGAATGATCCATATTTGTGTAAACTAAGCGAGGACCTAGAGGATTTGACAAAACTGAGCAAAGAATTGCAAGAGAAAAATGAAGATCGACACAAAAAATGTAGTGAAGTAGTTCCAACTCTTCGTTCATTACATGAAAATTCAAAGCAGGGAGGCCGAGTTAAGGGAGAAGGAGCTGCTGCAGAGGAGAAACACGTGGAAAACGAGAATAAGATGGATGAAACCCCAAACGAAATTTACATTGGAATAAAAAGAAGATCTTCGTTAATTACCGATCAGTACAAAACTATTCACCTTCTGGAAGATCAAATTCCCCTCTTACAAGAGTACACTGAGGATGTTCCAAAAATACCTCAGTTTATTATTCCCAATCTAATAGAGCCCCTATCAGATGATAAACCTCCTATTTGTCTTGAAAATAAGGACGAAAAGAATTCCCATGATGCCAAAGACGATGTAAATAACCCTAAAAAGAAGAATGATCCCTCAATAGAAGTAATGGATTCAGACTGTAAAGAAAATCCTGAACTTAGTGATCCAGATAGTAGTGAAAGTGAGGGTAACTGGACTGACTCGAGACGCAACACAATACTCCCTAATAATAAAGTCCTTTTGAGTAAACCAACAGTGATGCAGCTTCATTTGGAGACAACGAATGCGCCTCCTAGAGAGGAAACTACCATTATTGAATTGTTGCCTGCGAAGGATATGCCACGAAGGCCAAGCATATCTATCGAGATGAGTGAACCAGCTGAACAGTTCGTAAAAGATAGGGGTGATCTCACAGAAAGTAACCCACTACATTTAGGAATATCACTGGAATCGAGCGAAGCTGGGGACTTGTCAGAGAGGACTGGCAGTAGTAGTGAAGGCAGTCGTCCAAGTTCTCGAAGAGAAACTATTCAAATCTCAGATTCTGGAAGTATTCAGTCCTTGCGCCCAGGATTGTCCATTGAATCTAGTGAGGCAGGAGATTATTCAGACAAAGCTGGTAGTGACGGCAGCAGAGACTCTAGAAGAGATACTGTGTCTTTTGGAGATATAACTAGCAGTAGCCAGAACTCTTTGCTCAGACCAGGCAATTCAATTGAGTCCAGTGATGCTGGAGACGTTTCCGATAGAACGGGAAGTGATGTGAGCAGGCAGAACACCAGTTCGGCTGGGAAAACCCCTAGCACTGCCTCTTTCGCTTCTGATAAAGCGAGCGACTGCAGTAAGGATGCTCGCTTTGCTGATAGAAGGATGGCCCGTTGTGATGGAAGGTCATCATCGGAGGAAATGCCTCTCCCTCGCTCCTGCATGAATAAACTCGTACGTCAACGGGCATCAACTCAAGAACCAAACGAACATCTGAACAAAGCTCAGAGCTGTGAAACGTCATTATCAGGGTCGACTTCACAAGATTCTCTGCTGTCTGACAGCGGGGGCGGAGCTATTACTTTCCACAGGTACTACCACGTTTTCAGAGAAGGAGAGCTGGACCAGCTAATTGAACGTTACGTTGAAAGCCTTCATATTATATCCTCATATTACGATCATGCTAATTGGTGTGTCGTTGCAGAAAAGGTTCAAGTATGGACAATCTGATGTTGCTTGATCTTCTATCTTTTTTATTTATTCATTCAAATTCAGCTCAAAGTCGAACATTAGATAGAAATCCTGTCCTGTGAAGGTTATGACTGATTTAAAGGAACCTTCCCACATTCTTCAAAACTTGCCTCAGAGGCAAATATTGACTGCATTTACTGCAGAATAATTTAAAAAAGTATACCCACCTACTTTAATGTATTTTAAATAGGTACCTAGGTGAAATAAGAGTCTTACGTACAACAACGTGATGGTTTGCTAACTTGCATAATTAACGAGCTTCAATATTGAAGAACAAACGAATTCCTGTGATCGATGTATTATTAGATGTATTTAATTAAGTTTACTTGTTACAATTTTCTCTTAATTCCGTATTTCACTTCTTATGTGTACAATGACATGGTAGATTTTCATGTGGGTAATAACTTTCGCTCGTCTAAATGTAAACTAAAACTTTAAAATATCAACAAATTTTTTGGTTCAATGTTGTCAATTCTTAATATTATTGCATCTTTGGCTGCAGTATGCGATCACCTAGGCTAAGTGATGATTGTCTTCAGATGATGAGGAGTTGAGATTGCAGTATCATCAATTTTTTAAAATAAATCAGGCATTAGGTCTTATTGTTACTTGCTGATTAACTTTTTCTTTCCACAAAATAATTTTTCGGTTTAAAGTATTTATGATAATGAAATCGAAAAAGTGATACTACGGACGCGTTTTGTGAGGGGATGAAGGAAAACAAAGTTCCAGTCATGCAGCATGATTTTATGAGCGAATTTTTTAAAACTATTGCATTACATTAATGTTGAATAGAGATGAAATGTGAGCACTATTCGTGTGCAAAAAAAAAAAAATATAATCGTTAATGCGAAAAACTTGTTGGAAATAACATTCTTCTGTTCAAAGATATTGAATTTTTAGATTTTCATTTTAGCATTTTTATAGATTTTTTTAGCATATTTTATTGAAGTTTAATTACAAATTTCAGCCCAAATTTGAGCTTCAATTCTTAACTAGCCGACTTCATTTTTGTTAAACTTTTTTCAAGTTTTATTCTGCCAAAAATATAAATTCGCCAATTCATTTTTTTTAAGCACAGTTTTTCAAATTTGTCCAATTTAATGTGCTAAAATTTTCTTTTAACTCAATCCTATCGAGAGTTATTGTCTGGAATGCCTCAAAACAGTTTTTGGTAGTGAACATTTAAAAGTTTCACAGCTTTCAGTAACTTCATCTTCTAAGAAAATTCTATATAAAGGCTGCTCATTGGTAAAATATTTAATATTTTTGTTTTTGTTGACCAAGATTGATTTTCACAAGTTTCATAAAAATTGCGCTCTTGTTAAGAACAATCAAAAGTTTTTGTTGACTTCAGGACCAGCCAAACGCAGACTGGCCTTGATTTTCTCTAACTATTCTAGGTCTCGCCTATAAAAAACAAAAACATTGACACTCGTCACTCAGCAACCACAACTCAGCAACTGTACTAATTTCCCGTCGACTGTCCAACTTACCGTTTGTGCTTGGGATCTCATGGAGGTGAGATTCCTAAGTGAGTAATTCCTGTACTGTATTAGGTTAAATTGCCTCCAGTGATGAGAACTATCATATTAGTATATCACCAGGTGGGCTCATCCAGACTGGATCAACAAAAGGATTCTCACCCATAAATATTTACCAGCAGCCAACCATTGCTAGTAATCCTTACTAGTAATTAACTACAACCAACCCGGAGGGAACCTATTAAATAATGGGGTTTGCATCTAACCTGAAAAAAATAATTTCTGGATCTCAAACAGGATATTTATCTTGCCTCAAATTGAACCCCTCACACGCGTATATCGACGTTTGTGCGCAAGTTAAACTTAAGATAAACAGTGTTTAATGTACTGATGTCTAGTGGTATTTGAAGAAGGGTTGTAATTCACCTACCTTCCAACGTGAATTACAGGTAAACTCTTAATAAACTGCATGATGAGTTGCGCGAGTTGGTGAGCTGCAGCTTGCAAAAATTTAAGCGAGTCTGTGACTGGTCATATCTCTGGATGATTGGATGACGATGTGTATCGACAGAATGTGTTGAAAATTTGTTAGCTGTCCAATATTCGATTATCCGTTTTTTCTTACTAATGCATTAATATTATTTACCAATGCATCAATATCATTATGCACCTGAAAAGTGAAATTGAACCCCCTCCAATCGTCGTTGCTGTTTTAACCATTTTTTTTTTGGATACGATTTGTTATCAAAATTCTGTTACATAACTCGTTTTTTCCTATCAATTTTAAAAAAAATCCTGGAGGCAGAAGATTTCTCCATTCAATAAGCTTTCTATCAGAATTTTTAACTTTGAGATCATCTGGCTTCATAAACAGGAAATAGGTTTGGAGTGAATGAATATAGTCGTAGAGAAAGAATTCGAGTTTATTCGTACAACTATAAAAAGGCATATCTCAAGAATGGATATAGGTGAGAGTGTGTTATACTCGATTTTTGTTGCAGTTTTCAACTATAAAATTTTGTTGTCGAAGTGCGCTTCATCTTTTTTTTATCCACTTCATTGATGTATGGGATTTTTTTTAACCTTACTTGTTTACTGTAAGTACAAGCAGTATAAATAATACTAGCAGTGTACGTGTACACGTCAAAAATCGTTTGTTGAGTTTCTTTATCGAACCAGCCTTTCTATAAAACTCACTGTCTACAATAAGCAGCACCAAAATGTTCCGACATGTCTTCGATCAGCTCTTAAACTTGAAGGAATTAAGGTGGGAATCGGATGGATGTATAGCAACTCGTCTGCTTGGAAATTCACCCCTAGTTCATTCCATGTTGGGGAATTAGCACTGTACGAGCGTACAGTCCATTGCCTTGCCCTCTTTGTAATAACAGATTTGAAATGTAAAAAAAAAAGAAAATTGCTAACAAATGGTGCAGGTACCCATTAGTATGTACCTGTAAGGCCCCAAAAATTCTAACGACACCCCCGGGAACGGTTCTTCCTCATTTTTCAATGAGTTTGAATGCGCACAAAACATTCGAGCTAAAAACGCTTCCAAAACAAAAAAGCGTACATTTTTACCTAATTTACATGCAATTTATAAACATTTCAACATTTTCTTGCCCGGAAAAATCCGGGTTTTTAAAGAACCATTGACGCTGTTGCAATGATTCTTTAGTTTCGTTTGAAAGCTTTTTCCAAGAACAATCTATGGTAAATTGGCCGGGGAACGTTTAACAAAAATAATCTCTCTAAAATCCTTGGTCACAGATTAACAACAAAACCACCTGTTTTGAACTAAATGTCATAATCACCAGCATAACCGATCCAAAATAACGGAAAATATGGCGAAAGCTGAGACCTAGAATTTTGCTTAGGGATAGCCTTTATCTTTAACTTGTGCTCTAGGTCTAGTGAGCCAACGTCGCGGAATTTTTCCTTCTTTTTAGATCGCTCTTGAAAAAAAGCTCTAAAACGAAACATACGTTGTAGCACCAATATTTCCTGGAAAAATCAGTTTTTGTTTCGGTTGAAATCGTTTTAAAATCCCATGTAAAGTAGGTAAAAACGTAATTTTTGTTGGTTTTGGAAGCTTTGTTTTTGCTCTGTCTAACGGCTTCTTCGAATTTCTTGTGTGCATGTTAGTTCAAGGCCAAAAGATCTTCAACCGTTATCAACGGGTACCCTTAAACGTTCTTGGGTTACTGCACTTAATTTCCCTAATTTCCCGAGTCAGAAAAATTTCGTAAGACGAATTCATAGATAGGTACTATTTCTGTTAAACTTTAATCTGAAGTCATATATTGAATGAATCAACATGTGATCATCTAAGTATTTAGGAACCATATGCCTGTATATAATTTTGTCTGAGTACCTTCATACTTATAGAGGTGTCGGTATAGTGCCCAATTAACGTGGTTTAACCACCCCCTAAACTCAAGTAACTGTACATGAACCAAACACCTCTTGGGGGAGGGTAACGAACCCACCCCTGTTTATATCCTAATTCGGAAGACAATTTCGGGGAAGGTTTCTTCGAGGAAGGATCTTACTACTCTCTTCCTTCTCCCAAAGCCGCTCTGTTATTAAACGTCTCACAAATACAGAGCACATTCAACGTGCCCACAACATAATTTCAGCGTTGTCTTATTCAGCACTGGCACAAAAGTCTCTACCAGGTGTAAAATTAACATACCCGGGGAGAAATCAACAAAATTTTACAAATTAAGAAAAAACGCACTCAATACCTGAAAATGTTTGCATAATATGGACGCAGTTCTAACTGTTGATATGGATTTTTAGAATCCTCTTAGGGTAGCGAAAATCTTGTGTTCAATGTCCAATAATTTGGTCAAAGAACAATCTTCCACGTCTTATCTTGAAGTGCCTACATTCTCCAGTTGAGAGTTCTAGTTGAAGATTATAGAACGAAATAGTTGTAGGCTCCCCCCCCCCCCCTTACTCAACACCTCAATCCGATAGTTCCAATGACCACCTCCGAAGAACGTGGATTTCATTCACCGTTCCTGCATAATTTATTTTCAAAACTCGTTTCAACAAATTAGCAATTTCTCTTGAAAATAATTTTATATATACGTAAAATGACCGCAGTTTCCTTGAATAGTTGAACATGAAGTACCTATATCAAAGTAGTACTAGTTTGATCAAGCTATTGCAACCAATGTAATCAGCAATGTTGGCTCCTGCTGTTGTGCTCCTTTTGACTGAAATGTAATCGGAAAAACAGCCGGTACTCTTGTACCGCGAAGCGACGGAATTGTTTTGAAATGCTTTCTCCAAGTGATTGAAAATTTACATATTATCAGAATATACATATCTTTTCTTTTCGCAATCGTTATGCGAACATAAACAGGCTTTGGACCAAAGGTTCTTTGATGATTTCATTGAATCCTTAAAAGGTGGTTATTCAAGATACCTGTGTATAATCGGTACTTACTGTGTTGATCATTTCAAATATTTGCGTACATGGTTGCCAACGTTTGAATATAATAGATGTTTCACTTTTTGTATTAAAACAAAAAAAAAAAAAAAAAATAGATGATTAAAACTACAAAAAAAAACAAAGTTTTTAATATTAGCACGCAACAATTCATGTATATTGAGATTTCATGTTTACCAACTTTTTTGATGTTATCTTCCAAGAATCATGGTTAAATTATGTTATGTAATTGTATGGTCAAGTATCGCATGCGTTGGTGGTTTTTCCTTATTCAGTATCGGATGCGCATGCTACGCGTTAAGTAGAACTGAAGCCTTTAGAATCCAAGTTAAAAAGAAATAAAATGAATACATTTAAAAAAAAAGTTGCTTGTAAATAATTATAGATAGAAAAGTATTTTATATAAACGATAATTTTTATCTTAAGAATAAAGTACTTACACTCGTGTCAAGGGCAGAGAACATGGTATCTGCTAATAACGACTGTTAACTACCATCGTAATTGAAAATCAATTCTTTGCGTTCCAGGTATTCTTCATCAACGTAAGAAAGGATCTTATTTGATTAATTATTCTTGTTTACAGTTTGCAAATAAAAAACTGACTGGCTTTCTAACAAGTTCTCGTTTTTAAGCGAATATTTTACATTTCTGGCGTCTTGAAAATTCCCCGTTACCTTTTGTAAAAAACTAGACTAGAACTGGTAAAATTATTTCATGTACTGAGCAAAAGGTTTCACGGTTTATTTATCGTTTTCAAATACCCGATTTAGTTTGAGATAATGTGTCTGTCAATTTTTAAGCGAGTGACATTGTAAAATTTATCATGTATTAGAACTAAATCTAAATGATAACAATGACAGTATTACTTTCAAACCTATGTAATGAATGTTGCACATCTTCCTGTATGTTAAGATACCTATTCATAATTATGTTACCTAATTTTAAATTTGTGCTGATGGAAAATTGGTTTGTGATTTTATGATTGTCAAATATATAATAAATTATTATTATTATTATAACCGTTTTCAAATACCTATTCTTGAAAAGTTACCAAAACATGGAGCCATATCGAAGCATTTGTTCAAACATTTCTGTAAATAATATTGCCAGAGTCATTATTAACGGTTTTGTTCTGTAAAAGTGTTCATATGGTTCATATTTATAATAATGTAAATAAGAAATCAGATTTCGTTTCAATTAGTGTATCGCACCAAATGACAAAACTTTTTGATACCTATCGTAGAATTCATAACCACATTAATGCCCATTTTCGAAATATTACATTTTAAAGTTATATTTCTAGCTGTTTTGCGATTATTATATTTATTGTACCTACACTTCTCATACTAAGTAGAAATAGTATTATTTGTTACGTACAGTTCCTTTTTTCACTGACATCTGTATTAAACATCAGACAATAATTGAAGTTGTACATAATGTTTATATTATGAAAAGAAAAAATATATAATGAAACAGAATGTAAATATTGATGCTAGTTATTTGATATATTCTGTCCTCAATTCAGCGCATCATCTGGTGGTCTTAGGGCCTGGAGTTATTCTTGAAACATTCACGGTAATGAGGGTGCAAGGGATCTCTAAGGAAAAATGTCCCCCCCATGTTGTGTCACAAGATTTTAAAATCAATAAATCTAACTCGTAAAATGAACTTATAGTTGAGGGCGATCATTGATGATCTTGAACTTCGGAAGAGAGACTTACCTGCCACTCCAATAGTAGAAACCAGTGGTATTGAACTGTGTGCTCAAGAGATTGCCAGGGAAAAACTCAAAAGTGCAAGAATCCACGTACTGGCAGCCAGGCAGCGCTAAAGGCTATTTCTGCCTTCCCATTAACCTTAAAGCTGACCCGTAGTTGCCTCATCAGGACTGTGGCCCGGAGCAACAAACTGACATTACCCTACGTACCAGGTCGGGGGAGTAATAGAAAGTAACGATCATAATACTCATAAGCAGAGACAAGCCGAGTGGTTGTTAACCATCTCAAGGAAATGCGTGAATAGAAAACATTAGAGCAAGTTCCAATTGAGTTACACCCGTCGCGGATTTCGAATTATCTATTCACCAGGCTGCTAGGGTAGTCTTTCCCACATTCCAAAGCTGATGGCCAAAAATTCAAAACTTAGGGCTCGCGTCTGAATACAAAAATAATAAAGAAGTCGGAACCTTTTTGCAAACTCTATTTGTCTTGCCGCTTGTGTCCTTCTTTGAAGTAGGGGCATGTCAAACCCAAAGTGCAATACCTTCGCCAATTACCAACATAAGACATATTTGGATCAAGAAGCAACCTTCCCCCCAATAACGTGGGCCGTGAGGAGTTCAGCTACGGGTCCGATGATGAACGCTTGCGACTCCTTCCTCGCAAAATTTAAAAACAGTTCAGCAGAAAACGTACTAATATTTTTGTATTTATTGATGATTTAGTGATGTGCTCAAGGAAATCGCGTTCCACAATAAACCTGCCTTCACACGAAACCAACTCCCATAATAATCTACGACGACGAAGTATCTTGCTTAGAATTTTTAGGAAAACAATCTATCTAATCTCTGTGTGATGGGCAGTTGACATAATGGTGGTGTTGGGTGTCAGGTCCCCACAACGGTAGGATGTGCGGAGTTGACCGCGGGTCTGTGCGGGGAGTTGACACTGAAATGCGGGGAGCTGACTGGATCCCATTTTACTTTATTGGAATGCATTCTTACTTGCAACATGCCAAATCGATCGGATAAGGAGGATGTTTTGAAGGATTGACACTGAACAAAATAATGAAGCCATAGTGAGTAAAATTTACCATTTAATGGTGAAAGGTGGAAATGAATATCTAAACAAAATAATTTACCGTGCAACATTACAATCACTATCCGTACGGATGTGGATGCACGATTTGTTTAGGCATAAGAACTATTCCTGCCTTTTGGAGGCAATTCACGTTTCCAAGATGAAGGAAAATAATTACTCATCATGTAATAAATCGTTCATTTATTGATTAGCAGTCTAAAAATTTAAAACATAAACAAGTCTTGGGTAGAAAAAATGTACAAAAAAAGATTCTTATATAAAAAGAAAAGAAATTGTCCTTCTCTCTCACTTTTCAACTCACACGTGTAAGCAATCATTTTTCCAAGAACTTGATGTTGAATAGCTATGCATCAGTGGTATTGCTTCCAAACTATGGCACGTATATCCAATCAGTCCTTGTCACTAGCAAACTATGCGAACAGTTCTAAAGTATAGGTAGGTATCGCACTCGTTGTAGGTATATACAATCTATTTAAAATATTACACTTTTGCCGTATTATCCGATCCAGATCTCGAATAGTGATTCCTCATTGACCAACCAATAAAAATAATTATCGACACCAAAACAATCGACACGGGGACGACGTAGGCACTAGAGCTGATGTGGTCGTAGAACGGAGATTCATCCGTCAGTTCCTTGGATTGAGCAGATGTTATTTCTCTTTTGGTCAGTCTTTTGTGAGGAGCAGGAGAGTGTTTCTCTGGAAACGAACAGATAAGTACACTTATACGAGCAATGAAATCGTCATAGTTAGAAATTAAGAAGTAGTTATGAAACAAGTAAAAAAGGTGCAAATTCTTTCACTGGGGTTTATAATTCAATTGGCTTGCGTTCATGATTTGAATTTCTACTAAGCTTTAGAGTGTGCGTGTTTCACAGGTGATAGAGCGATTATTGAATTTCAGGAGATATGCATAGAGCACGTAAATCAGTTCTCAACCAAAATACCTATTTGGATTGATCAGTTGATCATATTTGTGTGCCTCCTGAAATTCAATTATCGCTCTATCACCTGTGAAACACGCATACTCCAAAGCTTAGTAGAAATTCAAATCATGAACGCAAGCCAATTGAATAATAGACCCCAGTGAAAGAATTTGCAGCGTTTTTTAATGGTTATCAGAATGCTTCAACCCGTGTATCGGCTACAAAGCCTTTTAGGAGTTCATTTCAGTATCCACATTACTACATCTCTACATCTCTAGGTTAATGATATCAAAACGAAAACAATAATAAACCAAAATAACGCAAATGTTGGCACCATAAATCGGACCATACATCGGGAACGGTTTGACCTACCGACCTGGGGAGGGACTCATTCGATTCCTCGTGGAGAGTTCTTCAAAAAGAGTCCAAATTTAGGCCGCCTTGACTTTTTTTGAGGTTTTTAGGGATTTTACAAAACTTTGACAACCCTTAAAGGGCACTTTAAATTAAGTGAGAGAGCTGGCTCAAGAATACGGGCGTCGTCGGACCAACATGGATTGTTCCTGAACATTTCAGCTTTTTTGCTTCAGCCGTTTGGAAGAAATTGGCTTTTGAAATTTTTTTTTTTCAAGAGCGATTACAATGGTTTATTATTGAATAATAAACCAAAACGATCACACTACCATTGTTGGGAAAGCACAGCTGCAGAAAGTCGTTATTGATCAACAATCTTAATTTATGAACTTTTAAATGGGGAAAATTTTTGAATTTTATTTTGGCCTCCTCGATATAATAAATGTCCCCAGGATTAAGATAAAAACTTAAAAACGTTTTTTTTGCCAAAATAATGAGTGTTCCAAATAAAAAGATGAGTTTGTTGGACTGCACAATGTGAGCTCTTGGCTTGCCTAAAATAAAATAAGGCGAATTTTTATAAAGTCCTTCAAAAATTACTAAGAATGGCTAAAACTCGGCAATTTATATTTCTAGACTATAACAAGAAAAGTTGATCAAACATGAACATTGCCATTCATGGGTTTTGAACAAAAGTATACTGGAAAATGTACTTAAACTGCATTACTATTAAATTGGCTGAAAATCGATTAGAACACGAAAAAATTGTATAAATCCACAAATTTATTTGGGCATCGGAATATTACTTCGAAGAATTGATTCGCTATGAAGTTGACAGTATCGTTAAGTACCTTTTTCCCAGTTGTGCTCAAATTTCAGCACAATTGAATTAATACGTAATATGATAATTTGTTATACGATCACGCATGACCGAAAGTTTTGTTTTACCTCTGGTCTTATTCCGTTGAAATTCGGGAGGCCACTTGGTTACTTCCGTGAGATTCATGCTATTTCATGAATTCGGTTGTGGTAGCTATTTTACATGCGCACGCCTCAAACAGATCGGCATGTACATACAAACGTAACATTTTTATGAAATTGTAAGTAATGCAGTTATCAGAGTACAATTCAGGAGGTATTGCTAGTCGCTTTTGGAATTGTGTAGAAACGGTGTAGAGAAAAAATGAGTAAGGGTTAACCCTGACAAGTAGTCTTTGTTGCAGAATGGACCTAGATAGGTGAGCTTGCCAGAATCGTGCATAGTTTAATCAGGTGTTCTTTCTCCTTGGGCGGTTGGTCAATGCTCTACATGTTCCATTCCAAATATTTTGAGAACTCTGTGTTTTGGACTTATGGAACTATTCATATTTTGAAGCCGATTGACAATATATTCATCATCTCTGAACCTCAACAGAAAAACGCTGCAAGTTATTACAAAGAGGTTTATTATTTCTTCCACGTAACACCCGTTGAACGCTCTTCTGTCTTTACAGCCCGACCGCCTGCCTAACCAATTTTTCGAACGATCGTACACTAACCCGAGTTGTCTCATTCGATTCAGGGAACTAATTTCTCTCCAAATCATACAAAAAACCGTATTACACCCATGATTTTTTGAGATCTCAATTGTTTGACAGATTTGTCCTTTTATAGAAACCTTCAGGGTTGATTAATCAACGTTCCGAGATCGCTTGCACATCGCAAATTCGTTAGCCACATTTCCTAATCATTGGTCCAGTCATTTCGGAAAAAAAACTTCCAACTGCGTATGGACGGATTTAAAAAATGTTATTGTTGAAATCACGTATATTTGAACGTATACCGACGATTGTTATGGGGGGGTTCAACGAATTTTCTTCTTAGTTGATTCCAAAGGTTCATCATTCAAAATAAACCAAAAAAAAAAAAGAAAAAGAAAAAAATCAGACCCAACAACTGTCCAACATTCCTTGTTCTTTGATTGTCAATAACACTAGTACTTGATTTATCTACTAGGATGACAAATAGCCAAAGAATAACACTACATATAGTTGAGCGAATAGCTTTACTTGAGCTGACAAAGCGATGGCGTCTTACGTTCTGTCCAGTAGAGCTAATATTCGGTGCTGGACCCTAAGTTCGGAATCATCATGACACGTTGTGTTCAGCAGGAACTGACTAAAATATAATGTTTTGTGGAACGGAATGTAATTCAACGTGAGTGTACATACTCATTCAGAATGGTCAGCCATGTCTTGTACATCTGGGATCAGTTGAACCAGGATAGCACGATGGGCTAGACGGTTTGGGGCATCTGGGATCAGTTGAACCTGGATAGCATGACGGGCTAGTTGGCTTGGGGCATCTAGGATCAGTGGAACCGGGGTGGCATAATTGGGCGGCACGGTATGGTCTTAGACCTGTTGATTCTGGAAAACAGAACGATGAAGGTACGGTCGCTGTAAAGCTTAAGGTTTGGCTGAAGAAAACGGACGCTGTCAATTTTGTGACTATGGGTGATGAGATGGTAGTGTATACGGGTGAAACAAAAGAAAAACATACTTGCGAAGATCGTTTAGATGTATAGAGACGCCTAGTGTGATAAAACCTACCACGGTAAGATAAAACCTCTGCTCATGATAATAATGCCGGAGTTGTTTGACGTGTTGTGCGTTCAGAATCTACGAGTATTTATACATTGAACGTCTGTACATGTATGTGCTTTATGAAGCGAAAATAGAAGACAAAAACGTCTGCCAAGTTGGATATGGCATATAGCTTTCTCGCCTAAGTAGCTCGAATGCATAGATCATTAAAACGTTTTAAACTATCTCGAAAGATGAAAAATACTCTCTTCTTAAAATGATTTACGAGACAGAAATGCCACGGACATGTTAATAGAGACATCAACGCCTTCTAGAGGGAGGTAGACAGTTATTGTGGATCTTGTTCCTCTAATTCTAAAGCGATTAGAATATGATAGACCGTTTTTCCCCTACTACTTTCAAAATTTCAGCGCCACCGGACTACTACGATCTGAGAAAACGGTGCATGATGGATTTTACGTTTGTCCATTGGCAGATTTACAAATGATCAATGAAACTAATAGGGGACCATTCACACCCTAACCGCACATTCTTGAAAATTGCATCAAAATCCAATGAAAACTGTGGAAATTGGACTTGGTGTAAGGACACTAAACGAAAGTTATTCGGAATGGTCTGAATCGCTAAATGTGGGAAAATTGATTTGGAGTAGAAATTTTGATTTTGGAAAGAATGGAATGTTTTATCTCCTGCAAGCGAAAACAAAGCTTCCGCCACCTATAGGTAAACTCGGAAGCAAAAGTTCTAACATTGAAGCTTTCTTTAGTGCTGTTAGCAAACTAACGATGTACTTGTCATTGCCTGGCACTTTCTTACAGATCAAGAATAGTTTCAACTTGAGCATCAATGTGGTGGTGCTTGTTTAAAAAAGGATGGTCTTTTAGTCATCAGAGTATGATAAAGCTTCCAGATAACTGGAAATTTGTTAGTCTAACCGAAACAAACAAATTGCAACGAAACAAAATATTTTCCCTTCATAGTATTAGTATAAATCACACATATAGCTGAATATAGCGTTGTCCCTACATTAGTTAATCTAACTTTGAGGGCCAATTCTAGAGTTACTTTCCCACAGCAAAAAGTCACACAAACAAAATTTAATTTTTTTTCTCTTCTGTATCGAAATTTGGGTTTTAGACCATTCTGAACAACTTTCGTTTCTTATCTGTCTGTCTGTGTCCGCAGAACCTAGTAAGAAGACTAATTCCCACAGTTTTCATTACATTTCGAAGGAATCTTCAGGGAATGTGTGAGTTAGTTTGCAGATAGTTCCCTTCGAATTTCTCCTCTCTGAAATCAATACGTCAAGCAATCCACAATCCACTAAGTAGCATTTTCTCTGGTTCTAGATGGTCGAGCGCTCTCGAATTTTCGAGGTAATTTGGGAAAAACAATGAGGCAACCTCACACAGATTTCAAGGCTATAGTAGCTACTGCGCCGGCGCGAGCGTGAAATCTTTGTAAGAATCCTAATTCTTACAATTTGAATCTGATTTCGATTAACTTTTCTGGAAAAGT
This sequence comes from Creontiades dilutus, assembly GCA_031894815.1. Taxonomy (NCBI): domain Eukaryota; kingdom Metazoa; phylum Arthropoda; class Insecta; order Hemiptera; family Miridae; genus Creontiades; species Creontiades dilutus. The sequence goes on along the minus strand of JAVIWC010000496.1, from coordinate 600,519 downwards.
GTGGGTTAGGCTGTAAAAATTCCCTTGTGAGTTGCATTACACAAATCAATTAACCAATCTGCTCATGCGCAAACGTAAAATCCATGCAGCATAATTTTCTTAGTTTCTAGAGGTACGATCGCGCTAAAACTTTCAAAGTAGTCAGGAAAGAACGGTATAACAATCTCAAATTGATTCAACGCAATACATGACGACTAACGTTTTGAAGGCGTTGATGCATGCTGGAACGTGTCCCGCGGCATTTCTGTCGCGTAAATCGTTGTAACAAGCTCATATTCTACATATTCCGAGATTATTTAAAACATTTCAATGTTCTATACGGGCACGAACCCTAGACGCGAAGACTATGTGCCACACCCAACTTGGTGGACGTTCTCATAGTAGCTTCGTTTTCAAGTTGTTTCATTTTCAAGATTTTTTCGTGTTTATGATCTCATGTGACTAAAATAGTCGTAACACCCTAAAAATTCTCTCTACAATACGTTTTGAGAAGAGCGTCGGAAATTAAAATTCAGTCAAATACAGGGAAAAATGAGAAAATTTTTACTTGACTTTGAAGGTGGAAAATTTGTCCGAAAATCGCATGTTAAGACGTTATGAAAATAAGACTTTTCCCTTCTTTTTCTTATCTACAATAAACAGATTTTGTAATTTCCACTTCCCAGGAAAACTTCCCCAGCATCTTAGTTCTCCAACGGGTGTATCGTTGTAACAAGGTTATATTCCGCATATTTGGAGGTTATTTACAACATTTCAAACTATCTATACATGCATTTTACCAAGAAGAAACCAAGGAGACATAACGAAGTCGGCAGACGTTTTTTTACTTTTGAGCTGACACGATAGAACATGAGCATTTAAATAAAAGCCACTAAGTTTTTATGATTGGAAATGAAGAATTCACCCATGAAATTCAGGTTTTATACATTATATACAGTACGTAATACATTACATACTTTTACATACAATTACGTAAATAGGAGTCGTCCAAAAGCGAAATCTGGCTCCATCCGTCAAGCACCTCGATTTTCAGAAAATATAAAAAACTGCTGCTCAACCTACAGATGTCGTATACTAATGTTTTTCATTTTAATTGTTCGGGGTGAAGTAAGTAGGTAGGCTGTGGACGCTTTTGCAATGCAACTGAATCAAGAAATCAAGAAATAAGGAATTTAGTTTGGAGTTCTAGCACATTGATTGGTTTTGGTTGGTGAGGATATTTATTGTTTTGATTTTATTTGAAACAAAACCAATAGCTCAATTATTTGCGGTTCACTTATAATTAGTATGACTAAGATTTTACTTAACGAGCCAATTCACGTAAATATTGCTATAACAGTACGTGATGATACAAATTAGAATAAACATAAATTCGATGTGAAGCCTGCAGAGCTGAGTTTATTTTGTAGTAATAGTATTCTCGTGTAAATTAGGTGGATGAACCAGGAAATGAGTATGCAACATAACTAACCTGACTTGCTAGCAGCAGCTAATGTTTGATGACTCGAGATTGAGCGTTTTCGAAGTGCTCCAACGCCTCCTGCCAACTCCGCACCTTCTGGGGCAGCAACTCCGAAGGGTGGCAGGTAAGTAGGAGGAATCGAGGTTGAAGATGAAGTTGGGCATCGAGGATCATTGGAACCAGGATAACAGAACGGTTTGGATGGGGTGGTTCTTATTGGATAGGGAGTAGGTCTAAGTGTGGTGACGACAGGAGGAGCTTGGGTGGAAGGAGTGGGCCTTGGACATCTTGGATCATTAGACCCAGGATAACACTGTGTAGGTGATTCGGTAGGACGAGGTGTTGTGTCAAAAGGACGAGGGCATCTAGGATTATTAGAACCGGGATAACAAGGACATCTAGGATCAGTTGAACCTGGGTAGCATGACGGCGGCGCTGGTGTAGTGGGAGATGGCCTTGGACATCTGGGATCTGTTGACCCAGGATAGCATGATGGAGGCCTTGGGGTAGTTGCTGGTGGTTGCGGGCATCTGGGATCAGTTGAACCTGGATAACAAGATGGTTGCGCTGGTGTTGTGGGAGGTGGCCTAGGACATCTTGGGTCAGTTGATCCAGGATAGCATGATGGAGGCCTTTGGGTAGTTTGAGGGCATCTTGAATCGGTTGAACCTGGATAACAAGACGGCGGACGTGGTGTGGAAGGAGGTCTAGGACATCTGGGATCAGTTGAACCCGGGTAGCATGATGGGGGTGCTTGTGTTGTAGGTGGTTTTGGACACCTGGGATCCGTTGAACCAGGATAGCATGTTGGTGGTGCTTCGGTTGTTGGTGGAGGCCTTGGACACCTGGGATCAGTTGAACCAGGATAGCAGAATGGTTTCGACGGTGTTGTCGCTGGAGCATACGTGGTTGATGGTGAAGTTGGACATCTAGGGTCATTTGAACCTGGGTAACAGGATGGAGGTCGCTGTGTAGTAGGTGGCGGTCTGGGACATCTTGGGTCAGTAGAGCCTGGGTAGCAGAATGGTTTTGAGGGTGTTGTTGCTGGGGCGTATGTAGTAGATGGCGAAATTGGACATCTAGGGTCATTTGAACCTGGGTAACAGGATGGTGGTCGCTGTGTAGTAGTCGCAGGAGGTCTTGGGCACCTTGGGTCACTAGAACCTGGGTAGCACGAAGGTGGTGCTGGTGTAGTCGAAGGTGGTCTTGGACATCTTGGATCAGTAGAACCTGGGTAGCATGATGGTGGTGCTGGTGTGGTAGGTGGTGGTCTCGGACATCTTGGGTCAGTAGAACCTGGATAGCATGATGGTGGTGCTGGTGTGGTAGGTGGTGGTCTCGGACATCTTGGGTCAGTAGAACCTGGATAGCATGAAGGTGGTGCTGGTGTAGTCGAAGGTGGTCTTGGACATCTTGGATCAGTAGAACCTGGGTAGCATGATGGTGGTGGTGTAGTAGGTGGCGGTCTGGGACATCTTGGGTCAGTAGAACCTGGGTAGCATGAAGGTGGTGCTGGTGTAGTAGGTGGTGGTCTTGGACATCTTGGATCACTAGAACCTGGGTAGCATGATGGTGGAGGTTGTGTAGTAGGTGGCGGTCTGGGACATCTTGGGTCAGAAGAGCCTGGGTAGCAGAATGGTTTTGAGGGTGTTGTTGCTGGAGCATATGTAGTGGATGGCGAAGTTGGACATCTAGGGTCATTTGAACCTGGGTAACAGGTTGGTGGTCGCTGTGTAGTAGTCGCAGGAGGTCTTGGGCACCTTGGGTCACTAGAACCTGGGTAGCACGAAGGTGGTGCTGGTGTAGTCGAAGGTGGTCTTGGACATCTTGGATCAGTAGAACCTGGGTAGCATGATGGTGGTGCTGGTGGTGTGGTGGTGGTTGGGTCTAGAACCTGGATAGCATCTTGGGAAGGTCACATCTTGTAGAACCTGGGTAGCATGATGGTGCTGGTGTAGTAGGTGGTGGTCTCGGACATCTTGGATCAGTAGGTGGTCGGTCTGGGACATCTTGGGTCAGTAGAACCTGGGTAGCATGAGGTGGTGAGTAGTAGGTGGTGGTCTTGGACATCTAGGATCAGTAGAACCTGGGTAGCATGAAGGTGGTGCTGGTGTAGTAGGTGGTGGTCTTGGACATCTAGGATCAGTGGAGCCTGGGTAGCATGAAGGTGGTGCTGGTGTAGTCGAAGGTGGTCTTGGACATCTTGGATCAGTAGAACCTGGGTAGCAGAATGGTTTTGACGGTGTTGTTGCTGGAGCATATGTAGTGGATGGCTTGGACATGGGTCATTTGAACCTGGGTAGGTGGTGGTCTTGGGCATCTTGGATCAGTAGAACCTGGGTAGCAAGAAGGTGGTGCTGGTGTCGTAGGCGGTGGTCTCGGACATCTTGGGTCAGTAGAACCTGGGTAGCATGAAGGTGGTGCTGGTGTAGTAGATGGTGGTCTGGGACATCTTGGGTCAGTAGAGCCTGGGTAGCAGAATGGTTTTGGTGTTGTTGCTGGAGCATATGTAGTACATCATCTGGGTCATTTGAACCTGGGTAGCATGATGGTGGTAGCATGGTGTGCCGGTAGTCAGTGGTGGTCTCGGACATCTTGGACATCTTGGATCAGTAGAACCTGGGTAGCATGAAGGTGGTGCTGGTGTAGTAGGTGGTGGTCTTGGACATCTTGGATCAGTAGAACCTGGGTAGCATGATGGTGGTGGTTGTGTAGTAGGTGGTGGTCTGGGACATCTTGGGTCAGTAGAGCCTGGGTAGCAGAATGGTTTTGACGGTGTTGTTGCTGGAGCATATGTAGTAGAAGGCGAAGTTGGACATCTAGGGTCATTTGAACCTGGGTAACAGGTTGGTGGTCGCTGTGTAGTAGTCACAGGAGGTCTTGGGCATCTTGGATCAGTAGAACCTGGGTAGCACAAGGTGGTGCTGGTGTAGTCGAAGGTGGTCTTGGACATCTTGGATCAGTAGAACCTGGGTAGCATGATGGTGGTGCTGGTGTAGTAGGTGGTGGTCTGGGACATCTTGGATCAGTAGAACCTGGGTAGCATGATGGAGGTGCTGGTGTGGTAGGTGGTGGTCTAGGACATCTTGGGTCTGTAGAGCCTGGGTAGCAGAATGGTTTTGAGGGTGTTGTTGCTGGAGCATAAGTAGAAGATGGCGAAGTTGGGCAGAAGGCGAAGTTGGACATCTAGGGTCATTTGAACCTGGGTAGCAGGATGTTGGGCGCTTTGTCGTAGTCACAGGAGGTCTTGGGCACCTTGGATCAGTAGAACCTGGGTAGCATGAAGGTGGTGCAGGTGTAGTAGGTGGTGGTCTGGGACATCTTGGATCAGTAGAACCTGGGTAGCATGATGGTGGTGCTGGTGTAGTAGGTGGTGGTCTGGGACATCTTGGGTCTGTAGAGCCTGGGTAGCAGAATGGTTTTGAGGGTGTTGTTGCTGGAGCATATGTAGTGGATGGCGAAGTTGGACATCTAGGGTCATTTGAACCTGGGTAACAGGATGGTGGTCGCTGTGTAGTAGTCACTGGTGGTCTAGGACACCTTGGATCAGTAGAACCTGACATCTTGGATCAGTAGAACCTGGGTAGCATGAAGGTGGTGCTGGTGTAGTAGGTGGTGGTCTAGGACATCTTGGGTCAGTAGAGCCTGGGTAGCATGAAGGTGGTGCTGGTGTAGTAGGTGGTGGTCTTGGACATCTTGGATCAGTAGAACCTGGGTAGCATGATGGTGGTGCCGGTGTAGTAGGTGGTGGTCTTGGACATCTTGGGTCAGTAGAACCTGGGTAGCATGAAGGTGGTGCTGGTGTAGTAGGTGGTGGTCTTGGACATCTTGGGTCAGTAGAACCTGGGTAGCATGATGGTGGTGCTGGTGTAGTAGGTGGTGGTCTTGGACATCTTGGATCAGTAGAACCTGGGTAGCATGAAGGTGGTGCTGGTGTAGTAGGTGGTGGTCTGGGACATCTTGGGTCTGTCTGTAGAGCCTGGGTAGCAGAATGGTTTTGAGGGTGTTGTTGCTGGAGCATATGTAGTAGATGGCGAAGTTGGGCATCTAGGGTCATTTGAACCTGGGTAACAGGATGGTGGTCGCTGTGTAGTAGTCACAGGAGGTCTTGGGCACCTTGGATCAGTTGAACCTGGGTAGCATGAAGGTGGTGCTGGTGTAGTAGGTGGTGGTCTTGGACATCTTGGATCAGTAGAACCTGGGTAGCATGAAGGTGGTGCTGGTGTAGTAGGTGGTGGTCTTGGACATCTTGGTGCTGTGTGTAGTCAGTTGGATCAGAACCTGGGTAGCATGAAGTAGGTGGTCTGCATCTTGGTCTGTAGTAGCAGAATGGTGGTCTTGGACATCTAGGATCAGTGGAGCCTGGGTAGCATGAAGGTGGTGCTGGTGTAGTCGAAGGTGGTCTTGGGCATCTTGGGTCAGTGGAACCTGGGTAGCATGAAGGTGGTGCTGGTGTAGTAGGTGGTGGTCTGGGACATCTTGGGTCTGTAGAGCCTGGGTAGCAGAATGGTTTCTGGACATCTTGGTCAGTTGTAGCATGAAGGTGGTGCTGGAGCATATGTAGTAGAAGGTGGTCTTGGACATCTAGGGTCATTTGAACCTGGGTAGCAGGGTGGTGCTGGTGTATGAAGGTGGTCTTGGGCATCTTGGGTCAGTGGAACCTGGGTAGCATGAAGGTTCTTGGGTCAGTGGTTTTGACGTGTTGTTGCTGGAGCATATCACTAGGAGGTAGCAGGATGTTGGGCGCTGTAGTCACAGGAGGTCTTGGGCACCTTGGATCAGTAGAACCTGGATAGCATGCTGGTGGTGCCGGTGTAGTAGGTGGTGGTCTCGGACATCTTGGGTCAGTGGAACCTGGGTAGCATGAAGGTGGTGCCAGTGTAGTGGGAGGTGGCCTGGGACATCTTGGATCAGTGGAACCTGGGTAGCATGAAGGTGGTGCTGGTGTAGTAGGTGGTGGTTTCGGACATCTTGGGTCAGTAGAGCCTGGGTAGCATATTGGTTTTGAGGGTGTTGTTGCCGGAGCATATGTAGTGGATGGCGAAGTTGGACATCTAGGGTCATTTGACCCTGGGTAACATGATGGTGGACGCTGTGTAGTAGTCGACGGTTCTTTTTGGCATCTGGGGTCAATTGAACCAGGATAACAGGATGGAGGTGTCTGTGTAGTCTCGGGTAGTCTGGGACACCTGGGATCTGTTGAACCTGGATAGCATTGAGGACTTGTTGTTGAAGTTGAGCATTGGGGATTTTCAGATCCTGGATAACATGGTGGTTGTTGATCCACACATTCGTTAGCACATTTTCCTGGGCACAACTGGAACACGTAATCAAATCATCCATTTTTTATTTGTCCCCTCACCAGTTATCTTTCTGTTCTACAAAAATTTGACTCATTATTTAATGTATTACTTGCTCCCTGTATATCGTCTTAGGGACATCATGATTATAGTGAACAACTATATTTCCAATATCCCTAGTAAATTATTCTGATTATGTAAATTAGTATGTATAAATTCCAGATTATAGGAATCAAAGCAGAAATAGCAATACAGACAGAGTGACTTTGAATCCACATGACCTGTTCAAAGATGTCTCCCTTTTTCATCCGCACCTTTTTTTTCTAAGGGCGTTCCACATTTCACTCGTGCTCAAAGCACTATAACTTTGATTTTCCAAATGGGAACCCACATTTATTATTTCAGATTCGAATTCTACTCTCAATTTCATGAAAATGTAAACCCTTAATCGATCTTTTCGATCAGGACGATTGTGAACAAAATGTGGACAGCACGAAGTCCAAAAGCGAGTCACCTGTATACTGTTTCTATTCAGAACCCCACGTTTGACTAAATGTTCGTCAAAAAGAAAAGAAATTCACTCACATTAGGTAAGATATAATACATACTATTTAGAAAACATACCTCTACACTGCATGTGAGATAAACTTGCTGCCTATCTGGAAATTTAAATGCTGTTATTTCAGCATATGATGTGATCATTGTTCCTTCTGCTGTAGTTGCCGTTGACTTGGACCATTTCGATATGAGTTTCTTCTTCCTGCGTAAACAAAGCAAAAATGATGATGAGCCATTTCTACGTAAGAAGGTGAGTTGCAGAGTGTTATGTAAAAACTAATTAATATCTGTTGGCCCACTATTAACTGGCTTGATATTTAGGTGCGAATTGGAAGTCATGAGAATTTTGCCCAAAATTTACTTAAATTGCCTAATTTCACAACAAATTGAGTGAATTTCATTTTTTTTTTTTTTTTTTGCTGAATTACTCTGAAATCCCCCCCGTTCACTAGTTCATATGTATCTTTTTTAATTTTGCTACAATCGCTCTTTTTCACATTTTTTTACGATTTTTTTAATCCCATGAAAATTATCCATTTCATTCTTTTTATTATGAGATCATACTGTAGAAAATTGAAAAAGAAGTGAAATTAGTGAAAAAAATATGAGTTTAGTCAAAATTCACGAAAAAATAGTTGTAGGAAAATTTAAAAAAATCCTACGACTCAGGTTAAAAAACTAGTATTTCTCTCCACTTTATTGTTTAATTAAGAAATTTATGCAAAATGTACATAAACTAAAGCTAACTTTGGAGAATCTCACAAAAAAATGAGTGAATTGTTGTGGAATTGTGATAAAAATGTGATTAATTCTTTATTCGTATTCTTACTCATATTTTCGGATTTATGAATTTCATAAATTTGAGGAAACAATTATCTGGGATGGCAAGAAAACAGGACTCCCTTCCCACTGCCTGCGTATTTTAGGGTTCTTCATGTATAAAAAATAATGACACACACAAAAGAATTAAGGAAGATCTTACTTCGGGCAGCCGTCCTTTCCTGTGAGAACAAGTTTGGTCGTTGAGGGGTCATTGTAGTTTTCGCTGTCATAGGCAATGCATTCCCTCACTGAGACGTCGTATGCATTATCGTGGTCGTTCACGTTGACGAGGACTGAGAGCTTCTCCCCTATTTTGACGACGCCTTCGATAGGTGCAGTCTACAAAAAAGACGTAAATCATGTACACTGTGGTCCTGTGTGAAAAGGTAGAATTTACTGGTGCCTTGCACTCTGACTGTTTTCGATTGGTTGGACGTTAATCAACTTGATGGCATTTGTAGGGTTGTTTGCTGATAATCAAACTTGAATCTTCAGCGTCACATACTATCCAAGTATGTCCAATAGTTGATAATGTTGAGGTAAGGACCCTTCAAACGAGACAGGAGGTTACCATCCGGTTTTGTCTCCCTTTATCGTAGCTACCTCAATTGATGGAGTAACTTCACATTTCATTCTACCGTTGGAAATAGCGTTGAATTTCCTGTTTTCTTGATGGTAAAGTTATTTGAATAAGATAAAGAAATGGTCAGATCTTGACAATCTCCTTTTTTTAATCGCTCATACGTCCTAATGATCCAGAGTTGAATTTTAACCTGCAGTCCTAAAATATGCGACAGAACGTCGAACAAAGTCAACCTGTCGGAAAAAAAGAGTATGACATCGGATTTAATCTATCTTTTTTAGCTGAATAGTATAGTGACTCTCTCGGGCCTCATTGTTCAGTAAATAAGAAGTTGTCAGGCCCTCTCCCCTGGTGCAAGTTCCGAGTCTACAGCTGAACAACTCAACTGATAAGTTACCATTCTCAGAACTTCCGACCAGAGGAAAGCCGCTGAAAATTCATTTTTCCACGAGCGAGAAGGCCCAAGAGGGTTACCAACCCATTCAACAACAAAAGATACATAAAATCGGATGCCAAACATTTCTTTATGGATTTTGGGCGAAAAATGTAGGTTTTACAGTAAAACCGCAAGTTTTCCGCAGTCAAACGTGAATTGTATACTCACTCCAAGCGTACGATAGTTTTTGATTATACCTTGGAAAGCTGATATTCTGCTGTATATTTTATTAATACAACTAAAATCACCTCTTAATCACAGGAATCTACAAGAAAAAAAGTGGGGATTTCAAGATTTGGTCATTTTTTCTTCAAGTTCATTTTTTATTAATTTAGCTTATTCCAAAAACGTTGGTGGTCCGTTAGAGAGATACTAAATGTAACGCTCCTTCCAACAATCTAATGAAATGTGAAGTTACTCTTTGAATTGAGGCAGTTATGGCCAGTTCTTAGCAGCTGTGATGCCTGTGAAGTAAAGTTAAAAACACGAGGAAAACTCTTATGAATGACGTAACTCGAAAACAAAGTAGTTTTGTTGCAATCATTACCCGGCCTTTGGGAGGAACCAAAAGTTAACACCCTGTACGTTGTGCTTTTTGTCTCGAAAAAAAGGTATTTCACGTTATAAACATTGGTGATATCAATTCATACTTACATTAGGATATTTGCCCCTTTGTATATCCATCCAGCAGTCGATGGATCCCGACTCCCCGGGGACTGTCACCACGTCCAGCATGTCAATTATTATGGGCTTGAAAAATATGGCCTTGCCGCTGGACACGGCGTTATTACCGCTGCTAGACCTACATGCGACTTTCCTCGCGATGTCCCACTCTTCCTGCAATCAAAAATCGAGAGATTTGGAAACTTCCACATTCAAATATTCACTGAGTATTACATGGGGAGGTGATAGTATGTTACGGTGCCCCTTCCGAGAGCACTGAGGCGGTTACTACCCGCAACACAGAGGATGACCGTGAGGCTCCATACTATCCCCGGAGGAGGCGATTTCAAGAATTGGGAAGGAGGAACTAGCCATATCCTCCATCACAAGTAATTCAACTGTACATTTATCGTTTTAATTTGACCCGATCATCCAAAATTACCGCGAAATCAATTTACTCTTCCCCACTACATTGAAATACTTTCCCATACTAAGATTAAACTGAAATCAAATGGAAAACCCAACAAATTATTACGTAAAGGTTTATTATTTCTGTATTGGATAGAACGGGAAATCCTAGATTCGGGCTTGGAAAGCCGGATCGTATGTGGAAAACGTGTTTTGCAGGTGAGTAAAGAAGGGAAACTTCTTTACGCTAACCACTTCTGGCCACAAGATGGTGAATGGGCCCCATATCAATCAATTTCTTGATGGGAAGGAATGGGGCGGATCCCTGTACCTGTTGCCTGTTGGAAGCGCCAAATGTACCACCCGTGTGAAATTATAATTAATGTAGTGGTGCGTTTAATATCTGTTGACGGCCAACAATTAGAAGGAATCCAACTTTGATCCCCTTTATGCGTGCACGATTTCTTGTTCAGCAGGATGGTTCTTCTCTCTGCTTCTCTTTCTTCTGAATCTCCTGAGCTCTTGAATTTTGAAACCCCGATTGAATTCGAAAGAATCCTCAGAACTGGTGAACTAGCAGGTGATACATTTTTTCAAGTCAGTTACAATAAATATTTTTGAATGTTGATTATTGATACTTTCACAGTTCGGAAATTGTGTCATTGTTGTCAGGAACGGAGATAGAGGGGGTAATAGCAAATTATTTTAATCGCTGCTAAAGCCAGAACTCTCGACTATTCGTGTCATTTTAGTATAGTTTTTGTAATTAAGATTGTGGTGTTGTATTTTAAAATATTTCAACACATTCGACTTTCACTATGAAAGGGGTTGTACAGGGGAAGGGTAACTTCGATTAGTCGTTATTCCTTCACTATTTTCATCTGATTATATTGATTTAACAACATTTCTTTTGTTCGACCCTAATTCTGGTCTTTTCGTGCAATGAACCTCGGAAATTTCAAACTTTCTTTGAGAAACGAACGGAATGGAGGATGTAATAGCTGAGTAGATGGAGGTGTAACACAGAATTCCCATGCAACTTGCATGGACGATTTTCTTTAATCGTTTCTGTTCGATCAAGAACGTTGGCTTTGTGTTGAAACATATTTCAGATCTTTCTAATTTAATTACGGAAGGGGGTGAATGGAGGGGGTAGTAGCGATAAATCGTGTTGATGTTTTTTTTTTTATCCCGAGTTTTATCTAACGAACTTTTCTTGTGCCTCTGCGATTTTGAGTTTAATGTCGGGAATGGTGATAGGGAGGGGGAGGAATGTCCTACCCATTCAAGCAGCTAATTATGTTTATAAATGTGATCACTTAAAAATCGGACATATCTACGTCCCTGTAATGCATGCATTACTCACCAATATGCTTATCTATATTGTTGCATGATCCATAGAAATAAAAACAGCGTTCCCTGTCATTCAGTTCTTAAAATCAACCAGAAATTTTAACAATTTGTAAAACGGAGGCGAAGGAGTAGTAGCTCCTTCCAAGGGCTGAGGCCGCAACACTCAGATGGTATCCATTGAGCCTAACATAGTAGTTTCACGAATCGAGAAGGGGGAACTATTTATAGCCATTGAGCAAGTTTTACAACAAATTTTAAAACTATTTGCAGGATTCGTTATGCCTAAGGAGAATAACCCACAGCCGAACAGGTTTGATTTAATCGGCCTCAAAGGTCAACCCTTTACAGCGTTGAAACTATAAGGAAATCCCCCCCTCAACAGTAAGGACACGAGTTCGAACTCAGTAAGCGGTAATAATATTTTTGGGCAGTAACGAATTCAGTTGTCCTTAGTTGCGTAATTCAGCGGTGTTCACCTTTAAATCTGACTTCCAGTACGGCGAGTACCAACTTATTTTGAGGAATATCGTATGTTATTACCTGGATGTCAGGGTCGGTTTGGATTATAAGAACATTTTCAATTGTCGCTCCCAAACTGCAAGATCCTCTGCTGCAAACTCCTTGTTCGTTTCCGCATCCTTCTGCAGGGATGTTGAAAATATACTGCGTTTTCCCCCCACCTGCCTCGACGTAACTGTAACAATGATCACAAATAGATTAATCCGAAAAAATCACATATCTGCCTGACTGCTTGGATAGTCAAGTTGAATTCAAAGATGTGCATTGGTTCTGTTACTGATCGATTTGATGTTATCAGTCTCAAAACCAAGAAATCCACAAACAGTCCAATTTATTTTATTCCCTTTTCAGTCATTTATCGACCGATTTTGTGCGTCTTTCATAATTTTTGTTCTTGTTACTTTTTTCATTTTGAGTTTATTTTGAGCACGCAAGAACGAATCGTAGCTTGGCAATTTCATCACCTTTTACAAATATTTAAACATTCTTTTTGGCTTTGCTATGATATTATTAAGGAAAATGTACGAAGAATTAGGTTACATAAATAGGAAAACACATTCGAAAGAATACTGAGAAAACCCAAATGTAGAAGTAAAATAATTGTTCATCTCATCGTCTTCACGGAAAAGAGACTAATACGAATTAAATATATGTATTAGTTTAACAATATTGCCATGTGCACGCACATTGTTGAAGTTACAGGTAGTTATGATCGTGTGTCCCGAAAAAAATTTAGGTGAAAATAGATAATGTGTATTGTTCGTATTATGAAGTGGAGCCGGATACCACCAACCGCACCATTTTACCTTCACTCTATGACGAGATATTAATTATTTAGTTGTTTTCGTCAAGTCACTATCTCAACAAAAATACCCAATTTTCTCTACTTTTGTACAACTTTCCGCATCTTCGAGCGACAGTTTTGGAATCTTACATCGATTTTTTTATTCCTCATTTATTAACCTTCAAGCGGTTTCACGCGAGTCACTCAACATCAATCACTCACCACACATTCAGTACCAGCATAATATGATAATTACCAAAACATTGGTATATCTGATTCAGACGATGAAAATGTATAATTAGTTCAATTTTGTATGCATGGTTGTTATTTTATCTGTATTTTCCTATACTGGGAGGTGTATTTCTTAAAACTGTTTAACTATGAAGATTTTAGTCCCCAGGTGACTAAAATTAGAATTAGTTCCCCAAGTTTTATACGATTGTTTTTGCATAGGTAGACGTAATAATTCCATTTATTTAGAGAGTACCTATAAATACTCGTACCTAAACTCAACACCTAACGCCTCTATACCATGTAATTGCATTCAAGATTAAAATACTTGAGCGACCGCCAGCAACCTTCAGACCTTGCGTTGAACTGCAGCCCACCTCTCCAGCTCGACCGCTTACCGTTCTACTCGGACTGTGGACGAGCGATTTTCATTATGAGAAAATGAGGTTTTTTAAATTATGACCAAACGGATGATCGTACAGCAATGCGAGAGGTCGCACTCGATTCATTAATTTCTGTGTTAATCCGACATAAAAACTACTCTCTTGCTGCCAAAGTTTTTGAGATTTCGATTTTTTAATAGATTAATCCTCAAATATAATCTTTTAGGATGAAGATGCTAAGATTAATGACACATCCCGGATCGATGTTGGATTTTTGAGCCGAATGTTGTTAACTTTGGTCCAGTAGTTTAGAAGAAAAGCTTTGGACGGCGGACGGAGGAATTGTGTTTAATTGGATTTTTCAAATCCACTTATCTTCATATGTTAACCAAAAACTTTTGATGGGAGTTTGAAAAAGTTTGTTTCTTGATTCAAGTTCATTATCAAAAATAATGAACAAAACACACACACAAAAAAAAAACCTCCCGCATGAAGATTGAACAGTGATATTTCACTCAGGCATTATTTCCACCCCCACTTCGCACGTGGCCATCATTTTTGACTTTCCGCTTGAAATTTGTCATGAAACGGAGAAGTTCTCGCTCGTTTTTACCGACACAGGTTTTTTTCCCCCAAAACTGTTTGGACGTTGAAATTGTTTAACATTCTTATTATTTGAGTTGAGAATAAAGTCAAGTAATTGAAATTGTTGTAGTGAAAATAGACAAATCTTTCTGGTCGCACTGGTGTGAGATTTGTCCGAACGTTTTTGATAATTAGCTTCGTGTTAAAAAAATGTAATAACAGCGTTAATACACTTACCGGCAGTTGCGTTTCTGGAAGTGCCCTCGGCTGTATATGATTCCGTCGAACGGCTCGGCAAAGGTAATGCTGACCGTGATCCCTCTGGAGTCGCAAATCACTTGGTCGATAACGAAGTCGACTTTGTGAGCCCTCGTCCCACGGTGATGACTCATCTGCACCAGCCCTTTGTTAGTTGACCCTCTGGACGATCCAAAATGACATCAATAACAAAGCTTCAGTCTTCGAGAATTCTCCAAATGTTCTCAATTTTTAAATTTCTATATAATTCGGTTGTGTCAAATCGATTCGAAACCTTTATGAGTATAAAAATGGCTAACTATTAAATTATGAGAAATAAAATTCTGTAAATAATAATCTACTTTACTCTTACAAAAAATATGTTTTCCGTCGTCATTTTCGTTTTGATACTTATAGCATAAATACAATTACGCATTCATCATGGCTCTTGTCTAGTTCTTATTATAGTTTTTTTTTCTTATTCAATTCCTAGTTATTTAGGTACCTCGTAACGGGCGATATGCGGTCTCCAAAGGCTGGACTCCTCCCAGATCTTCCGCCTTCAACATACTTGTACTCCACCATGGAATAGTCATCCTCATTGGTAGTAGCGCTGATCACCTGTAACAAATAAATGTTTATAGTTTAATATAACCACAGTTGTATAGATATCAATACCCGTGTTTGGCACATGTGATGTACCAAATAGTGGTCGTGAAGTTTGCAATAATATGACGGCAATTGCAGTAAGCAGTATAACAGAGGAAGCTGCAGGTACCCCAGGCAATAAACAAAACGAAAAAAGTCCCTCCATCTTCATATGAAGATTATGTTGGCTTATGACAAAAGACTGGATTACATTTACAAGATTGGGTGTGGATGGTTTGGGTTCTCTGTCCTTTGAATCCAATCAGCTTCAAGCAGCTGAAATCCTTGAAAAGTTTAGGGAGCAAAAGAAGCAGGGGTTCTGGCATAGGGCCATGAATTCGGAGAGGTTTACGTACGCTGTATAGGGAGCTTCACCCTCACTGCAAGGCTGCGAGTTTGGTTGGTGAGCAAGTACTTGATATTTTCTCGGCGAGGTGGATCTTCAAGCTGAAGGGAGAACTGCTACACCTCAATGCAAAGCCATATGCCACTGACCAGGATGAGGAGTGTGCACTGTGCAGGTTTCATGAAAAGGAAGATGTGTACCACTTTCTCTGTACTTGCCCAGTACTCGCGGAGTTTAGAGTTGGCATTTTTGGTAAGCCCGAGCTGTCTCGGAATGAGGCTGTGGCGTTGCTGGATGGTGGTGGATGGCCTCAATTGGTTGCCTTCTGCAAGATAGCCTGGCGATACCGCACTGAGTTGGTTCAAGAGTTTAATTTTTGATTTATTTTATTGTATTTTGTTTTTCATAGTAGTTTCTTTTTTTTGGTTTCACTGGTTGACACCCCCGACAGACGGTTTGAAAAACCATGTCGGTATTGTTTATTTGTAATGTACAAAGAATCTTTTACTTTGATTTATTTTATCAATAAACTTTTTTCTTCTTCTTCTTCTTCATTTACAAGATTACCAGACTGGATTTGAACCAACGTCTGAAATATTCCTGTCCAGGCTTTGCAAGGAATGCCGTTTCGAGGGGCGTTCCAGATCATCAGAATCGATCAGGAGAATAAGCGATTATTTTCCGTTTGAATTGAGGTAGCCCCTTGAACTGTTCTCCACAACCAGGGTATGCTGGTCCCCGGCCAGAGTGGGGGGTAAAACCATTGCTTCAACTCCTCTAATTGACGAGATCCAGTCTGATTGACGGGGTAAACTCGGGGAATACAGGTCACTCAGAAATTGACGGGAGATGACTACAAAGTCACGTCCCTAATATATTCCCTCTATGTTTATCATGGTTGAAGCAACACAGTGAATTCCGATATGAGATTTTCCTAAATTTAATCATAAATCCCCCCACTAGAACCACTGATCCATTGGTTTCTCGAACTTGATGGAAGCGTTTATGAAACCTATTCATCCTATCTTTACAATCCAATTTCCCAACATTCAGACTAAACTGAAACGTTTGAAGATTTTCAGCATCAACAATAATCCAAGCACTGCCGTAAATGACGATAAAACGAACGACCCCGCCGGACGGGAAAGTTCAAATGCGAAAAACAAGGCTATATACGAACTGTTGGTATAACGTAAGCACCGATCACAACACATGATCTATTCTCACACTGTAACGTTGTTAACACCATACTGCTATCTATCTTAGTTGAGTTACGGTTCATCCCATTTGGTGGAAACTGCAATTTTACGAGTGGAAAGATAGTGGTTGAGATGATTTTGATGGCTGCTTGCGAAATTGGTTCGCGTAGATGCTCTAACTACCGAGTCAATAATTTTAAAACTGTCGCTGGAATTTCGGCCCAACGATTTAATATAATACAAGTTACGTCATTAGAGGGCAGGAAGGAGAATAGCTAAGTTTCGGAAACTCCATGCTCATCAGTATCTAACTTTTGTTCTGTAATATACAGGTGTTTACAGTTTTTGCTACTGACTTCGTAGGGATCGATTCAACAACCAAATGTTGAGGATTGGGTACTAACTTTCCTGATCAAATCTCACTGGATGGAATCAATATTTTCAAAAAAGAAAAGTAACAATCTGAAAAGGATAAATATCCGGACTTGGCACGAAATAACGATCCGGAGGAGATTTGGGTAGGAGGGTTATTATTCCATCCCTTAAGGATTCGATCCTCTAGTACTTGTACTTAATAATTAAGTACATTAATAGTAAGTATAATGTTGTACTTTCGATTTCTCGGGTATTGTATTGCGCCTGTACTTTGTGGTTATGAGTACATTTTCAACAACTCTGAGAGGGGCAGTAGTTCAGCCAGGAACAGGCATTACATTGACCTTGAAGGCAGCGGCTTAGGCGGCGTTAGCGAGTGGCCGCGAGACGGTCCAGAACGGAGCGCGGCGGCCGCGGGCGGGGCACCCGGTTACGCGGCCTCACGACGATGACACAACGGCTTGTTGGGAAGAGGAGACTTTCCCCGCTCGGCTCCGCGGATCTCGGATATGCTAAACACATCTCGCATTGTCACGCACTGCTGGGATCGGCGATGGGCGGGCGGGGACGAGGGCGGACCCCTGAAACAATACCGCCGAGTCCTCCGTTGATCCGCCGACATTGAATTCATCTCGACGATTATGACATGATCCCCGGAGTCGTGTTTACTTTCATCGCTGCAGAGCCTGACAATGTGAATACGCCCTGCTTTCCTCCTTTTGAGTACCGCCCTGCTACGGTTGAGACGGTCATTGGTCAACTACTTGGATTGTCCAACAATAGGATGTATCCGAAATAATGGTATTCAGATCTTCGATTTCAGATCATCACAGATGTTAAAACACCTTATTTAACTATAATCTTTAGAAAAAATTAACCGTCCTCTGTATGAACTGTAAAGACATCAACCGTTTAAAACTATCTATAGCTAGGATCCACCAACTCTGAGTAGGATGTATCCGAAACATTGGTACACAGATCTTCAATTTCGGATCATTACAAGGCTTGAAACATCCACTTCAACTATGTGATGGATATGGTTTGTTGGCCCTTCCCGATTCTTGAATCCGTCTCCTTGGGAGATGAATCAGACGCCTTCACGCGTCTGGGTCATCCTCTAGCGTGGCCTACCATTATACCGCATTCAGCTCAATGGAAGGGGCAACTATACCATTCCACCACCTCACAACTAGAATCTTTAATGAGAAGTTGACCTTCTTTTAACTGAAATGTGATGCCACCAACCATTTAAAACTACAACTGTACCTTGGATCCGCTAAAATTGTTATTGACCATGAGAAGAATCATGAAAATCGGTTGAGAATTACAGCCCGAGTAGTGTCAAAAAATTCGTACCGAAAAACGCGTTATTTCCGCCTTAACCCCACCGATTCCCGGAGTCCGGAGTCTTTACTGCAACTAGAGTAGAATTGGGATCGTACATAAAAAGAATCAAGGAAATCAGTTGAGAATTGCAATGCCCAGCTTGCAATCCGAAAAATCTGTCAAAAACACACCCATATTATCTTTTTTCATGGCATCAGTCTGGGAATGATCTGAGACATATTTTTGTTAAAATTATATTTTCCCTCATGTTTTGTTTGTCCCTGGGTCAATTCTGAAAAGCGTCTCTTAACTGACGAAGCCTTGCTTCAGAGAGACTTCCTCAAAATATGGTGATATCTACAATCCTCTCGTCAGTCTCAATCCTCATTCGGTGCGTCTCTCAGTCTCTCGTGCAATAGTATAAATTTTTACGCTTCCTCAACCCGCAATAACAACAAACTAAAATCCCTGAAGCCTGACTGAAGCTGCTTGTAAACCTATGAGTTATACAACTTTTTCAGTTATCCAACACACCTTGAGACCCGACCATGATGGTTAATCCAAATCTTACTGTATAAATGTCATTCAATACATGCCATCAATATTTGGAATGTCAACTGTGTAGCTGGCAGATTTAGAGGGCCTTCCATAAATATTGGCGCACCTAACAAAAATGTGTCATTTTGTACTTTTGTATGACATTTTGTACTTGGGTATCGAAAGGTTTCTCTACTGATCCCAATTAGAAGCTCAGTTGTGAGAAAGATCCGATTTTATGAGAAGTCTCACGACTTAACCAGCGGGCCGGCTCGTTAGCTCTGCCTCTTCTAGAATATCCTTCCTACGGGCTATGCGGTTGATTATGTAACTCATCGACTCCGCCATGAATTTGGCGTTTGAGTGGCTGAACCGCTCATACACTATATTTCACCTTTTTCCCTCGACAGGTACCTACGAACCGCAGCACCTGCACCCACCTTTAAAAAACAATGATTATTACTACAGAACGTTTGCAACCTGGTCTTCGTGACCTTATTGGTCGGTTCGGCACCTCTCACTTCCGAGCCAAGTTTTATGTTCATGAAATAGGTTTTATTTATGCCTCGACTTGTAACCGCAACCCTGCAACGTAATCGCAGCATTTTATCATGAATTGCTTATAAATAACATTTTTCTCTCCCGTATAAAATTAGTTTTCCAGTTGATAGAAAATATAATTAAGGTTATGCACTGAAACACCATAGATGGAGTTCTCACGAGCAACGTGAGACGTTGCAGGCCGTCCTTGTCATTTGAATGCACCTCGTCATTATCAGTATCCTGAGAAATTGCGTTCAATACAACATTATGAACAACTAGAGTTCGCTTGTTGAATACAAATTCCGATATGAATATGAATGAAGATACAAATAATGAAATAATCACAACTGTTAAGGAATTTCCGCAATTTAAATTCAATTTTTTTTTTTTTTTTAACCTAAATCATGCTGAAAGTCACATTATAGGGAATTTTCATTGAAAATGAAGCTGTTTCAACGTCCCAAAAAATTTTAAAATAAAAATGAAACGTTAAAATCCGTTTTTGAGATATTCTGAATGGTTTCCAAAATTCTGGCGTGTATATATGGTGTTCATTATTCATGGACTAAAAAATAAAGATTTTGTTTTGAATCTGCATGATTTTGCCCAAGGATCTAAATATATGCGCATCGCCTGTGTGTGAGTGGGTCTCGTCAGGAGCACTTCGTGGTATCACCGCCCTTGTCATTCGGGGCTCTTAGTTAAACTGGTGGTCATTCTTAAGGGGAGTGTATCCTTTCATCCCCCACCATCCTCCATTTCAAATCCCAAGGGCCGGCGTCCTTTTTTTATTTAATGAGAGATTGATGGGAGATTATTTTTTAACAAATTTAAAAAAGTGTGTGTGTGTGAAAAATTTTATCAACGCTGCTTAGCCTTCAATTTTAACGGATTTCCTTGATACTATTTTTTGTTCGATTCCAATTTGAATCTAGCCGTGCAACAATCTTCAGAAATGTTGCTCTTGGTGACAGGAGGGGGATGGAGAGAAATTTAGCCAATCCTTTCAATTGCTGCTCAAGCAAGAATTCTCCACCGTTTCATGTAATTCATTTTTTGATTAGTTGAAATTGTGGTTCAGAATTCAAACCAGTTTCCAAACCTTCAATTTTCATTAAACAACATGGTCAATGGAAGAGTGATAAATCCTGATCTGTTCATTATTTACATCCGATTTTTTGGAAAAATCTTTCAATTCGACACAATATTAATCTTGTTGGGCAATGAAAACTTCGGAAATTATTAAAGTTTTGGTGCTGCTTCTACAAGTTAGGTATACCGCCCATTTTATTGCTTCTTTGTCCGTTAAATAAAAATTTTTAGAATTTAGAACCTTCAAATTTAGTTATGGAAGTTATTGGAGGGGGTAATTGTGGTAAGTCGTTATATATATATTTTTTTTGTCTAACGAATCTCGCAAATTCTGCATTGCTCTCGAAAAGTAAGGTGGAGAGGGTAATGGAATATCCATTCATGCGCAACTCATACTTGCTGGAATTTTCAGACGATTTGCAGTTAACTCTACATCCCTGTTACAATAACTGAGAAAGCTATACTCAAACTTGGCAGAAGTTTTAAAAAAGCTAGTTCAATACCGTTTTAGATTCTGTGGAAGCGAAAACATTTACCCGAGTGTAGTAACGTTGATGTAACGGCTATGTTCTCAGAAAATATATCTAAGGTCTTTAAGAAGCTGAGTTAGAGACAGGTGGGCAATGCAGTAGGTAGGTAAGGTAGTCAGGCAATTTACCTGGCGATTCAACGAAATTAATCAATCCGTCGCGGCTCGAGGTAAAATCCCGGTTCTCACAGTGTGATGCCAGAAACCCCGGTTTGAAGGGTCAGGAGGATGAGCGACTCGTAATCTCCGCGGGGCACTCATCTGCCGACTGTTTGCTCTCGTAAGTTTCTTGTCGACTTCGTCGGTAGGTGAGTACTTGACGACGTGAAATGTCAGCGCTACTTATCTCTTGTTGCATATGAACCGCATTCACTGAGGCGCGACATGACGTGCTTACCCTTCGACCTGAACACCATCGAGTTAAATAACGGAGATTTGAAAACTGAAGGCGGTGCCTCGGATGATGGGAATCTTCAGCACCGTCTAGTAACCTTCCCTCGCACCTCAGAGCTAAGAAGTTCAGAACTCCCATTGAACCGCCCAAACATTGAATTTATCGAAACCCGATTATAGTAAATATTCGTCTAAACAGCGATTCCAACAGTGAGCAACTCCAAAGTTTGGATTTATACTGCATCAAGGAAAATCCTCCTTTTTATCAGAGATTTAGTAAAAAAAAAAAAAAAGGCAATCACAAAACGCATGTGAATATCATCGTAATCATATTCAATTTGTGAATATCATCGTAATCATATTCATATTCACGACCGAATTGATAATCAAATCATGAAATTCCACATTATGATTTTATCCATTTATAAACTATGATTATGAATACGCCCGAAGGGGTCCTATGAGTAGGGCTAGCTTTGCATTTTCATGAATCGATGTTTTTCCACCAAAATCAAAATTTCCTCTCGCTTTTTTCAGTCCATTTGGACAACTTTAATTTTGTGTTTGTGAGTGAGTGGATGTCTCTTCGTGTGTCCAGAGGCAAAATCAGGAAATGCAAATGGTCCCCTGTAAGTTTCATTGCTCACAAATCAATACAACAGTCCGACCATTCGCCAAATTAAAATCCACCAAGCATGATCTTCTCTGGTTTTTGAGATCCGATCTCGCCCAAATCTAGTAGTTGTCGGAGGACAACAGTTCCAACCCGATACTGCATACTATCAGCAGATCCTGCACGAAAATGACATCCTTGTAGTAAACCCAATGGCCAATGTTTTCACTAGAATTAATTTATTTTATTCATTCATTTTTTCAGGATATTCGCGGGTTGAAAGTTAGATAATTCTTTCTGAGTTTCATTTCTCCCGAATTTGGCACATCACTATGTGTAATAAGTTCCATTGCTCACCAATCAATACAACAGTCCGCGCATGCGATAACGTACAATCAACTAGGCACAATTTTCTGACGTTCTAGTGACCCGATGGAGATAGAATTTTCAATTCAGTCGGAGAAGATGGGCCTTATAATCTCGTACGGATTTCAACAAAATCTTACCATTAAACTATAGATTTAGTTCGAAAAACCCTCAATAAATGTCGACTAATCTTTTGAAGGCGTTGATGCCAGCCGGAACATGAACGTTAACCAGTGTAACAAGATATATTTTACATCTTTTAAAATTGTCCAAAACATTTCAATATTAATATATATTTTTGACATACATCGGAGTAATGTAACGTTGTTTACTCTACGTTGTGGAATCTTGTTTTTTCTTCGAATTTTCCGAATAACGGTTTGAAGGGGGGAGGTGAATTTTAATCGACTTCATTACCTTCTCATAATTTTCAGCTGTCTTTTTTGTGTTTTATGTTTGTGCTATGAGTGACCCCCTTCCTTTCAGTTGTAGACGCGTTGTAATCAACCTAAATAAAACAAATTTTAGGTATATGTTGAACAAAACTATCTCTCCGAACATCTGGATGCCTATGAATTTAATATCCCAACCGCTTATCCCGGCTTCCACGTGTGTGGAATTCATAATGCGACTAAGAGAGACAAGGATGGTTTGTCGCCGAGGCCGACAGTAAAGTAAACAGTGTTTTCGCAATCTCCCTCTTGATGATATTCCTGCAGATCTCGGTGAGATAATCTCTCAGTCCCGCCCGTTTGAGTCTCCCATTCCTCTAAGCTTTTTTTCCGCCTTCGATGCGAATCAATACAGTGGAAAGGTTACACGTTCTGAAGGCCGCCTCCGCAGGACTTGCATGTCCTCTTACTCCGGACCGGGGTATCCAAGTTCTTGCGCTGAATGGCTGGAGGCAGGGGAATACCTACGAGTATAATCTAAGCAGGAAAGTATGAAGTGGACTGGGAGTCAGGTACACGACTTGAGATTCGTGCAGGGAAAATAACCCAGGGATCTGTCTCGTCATCAGTGCAGTGGGATGTATCAGGATGACAAACGCAATGGTAACGCAATCAGATATATGATTATCTACCAGCAGTGGGGCTTGGTGGGCAGATGAGAGAAGCTACTGTCTTTTTTTCGAGTTTAAATTCCCAAAATTTATGAAATGAGACTCAAAATTCCTACTTTGAATCGGAATTAGCCATTGATATCGGCACCTGATAACCTCTAAGGTGTAATATTAGGCGATTAAATTATTACAAAATCGAAATCTCAGTCACTTTTGAAGTGAGAGGATATTTTTGTGGTTGATTGACTCAGATAGCAATAAGGTAACCGATGTGGTGTCTCGTATTCAATACCACATTTTTTTCATCCGACTAGGGAATAGAGGCCCGAATTATGTTTCTTATTGTATCTCGTTAGATTTCAGGTGCTCTGTTCGTGGGTTGAATTTCCGAATGTAATAGGAAAGCTGAATTGTCCAGTTCTAGTATTTTTATATTATCTCGATAAATTTCAGTTTTTCTGTCGCGTGTACATAGGAAACATTCCTTCTGGTATCCGTTTGATTCAGACAGAAATTAGTCCCGTGAATTGAATGTGGTCACCCGGGTTGCTGCAATTTTATTCGACTTAATCGAAAACGTTGTCACCTGACCTATCGAGATGTTTTGCATCACGAGGCAAAACGGGGGAAGCGATGAACGTTACTGATCGATACACAGTACTGATACTTACCTTCCGTTTTATTCTAGATTCAGATTCTTCGCGACAGTGCACACTTTGAGGTCGTCAAAATTGCGGAAACGCAAAATGTTAGCAAACACAAAAAGTAACACATCAAAAAGTGATGTAAAATCTTTCAAATTCAGTCAACTGAAAAAAAAACGGATCCCATCATGTGAATCAAAAACGAAATTGATTTGATAAACTTATGAGATGGCAACCGTGCAAGCTCCCTGACACAGGTTGGGCTTGGGTGAAATCCTCAAATAAGGGGTCAACTTTTCATGAAATCGAATGTGGAATCCTAATTTCGAATAAAACATATCAGTAAACAAACTCATAAACAATATTATACTTACTCGTAAATACACAATAAGCATTTTTAAAACTAGAGCAAACTCCTCATCTAAAAAAAGCACACTATGTGGCACCTCCCATCAGGAAATTCAATTCATCATTTTTGAGTTTTAATGAGCATGAGAGTTTGGTTGGAAAAAAGAAAACATGGAAATCGTGAAGACAACTACTAATCACTGTGACCCCCTCCATTCATCCCCTTTCGGAAATTGAATTAAAAAGATCTGAAATATATTTCAAAACAAGACCACAGTCCTTGATAGAATGAAAACATCAGGAAAATCGGCATTATAATCATGCATGAGGAACGCTTTAATAGATTGCCTATTATCCCTTCCATTCCTCTTCCCAACAACGAAATCAAAATCTTCGAGGTTCGTTGCAAAATTAGACGATAATTAGGGTAGAGCATGACATAGTTTGACAGTACACCAAAAATTAAGGTGGGTCTCGTTGGAATTTTTTGTTTTTACCGATCGTTTTTACGGATTTCAACTTGCTACACCCTGTATAATATAATTTTAAATATTTTGCTTTGTTTTTGTTGAAAAAGAAAGAAAATAAAGAACGTGATCGCATATGCATGTGTAGGAACTAGAGGTGGTTGCGACTATTGAAGTTATATCATTTGCCACTTGTCGTGGGATGCTTAGTAATTCGCCTGCTGCTCGAGAGAATTGCGTCACTAGGCTCGATGAGCTCCAACATAGAGACCTCCTGCCCCGGTCCGGTTCATTACCCGACGACTTGAAACTAAGAAGTTGAGGACGCGTGATGGTGGATGAGAAGGGGGCCGCCCTGGGGAGGGGGTTCGGGTCATAACAACTTGCGAAATACTTTCTTGCTCGAGCATCACTTTCTATATACTTACACTACTCTACACCCAAACCTTACGAGGTCTCAACCAACTTCTTGACGGGCTTGAAGAAGAATCAGCTGCCATCATCGCGTTAACGACGCCTCAAACATTGTGGGTTATTAGCTCGTGTCTTATGTCATGGCTTCTTCATCGCAAAGTAGCTACGCCCAGCGCTGTATACACATCCGTGGTTTACCGGCAACCAACCACGCCACTTAGAGAACAGGCTTCTCTCGTTCCATTATAATTCCAAGTCCGTTTATCAGTATCTGGTAACCCCTTTGCTAAGGTGGGGCCGTATTAGCCGAAGAAATTGTCTGTTTCTCTATCTTCCGTAGATTTTCGGGCTGAATGCAGTGTATTACAGTGTCCAGCTCTGTATCTGATTTCTACACCATTCTCTGAAGAATTCGCTATAGAGAGAATTAATAATATATTCATTAATAGATTATCTTGCAGATGCATCCCATGAAGTTGAAGTGAAAGATTAAACGGAACAAATTATGGTAGTAGAAACAGGAGGCTATTGATGATTTTACGTTCTACCATTTACAAACGTATAATGGATCCGCGAACAAGCAATCGCATGCTAGACTATCCACAGTCAGACCCATGTTGTATTTTCAATGTTCACCATTAACAAACTAAATTATTACTAACTTAAAAACTTTTTTAATGAGCCGCACTCATAGATGTGAAAAATGCTTCAAATTATTACACAAAGGTTTATAATTGCAGCATTCGATAGCCATCGTATGCGGATGACTGGAATCGCAGAACTGGATTATACAACCAGGTCTTAGGTTCCAAGGCACAGTCGGAAACACATGTAGAAATCCAACTGAAATTTAACGAGATAAAATAAAAATAAAGGCAAAAAGATTCCTACCGCTTGTTCTCCTCAACTGAATTGAAGCTTGGGAGATGGCGTAATAGACAGTATAATGATGTAGCATCAACCGAGCTATTCGGTCTATCGCCAGCTACGCGTCTCACCGTCCACCTGTAAAAGAACTCGATGAGCTTGCAGCCTGACCGTCCACCTGACCGATTTTTTGAATGGTGAGCGAACTGATAATTGCAATGCAACCCAAGTGGTGATCTCATTCGATTTATTGGACTGATTTTTATTTGAAAATCCCCAAACACAAAAGAAAAGTGACTAAGATTTTATTCTTGTGTGCTTTTCTTGGTCGATTTACCAGAAGATATTTAGAGTATTTAAATTAAAATATGGTTCACAGTGAGAAGTTTGACACCAACCGCAGTTTTCACCGTTGAATAGGGAAGGAGTTGATTTGACGTCACCAATTCTCTAAACTTTGAAAAAACTAATTTTCACAGGAGAGTGTGGGTGGTGCCACAGTTTTGAGAATCGGATATAATTTCGTCGGGAAATTAACGTTTTTCAAATGAGCTTTTTCAAATGAGTGTTCCATAAGAAACAAATTATTTTTAGAGAATGTAAAGTTGAGTGAGTAACTCCATTTCTGAATATTACCAGGTTTGAAAAATTTTATGCGAAAGGTGGCGACCATTCTCCTGAATACAGCTTTCAACTCTCAAGTGGAAAGTGTCCACCACTCGAGGGAGCAGTTCTTGATCGATCGAATGCACAATCTTTCAAGACAATTATCTTTCGGGGTTCGATTAGTGATGGATATGGGTAGTACCTATTCACGACTTTTGAAACAACCTCCTCTGGGGTTAACCTGGCGACTTCTAACGTCAGTGATGTCCTCTGGATGATGGGAGCATTACTCGCCTTAGCAATTGGAAGCGGCAAATGTACCATTCCATCACGCTCCTTGTCACACCTACGAAATACTTCTCATCAGAAAGATCGTGCTATAGCCCACACTGCAACCATGAGCACTCTGACGGTCATGTTCCCTGGTTGCTCGATTTCTCGTTTCGGTGACTTGGCATGACCCCCAAAATCACCAGACTTGTCACACTGTGTCTTTTTCTTGTGAGGAGGCCACCTTGAAGAACGAATTGATGCAGACGAACCCGACAAATCTATCAAGAACTACAGTTAGTTGGGTTTCCTCTCCATCCAACAACATGACCACAATCTATGACTAGCATGGTTGAAAAAATCCAAGTTGTCACTGTATTGCATGCAAATGTTTCAGATATTTCCAAGATGATCCTAAGTCAAAATCTGAACCAAAACTCTAAAAAAAAACCCTTGACCCTTTCAAAACAGGTACTTCATTGAGTAGAAAGAATTAGGTACGTACTTCATCGTGTTATAAGTACAGCCTATCATTAAAGTAAGTACAAACTAAGTACTAAAGCTACAAAATGAATAGTCTACGACATAATTTATTGTTCTAAACAACGGTATCACGAGAGAACTCGGTTTTTAACGAAAGAACTGTCTGGAAAGGCTTTTTTGCTGCTCATTACATAAAAAGTCAATTTTGCACCGCACTTGAGCAATTTTCCCACGAAGCGAACGTGAATCAACAGTTAACCAAACTCCAAAGTCATAGTTGGCCTGCAGACACCAGCTCGATTCAGTGGTGTTCACTTCACATCTACTTGATGCGCTCTTGTGCAGTGACTTAGGAAGAAATTTGAAGATGATCGACGAAGAGAAAACCAATATCACATTTTTTTTAGATGGCCCAGTCTTTCGCGGGAGCAGCGACACAGCATTTAGAACTTAGCTAGGAAAAAACTAACACCATCCATGTAAATGGAAACCGAGACATTCATTTCCTTAGAGAAGTGTGGTGCCCGGCTTCCAATGTTTGCCGTTCTTTCCCAAGACTCGAACGATTAAGGTTAAGGAAACTGTTGAGTTACGCAATCTACCAGACGAACACAGCTATACGAATAAGAGCTACAGGTGGGTGTCTCTGTTTGTTTGTCACTCTTTATGTCAGTAACTGGCAGAGAGCGTTTCGACTTCCTGAAATCTACATAACGACTTGTTTTGACTTTCGGTTTTCATCAAGAACAGAGGTCAGGATTTGTGACAAAGGAGTCAAAAATGAAATTTTCACAACACAAATTTTATTTATTTGTCGGACTTCCTCAAGAATGAGAATGAATCAACATGTCGATTCCGGTCATGCTACTCTGAATCGTTTTGAAAAGAGTCTGATGATAATAAAAATATGGATTTTCAAGTTTTTTTTGTAATGAAGAAATTCAGATGAGTGAACTTCGCCTAAATGTACTGGTATACAGGGTGGCTCTTAATGAACGAACCGCCCTTTCTATTTCCGTTGATTGTGGAGAAATCAAAAAACTTGTCGAAGTAACCTCCCCTTACTTTTTTGCAAAAATTTAACCATTGCATTTTTGCGCATCGCGCACGCGAGCAAGTGCGAGCTGCGCGCACCAACTTCGTTTTTCTAAATGGAATCCCGCAATTTTTATTGCAGAATCGGATTTTACATCCAATTTTATGAACATTTTACTTCAACAACTTTTTTTTGAACACACCCAAGAGCGTCAAGAAGCGCCTGAAACGTGGTGGTTTAAAAAAAATAAAAAATCATCTTATCTGGGTCTTGATCATATTTATTTCAGTTAGATGAGTTTTTAGGCAGGTGGGTTAGGATCTAAATTATCTTGTCGAGACGTTATTAAATTTTTTATTTTCCCTCACCCTCACTCGGGGACTTTCACAGTGAGACCACCAACCGGAACAGTTGCTTCTCACGAATGAAGACATCTTCAAAATTCATTCGAAAATCTTCAAAATAAAGATGCATATCGAGTAAACAAGGATCAACTTGGAAAGTTGTAACGAGATGGGTTTGTAACGTCTCATCACAAAGTGCAGCAGATTGGCAGTCCGAGAGTCCGGCGATGAATCCAAGTTGTTTACCTCTAGTGG
This sequence comes from Creontiades dilutus, assembly GCA_031894815.1. Lineage (NCBI taxonomy): Eukaryota > Metazoa > Arthropoda > Insecta > Hemiptera > Miridae > Creontiades > Creontiades dilutus. The sequence continues at coordinate 571,431 of JAVIWC010000496.1, read as the reverse complement.
ATCAATTTTATTCAAACGTATTTGGCACCATAACATTCCTGTTTTCTCCGAGTATCTTTCTGGGCGCAGGAACCGAACCGCTTGCCTAAAAACTCATCTAACTAAAACAAAAATGATCAAGAGCCAAATGATAGATGATTTTTCATTTTTTTTTTTTTTTTAAACACCACCACGTTTTGCAAACTTAGGGAGCTTCTGGACAGCTCCTGGGTGCGTCCGAAAAAAAAAAAGTCGTCGAAGTAAAATGTTCATAAAATTTGATGTAGAATCCGATTCTGCAATAAAAATTTTGGGGGTTTCATTTGAAAAAAACAAATTTGGAAATGTTCGCAGCGCGCATTTGGTTAAAATTTTTGCAGAAAAAAAAGGAGGTTACTTCGACAAGTTTGTTGGTTTCTCCTCAATCAACGGAAATAGAAAGGGTGGTTCGTTCATAAAGAGCCACCCTGTATACAGGGTATCACGGTTTATGGTCATCGAGCACTGCGGGTGATTACGAGAGGTAGTTTCAGGCCCTTAATAATCACTTCAGACCTAACAGGCTTATTTATAGAAATTTTTAACTTTTGATTTTGCCCTCTCAACTACGGGAAAGGTCCTGAAAACCCCGTATTTCTTGAACGAGAAGGCCCGAAAGCATTCAACTCAAAAAAGATTCGTAAAATCCGATGCCAAACTAACTTTTCGACAGAAAAAAGAACGTCAACACGAATGTGAATACGTGGTAGAAATCACCTAGTAAATCGTAATTAAAGAATCAGGTTATATGATTGCTATGGAATTTGTTTTCAAGACTTCCTTTTGAAACCGTTTGGTTCCAGATGTCCGTTTTTGGGTTTCTACGCCCGTGTCTGTAAATCCACCTTCCCGAGAGAAACTTGTCAAGAACATCATTTATCCAACGGTATAAAAGAAAATTTTCAAACGAAAGTTTTAAAGAAAATGACGTTTGAATGCGGAAAAGCGTTGGGAAATTGACTTTTTTGGCTAAAATTGCCTTGCTACAATTATAATTTGTTTGAATATTGCCTAATTTCTCGTGCCATTGTGAGGTTTGGAGGTTCACTTTTAGGTTCAAAATTGCGAATATTTGCTATGGGTGATGACTACCAATCTTAAACCTATTGCAGTCAATTCTGGGTCCAAAATTACTGGAAAATGGCATCTTACTTGCCAAGGTGAGTGAAAAAAATCGAAAAGCCAAGTTTTTTACCCACAGCATCCATGTATTGAGGCGGTCAGGCTGATTAGACGTCAGGACCGACGAGGGCGGATCCATGTGTGAAAGAAAGGATTTTTACATGAAAATTGTGGCTTGTACGGGGTATGGCGGACGGATATTGCAGATTTGGAATCTACGCACCTTGGCTTGAATGGGTATACGCACCTCTGCCTTAGACGAAAATCAAAGAACCGAGTGGTAAGTCGTAGAAAAAGGATCCCCTTGGTACTGTGGGCTTTAAAAGACGAAACTCGTAAAATCACGAACCGATCGTCTAATTCCAAATAGAAAGACGATAGATAAGCTTGTTAAGGCGGTGCCTAAGCTTCAGTTGTCCCCATGTTTCACATCCTCATAACGAATGGCCTGAATGGCCGCGTTGTTCGTGGAGAGTTCAAGGGCGACCAGTCGCCTACGAAACTGCTCGAACATGGTTAAGTTATATAGCCACCTACTTTGGAAGAAACCCTGTATCTCTACTTTGTGTCCGTATCTCTGCTCTATGTCGCCGGCGCTCCAATCCCAAACGTGGAAGTGGGGACGGCGACCTTTGGAAGGGCAGCGCGGGAGGATTCACCTGCGAGGGCAGGACTGGTTATTACACAACCGCCGATTATCGTCGGTCGGGTGTCATCTCGTCTGGTGGTGGTACCCAATCTATCTACATAAATTACTTGAGAGATAAAACTGTTCCTTTTAAACGATCTATCCTACAATTAAACCTTGTTTGGTAAGAGGCCGCAATTAATCCTCAAACCCGAATAGCCAATAAACAGTTATGGGTTTTAAATAAGAAAACTTATGAAATATCCAGGACGAGTAAATCATGATTGGCTTAAAATACATGGAACATTCAAACCTTCACAGATTGCTCCCAGTTGGGAGCTTCATATTCTTTCTAAGTCTATCCCAGTCCTTGTTATTTTTCAACCAAAGATAAGCATGTTTGATCATGCCTACATAAGATTTAGGTATTACCACTGTTTCGAGCAGAAAATAAACAAACTAGATACTAGATAATTTCGGTCACATTTATCTCACTTATCATTATTGCCGTCAAATCTCAACTTAATGAAGTGTTGTAAGTGTTTTAAAATTGTCTCCTATGTGGATGTACAAGTTCCACAAAAATGCATGTAAAAGTTGTGCTACAGAACCCACGAGAAAATACCAAAGTCCATATTTCCCATTCCCTACAGCTGTCACTAACCAAAGGTATACAACTTCCATCGTCACTGCTCAGCGAAATATTTATTGGGGCTGTTGTGTCCACTAATACCATGAAAGAACATACATTCTACAATGGATATCCGCCTCAGGAAAAAAATTGGATCAAATCAAGTAGCCTTATCTGCCCGTTATTTCAGTGTCACACGGTTTTTCCTCACTCCCTACAATTTTTTGAAAAGTAGCCCTCAATTGACAGGAAAGGGTGCTCATGAAGTTGCTTCTGTTCTGTTGACATCCCTTTTTCAAGATGGTCCCAACGCTGGTGATTGGATTTTGCCTAGACCTTCTACCGGGAAAACCATCCCTGGAGGCAGCAGTGTGGGTTTTTTAACTCCCACTCCCTACTCCAATAATATTCTTACTGTGGCAAGTGAAACTCGATCGCACTTGTTGACAATTACTGTAGTAGTCACGAGTAGTGACACCAAGAAATGCCCCTCACGAGATGCCCAGCTTGACTAACTGCGTGGCACTTTTCCCGCACCACACTCCTCGCAATGACACAATGTAGCCATACATACACACACATAGTTCCAAACTCGCACACACTTATCGTTTTCTTCACGGGTTCATTCTTAGAATGGTCTGAAACGATTTGTATTCAGTAACTGAAAAATATATAACTGTTATAGATTTTCTGATATTCGGGTTGTCCTGAACATCCATGGATCTATTCCAGTGGGAAATTGGACATAGGGACCCCCCTGTAATGGATGCATTACTTAACACTATCCCCTCCAAATTCTCTCTTCCTTCAATAAAATCGAAATCTCAGTGGAACTTGCCAAAATCTTTGTTCAATAAAATGGTGCGGTTATGTTGAAACTCAAATCAGGTAATCAAATTGTTTATAGCTAATGGGCTAAGAGCTTAAGTGTTGCACCAAGATTGTCTAGGTTCCGTGGTAAAAACGAAGATACTCGTAAAATGTGGTAACCCCACTGTTTGGGACATCCCGGCTAAAAGGGTAAACCAGCTGATGGATACCTGCCTACTTTATTCCGGCGCGCAACCCGTAATGGGAGACGGCGGATGAGGATGGATATTACTAGACTCAGCTGAGTGTTACGCTTAGGAAATAAAAGGGGTCGCCGAGTCTGTTTTTATACGGGTCATCACCTAATGCAAGCGCCTAGAAATGTCGAGATCGCTCATCTTCTCTTCTTGCAGTCATCTCCCATCATTAGCGCAGATAATGCTTTATTATTCACGTGCAATCCCATTCATTGCATACATTTCTTGGTACAGGAGTATAACATACATCCATGCACTACCACGAAAATGGAAAAAGTCTGCCACGATGAGAATGGCTCATGTCTCCCTCGTTATTTGTGGGTTATTATTCGGTGTATTGATAGTTATCAACTTGTAGTACGCACTAAATCATTCGCGACGGAATTGTGGAAACGAAAACCCGAAACCCCGTGTCAAGAAAACAGAGTTTGTACGAAAAACATAGTCTACTTCCACAAATTAATGAGCTTTACACGTTGAAATGATTTCGACGGTTGAGTCACCAAGAACAATAATGTATGAATGTATGTATGAGAAAACAGTATTTGTATAGTGATAGGTGAAAAGGAACATCAGTCCCATTGGTCAAGAGGTGTGGGGGAACATCCAATCATGTGGTTTCTGAGTGGAAGGAGAAAAGATTCTATTGGTCACCAAGATGAAAGGGGGGAATCGAACAATGTTGTTGGTAGGAAATGGAGGGTGGGGAAGAGCAGATACAGGTAATACATAAACAACAATACAAAAATGAAGGGAACAGACAAATGAAAAGTCAAGCTATCTTAAAAAATGAACCTGTTGATGGCTTTTGCCAGCTCTACTGACTAACATTTACCAGCTGTGTCACTTTTAATTATCTCAAAAATTTCTAGGACATTCAGAACACAACCTCTTTTTGAGCAAAAGTAAACTCTACCAACTATTTATATTTAAAATCAAAATTATAAAATTGTGATTGTATTCTAGTAGATGACTGGCAAATGCTGACTCTCCCTTGTTATTACTAAAATCTTCTCCTTTGTTCGTTTATTCTCTCTCTGAATTGTCTACCTGTCACCCCACAATATTCGAAGTCCGCAAGATCATTCAAGTTCACATACCTTACTTTTATCTTGTAGGTTAACTCTATATTTTATAGAAACTATTGACGCTTAAAGATTATTTTCATTTTTGAAACCTACTTTGGAACCCAAATACGATAGAATTTTGCCGACATTATCAGAAATCTCTCAGAAGCAAGGTCCATTGTTTTTCTTCTAATGTAACTTCCCTAGTAAAATTTGAAATCCTTTTACTATTTTTTTCCGAAGAACTTTATTAAGGTTATACTTTTGATCTTACACTTTTCTCTTGATAAACAACGCTCGTTCATTTGTATAGATTATGCTCTGTTATTCATAGTATGATAGGCCTCGTGTTTGTGTACAAGCGGGTGATTTCAGGTATTATGAACAGTGATGTAGCTATAAGTATCTTCCAGGTAAATGGAGCAATAATTTTTTATATTCATCTGGGAAATTGATAAGAGAAGTTTGATGTATTTCCTACGAACTCGAGGATGAATTCATTTTAACTGTGGAATTTATTGATTTTTTCATGTAACGAATAAATTATTTCGGTCCCATCTTCACCTTTCTCAGGACGTCCCTCTGAAGCGAGGTTTCGTCAGTAGAGGGGCGCCTATTAGAATTGATCCGGGAGGTTGTGGGACAACTGAGAGGACTAAATAGCTGCATACCTACAAACAAATCAGTTTCAGACCATTCAGAAAAATATGAGCGACAAATTTGTCGACTTTGCCAAACCCGAGTTCGATCCCAACTTTACTGCAGATGTGCAACCGACTTTGGAAATTTGGAATTTCACGAATGAAGAGAGAATTTGGACTAGTAGTTGCCGCTGATTTAAAGTAAAATCGAATACTCCATCATAGAAGTTGGCTTACTTGGTGGATCATCAGCTATAGCGTTGCAGCGTTTTCTTAATTTTATTCAAAGGTAAAAAATGATCCATAATTGAAAGTTTGTAGAGATTAGGGAATTCCCACTTTTTTCTCACGTTTGACCGTTCAAATGATTTTATTTTATTGCTTTCGACTCTTTCTACATGTAACGAAAGCTTTGTTTTCAATTTCGGGAGACGAAAATGTTTGTTTTTCTGAACTTGAAAATTTCCACTCGAATTTTGCGTTTTAGACCATTCTGAACAATCTCCGTATCTTGTGTATCTTTCTGTTCGTATATCTAACTGTATGTGTGTGTCTGCTGATCCTTTTAACAAGCTCACTTCCTCCAGCAATCATCCAATTTGTTGAAATTTTCAGGTTAGTTGTGGAATAACGATCTGCTAATGTAATATAAATCCAACGCGATAGTATCCCTAGCAGCTACTGCGCATGCGCTAACTAGAAATCCTTGTGGCAAGCCTGATTGCTACAATTTGTATTCAATTTTGATCAGATTTTCAGGTAATGTGCAAATTGGAATGTAAATCCAAACGTCCATACAGTTGCCATTACCATTACCCTATGAGGTTCATTGCGCACAAATTAGTTCATCACTCTGAACACGCGCAAACTTAAAATTCACCAATAATTTTCTCAGATACAAACATTTTAATTGCTCTAATTTGCACAAGGTAGTAGGGGGAAAGTGGCATAATAGTTTCACATCAATTTCAAGAAGATCCTATCAGTATTCCATCAGCTATAGAATTAGTGCAACAGACCCGCAATACATGTTGACTAACCTTTTGAAGCTTTTTCAGCGGGAACGAGTCCGCTACATTTCAGTCCCGTGAATCGTGGTGACAATAATATATTATACATCTTTTGAAAATATATAAAACATTTCAAAAGATCCACAAATTCATGTTACATAGATGAGGAAGCCATGTGCCACACCCTACTTGGCAGACATTTTTCTATTTTCTAATATCTCTGTCCATTACTGTATCCATTGATGGTTGCTTCAAAACATGCAAACAAATGATGCAGTGAAGGTTCGTTTTTAAATCATTTACGCTTCCGTACTGAAATTCTTGGATTTTCTCGATTCAAGTGAACTGAGCTCCTAAAACGATTTTAGAATTGATATCACTTTCAACCTCTCAGAAGTCCAGAAAAGGAATAAGAAAGAGGTGGAATCGCCAATGCATAGGAAATTGCTGAGGAATCTGTATACGTCGGCAAAACATACTTTAGGGTATTCCCGATATTCTCTCGAGCACGAGATATTGCTTATTGTTTGTGGCTTTCAAATAGTGTTTAAAAATCCTATTTCAAATCCTATTTAATGAAAATATACAGACAAATTACACAATTTATTTTCATTATTTACGTGCGTTATCGAGATGCTGGCAATCTTAAGTTTATAGACTTACGATAACTACATCGTAGTCCCGAACGGGATAAATTTTCTGGTTGTTTATCCGAGGACGACCGTTTAACGTGTTCCACGCATCAGCGAAATTACGTTATTTATTTCTTGATTGTTCATTATTTACAATCATGATGTATTTTGCTAACCATGAAATTAACTGTTCTTTGATGCATCAAGTATACGGTTTTATAACCGCGAGTCAGGACCGTTGACATTCCCTAATTGGAAATCGCTGGGACTAGCTTCGCACCATGACTCTTAATAGATAATTACCAGTAGTTAGTACGTAACCACTTGGTCTCATAGTAAACCTGTCCATCGAGTTCCTTTGTTTTGAATCTGCTCAATGTCAACAGCTTTGTTTTACTTGATGCGATGCTGATAATGAGCTATCTTGTCCCTAATGTTACGCCATTGACGATTTACGGCTACTATGACCATCATGAATTAACCTTTGTATAGGAGCCTTGGCGCACACACGGCAGGAGTGGCAGTTCCTTAAATAATCTAGTACGAGTATGAGGTGTGGCGTAATCAGCCGCAAACCTTATTACACAAGGTTTGTTCTCTATTGAACTAACACGGTTTTCCTCAATCAACTGCATTGCCCCAGCTTCCTCATTAACTGTAGGTTCTATGCAGTTAATCCGTATACCATCGGTTTTCTAACGACAGTCTTTGAAACAGCTGGTCATGTTAACATTGGCTCACTTCATCACTACCTAAGGTACACAACTAGAAGGTAGAAGATGTGCTGATGTGATGCATGTTCTTTAGCTGCATTGTTCAATTCTTCCTTGAGTTGGGAATCTTTCCAAAGGAGGTTATACAGGTAATTCGACTTATCCAGGAGGATAACCCTTTTAAATTATGCAGATTGAATCACTTATGCAGGGGAAACCACTCTTCCAGGTGATACGGCTTATCCAGGTTCCAGTATTAATGTGAATTCCTATACGAAAGGTTAGCAAGTCTAAACCATATTCCATGTTTCTTAAATTTTTGCGCTAAAATCCGGATGTTAGCTAGAAAATTATGATATTATTATCTCATATAATATATTATGAGTTTGATGTTCTAAGCTCCTTCTTAATTCAGAAATGTCCTAAGCCAAACGAACTCTTCAGAAGTTCGTAATTTAAGTTACAGATACGATGAAGCTATGTCCTACACTTATTGGAAGATTTTTATTTTATGTGCTAAAATTATTTTTTCTCACATGCATCATGCATTTGGTTCAACTTATTGTAGGAAGAAATATAATCTGGTGTACGATGTAGTATTGAATACATTTTGATTGATAAAAGTTTGGCCGTTACAGGACAGACGGAGCTCTCCCAGGAAAATCCACAAATTATAATGTCCGGAAGAACGATGTTGACAACGAATTGCTCAATATGTTATTTGTGATTACCGGGGATTCAGTTGAGGAGGGTCAGCGACTGCAAGTTACAGCACGATCTAGACATTCTGCTGAGGGGATCATTCAGAAGGCACCACCTTCATTTGTGATCTTCAAATCATAGTGAGCTCCGTCACGACTCCCCAGGTTTACATCATGTGCCTTTCAATTGTGTTATTTTCTCTTCCATTAACTTGTGAGTGGTGTGGTGTCGAAACTGACATGACTGCTAGGGAATGCTCTCAGTTCTTCGTCAAGACGTTATTAAACAGACTTATTGTAATAAATTTGATGAAACTAGTGAATGAAAACGGTGCGAAATGCGTTCAACAGCACTATTCTGTCACAATCCGTTCCCAAGATATGAGCTTTTTTGAAGTTGTATGATTGTCCCCATAAAAACCCACAGTTCTCAGCTTGAAATCGACTCATTTAAACTTTTATTCTCACTTCCTGATTCCGCGTTAAATTTCCTGTACGCTAGAGTATTTTCGTAATCAAAAATCAACTACCAAGGACCCTAAAAGCTGTTCAAACATTCAACGTTTACATAAAAGAAGTTGTTGAAAATACTCAAGATTCAACTCTATTGCCAAAAAGAAGTGGTGCAAGGTGTGGTAAATCTGGAAAAACCCTCAAACTGAATTACCTTTCTTACACTATGGTAAACTTTAAGATTCCTTACCGATTTACTTACTAAAATGTTTTAATAAAACTCCCTCATTCTATTATCGAAAATCATTTTTGAGGACGCCAAGTGGGCAAAACAGGAAAATTAAAAAACAGACATTGCTAATTTAGAATCTACGCACCTTGAACGTAAAATGACAAAGTTTCAGGAAGGGGGGATTGAAAACGTTTGATGGACGATTACGTAGGCCTAATCTATAAGATGATAAAATACCTCGAAAATTCCGTGCTCAATTGTCCGATTGAAACATGAAAGGGTTCACCCAGAAGACTGCGAACTGAATGTTATGTAACAAAAACTTACCATTATTTTCCATCATGATCAATGACTGAATGGTTACCTGTGAATAAAAAAAAATATTTCAATGCAATGATCAAATAAATAGAGGTAAAAATGTGTCTTGATGCTACGAATAACTGAAACGTCAGCAAAGTTCCGTCTGGCACAAAGTTCCTCGTCTAGGTAATAGGAACGTATATATTTTTTGAAATGTTTTAGATAATCTCGAAAGATGTAAAATATGAGCTTGTTACGATCATTCACGGGACAGAAATGCCGGAAACGAGTTCACGCCAACCCCTTCAAAAGGTTTGTCGACAAACATTGAGGGTGATAATTCTTAAGCCGAAGTAAGGATGTTAGGTGTTTCTGACCCAGCGTAACATCCTATGTTGCGGTCGGGAACTTGCTGATCATTTTACTACCGACCCTATCTATCGATCTGGCTTTTTGGCCGTGTATTAGGAACATTCACATATAGATACATATACTGATACGTACAAGATGTTGGGTTTTATACATAAGGATTAGCTACAACTGCTGTTCAGGCTGTCACCTACACGTTAGGGTAAGTACCTAAATGTGTGTTAGCACTGAATATGTATCAATAAATTATTTCGCTTCAACCCGTTCTTCTAATATGATTAATTAATATGTGGTACAAGTTCATGAAACCTCCCTTGTCTTACAACATCAACGGCAAATGTTATTTACGTGTCAACTTCATTGCAAAGGTTGGGTGACAACGGCGAGGGCTCCTCGGATAATACATTTATGAGGGAACCAGAAATCTTGCGAAAACAAAGTGTATGAACAGTCCAAACAAATGAAATGCCGGTAGCAGAACATTGAAACAACAACCAGGACTGCATCCACTAGTAACAACAAAGTCGCAATGATAATAGTTGTCCAGCTTTCTATTTTGTACCGACTCTGTCCTTTGCCAATGGATATTATCATTCGCGGAAATGAAATACCATTCAAATCACAGCTGATAGATATAGTGAAAACATCAGAGAGGATCAGATAAGGGTAGTTTGACTATAAACATGGCAAGAATAGTGAGTATGCAAGGCAGAACTCTTAGTTTCGATTATTAAAAGTGCCTCGATAGCCTGTGACTTCACGAGGTTGACTCGGAAGCTATTCCCTAGATTATGTCTCTTGCCAACAAATTGGGACGTGTTGACAGCACTGATACCAGCTCTATAGCGCCAGAGGGTTATTCGCACGCTGAAATAGACAACCATCACGTAAAAATTCACAGTTGTCTTCCTTCAAACGTTTTTCCCTCTTTAGGCTCGAGAATCGTCTGAGCTTATCCGATGTCAGGCGCAGCACCTCAAAGGTGAACCGGACTCCCCCCGTATCTCAATCTCAGCCTCCTCCGGCCTTCAGCGACATACGAACGAATCCTCTCAACCTTTGAACTTACATCCTTCTGCATTCGTTATTTTTTATTGCCGTTTCGAAATCGGATTTCCCTACGATGACTTGATCTCCTGGTTTATTCTTTTCTCATTCATTCCAGAGCCAACACCAAAGATAATTTGAAATACACCCGAGGAACGTAGTCGCACTTTACTTCATTATTCTCTTCACAACTCTGTAGTAATCTTGAAAAAAAAAATTAAATAACTTGGGGCTAGGCTCTTCGCCAGCGGACTAGCCCCCTGGAACCCCAGATGCTTACTGCTTGAGCCTGCTGCTAAAATTCATTAAGTTACATTATTGTTTTATCCATGTTAATCATGAAAGCAGGTTGTACTAACGCAACCTTATGACATACAATTCTTCGTTTGCTCTTTATATTTAGATTCTACGAGAAATTTCATGAAAATTCAACCTCTAAATCGATTTTTTTAATCTCCCCAACCCGTTCATTGACGCTCCAATAAAAAAAGTGGGTGTGGCACATAGCTCCCTCGTATCCTTAACATGACTGTATAGATCATTGACTAAAGAACTTCGTTCAATTAGGCGAAGTAAATATTGAATTAGGGTAAATTTATCTTTACATCAGTCCGAACAATCCCTGAAAATGTCATCGAAATCAGTCATGAACTCCCGGAGTTATGCGTGTAACAAGGATTTCACGTTTGCGGATGCGCAGAGGCTACTATTGATCGGGGGGTCATGAAACTTATAGGGGATCATCTACACATCAAACCGAACAATCCCTGAAAATTTCATCAAAATTGGTCAAGAACTCCGGGAGTTTTGCCCGTAACAAGGATTTGCTGACAGACAGACAGACAGACACGGAACCAAAATTGCTCAGAAAGGTCTAAAACGCAAAATGCGAGTGGAATTTTTGATTTTGGAGACAAAAAAATTTTCACATTCCGAAAGTGAAAACAATGCTTCCGCTACATTGGTAGACTCGGAAGCAATAGAAACGGAAGATAGATCGTTGTCTATATTTTCACCAAAATAATGAGTTACGCATTTAAATCGATTTCGATGGTTAGATGATGACCTACGTTCATGTTTGTTACTGATTACTTTCGTGGAAATGTAGGAATTTCGACTATTCTATCGTACTCCGTTTTTATTGAAATGGGTTCCCACAAGCTCGTCGCGAGTGACTTAGTTCCGCTCAATGAGTAACCCCGAGTTTGGGCCAAAATTTTGATGTCTGAGCCGACATTGTAGTATGTTTTCACGCTAAATCACGAAGTTATGTACGTGCGTTTCCGGATCGTATTGCATTCAGATCAAATTATCAACGAAAAATCTACTTTTCATAAGTTAAAACCATCCTGTCGGCTTGAACACTTCATCTTCACAGTGACTTCTCCTTCTCTTCTCTCGAATATGGATTCAAACACTTTCTCAGATAAACGTTCTTCAATGATTGAATTTCCATCACCCCAATAAATTGAAACCAGAAAGCCCAGAGGAGGTAAAAATCATCTGATCTGTTAGTACTGGAGACAGAAGGTCGCATTGCCATTAAGCACACATTCAGAATGAAACGACCTTATTCAATCGAAATTTCTGTTGTTATCATCATGTCCGTCGTTCCGTCAACGTTATTACTCGACAATCAGTACCCATACATCAGTCACCCCACTCGCCCCTTCTAGCGCTGCCTCTGCTCTTCTAGTAAAACTTCCCAGCTCTCTGATTTGTTATAAATCTGTGTCACTATAATTCCGAGTATTTTACCGGCGTTTGTTAAAATCATTCATTTCATTTTTCTATCTCAAGAATGTTATTTTGTGGCTTGTGCAAAGTGTGAATTTTAAGCTTAAAAGCTGTTTCCGTCCGCACTATAAGTAAATACATATAAATATCTGTCATTCCTATATAATGAGATAATTTGATTGACTGTATTCGGCACAAAGTGGAAATGAATATTTTAATAAAGGAAAGTCAGGCTTGATTTCCACTTCTGGTGATTTTGAACAGTGTGAGGTGATGGAACGGTATAGTTGCCCCTTCCATTGAGGTGGATGCGGAAATAGTGCTCCGCCACGCTCAGATGATGACCCAGACGCTTAAAAACTGATTCATCTCCCAAGGCGACGGATTCTAAAATCGGGAAGGGCCAACTAACAATATCCATCACAACAGTTGAGTTTAGCGAAAGCCATCGATCAAATTTAGTTTTCAAAGTGATTGTCGTTGACTTAACGTATACCTTGAAGTTAGCGTTGCAGCAGCGACTACTACGGAAATTTCCCATGACATCGATGTGGAATCGTAAAGTTGTTATTCTGTAGTGTTTATAATCCATTTAACAATAAAGACAAATTCCCTGGATTATGTGATTTTTCTAATTTATGCTGCTGAAACTGTTGCTCCTTGTATCCCTGTTGTTTCTCGTTAGCCTAATTAGAACGTACCCCATGTTTTTTTCACTTCCAAATTGGAGTTTCTCTTTGAAATCGATACGAAATCGCAATTTTGACCACACCATTGGAAAACTGATCAAAATTACAATCTTCACTGAAATTCGGAAGATTCCAGCAGGTTTTTTCGAATTTTAGTAGATGTTCAAGAGTTTCCAGAAACTTGATTTTGTTCTATTTTTAGCGTTGAACATTTCAACTGCAATTAGGATCCTTAGAAGTTGGTTTTAGCGAATTGTCGTATAAAATAGGTATTTGAATGGATCTAGAAATGCTAGAATTACAATTTTCAAAGAATTTTTGAAATGATTCCTGGAATTTATGGTATATATATTATAATATCGTGTGTGTGATATGATCATTCCAGACGATAACTCTCGATATATCTAAGGTAAAAACTTGGTTCTTTCGACAAAAAGAAAGGAATCTTCTGTCCACTGAAAATTGTAAACATGTAAAAATTGTCGAGCAAGTTCCAAAAATTGTACTAAAAAAATTACCAAAAATAACAAAATAGCAGAATGTTACCCAAAAATTTGTATCAACAATGAAACAGATCATTTAAAAATTGGATTATTAGAATGTACAAAAAACTAAAAATCACAAATCTTCGTTTGAATGGAAGAGTATTATTTACTTGGATCAGTTTTTTCGCAATAAACTTGATAATTACAATTTTCCCCCCACAATAGTGATCAAATTTCAACTTAATTAAACTTAATTCAATTCCATAATTTTGGAAAATTTCCTTAAACGACCGGACTGCTTGCTGCATGGCTGGAATTTTAGTTGCTGTAAAAATGCACTAGAAAATTTACCTTTGAATCCAAAAATGTGTTCAAAAGTAGACAAAAATTGTTTTAAAGTGGAGAAATCAGGGTTTTTATGGCATAAAACGTGGTTCTCATGAGGAAAAAACCTCCATGAATCATCTCTTGGGAATGGGTTGAGACAGATAGCTGCGATGATTGTTCTTACATCGAGGATTGAGTAATGGTTGAATTGAATTAGATCGAATTTGCAGGTGATATGGGAAGGCAATCTCCGTTCACGTTCGAATAGCGGATTGCACCAGGGGCCCTCTCTCCTTCCCGTCCGACGGCCGCAAGGTGAGGGGCGGCGGCCGCGGGCGTCTGGTTACGCAACGAGCGACTGGTCAGGATGCGCGGCTGACCACCCGATCAGATGTTGATTCATAAGGAGCAAGCGAAGTTCAAGGCCGCACTCGCTCGTCACTGAAGACCCGCTCGCCGTCTCTCCGGAGTCACGTTCGTCGGCGTCGGCTCGGCGAGTCAACCCGGGGTTAGTCCCGCCTTTGATCACACGGCCGATCCAGCTCTTTTTATTATGTGGGTACAGCAGGGAAAACCTTCCTCCCTCATTATAAACACCGATGGAACAGGCACTAATAAAAACAAACAGACAACTTGACGGGTTTTTTCTTCCTTACAGGCTAATTTCCCCACGAGCATTGCTACAATTTCCTGGTACAACACCCACGTAGTGTTCTCAGGCGGTCCTAATGCAGAGCCAATGGGGAATTTCGAAAGCTGAACCCGAAGTTGAATCACAATCCGACCGGTATGCTCAGGGCCCTATTGTTCTTGAATAACGCATCCAATCCGATCGTGCAACGAACGTTTCACTCAGTACTTTTGCAATACTCATTGAACGATCATCTTCAGTCGGATTATCATTAGAAACGTTTAATCACATTCCTCATAGGTTCAAGGATGAAATAACACTGGCCACCAACTGGTTGTTTGGTGCCAAGGAGATAAGGGTTGGTGTTGGGGATTTCCAGTGTGCAAATCCAAATTTGAAACCAGTTTTTCTCTTGAAGGTCTTGTTTTGGAGTTATAGCTCATAACCCTATATTGTAGCTACTTTTGAATAATGATAATACCACTTCAAAAGTCCCAATAATTAATATTTTACTTTCAACGAATCTCTCTGTGTTTTATGAGGTTCAGAATTCGAATTTGAAAACCATTTAGCTATAATGTCTGGTTTTTGAGATATAGCTCATAAACCTATTTTCTAGCTACTTTTGAGGGATTAAAGTAGCACTTCAAAAATCTCATTTATTATCCTACTTTTAACCATTCTTTCTATGTTTTATGAGGTGGGGAATCCGAATTGAAACCCCTTTCCGCTATCATGTCAAGCTACATGATATAGCTGACATGTAGCTGATAAACCTATTTTCTAGCTACGTTTGAGCCTTAAAAGTAGAATTTTAAAATTCGCAATTAATGTGTGACTTTCAAAAATCCTTTCTATGTTTTATGAAGTGCGAAATCCGACTTGAAAACCCGCTTTTTCGCTATCAATATATTTCGCAATATCGCTAGAAACGTTTACTCACGTTTCTCATAGGTTCAGGGGTGAAATAACACTGGTTATTTAAAAAGGTGTCGTTTGTTGCCGAGGAGATAAGGAGCCTGTACTGGTTTTTCACTGTGCATAAACATATTTCCAAGCTTAGTTTGAGTGTTAAACGTATCACTTCAAAAGTGTCAATTCTAGTTACGTTTAAGAGTCAGAAATAGCACTTCCGAGCTAAATATTCGTATTTGTAATGCATGAATTACGTTCCGATATGTTTAATTTCACCCATTCATACGGAGTTCATAAAGTCACATACCTACCAATGTTTTGTTTACCTATCCTCGTAAGAAAATATATATTGCTCAACGAAAAAACCAAACAAACTGAAAGCGTTACCGGCATCGAAATGTTAGCTGTTACTAGGTTTGCAAAGGATGTGTTTCTAGGAGCTGCAATAAGGTGCAAGGCGTGTGTCAAGGGCGTGGCCTTCCGCTGTGACACAATAATTCTCTTCATCGCATCTTCTCACTTTGCAAATTCATGTTAATGTACTTCCGCTTAAGTCTACTCCTTCGTGCAATATTCATACTCTGTGGGGACACCCGCTGTCTAAACTCCACGTTGAATGAAACGGTGCAGTCCTTTCGTGAATATGAAAATACAAAAATAGATAATAAATTGCGATATTGAGTGCGGCGCTCAATCTGCTCGTATACGTAACATGATTGTATGTATAACCATTGAAATTAGATGAATGAATTACTAATCAACACTAGTCTGCACACATGCTAACATAAAATCCATCAAACATCAATTACTCACGTCCTATTCCTATAAACTTTCTGATATTTGGAAATTAGTCAAGAAAGCAGTTTAGTTGTCTCATCAGTTTCAACACGATCACGTCATTTGTAGCTTCTGAGCGTGTGCTATAATAAAATCCTTCAAATCTCATCACGTTCTAACGTACGTTCTTGTTTCAATTCGGAAGGCAATCGAGGAGAGATGGTTTAATCATCTTAAGTCCATTTAAGATCGATCCTGTCGTTATTGTAGTCTCCATAAAATTTGCTTCGACTCATAACTGCAATACGTCCACCCGCCAACGTGAAGGCGTTGATTTCTGTGGGAATACGCCCCATGAATCCTTGTGACAATTCTGATTCTTACATCTTTCGAGATTATTTGAAAAATGTCAACCATCCTTACATTCATTTCACTATAACAAGGATACTACAAGTTTTTTAATAATTTCACCGAAACTTGAACACTTCCACCTTTACTTCCCCCGTACCGCACTTTCGGGAACATTGGATTCCTGTATGAATTGAAAAAAAATTTAGCCCACCAAAATCGAAATTCCATTTGATTCTGCGTTTAATTTCGGTCCCGTGTCTGTCTTTCTGTCGAATGTCTGTTTGGCATGATGTAAATTCCTTCTCACTCAGTAAAGTATACTGCTGATATCCATTCAGATCCAGATGTTTCAGAATTGTGCGGATTAGCTCCTTTAGGATGCGGATTAGGATCCCAATTAATAATTCCTTGCCGTACGATTTACAGTGGCATTTGAGCGTGCGTTAATGTATTTACCACGAGCTATCGATCCGATTTTGTTCAACCTAGGCTAGTACGTGCGTATCAAATGCAAAATGTTATTCTATAAGGGATTAGCAGAAATCAATACTCCATGGCTAGTGGAACGATTTTGTTAAAAAGTATTCTGTGGTATAACAAGTTTAAATCGACGTTTATTAAAAATATATGATCTTCATATTTCGTAAAAAAATACTCACGAAGTACGTGACCTCAAGGTATTATTCATGTTTCCTGGTTGTAATTACTGTTCGTAGGTTCCATACGCGTCCGTGCCACGGCAATTTGCTACGGTTTTGTCGAATTGATTTGTCGATTATTCCAAGTTCAATCAGAAGGATAAACATCGGGTTGTTTAATGCTCGGTACCAGTGACCATTAATTGCAAGGTCACTAACGGGAAAGACACGTATCGGTCGACCTTCTCACAATGAAATCATCCTTTTTCCAATAAATACGATGGCGTAAACCGATTGTTGAAGCTCCAACCACTTTGCTTTCCACATACAAGTGTATCAAAGACATTTTAGATTTTTGGTGAATTTCACAACAGTCTTGTGTTTTACTTTGTTGAAACTGAACGAGATAAAAAGACAGAAAGTTATTTTTCTGTAGTAGATAGAATTTCTGTGTAAATCACTTAGGATTTACACTATTTATGTATTACTGGATCACTATTCATGAATATTATATTTATCCACTGCTACATCTGCTCTCGACACCTCGCGCTTCTATACCTTGTAATTGCATTCAATATGAAAATACACCCGCGCTGGCCAGCCACGCTGTTTACCTCAGACCTCCCGTTGAACGGGCTCTCCTACCCGACCTTCTACCTGACCTAGACGACCGATTTTCATTACCCCAAGATGAGATTTCTTCAAATAGTGAGCGAACGGATGATCGTACACCAACATAATTGGTCTCATTCGATTCATAGGTCTAATTTATAACTTAATCCAGCAAAAAACCAGCCCCCTTACATCGAAAGTTCTTGAGATTTCGATGTAATGAGTGTGGTAAATAACAGTGGACTGCCCTTATCAAGAAATCGAGTTAGTCATAACTTCGGTTGCTTATAGACGATGAAGTAAAGTGTATGTTGGTATTTTATTTGATTTCCTCTCGGTAGGCCCCAGCGTGTAAGTATATAGTTTTATTTGGATAGGTTGCTACCACGATAACTAATGCAGAGATTTTTGGTTATGCCCAGCTCAAAACGAATCTCATCATATGGCGGATGATTTCGCATTGTTGTCTTGTTTGTCGTTCACTATTGCAAATAATAAACCAACATGAGATGGATCTTCGTTTTATAATCAGACTTGGTTATTGTTCCTGGTTGACATAACATCTCACTCGCCAGGCGACAAAGTCGGCCATCAATCACCGGGGTTTTGCCGGGGAATGAGAGAATGATTCACCAAAAAGTCGACAGGAACCGAGTGATGTTGAAATTGCGCGTTTCGACCTTTGGCCCCTCACCGACCTCAGGAACATGTTTTTGGTAATGAGGCCTTGAAAACGTCTTATGGGATTATAAGTCTCTCGCCTCATTTCATTTATTATACGATTCCGCATGGAGTAGTTCCTCGGTCTAGTGCCGTATTATGCAGAGTAGTATGAATACTGAAGTGCCTGTGTGTTTGTCTCTTTTTATATATACAAATATAAGTGGAACAAGGAAAGAGATGGGTCGACTTCACGCCTGTCCTGAAACTTGACGGTGTCGCATGATAAATGGAGAATGAAGGCACATTCATGAATTATTATGGTGACATTTACTTTGGCCAAAAAGGAGAAATCGGGTGTATGTGCTCACCATAGGGGCAAAGGCGGGAGGGCTCGACATTTAGGTGTACGAGCACAAATGAGATCTTACTACAGAGTTATGAACAATTTCTAGGATTGAACCATACGGAATGTGTCACACAGTTCACTTCTTCTGCTGAAACACATGGGAACTGCAATAGTATAGTACTATCCTATTTGATTCTTTGTTCTTTTAAGGGATCTTTCTTTATTCTTATCACTTTGTAGTTTTACCGCTTAGGCTGTAGTCTACTATGAGCGAACTGTTGGGAAGTGACGAATTCTTCAGAACGCCATTAGCTCCACTAAATAAGTACTTCCAATCGTTCTAGAGACAAATTTTCAGCGTTGGAATTACACCTTTGATAAATTACCCATGAAAGCGATTCAGTAGACGAAGACGGGAAATATGGGTAAAAAGTTCTGCAAATTTTCAGATATGTGGCAAGCCCAAGCAAGGTTGAGCAAAGCAAAGCTCATACTATTCATAACGCCATCTCCCACGCTTCAATTCAGTTGAGGAGAGCAAGAGGAAGCATTCTTTTTCCTTATATTTTTTGTTTAATCCCGTTAAATTTCAGTTAGATTTTGACTTGTGTTTCCACGTGTACCTACGAGGCATTGTCTCTGGTTCTACGAATACGCATAGGAGGTTTATATAATACAGAAATCGTGCGACGCATTCAATAGAAATCATCTAATGCATATTTTGTATTTTTATAAGGGTTACAAAATTCATGTTTCACAGCTGGAATTGTTTTGTATTACCTTCTTACTTCGATCGAATATAATTGATTATGTCCCTTACATAATACTGACAAACAGATTGCAGGGTTCAATTCTCTAACTCGTATAGAAGTTCACATTTCCATACTTGACCCTCCGAAGTCTATTATCCCATCCTTACCGAAAACTGAGGGAGTTACGTGTGCGAGGCAGATATTACCAATTGAATAAGAGAAATGACTTTTAACTCCCAGTGTACAAAATGGCTCCCTCACAATCGAAAATTGAGCCAATTTTGGCCTATTATGCTCTGGATATCTAACGGTCACCTATCAACCGTAATGATGGTCCGAAGTTTCTCTTAGGGCCTATTTCATAAATATCCACACAAATGGAAAATATTTATCAATCATAAACGTAAAATGGATAAGGGTGATTGATATTGATATCTTTCTGTTCCTCGATCATGCTCCCGAACACAAATCGTTTTCACCGCTCCTTTTTCTTCAACAAATTATTTGTACAACCGCCCGCTGTCTAGATTACCCAGAGAAGCCAACCTCTTAATCAAATAATCCCCACCTACAGACTTAGTATCTATTCTTTTAATCCTATTCGCTCCTGCTTTCATATTAGTTTGTAAAAGTTGCGTCTTGTCAGAATATTTCCTCCCCGAACCTGCTAATAGTTTCAATTTCCTTGTTTTCCCCTATTTATCACCTGTGTAGCATTTCGCTTTATTATTTTGTACTTTGTATTCTTTTACTTTGCTCTTCTTGGCTTGCCCGTATTATTAAAAAATAAATTTTGTGCTACTTAATCTTCTTCCAATTCGATGAGAATGAAATTCATAACCAACCAATTTAAAGCCAACCTGAACATTTCACCAAAGTAGGCCTAACACTTAGTAAAGTTATGGGCATGGCAAGGATATACCACAGTCAAACACGGAACCAAAATTTACAAGCTCTGAAAAGCAAAAGGATAAAGGAAATCACTCCCGCCCGAGTGCTGCTTTTCCAATCATGAATTTCGCGCTGTTACGCAGTAAATATTGAGAAATGATGATAAATATTGAATGATTGGATGATGATAGATATTGAAATGGATGATAAACGGTGTGCCCACGAGATAAAAAATGACGGATAAACAACGTTTGGAAATCTACCTATTCCTTTAGAGACCCCCTGCACTTCTGTTTTGTTTCCCACTCAAACATATCATCTTAAAATTTGTTCTTCAACTAATTCTGCACCTCACGTTACAATAACTGAGGAAGCTTGTAACTTGGCAGGGGTTTTTTCATGAGGATTGAAAAATTCTAAAGAGCAACCTCAGCTTTTCTCCTCGTCTTATCAGGTGTACACTTGTACCAGCTGGAAGAGGCAAGGCCGCCCTAATGAACAAGGTGGGAGGACTCTGTTGTTAATCCCGCAGAGATCGCGACACCCGCTAACTACCGTTTGAAAATGCCCGTCCTCCTCAGTTATCCTTTGTGATCAGTTATTCCCCATTCATTTACTCGTTTAGAACCCACTCGAGTCAACCGGCGCGCTTCATCTTCTTCGAGTGGGAGGCCCATTTACGGAGCCCGCAGTGAAAGTAACTACGCGTATCAGCTAAACCTCCTTCTTGAGCCGTGAGAACGCTCGGCGAGCATTTAAAAATAATTTTGCCTCGTCAGGTGTTCGGGGACAACCTTGTCTTTTTTACACTGTGACCTCTAATGGTAATTCCAGCGAACGTGTAACATAGCTAAATGTGACTTTGAGTATGCCGATGATGTAATTATCCAGTCATCGTGTGCAAATTTTGATGGAAACAATGTGCCACACGATGTACTTAGTGGGTTAAATTATTTTAGAGATAACTATCCACAAGTAATGATGCTCTAATGAATCTCCATAAATTTCATTCTCATAGCATTAATGATAATTTCGTTTGAAATATACCACTGTCACAAATGCGAGGGCGAAATAGTTTTCATACCTGGATTGTTTAGATTCGAAAGAACAACGTCCTGTTAGAAGCTCCTTGTGAACATCAACAGACCAAGAACACAAAAAAATGACCAATAATCTATTTTCTTGACTTATACAAAAATGATGCTTAGGTGTTAAACATTATGACTCGCCCCAAGAGGGGTCAGGTAGTCGGACGTTAATTTGCTAAATCGGGATCATTGGGTACCATTTTGTTTTGACGAGAAAGGACGAACCTTTTTCCTATGACTGCTGATTAGTAAATTTTCATGTTGGAAAACATTTTAGAGCTCCAATTACAGGAATCGGCTGGAGAAACAAATGAGGGGGAGGCGGAAACTGTCAGCAAGACGGATCTGCTGTTGTAGCAACTCGGATTTTAATGGGGAAATCGAGGAAAATGTTTCCCGCTCGGTTGGTGGCTCTGGTGGGGGGGGGGGGGGGGGGCATGGGGGGCGTTTTCTCCTCCGGGGTTATTTAAAGGGGAATATTTTCAAATATCTTGACTCCTTGGATTAGCTGAAAACCCGAACCAAGCTGGAAGACTACATACCTATTGAAATGTGCCAAAAAGCTCACCAAAGGTTCAATACTCGACTACATCGGCCTATTGCTGCTGAGTACTGATGTCATATTCTAAACGTACAATAAAAGAATCCGTGAACCTAAAAATGAAGAGTAAAACTCAACGAAACTAAGTCAACACTTATAAATTGTATTTATAGGTAGTTTCCACAACACCTATAGTAATAAACTCTCCGATAAGCAGATACAGCTAAGTAACTCGTTATGACTCCGGAACTTCGCTGGAACAAACAACCGTGAAGAAAAAACAGGAAGGAACGGACCAAATATGCAGGAAGATTCTCAGGCTTTTTGGATGAAAATCTGTACTGCCCATCCACAACAAAGTGCTACTTTACGAAAAAGTGATCGACCGCGCACAAAGAAGAGCAACTTGAAGATCAATCAAACAGTACAGAACTAAATACTCAGGTGTAAAGTAGTTCCCGGGTTCGTCCGAACGGATGATCTCCATTGCCACTCTCTAGTAAGCGTTTACTCACAGCCATTCACACGACTGTAAGAGGCAGCTATAACGGGATCATTTGCCATCTCCAAGTTTAGCATCGCGTTGCTCACCATACGAAGACGGACGAAGCTACCGTCACTCGTTAGCACCAAAAACACTCTCTCATTGTCGCGAAAGGCGAGCAGATACACCCCAATATCACCCTTGTCAAGAAGGGACGGCCGAGAGATGGGGGTAAACATAGCTACTTTCATAGGAACCTATAATTTGCAAGGTTCAGAATTCTCTAACTTCTTGATCGATCTGGTTTGTGATGCTTTATCAAAATATTGAATTGGTTCATTATAGCACTACCTAAAAATTTGCATATTGATTGGTAAATATATGCACTGGTTTTATTATTCTTTGGTTGGCGAGTAAATGGTCAGTTATTCGCTGCCAGCCATGACCCGGCATGGTCACCATTGGTGTGCAAACCTGCTCTTGGGGAGGAGTGTGCCGTGGCTTCCTTATAATCTGGTGTTAGCCACAATCATTCATTATCTAAAGTAGCGAGGATCGGGCCAGCTGTAAGGGGAGGTTGGAGGCTGGTAGGGGAAGATTTCCCCCTGGAACAGGGGAATTATTTCCCCATGTAACAGGAGAATAATTTCTCCGTAAGACAGGAGAATCGTTACTCCATGGAACAGGAGAATCATTTCTTCACGGAACTGGTGATTAATTTCCCCAAGAATAGGGGAATAACTACCCCAACGTATTAGGGAATAGAAGAAGAAGAAGAAAAACACATTTATGCCAAAAACAATCCTTGCAAACAGTTTAGAGGTACTGAACCTTGCGAACACAAATAATTAATTACTATTACATTATATTATTACATTATTAAAGTAAAGAGAATATGTGTTACGACTAGGGACTTTGTCCGTCCGTCGGAGTGAAGCAAGTCGCCAAGAACAACAGGCACATTTGTCAGGAACGAGAAAACGAGTTAGCTCAGATAATAAATGAAGTACATATGTGAATCATAAGTATGTGAATCATACCCATAGTAATAATGGAATAACTAGATGAAAGAAAGAGAGTAAAGATAAAGAAGAGGAGATCAAGAGTTCATAATCAACGCTGAAGTGGAGTACGTCTTGCTAACAGTTGAATTCTGCCACCAGCATTGCTCTATACTTCCAGGCCACCGAACCAAACCTTGCCAGAGCCAACCAGTCACCCTCGTCAAGGGTGCTGCAAGGGTTGCGTCCAGTGCTGCACACTCAAAGAACCTCTGTCTGAATTCCCCAAGAACTGGGCAGACTCCCAGGAAGTGGCTGATTTCTTCTTGGACGCTCATGTTGCATAAAGAACAAATTGTGTTTGGCCCGTCATCCTAGTCATAGGGTTTACAGTTTAGCTGCAAAATCGCACCTTTCCAACGTGCGAAACACCCAGCTCACCACCCATAATGGATGCTCTTCTCGTTCACTAGATAGTAATGCTGGTTTGCAAATTAGGGAATAACTACTCCAATATAGTACCTTCTGATGAGGGAACAATACCCTCACGAAATCGCCATTAGAGTAACTACTCTCGTAGAAGAACTAAACGGGGGATAATGTAAATCTGAGTAACAGTTGTGTTGGTTGGCTTCACACTAAATTCATCTTCAAGGTAAGGCAAATGTGGATTGACTTGAATTAGTCTGAATGAGTATGCCATATTTATCTTGAAACAAATTTCTCGCAATTTGTCATTTCATGCCATTTTACGACACTAATCTCTTGATTGGACTCCTTCATGGCAAACAAAACAGAACGTTGTGTCTGATAAGACAGACTCGAAGCGGCTATATCACTCCAGCCATTTTTCGTCCTCAATCTCCACTAGTGTGGCCGATGAAAGAAATAAAGGTGTTACAGGTTCCAACGAAAAGAGCGACGTTCTCTCTTCAAAGATGACTCTAGGAAATTTTCGTATATCAATTTAGTGAAACTTTGAATTCAACAAGTTGGTGATACCACTCCGAAACGGGTGGTGTGGGAAGATTTCAACCAGGTCTCGTACTATGAGCTACGAAATTCCGGTTACGTGACTTCCGCGGGGTTTGTGTACACACCCGAAAAAAACTCGTGGGTGAGTACTTTCCTATTTAGGAACCAGGAACTCAAAAACATTGCCGAACTGTCGTCATGTTTACAACCGCCGTTTATTGGTACCGTGAAACGACCTGACGAACGGACAAGTCGGTTCAACGGAGGGGGCTACTGTAGCCCACAGACACACTGATAAAACACGTAAGAGGCGCAGGTGACTATAAAAAGGGCGATACCTCGCTCGATCCCGGCTGACCTCTGATATTTCCTTCGTGGGTTCCATAAAAGATCTTTTATGCAAGAAAGGTGAAGAGGTCGTTGAAGGTTTTTTCCTTCCTTTTTTTTTATTTTTCGCCAGGTTTCTCAAGATTTCCAAGAGTAGGGGAGTCATCGGTGCGTATATACCTATATATACTTTTTTAATTAAGCCTTGAGATTGAACTACTCGGCTGAAATTAATGCGTCTTTAAGTGTAATCTGAGAGGCGGATCCGATGCCCGGAGGGCCCTTGAGGCGGCTAATAATGACGGAGTGACGAACGCCTGATCGGTACCACTCGATAACTGCCGCGGATGAGAGGAGCCCCCAGGTGAAGATGACCTGCGAACCGATTGACTGTAATCAAGCACTCAATCATTCTAAGGCTGCTATCACGCAATGTATACGATTAATAACGTAGGTGGCTATTATTTTAGGCAAATGCTGTCCCATTACGTTGCAGGTCTTAATAGACCAGGATGTTCAGGAACTGTAGGAATGCAAGGTTAGGCTCAGCTATTGACAGTCTTACAGCCAATTGTGTGCATTTATTGTGCACTTCTCATCTCAACGCTGCTATCACGCAATTTGTAATATTGATAAACCCAACTTTTCCATAATGATGTAGATCTTTATTGACCAGGATAAGTACAGAAATTGGTGAACATTTTAAACACAGTATACTGCACTCAAGTAGTCAAACATCTCAACGCTGACATCTTACAATACGATGTATGGTGGCTATTATTTGGGGTTAATTTCATCCCATTAAGTCTCTGTAGAACATGATATTCAGGATTTAAAGAAATACAACTTAACACTGGGTGAGTGATAGTCTTGCAATAAGTTGAGTTTCTGGAATAAATTGGCATCAACGGTCCTTCAGCAGAACAACCATAACTTGTTTTAGACATCTAGATGTCCCAAAGATAGACTTTGTCATAAATATAACTACGTAAACACCAACACTTTACTACAAAGTACAAAGAAGACAACAAAACTTGACAGATAAATACACAAAATCACTCAATATACTGAGATAGACACAAAAATTGTGCAATAGGGCATCTGAGATTTAACGAGATAAAATAAAACTTTTCAACAAATGTAGTTCATTTAATTTCAAAAGGAGTCCTTGAAAAGATGAAGAGTTTTCTATTTTATTAGCCGATTTGTTGTGGTATTTACTGATTTTAAACGTGTTCACCTTCATGTTGACGTTCTGTGGCTATGACCCGCAGAGATCTTAGTGTCCCTGTCGACTTCTTATCTCCCATTTACTACTCAAGTCAGGTCACAGTGTCGCCGCGCCATTACCGAGTCGGTCTTTATGGAGCAGGATATGCTACGGTAAATATACGTTGAGGATAACCTGAGAAATCAATCACTCAGTAACCAATAGCTACTTACATGTAACTTGGGTAATTTTTAACACGATGGCAATATTTTTATTTGATGGTAAGTATTAGCAAATATCAACTCATTACAAAGCAGATGTATCCCTGTGATTAACGGTCAGAATATTTATTCAAGTTTTTGAGGAATTTAACTTGAAAATTTGAGTAGGACATATGAGTATATCATTGAATGTGATAAGCTGACAATGGTAACGACATAGGTGTTGAGTCTGCAAAAGAAGCAGAATCTCATCTTAATCGCTTCTTATACTACCAATTCAAAGCTGCAACTGCTTGAAAATCGGCTAAGAAAGTCGCACTTAAAGCCAAGAGAAAGGCTAAGAAGAGGCTCATCGTATACGGCAACAAAATGAGGATCAGAATCCTTCAACATGTGAGTGCCACCTATTTGAATCAATGAGTTGGAAACTGGAAAAACAAAGACACCTTTTGTAAGGAAAAGTAGCTTATAGCGTAATAGTACCGGTTTACTCATAAAAAGTAAGGTTTAGGATAAATTAATGAACTAAATAAATTGAAACTAGAGAGGAAGCAAGAACTGCCTCTGTTATGATTGAACTGTCAATAAAGAAGCCAACAGCAGGCTCAAGAGAAACAACTGAGCCGAAGGATTTCACCAGATGTAAGAGTATAACAAGGAGGTGATCTACTAGTTGCACCTTTACGAAAGGTTCATTTCGTAAATTGCTCAATTTTATATAAGTAATCTACTGAAGATAACATTTTCAAAGAACTCCTCAACATTGATAGCTAGATATTCCATAATGAGATAGTATCAGTGAAGTAAACAACATCATATAGATGATTATAATGATGTACTCGTATACAGCGTATGTTGTAGCGTGACAATGGATTGGACTATCTCATTCATATTATTATTATCGCATTTGCATCACATTCATAAGAGGGTTTTTAATTTGATTACAAAGAAGATCAAGCTCTAAAGTCTTCGCCTACGACACATGCAAATCCTGAGAATGTAAGAGTACGGTCAACGATGAACATCATTGGGCATCTATCATAGACCAGCAGACAATTAGCATTCAATTGTGGGCGAGATCGTGTCCCTCAAAATTGAATGATCGTTGTATTGGAGATTTTTTTTGCTGGGTAGGTGCAAATCAATAATTCTGGTTAACTTTAATGTATAGAAGATCTGATTGATTTCTATATGATTTATATTGAACCATGTGTCATACATTTGTCAACTATCGCCTGCACTATATGAAATCAGATTGCGTTTTGGACAGTCGTGCTAGATTGTCTGTTGCTTTCACCATTGTGTAGTCTAAGCTAATTACGAAAGTATATTTCTAATGAAGAGTATTTCTCTCTGTTTACCCCACTATCAAAACTACTGTTTACCATCAAGAACGTGATTCTCTCTAACACCTAAAAGTGATTTGGAAAAAAAGGAGGGGCGGGCAAATCAAAAATGATGAGATGGACCTCAGTAGCTGTGCTGACCCCTGACCCTCGTAGCTCGCCTAAAAGGTAGGTCAGCCCTAGAAGGGTCAACCGGTTTACAGATTCAGTTGGGTAAAAAAAAAAACGCTTCCAATGATTACGATATTTCATAAGGGTGCAGTTTCCACATCTCCTGGATGGAGGCTGTCCAGCTTGTGTTTGACGCGTCCTTCACTTTTCAACTACAACTCGTCGTGAGCCCTCCAGCCTTTTCCCCGTCATCATTTTTTCGAATTAAACGGCAGAAATTATCGGGTATGGGGCGACGGGGATTCGCGGATGACCCCCTTCGTAATGTCAAAAAATCGCGAAACCCCTACTTTTCCTAGCTGCATGTTATCGCCGTGTGAATCTATGGGAAAGATCAACCCTCATTTTTGAGAATGTGTACCATCTTCAGTGCAAGAGTACAAGGATACTGCGGGAATTGAAGCCTCTACTAATGGTCATAAGATTCCTTTGCGGCCTTAACCTCAGATAATTTGGGCAAATTACATTGCACAGTTCAATTTGTGCAAAATAAACTGAACAGGTGGTTGCGCTTGTGAATGATCTTTGTAGCTGGTCTCGTTGAAATTAGAGTTTTTCTTTAAATTGAACGAAAAGAGGAAGCGGAGATAGCTGTGAGCATCATAATATAATAGTTGCAATCTGCATGCAAGAGCACAAAACAAAAATTTAAAAAAGAATGGTTGTTGAAGAGATCAAATATTTTCAGGCGAATTTGATTGCAAAGCCTTTATTTGAACCTACTGATTTTCGAAGCTATACTCAAATGGAGAAAGGTACCATCGGCATCTGCTCGAAGTAGTGACACCCATGGTGTCAAGAAAATACGCTGTAATGGGATGCTCAATTAACCCCACGAACGATTATCAGTTATGGTGTGATCTAAAACATAGCTTTTTTATTCGGAATTGAACTGAATAGAAATTACTGGTAAAAAGTGATGAACTGAGGTGAGATGCGGTCAGAAAGAGGAGTTGCGGACGCGCCACGATGGAGTCGGGGCTTGAACAGTGTCCAGACGCTCAAAACAAAGCTCAAGCCGATCTGTTTTCGAGACGGAACAGTTGGTTTCACAAACTGAACTGAACAATAAGGACTGTGCAAACCATCTGACGTGGCTTTTGGTGGGGCACAGCTTTGCAACATCAACGCTAGCTAATTTAGACCTGACACGATTCCATTTCCCTTGTTTTCATTTCAAATTGTTTCCCAACTACTAAGTGGCCAAAGCATGACCTTCCTAGATACATTCCCATGTGTTAACTGCATGATTATTAAGAACGTGTTGGCTTGAAATGTTAAAAATATTTATTTTCAAATTGTTATGTGAATATCCATTTTTCAGAGCACTCGTTCACAGATTGTCAGTTAGGGCTTCTTCCACAGACTCTGTGGAAATATCAAAATCGGATGAAAACTGTTAGTATTCTGGTATACCAAGAATCCCGCATATACATGGACCGACATACAGAAAGTTGCAAACTCAGAGTAATTCTGGCAGGAAGGGAACGGAAAAATGTAAGGAGGAATTCTTATAGTTCCACCATTTATTACCAAATTTGAAAGATACAATCTTTATGGTAGTTTAAACTTTCCTGAGAAACATTGGTACCGGGAACGTCTACAATCCTGGTCTCTTCCTTAACTGTTAGTTATACAATTAATCTCAATGTTATTTTCGAGAAGTTTCAAGAATATCTACATTTAATTTTTAATTTGTATTGTGAACATGCAAGCTTCCCCAAATAGAACAGAAGGATATTTGACTTTATTAGCTGCATTGATATCGTTAATATTGACTTGATATGGACACAAATTGGCTTCATAGTTTGTAAAATAAATAAATCGGCTCTCATTTGGAAAAAAATGTGCCAACAGAACTCGGTTTCAGATTGTGACAACTTGGTGGAACGCTGCATTCCGACACTGATTGAGTGGTTCGTTTGCCTTTTTAATGCATTGGGATGATCCCTATTAAAGTCGTCCACTCCTGGTAAGCCCTCAACCAACCGATAACACTAATTTTCCGTTTCCGTCTCTGAAACGGCATGTTTAATCTTTCCCTTGACAAGCGATTTCCATATCTGAAGATACAAGTATTTCGAAACTCCCGCAGGATCGGCCGTGGACTTGGGCGCACCCTACGGCGCGGCCTTGCGTCACATAGCCTCCTGCTACGAGCCCTCCACGCAGCCATATTCGCGTCGTACATCTCCGTTATTTCACATAATCCGAAAAGAGCACTTCGTTTCGACCCAGACAGCGAATAACATGATCTTGTGCCCCTGACTATCGTTGCTCAATTTACCTCAACTGGGAAAAGACTGTGAAACTGCGCATCTCCCTAGCGCCGGGGACTCCGTGACGCAACGCGCGACTCTGACTGATTATCGAAACCCGTCAATGCCCGTCAGTCTTTTTCTCGCCCAGTTATTCATCATTTAACCCCCCTGCCGAATATAATAGAAAAATAACGTTTTAATGATGGACGCCGTCTTTGAAAGCCTCACTTTGGATTGGCCTTATGCAAGAATTCTCACACTTCCTTTCTCCCCTTTTTGAACGGTACGGTCCTACCCTACCATTAGTGTCGGCAGCACTGAAGAATACAGCAGTTACTGAATACCTAACCTTTTTAGCAGAACCAACTGATTGAGGCAACATTGCAATGGTCGGTGCAAACTATGGGGTGACCCCTCAAAACCTTCTTTAAGAATTACTTGTACTTTCCCTTTGTTTGACCCGAATCCGATTGCTCGGGCCTTTCTTCAAAAGAACTGTGTTTACCAACAAGGTTTCCAACGAATCAGCTGTGAGGCCATTGTATGAAAGGATTGATAAGTTCCCTTGGCTTCAAGACGCGGACATTTTACGCTCAATTTTCCCGCAGTATGACCTGGACTCTTCTCAAAAATCAGTTGCAATGAACTTTGCCAGGTTAATAACAAAAATATTCATTCCTGATGGGATTTGTGTGGGGGGTGATGTATTCCAGAAGGAAATGTCTCTACAAGTCTCCAGCTTTGGTAAATGGGGCCCGATTCTTCCATCACCAAAAACTACGTCTTTCGCTCAAGAAATTGAAATGAATATGGCAACTTATTCGTGACACGGTTGTATCACGCGATGTGCGACATATCACAATACAATGCACGAGGCTTAGTTAGTCAAGTTTGCTATGAAAATTGACCCTAGCAAAATATCTAGACTACTACTAGAAAAATATCTTGATTTCTCACACCCTACATTTAAATCTATCTAATAGAAAAATTTTGCAATCACATATTTGGTTAACATATATCAAATGTTGCCATTATTATGAGTTTGATACAAACTGATTCTGTCAGTGTATTCTTCTATTCTATTCTTCTTCAATTGCTGTATAAAGGTCATTGTTTCTATCACACCTCAAATATTAGCCACAATAAGCAGAGCGAAGTGGGTGTACAGTTCTGATCTTTTAAGCTTCTTCCCGTTTTCTCAAGTTTGTTAGTTAGTTTGTTGTTTAGTTAATGAACTTATAATATGATTGTTATTTCAAAATTTTTGGTTGTAATTGTTATGACAAACAATTTCCGAATCCATAGAAGTAAACAGAATTCCGAGGATTTAGGGACTGGGACGCTCCGGAGCTCCGTACATGACAAATATGGCCTAATTGTTAGTTGGAGGGAGCCACTTGTGGTTCTAGTGGAAGACCGACGACGTGCTTACCAAGGTGATTTACGAGGCTTCACTACGAACTATCGGTCTGCGGAGTGCTGCACTTGAATTTGAATTCAGTGTATCTTTCATATTTCGTACAGAATATGTGTACGAAAAGCTTGTACTTTTCACGTTCCAACGAATGTTTTACTTATGAATCAAGTGGCAACCAAGCACTTAAACAGAATTCAACACGAGACCGAACAGGGGACATATACAAGATCATCAATCCTGCAGGATTGGACAATTCCCTGGTACTTTTCTTCGAAAATCCAGTGCGCACCTCGCTTTTGCGCATACCTCTTCGAAATGGGTGGAAAACCAATGAGATCCCTGATGTTCAGAGATCTTCGCTGCTGCAGGTGGTTATCACCGACAGAGCAGTGAAAAATTGATGGGAATTGGTTCTCGTGGAAATTATAGAATGTGTTCACGTTCCTACCAACATAAAATTCGATAACGAATAGCTCGACTTAATTAAGGAATTTTCGTGTTGAAGTTGCTGGGAAGGAGGCCTTTGTTTGTTTTGAAAACCGGCTGCCGGCGAGATAAACGCCCGATCTTGAACTTGATAGGCTTTTTAGAAAGTAAAAGTGGATGCGGAAGACGGTCAGACCGGTCTAGATCTGCCGCGGTCAAGGTCGCTTCGCTGAGTTCATTTTTATCCTTCTCCCACCACCGCTACCACCGAAACCGTCCATCGCCGCAACTTTAATCCGAGAGGGTTTTTGATACTTGGAAATCGGTTTTTCGACATCTTTTCGATTAATACATACCAAGTATCCATCGCGGTGACGCAAGACGAGCGTTGAGCCGAAGCCCTGTCATCTTCTGTAGCTCCGTACATGACAAATATGGCCTAATTGTTAGTTGGATGGAGCCGCTTGTGGTTCCATCGGAAGACCGACGACGTGCTCACCAGGGTGATTTACGAGGCCTGAAATGACCACTAGACTGTGATCTCCGGAATGCTGCATTTGAGCATGAACGAAAAGTTCCATTTTCCCACCACTAAAATGTGTATATATTACGCAAGTATCAACTTTTTTTAGGTAAAATCTATAACACGAAGAAGAAAAACTTCTCAACAAACAATAAGAGAACAAGAATGCATGGGTCTTTTGAAATGTTTAAGGTGAAAAGATGTAGAATATAAGCTTGTTAAAATGATTCACGGGACAGAAATGCCGCGGGACATGTTCCGGCTCGCATCAACTAGTTAAAAAGTTAGTCGACACGTACAGCAGGTCTGACGCGCTAGTTCTATTGCAAATACGATGAAGATACTATTGTGTTGAAATTGATGAGAGAATATTAGGCCGTTCTTCCTGAGGACCTTGAATTTGAAGCCAATTAAACCTGTAGAACCTGCGAAAATCATGCTTGATGGAGGCCTAACCCGTTTCCTTGCAAATTGCATCAAAATCGGAAGAAACTGTAGCAATTACACACATAGACTTGAGTTGTTCAGAATGGTTCAAACCACAAAATGATAGAGGAAACTTTGATTTGGGTTCTCCAGACAGTGAAAACATAAGTTTCTGCAACCTATGGGTAGACTCGGAAGCAAAGATACGATGAGGGATTCAAGAGATCGGGCTCATCGCGTCTAACGATTATGATGATCGGCGCAGCCAATTCACTCCAAGTACAATTTTACACGGGTGTTTTATTGAGACGTGAATGAGTTCGGAAAAACCAGTTTGGTGAATTTGAAGGCGAGCATACGCGTTGAGTCACCGCACGAGATGAGAGCACCATCAAACCGCCACTTCATTAACTTGGCAATCGATAAATGCTAAGAGTGCAAGGTAGCAACGTACTTAAGGTGTAACAACACCCCCCCCCCTCTCCAACCTCTAGGGGTAGATATTGCAATGAACTCAATAATTCATGAGAGCTCGCTCGGCAAAAGTCATACCAGCTAGCTATTGTGTACGTATCGGCTATATTAATTGGTAGCGATGAATCATCTAACTGACTAACTGGAATCGGTGGAGGTGCATGATCAAACCAATAACTAATCAAAACCAATTTCGAATGGAATTACGTTATATGCAATGTGATCATGATTTTATGGGCGAGAAAAACAATGTTTCTTTTTGGAATGAGTTTTTCAATAGTGAACCTCGATAAGTAATCAAGGAAACTCAGTAGGAATCCCTAAGTGTGTAGGTTTAGGTTTCTACAACTATAGATACCAAAAATCCAAAGGGCCAATTTCCACTCTTAATTTATTCGTTGTTTTTCTCCACAACAAAATGGAAAACGAAACGTTCCGAAAAATGGGGCAACTTGAAACCATAGCAAAACCTTTCAATTATCCTTAGGCGTTGACGTTTGAGTCGGGACGTTTTGCAATCCAGTGGTTTGGTCGATTTTCTCTTCTTAAAATGCTTTTAAATTGGGATATTGGGGGGGTAATTCAACTAAGACTTAAGGGTAGGTTGAATACCTGTTGGTTCATGTATTTGTAATCGTTTTCAGGCAGCTTCTTTCATTTGGAGGGAAATAGTTTTTCACGAGAGTTTTCTCTGTTAGGTTTCAGAAAAAATACTACCTACAATAAAGTAAGTGCATCTAATTTAGTCATTTTCTATTTTGGAGAGCAGAATCGTCATAAAAGTCGTCAAGTGGAGATTTGTCTTATCTCATTGTTTAAATGAAGTTGGACGTTCTACCCAAAAAACAGCTGGAGTTCAATCGTTCCAAAACCGTTGCGATTTCTTTCGGAGCGTCACTATTGATGGGCGGCTTTGGAGTGAACGAGTCCGAAGAAACGAATCCTTTGAAGAACCAAGTCCAAGAACGAATCCGAAAAAAGTAATCCTGTTTCTGGGATACAATAAATGCTATAACATCCAGCCAGTTTTTTTAAAGAAGTTCTCCCAACACAACATATGTCCCTTCATCTTTATCATTGAATTTTCTGTCCAACTTTACTGCACAACGGTTGTTGTCTCTTACAGAATCCTATAATACGTGGAATACAACTCATAAAGATGGAACGAGACAAACGGATTCGAACCAACCAATTAACACAAGCTGATGCGGTCTTTGTGGCCAAAGGCGAGGCTTAATTCCAGATTCGGTCGTCCGAATGATTCCATTAATGCTAAATCACTAATAATATCCACATTATATCGGGGATCTGGAACATTCAACGAAATGAACAGAGCCAGACTCGATCCGCCAAAGGAACTATTTTGCCCATCACTAATTGTCACACCTCCACCACGTTGGTGAGTATTCACTGAAAAACGTACTGCTTCTTTGCGAAAGTATTGAACACGAGAAGATCTCCGTTAAATGGGAATGGTTCATCTACCCCGTAATACAATGAACGTTTGAGCAATAATGTTTAGAGTTTTTGATTTAGTAGCGAGAGGATAAGGAAATAGGCGGGCTCCTACTCTACCTATTTCAATTTCAATCACGTTACCGGTTGTACCCCCCAGGGAGAGTCAGCCAGCGCTGTTACCTGCGCCGGAGAAGGAGTGGACAGGTGACGAACGCCTCAATCGGCGACTCGGCTAATAGCTTTCAAAGGTCGGGTCGCCTCAAGATGTCGCAACCGCCTGATCCTGCACCTTTGACGACCGCCAGAGATGCGGGCTTGCATATACTCAGCCTGCACATACCGCCCATTCAGTTCTTACGTGCACATCGTATCCGACTCCTCCGTCCTTCCCTTCCCTTCCCTGCGTCGCTTTTCTGTTGTTCTTTCGCTTCCTTCCAGTCTCCCTTCGCAAATCGTCCCTTGTTTCACAATATGATGATTAGTGAATTTCACAATCATTTTCGCAATTTCGTAGTATATCTCTTATAAACCAGGTTCAACATCTGACAGTGATTAACTCCAAATATGTTGCTTCACCATTTTTTCGCCAGAAATTGAGTGGTTTTACGGCATAATTACACCAACACTCCTAAAAACCTCCTAAATAACGTCGATGTACTTGCCAAAAATCAAAATTATTAATGATTCCAGTGACTAAACGTCAGTAACATTTAAAATATTTATTGATAAGAGACAATATTTTTGTATTGCCAACAGCTTAAAACCCAATACCAGAATTCAGGGCCGTATGCAGCCCTTGTAGTATGCCCAGATGATCGATTCCTGCACTCCTCATCATTGCAATTATTAAGAATCATTTAATTACTATCATATTCAGTATTATCATTTTATTATGATTATTACTATTTTACTTTTATATGCTTGTAATTATTGTTACTATCATTATTTTATTTTATTTTTTTTTGGCAATTTAGCAGAATTTCATCTCGCTCTTCTCTGTAAATAAAACGGCCCCAGCAGACTCTAGTGGGAGTGATTTTCGAAATATCAAAGGACATAGATTAACCTTTTCCCATCATCTTTTTGGAATTTGATCATTCACCTTTCACATTCACACTAGTGCATGTGTTTGAACGTTATCGAATCCCAGGAAAGTATGAAGTACTTTTCTGATTCCCGGATTTCACGTGCGGCCCTAAAGACCGGTATCGGAAAAGCTGTTCACAGAAAAATATTGTCTCCTATCAATTAACGCTTATCAATTAATATGTTTTGCGTTAATAGCTGGAATAATTTAAAAAATTTGCCAAATACATCAAAAATGTTTGATTTTTGCCAAATACTTGGAAGATTTTGGAAAGTTTTTGGGAGTGCTAATTCGTCCAACTCATAGTACCATGCGATTCATGAAAAAAAAGGGAATGTAACATATTTGGAATAAATCATTGCCGAATTTTGTGCTGAATTATAAGAGATTCACTCCGGATTGATGAACAGCTATTAACTTTTTTTGCCTTTCTTCCTTTACTTTCAGGATTGAGCTGTATCGTCGGGTACATTTGTTTTTGTGCTGTGAGACTTTATTTCGCTGATGAACGAGAAACCGGGTTATAAGTTCATTTTCTGATTTCAGATTCTTTAATTTTTTTTATGTATTTATTTTTCTTGGTGGAGGAAACCACGAATCTAAAACAAAATTGGAAAATAAGCTTGATTGACCCCCAAAACGCAACGGAATTGGCTGGAAATTTAGGAGAATTTTTTTTCCTGTTGCAGCATTCAAGGTAAGGTTCTTTCGCATTGAGTAGAAACCATTAGAATGGCGACTCATCCGTTAGTTCAAATTTGAATAAATAATAATGGAATTTTGTATGAATGGAATTTTGTATAAATGGAATACATTTGGCAATGTTGTTCGAATCTCTAATAATTTCTTTGTTCTGAAAATTACTGTAACTTGTGATTTTTACTACATTTAAAGTCATTTTAAATTAGTGATTCGCCCAGAAACCAGGGACAATGGGAACGATCTGCAGCCATGTTTGAAATCAGCACGACAAATCCTTTCAGAATCATCCATTTCTTTCCATTCATCTCAAAAAAGTTTGTTTTGCAGTTATGTAAGTTATCTGCATATTATTATTAGATGGATACTTTCATCTCTATGAAACCCATCACCCACATCAACCGGATTCGTCGTAAAGCTGCCTCGAGGCTCGTCAAACCTTTTTGTGCGACCCTAAACATTGGACAACTCTGCCATCAATCTTCCGGTAGGATCTTGTCACTCGGCGCTTGGTTAGTAAACGATTTTATTACGCAACGTGCAGAAAATTGCCTGCGGCCACGAGAAATCGCTAGGTTTCCTTGGCGATGTTCTGCCGACCTTAATAACTAGTTGTCCTCTGAAAGCGTTACTCGTCGGAATCACGTGAAACGGGACGAATAATTGGTAATACGATGGTGCCACCTTCGGCGAATGCGTTTAGCGAATTCAATCAACAGTTGCCAGCGAACGCATCTCATAGTGTGGAACCAATCTCAGACAATTATGAAAACTCATTGCTTCCTCAGCTATTACGGGCGAAAAAGAATCATGTCGAGGCAACATTGGGCAACCGACGTATCATCTCGGTATTTGCGAGGTCTTCTAGCAGGAAAAGTCCATATACCCAAATACTGAATGTGGGACATTTTGATGCAAATGGAAATATACTTGATAAACCAGTAGTTGACAGCTCTTAACTAGGTAGAAGTGGTTCCAGTTCATACCCCAGACATACAAGAACTGTTAGGAAAAGTTTAAGGACAGTGGATGTAATGCTTGGTTTTGGAAGTTTATTCTGTCTAGCTGAAGCATTGCTATTCTTTTTTTTCTCTCCAAAAATATCTTTCTGTTCCAGAAATTGGGTGATTTATATAGGGAAAAGTAATTCCAAAAACCCGCCAGTAGAGTCTAAGCGGTATTCCATACCGCATATGGGTTTAAGGCGAGACTTCCCTTATAATATTCACATCATGCCCAAGCCAGCTGATGGTAATCCTAGATTAATCCCCCTGAAAACAAATAAAAACCTACCAAGCAAGTAATATCTTATTCTGATCAATTATAATCCTTCAGTGACAGGCCACGAGTGCGATATCGCGTGAGTGCTAATGTGAACTATTTAACAAATCCGCAATAGTTTTCACAGAGCACTTAAAATAGGACTCAGAACAAAGTTGTATTGTGAAAGACTTAACGTCGTCCAAGTGTAGTTTCACTATTGTTGGCAATAAATCAACCTGCAAGTGATACACAACCCAAATGACTTTCATCTTCCCAACATATGAAGACTCGTCGAGTCTATACTGTGAGATGTTCTGTGCCTCCCGATGTTACGGCCAGTTTTGCTGTTCGATCAACTACTTCATTTCTTCCTATCCCATACCAGGATAGTTATTACATTCTTTTCTTTTAACATATTTATGGTTTATTTATAGGCGAAAGATCAGTTGTATTTGGTATTCTGTTTAGCGAATCAAGTCTGAGAATATTGCTTTTTATATTGTTAGTTATCGAGAGTGAAAATGCAAGTGAAGCTGCTTTACATAAAAAATGGAGTTCTCAACTGGGTATATTCGATAAATGTAGCATTTGTTTGGGAATGATACACACTACATCTTTTGCCCTTCTCGGATGTGGGGCCATTAACGCTTCCGTTAATGGGAAATCCCTGTGTTTTCTTTGTTATTGTAAATATCAATACCCTCGCCTCCAAAATCGGATAAAAATGATGACGAAATAACGATTAATCACTTTATTACCCCCTTAATTTATTCCTATCCATAATTTAACGTAGATGTTCCAAAATATTTATCAAAACTACAAAAAAAAAAAAATTTAATTGAACAAAAACATAATGCCATGAATTGGTTGAGAATTCTCGATTGAGGAGCGATTACCCTTCCATTTCCCCTCCTATCAGTAAAAGTAACATTTCAGTAAAGTAAAAAAAGTAAAATTAGGATCGAGCAAGAAAGGAATCAAGAAAATCGACTGGATATTGCAGGCTGGGCAGAGTCGACGAAATTAGCCACACACAGAGACATACAACTACCGGTTTTCCCCCACGGAATCGATCTTAGAATGGTCTGATGCGGATTTGGATACAGTTATTTTTCCATCCATCCCTTGATCAAATCTCTGATGGGCGTCACTCTATTGAGCTTGCTCTAGAAGGACGTCCTAAAAATTGATGATTTCGATCACGATTTCCGATTAGGCACCCTTGACACCTTAAGTCGTTAAGTACCGACTTAACACCATCCGATTTTTCGATTAATTAATGTGCGAATCCTCAAGGTTCTGAAAAATCGAGGTGATTAAAGGTGTTTGCGTTGGGTTGAATAATCGCGAACTTGAAATGAAACGAATTGTTGTCCTAATAGTAACCGATTTCCCGCCAAGGAGGATCACACGGTGAGGCAGACCAAGCCGGTCGACGAAATCAACCAATTAGGCTTTATGAAGTGCGTTGGAAGAACACGGGTTCTTTTACTTTTTCTTCTCTTTTATCTCGTTGAAGGTGTTCAGTTGAGGCGTGAAAACAAATGTCATGAGAACCTGGGCGGAAGGACGCATGAGCAACAGAAGACAGTACTTAAGTGACAGTAAATCTGTGGAAAATCTATTGATAATCAAAACATTTCCATTTACGACATCAGAATGAGTCGTATTTATTGATTTATTTTACTTGACAGCTTAAAGGTTAATGCGAACTACATCGTTGTTCTACATCATTTCAAATATTTCTATCTGCCTGAACGTGTGAACCCTCATTTTTATGGTAAAGTGATTTTTCTTAACAATAGACTGTTGCATGACCACACTTTTTAGACTTTACCATTTTTTCACAAGATTGAAAAAAAAGGTAAAAATTTAAACCTCCCCCCCCCCCCCCCCCCGAAATTTGTTGATTTACGTTTCAAGATGCACAACTCCAAAATCAGAGAGCAGAAATCCTTCCGTACACTGCCAAGTGTAGTGTGGGATGGAGTGAAGAATTTGGAAAACTCCTCGTCGCAACCATTGACAAAAATTTGGCAGTAGAAGCCCATATTCACATCCCTGAAAGAGTTGTACTAGCACGATGATTGTGATTTTCTGAAAATCCATTATTCGCTAAATTTTACTTCATTTTCAGTGGGTATTTATCAATACCATGTTCTTCGAATTTAGCACCGTTTGTTATCTTTCTTATGACCACCAGTACCGTGTGGTATTTTTATTTGGACCACCACCTTTTTTATTATGATCCCCCGGTAGAACGAGGTTCCAACATTTTTACGATTTCCGATTTGTTATCCACTTTCCGAGTTAAAACAAAACTGTCCCTGAACTCAAGTGCAAAACAACTTCCCACTCTACTCGCATATCCAGTCAAAACGAAACCAACCCTACAATGGGCGGGAGTCTGGAACTGATCCAAAAAGGACAAGTCTTGGACGAAGGGGCCAAGTGGGGCAAAGGCGGCAAAAATATGGTTTGTAGAATAGAACAGTCCAGGAGCCTGCTGAAAACGCTATGCATTTCTTGGAAGACCTTTAAGTTCTAAATAATATTCTTCTATTCATCTGATCAGCTAGTCTCCAATAAATTTTTCCTCACAATTTAGGAAGTGAAACAGTTTATCACTGCTGACGACTTGCACATTATTTCAAAGTTCGCGAGCTCCAACCCGGAACAAGTAAACCCTTCACGATTGAGTCGGTTTTACGCCCAGCCACCTTTGGCTTCGGAAAGTTGTACAGAGGCTGGAAAAATGTTTAGCTACTGCCAAGAAACCGCCGCGTTTTCCGACGGATAATTTTCAAAATTTGACCTCTAACGGTGCTGCAAAAAACGTTTTTGATGCCCTAACTTCAGGTTCTTTCTACGTCCCGCGTTGCACCAAGTTTTACTGAATGTTCCAGAGAAAAGATATTTTCGGAACTTTTCAAGCTAATGGGCCTAAGACCTCGACATTCGCCAAAAACTCTAGGTGTTAAAATTAAAACCCCGTTACATAATATCGCTAGTAGGCAACGTACCCCGGAAAACATGCAAATCGTTTAAAACGAATCAGATTTGGGAAATTTACAGTAGAATCAATTTGTTCGCTAAGAGACAATCTACTTGATTCGGGCAGCCGAACAGCTGGGCATTTAGGAAATCCCTCTAAAGCAAGGCTCCTCGGATAGAATGATGCCTAATACAATCCATGGGGGAGTGAGAAAACCCAAACATGAGGGAAAGAATGGCTGAACACAAATACGTTTCAGACCACTGCAATTCTGTAACTGATTTTCGTAATTATATTCCTAGTCCATTCCATTTTTTTCTATTTGTGCAATTAAATTTAGAACTTTCAAATGTTAAGACGGAAGAGAGGTGTTGCAAGGAGCAATGATTAAAAAAAAACTGTTTTTTCTCGCTACAAAATTTTGTTGGTACTACTGAGGCTCTAATTATCAATCTATTTTCATGATTCATTTTTTGTTTAATTGAAAATAGAGTCCAATTAAGCAACGGACCTCGGAAAAACTGTTTGCTGACTGGAGTCGGAATGCGTGTTTTCAACTGCTGCCCAAGCGACGTTCTCCACCGTTTGTTGAATTGAGTTTTTGGTTTAGTATCCTAACATAACTCAGAACCTTCAGTTTTCTTTTTAACAGGGGCTCCTTAATTGGTTTAAAAGTGTTTTTTTGTTGATCGACCCCAATTTTAGCCTAGTCGTGTAACAAACATCGGGAATGTTGCATCTCCTGATTTGAGGTTTGAATCCGTTCAAGTTCTGCAAATACAGCTTCTTTTCTGTTAGATTAACAAGTTTGCCCTGCTTTTGGCATATATTTCAGACCTTTCTAATTTTATAATGTAAGGGGTGAATGGAGGGGGTCAAATTGATAAATCGTTATATCTTCATTATTGTTTTTCCTTCGACTCCGGCTGTAGTCTCTTTGTGCTACAACCTCGGAATCAGCGGATCCATTCAAGCGCTGCCCAAGCTAAAATTCTCAGTCAATTTTCATTATTATTTATTCTTTCAATTAATAATTTGATTTAGATATGGAACTCGATTCAGTTACAAATTTCATTATGAAAAGATGTGGATGGGGTGAATAATTTCTTCTTTT
This sequence comes from Creontiades dilutus, assembly GCA_031894815.1. Taxonomy (NCBI): domain Eukaryota; kingdom Metazoa; phylum Arthropoda; class Insecta; order Hemiptera; family Miridae; genus Creontiades; species Creontiades dilutus. Next base: position 529,479 of record JAVIWC010000496.1, on the reverse strand, counting down.
CCATTTTAAAAATACGGTTTGTTTATAAGTATGACCATATCAAATCCGGACCTGTGGTCGTCACTGTAACACAAAAATTTGTTTTTCCGGATCCGCGGTGTGTTCGAATGCGTTCGTTGAACCGATTTTATCTCTCATTTCATTCTGCAAATGTATTACCAACGTTTCGTAGAAGAAATTCACCGTAAATAAACTATTTAGGGGTATTGTAGATTTATTTCATTGAAAAAGGGAACTATCGACCGATTTTTCACCCAAACTCGTCATTTCAGGGAGAAGTTTGGAAAATATATGAAAATGATTTAAATTTTCGTATTCCTGCCGTGAAAATATGAAATGTCTTTGAGTTTGACCTCAACTATTTCCATCTTTCCGAAACCTGTACTAATTTGTTAGCTCTACCCCTTTAAATTTAATGTTTTCGGTTTTTAAAAATTATTTTGAAGCAACTGAAACTTTGCTCGTTTTGTAATCCTTTGTTCGAATTTCGGATAAACTGTCGTAAATGCTGATATTGAGAAGGAATTGAGCGAAAAAGTAGACTTGCGTAACAAGATGGAGAACTTCTCGGTTACTCCCGCATTTTTTGGTGTATTTAGGGATTCCTGGTGATCAGTGGAAGCACAATTTAATTTTCAACGTGTGGCAAAAATGTGTATGATGCATATTAAGAGCGTAACATTGGAAAATATGTTTGAAAACGTTATGACTGTGTGTGTTTTTGGGGAAATGGGAATAAAGACTACAATAAACTAAAATGGCTCCTTATTCTAATGAAAATTATGCGTTAGCCTATTCGATCAATGGGCACAGGACAATCCAAGTTACTATTTTTCTTGTATCCTTTTGAATAAAAAGGAATCATTACACCTTTTACACAAAACACACACATTACCTTTACACAAAATCAAATACATGAAATCTTATATTCTTCACCGATATTCCAAGGACCTTTTCGTCCTGTGTCCCAAAGTTATAGATGTACCATGTTTTATATACAACGAATTTGAATTTACTTTTTCCTCGCATAATCATCTTAAGGAGTTTACTATTTTCATATCTCTTTGGGCTCATATTTTTGGGCCTTCACATATTGCAAATTTAAAGGAAACTCCATATAATTTATTTTAAATTGAATAATGAATTTATGACATGAAGAACTTTGTAGATGTGAATTTATTTAGATTCCATCAACCAAATGAGATGCCATGAACACTTTTTTGTACGTATCTTAGTTTATATGTTCCTTACAACTGGAATGAAGAGTTCATAGGGGTTTCCAAATACACGATAATAGAGATAAATTCGGAAAAAAAGCGTGCGATTATACACTTTAAATTTGAGAACTAAAACATGATTAGAGTAATCAGATATCATTGCAGTTTAATAACATTTGATGGTTAAATTGAGTACTCAATCCTACAATGATGAACATCAACGTTATGTTACAACTAAATGGTTGTTACAGCTACGAAATTCTGACTTCTCCTACATGACACATAGATAGATAACGACTTCCAAAATCGTTGAGTAATCTCCCATCCAGTGCTTCCTGAATTCTATCTAGCAGTGGGGATTTTAAGCGTATTGCAACCAAGCTTTGATGCTGCATCATGATGCCTGAATGTACGAACCATTAATTTTAAAATGGAATGGTATAATGATGAAGAATGGAGAATGAAGATGAATGTGAAAAATAATTGATTCGGGCATGTTCTAGGACGAAAAAGTTACCTTGAAAATTTAAATTCTTCATTATATCGATTGTGAATAATGAATTTTGATCAATGAGATGTGAAATTGATTCTGAAACAATGCAAGACGAAACATTTAATTTCTACTTTAAAACTACGTATTATGATTCCTTAGAACTCAGCACAAACAGGTAGCATGGCGAACAGTAAAAATATGTTGGAATAATACTGGAGGCCATTTGCTACACTGTGATATCAATTAATGGTTATTCTTTTGAGAAATTGTAAATTTGAAGATTTCAAAGGACTTTTATTGTTGCAGCAGAAATTTGAGATTTTTTTAGACGAGAATTGAGAATTATTCTTTCAGACTGACCTGAAGAGCGACGATGAGGAGGAGGGTGGAGACGGGAGACATGTTGCGGAGGTTGGCGGTGTCACCATCCAGAAGTCACTTGAACCACTCGGGACTCCTGCGGGGCGAAATGCGATATGAAGACGAGGCGGAAGGTGAAAGTATTTATAGGTTCCTCTGAGGAGCTCATCCTCATCCTCAGCATCCCCCGCCACCCACCAGGATGACCCCCGGCGCCGCCCTCCCCACGTCGTCAAGGGTGGAATTTGGGCAATCGTTTATAGATCTCTATGAAATTGCGTGCATCATTATATTGAAAACATTTTGTACACATGTGATGGGTACAGTGTAATTATCATTGTTGAAGGATTTACTGTGAAGTCAGCTCATTTTTACACTCAGCATCCCCCGCCATCCACCAGGCTGACCCTAGTGCCATTCGGGCAATCTTTTATATCTCTATGATATCGCGTGCATCAATATAGTGAAAACATTTTGTACACATGTGATGGATACAGTGTAATTATCATTGTTGAAGGATTTACTGTGAAGTCAGCTCATTTTCATACTCAGCATCCCCCGCCATCCACCAGGCTGACCCTAGTGCCATTCGGGCAATCTTTTATATCTCTATGATAATACGTGTATCATTATAGTGAATGAATTTGCATACATGTGTTGGATACAGTATAGGTAACACAGGTCTGCAACCAAAAAACTGCATACGATTTTTTTTACTGTTCCCCATGGATTTTTGCATGCTAAAACCGAAAAAAGTGATCAAAAAAATCATCACGTCTAGTTTTTTTCGCAAAACTGGTTTTTTAATGCCACATACGGTCTTATTCAGCGTTAAACCTCAATTCGGTAGTTGCTTCCAAGTTGCCAATTTTATGAGCTGCATGAATTTTTTCACTCACATATTAAGTCATGACACTCCTAGGATTGATACGAAATGAAAGAGAGGGGATATACTAGCTGAATATTGTTGGATGCTCAAGAGGGATACGGACAATGCTGGAGCACGAAAACGTGTACAACGAAGTATCTAAGAAAAAAAAACCTCTGCCAAGTGGGTGTGGCACATAGCTTCCTCGTATCCATAACATGACTGTATAGATCATTGAAAATTATTATTGACTAAAGAACTTCGTTCAATTAGTCGAAGTAATTATTGAATTAGGGTAAATTTATTGTTATGCAGGAGCATCACTTGAGAAAATAAAGGTAGGCATGTTCATCGAAATCGGTCATGAACTCCCGGAGTTATGCTTGTGGCAAGGATTTCACGTTTGCGCACGCGCAGAGGCTACTATTGATCTGGGGGTCATGAAACTCACAGGGGACCATCTACACATCAAACCGAACAATCCCTGAAAATGTCATCGAAATTGGTCAAGAACTCACGGAGTTATGCGCGTAACAAGGATTTCACTTTTGCGCATGCGCAGAGGCTACTACTGATCTGGGGGTCATGAAACCTATAGGGGATCATCTACACTCTAACCCACACAATGCTTGAAAATTTCATCAAAATCGGACTAAAACTTCGTGTAGTTTTGCCCGTAACAAGGATTTGCTGACAGACAGACAACCACACAGACAGACACGGAACCAAAATTGTTCAGAAAGGTCTAAAACGCAAAATGCGAGTGGAATTTTTGATTTTGGAGACAAAAAAATTTTCACATTCCGAAAGTGAAAACAATGCTTCCGCTACTTTAGTAGACTCGGAAGCAAAAGGTTCCACAATCAAACTGAATGAACTTTTTGAGCATTTTGTACTGAATAGTAAACAAATACTTACTTTTATCTAGAGTTTATAGACAATACAAACTATGGTGTTTTTTCAATGTTCCGTTTTTTATGTCCCCCTCTCCCCTAATTTGCAAGAAAACTGGACGTGATGGAGGAAAATAGCGGTCATTTTTGGATCCAGCACACCAAAAAACATAAAAATTAGCTAAAATATTCCATGCAGCTGATCAACAGTTTTTTTTGCAGACCTATGTAACTATCATCTATGTTATGGGTTCCTCAGGGGAAGTCAACCTCATCTTCAGTATCCACTACCATCCACCCGGCTGACTCCCGGCGTCACCCGCCCCAAGTCGTCTACGGTGGCTTTCGGCACATTTTTGCACGTTTGTGACATTTTATTATTATAGTGAATGAATTTTTCGTACATGTGATAGATACAGTATAAGTAATTATCAATATTATAGGTTCCTCTGAGAAGCTCATCCTCGGCATCCCCCACCACGCACCCCACCCCATCAAGGGTGAAATTTGGGCTATCTCTCCATGATATTTTGCGTATCATTATAGTGAATGCTTTACATATATGAGATGGATGGAGTAAAGGTATATAAAGGTTTTTAAAGGTGAATTTGTTGAGCAATCATAAATATCTCAAAAATTGAAAAGTATCCTAAACGAAAGCTCCTACTTATCTATACAGGCTGTTTCATTTCTTGACGGTCACAGGCCAGGAGAACATTCTACGGAAAATTTCTGATCGAAAATGCCTCCTAGCAATTTTTTTTTACACCCTTGGAAATGCGATTTTTCTACCAATTTTAAGATTTTTCTCGTTATTTTTTCATTATTGTATTAAATCTCCCACATTTTGCGTGCGAATTCAAATATGAACCCACTATTGGAAAGAACGTTGAATTTCCTATCGCCCTAATGGGGAACCAACTTTTTTGAGCTGGCGAAACGGGTGAAAAAATCAGCTTGAAAAGGACACGTTGTCAAATCGTGGATATCTCGACTTTCTTCAAACGCTTATGAGTCCCTGTAATAAGGCATGTGAATTTTAGCCTGTGGTGCTAAAAGATGCGCCGAAATCTAGGCTTTTCAGCGATATAACCAGATTTGAAATTCCGTGTAGTTTTCTGGAAGAAAATTGCTTTTCAAGTAAGAAAAACGTGGTTTTTGACTGGATACTCCGGTTTTTCATACTGCGTTGATTCATCTGGTAAAAAGTATTATATCATTAATGAAGCATTGTAATAAATTGTACATTTTTACTGTAGATACTGTTCAAAATGCCCACCATTCAATCTATGACCCCTTTCTATCAATGAGCGACGCAGATTTGTACACAAAGGAGTCAAAATCCGCCGGGCTGTTCCAAAAAAAACCCTCTGTACTTACCATTGCTTTTTTTCTAAATACAGATGAACCGAAATCCGCATTGTGAGTAACAGACAGATACACGACACAGCATTCACGTAAACATCATACTTTAGGTACCTGAGGAAATACCCTTTTATTGGGAACCTTCCTTTTGGGGGATCGCCGTTGATATTCCCTCACAGCTTCACGGCATTTACATTTGTGTACCCATACACGAGCATTCCAAGTTGGTGAATGTCACAGGCATTGTAGTAATGCGAACAACGAAAAGCAAATTATTATCACAGAGGTTTTTTTGAACAGCCCGGCGGACTCAGACTCCTTCGTGTACAAATCTGCGTCGCTCATTGATAGAAGCGGGTCATAGATTGAATGATGGGCATTTTGAACAGTATTTAAAGTAAAAATGTACAATTTATTACAATGCTTCATTAATAATTCTTTTTTAAATCCGAGTTTGAATTTTTTTTACGCATGATGAAAAACCGGAGTTCCAGTGAAAAACCACGTTTTTCTTACTTGAAAAGCAATTTTCTCCCAGAAAACTACAAAGAATTTCAAATCTGGTTTTATCGCTGGAACGCCTAGATTTTGGCGCATCTTTTAGCACTACAGGCTAAAATTCACATGCCTTATTACAGGGACTCATTAGCGTTTGAAGAAAGTCGAGATCTCCACGATTTGACTACGTGTCCTTTTCAAGCTGATTTTTTCACCCGTTTCGCCAGCTCAAAAAAGTTGATTCCCCATTAGGGCGATAGGAATTCAACGCTCTTTCCTATAGTGTTCAGATTTGAAATCGCACGCAAAATGTGGGAGATATGGCCGTTTTAATGCGGTAAGGTAAAAAAAATGAGAAAAATCTTAAAATTGAAAAAAAAACGCACTTCCAAGGGTGTAAAAAAAAAAATTGCTACGAGGCATTTTCGATCAGAAATTTTCCGTAGAATCTTCTCCTGGCCTGTGACCGTCACGAAATGAAACACCCTGTATATTAACAGAGCAAATAGTTCGAAATCTATGATAAAACGACCAGCCTCCGTACAATGAATAATAATCGGCAAGTTAACATTATACAGTTGAGTTATAATACAGGTAGTTAGTTATAAATGTATCTATATAAGTTGAACGGCTTAGGTCGTTTTAATACCTATAACAGTGGTGATTAGAACACAAAATATTCCTTCTCGAATTTGCCCTTTTGATACTTGAAAATGTGAGAAGTTTTTAGACCAACTATAAAACCATCAATTTTGGATTCATGCAATCGATGCACTGTAAGTATCCGTGGTACAGGTTTGTCTGAGGTGCTCATCTACAGCAACCCCCCAAACGTCACCTACCACACGTCGTCAAGTTTGGAATTTGGGAAATCTTTTTATCTCTATGATATTGTGATTGACATTATAGTGCATTAGTTTTGATTACATAATATGTCCATATTACACGTCCATGACATGTACATATTATGATGGGCATAGTATAAGTATCGTTATTATGGGTCACTCTGAGGAACACCTCCTAATCCTCAGCAAGCTTTATATGGGAAAGGTTTTGCTGATAGGCTTCCGATATCTAGTATGTGTACGAATTTCATACCCCATTCTAAAATTCCATTCTCGAATAGGCTGAAGTTATTTGAAGCCGTGGCTCTCTCGTTTTTATGTTACTCATATCAAGTGTGGGGTTACATCCATAGCGATTATGTTGAGGCTGTTTTGCGCTGTTTCGTATGTGGTGTATTTTCACTGCCTAGGTGAACACCGAAGTACATGATATTTCTTGAAACTGGTTTTAAACCCCTCTATATACACACCATACAAATGTATTTTAATTATAAAGTTTACAGATTACTGGAAGTAGAATACCAAACTAGTTGGCAAAAAATGCATAGAGCTTAATGTTTTTTTTTTTTTGGTGAAAGACTGGGGCAGTCTGCGCTTGAAGCAAACCATCCCGTTAAGCGTTCACAGCTACAACAGTGAGTGGGAAGAGATGATTGAAATAAGCGTGTTGATTATTGATATTGCGTTGCACAATGAATTCTAGCAGCGGGCATCACAGTAAACGGTTCTTAGATCCGAAAGTGATGTGGTGCCATTGAGCAAGTTCAAGGACTTCCAGCGCTGTTCATGGTTTTTTACAATTAGAGAGGATCTCTCGGGGTTGCAATACAGGCCGTAGGAGTTGAGCTATCAGGCTTGGGAATTGTGTATCAGTGGGGAGGTTGAAAATGCCTTTCACTTCATAGGAAATTGTACTGCTTTGATCAACGTGAGACGTCGGCAGCTAGGAAGGTCAAAATTAGATTCGGATAACTACTTGAAGATTATCAAGTCTGATAACCCTAGACTTGTTAAGTACTTTACCGTGGTGTGGGACTTACACAGCTGTGATAGAGTACGTTAGTTCATAGTTAAATCAGTTGTGATCGATAAATAATATCTACTCTATTCATTAGAATTGTCTATATCGTTCTAATTATTGTTCAATTTCAGCTTTCAGATTAGTAGAATTAGAATCATCTTAGATAATTAATTCCGAGTAATTTTCCGTTTGTTGTGATCATTGAAGTTTGTGACAAGAAGATTTTCAAATTTTTTCTGAGTTGAGAGAGGAAAAAGGTAAACTCATCATACGGTCAGTTGCGGCCATGATTATGCATGTACTTATCTGTCTTGTGAGAAATTTTATTTCATTTATTAATTGAATTATGGTTTTTATTCATTCTCTTATATCGGGTGTATCCTTACAGTGTATCTATTTTGGATACATGTGATGGATACCGTGGAAGTATCCGTGTTCCTCTAAGGAGCTCATAATCATCCACAGCATCCCCTGCCAAAAAACCGCCTGACCCGCAATCAGGGATGGAATATCTCTATGATATTATGAGTACCATCATAGTTCATGCATTATAGGTCCTGTAAAGGTGTCCACGTTAAAGGTTCTAGTGAGGAGCCAACCCATCCTCATCCTCAGCATCTCCCGCCAGACGTTTGGGCAGATCTTTTATATTCCTATGATATTGTCTATGTCATTATAGTCCACATATTTGGCTACATGTGATGGATACAGTACAGGTAATTATTCATGTTATAGGTTCCTCAGAGGAGCTCATCCTCAGCATCCCCGCCATAGACCCCAAGCGCCGCCCAACTCTCGTCGTCAAGGATAGAATTTGGGCAATCGTTTATACATCTACCATAATGATATTTTGTATGTTCCTGCAATACCCCAACAATTTCGTAAAATTAGAAGTCAGGCCACTATCAGGAGCAATCACATCGATTTCACATCGTTCAGATCCTTGCTCAAAAGTTGTTTGACTCATCATCACCGACAAGTTTAAATTTATTTATGTTTTTTACAACCGTTGCTAATCCAACTGTCGAGTAGCTTCCTCCCCAGTATCTTATAATTATCTATATTTAGTCGGGTACGAGCCGAGAGGTACAAGGTCATACCCATGAAGCTGTTTTTCTAAGAGATAAATAACTAACAGAACATTTTGTAGAGTTCAGCCAATCACAAAATATCACGAGGCAGGCACACATTTAAGTAAAATTTTCAGAATAATAATTTCTTGGATTATAAACTTTTTTTTCCAGCAATAGGTACTAAAAACTTTGAAAAAATAAGTACAAAAAAAAAAAAAATCATTAGCAGTTTCTGTGATTTTTTCTGTATTTATTTTCAAATTTGACCACTTTGATGTGCTCAAAAACAGCAGTCCAACGAACTCATTCTTCCTTTTGTGATACATGGTTTTTGGAGAAATAACGAAGTTTCTATTGCAATTGTATCGACAGTTGTTGTCTGGAATCCAGGAATCATTTGAGAATGCTTCAAAAATTATTAGATGAAACAAAGTTTTGAACATTGGTATTTTAATATTTTTGTAGCAATTGCAATATCTTCATATTTCAGAAAATTTTGTAAGAAAGAAGCTTCCTCTACCAATAGGTGGCATACATCTAAAAACAAATGGCAGCACAAATTCATAGACTTGCCATGATATGTATGTGCATAAGATTGCCGTAATAATAATCAGTACAGTAGTGGTCCGCATACCGTACATAATCCGTTCCTGAAGAATGTCCGTACTGCGGACCTAATAATCCCGTAAGAAATAATGGAAATAGCGGTCAATCCATTCTCTCGATCCCACACTTACCCATTTCAATGTTTGTTCGTACAATATTATTGCTAAATAATGACCACTGAAGTGTAAGTACATTATTATTAGGAGATATATAAACAAATAAAGAAAAAATAAGGCAATAAACTACTTAATAAATAAATTTATTTTATGCATTTATGCATAAACCATGAGTGCAGAAGCTGCAGTTACAGTAATGGTTGAGGTGACAGCGGACGATGATGGAGGAGAAGATGATGAAGTAAGAAAGAATAAGACAAAACCGTAAATAAATGAATAACATTATTACTTACCGACAAAGAATGGACTTGTAGACATACGGGGGCTGAGGATGAGGAGAAGATGGAGGAGGGATTAGTGTGGAGACAAGTTTCAAGAGAGATACTAACAAAGATCACTTAGATAAAAAGCGATTTATATACGGGCGAGAATGTTCTCGGCACAGGTACGAAACGATTGATTCACTGGAACTGAAACAAAGGCATGTTGGCGTGGGTTTGCGGAAATGTTGGTACGCATGCGCCGAAATCTGCCCAAGAACCATTTTCTTCAACGTTCCAAATCCAAAATTCGGAAAAATATGTTCGCCCTAAATTCGTACGTTCTCCGGAAAAATGTTCATTTTGCGAACAAAATTTTCAAGAGTAAGAGGCAGTACGTGACCGAATCGGACAACTCAGTCCGAAGTTAGTTAAGCGGGGTTTTACAGTGCTTATATCAATTCTAATGTTATAAAGAAGGAGGAGGGTGTTTTCACTTTCGAGAAATGAACAAATTTTTTTCTCCAAAATCAAAATTTCCACTCACATTTTACGTTTTAGATCACTCACACAATCTTCGTTTATTGTCTGCCTGTCTGTCTGTGTGGCTTGCTGGTGGAAACGGAGGGTATCGTCTACTTACTAGTTGTAGTCACTAAGTCCAACAGGAAGCCAGAATTACATACCAATTCATCAGTTTCAACAAAAACTGTATAAGTCATATGAACACCAACTCGGGTTCCCAATATCCCGTTCATCGTGATTTATTTCAATTCTGAATTATGCATTTTACACGAGCTGATCTTTCGGCAGCGCTTTGCCCGCGGTTTAGAAACCCGACCCCTAAACGGGAATTTTTTTGTCGTTTCGTCAGACGCCCTTCACCAACACTGACAGACGGACGAACGGCGTTACTGACACCAATTCTCTTATTAATAATAGTGAGCTTTTTTTTCTTTTCAGTTTAGGCATGAACACGTTCATTGTGCAAATCCCACGCAATTCGTTACAAGCAGTTAGCATAACATCGCCTACGAGGATGATCATATTTAAAGCGCTGAGAATTGTTACAGAAAAGGTTTATTATTTCTTGATTGCATAGCCCGTCTACTCAGATTAAGGGTTTTTAATCATCAAACACGCCCACCAGGTGAATAGTTATGACATGAGTAATATATAATAACTTTAGATGATTAAAGTTATCATGAACTATGTTATGATCCTCCTCCAAACTCATTTTCATAACAACAGTAAAATGTCTTGGTGTAAATAAAATACAAGACTAAATGTCGTGTACCTCAGCAGGTCTTCGAGGACTCAAAGTTTCGCCAAATCCAGGAGAGGGGGCTTGCCCACCCTTGAATTTTCAGGCCTCCGGGCACAAGACCATATTCACCCCGACCTCATGTCTTGAGCTCAAAACTTATTCTCGCCTTCTATATCCAAATTTTGGATTCCAAAACCTGTAAGTGCCGAGTGTAGCTGTTGGTTCCTCCCGGGATCGTACTTGCTCCCATCGTGGTATGTCTGGGCCTCCCGCTAATAAAGGTGACTTGCTCCAACACCATAGATTTATCATTTTTTATGCCCCCCCCCCCCCCCAGATCATCCAACATTTTCTTGTCTGCCAAAAATTTGGATTTAAGAATTGAAATAATCATCAACATTTTCACCCTCAAAATGAGATTTTCTAAGTCATATGAGCTGGGTTAGGTCAGGGACCCATCTGAATCGGAGTCCGAAATTGATTGAAAATTACATCCCACTTGCCTAGGTCAGTAAAACCTAGAAAAACCAAGTTTTTGTCAGTTTTTTCAACGTTTTTTGGGCCGATCGGGCTGTCAAGTTCATGTGTAAAAGAACCGTCCGTCCACCTTGAAAACCATAAAAGGTTTTACAATTGATGGAAAAAATCCGTTCTTTCGGACATGGACCTCATCTGGGTTAGAGGTGTCCCTCTTTAGAACCTAGTTCAGAGGTGGAACCAACTGGAGCCGTTGCATCTCGTGTTTCTCAATGCTGCCTTCCAAAATTTTAACTGAATGATTTTTTGTTGACTTCTCCAGTAATTAGTACACTGCAAAATAACTGACTGAAGCATAGGTAATGCTCAGAATTCAGTATATAGGTCAAAGGGTAAATGGGACCGCTATGACAAAATGATTGGACTTTATAACGACAAATGCTAATAGAGAAGTGGAATAGCAAGCTCCAGAATGGAACTGGAACGGATTGTTGGAATACAGTAAGTTGGATAAATGTTGATGATTTATCAGTTTTTTTCATTTTTCCGTTTCGAAAGACTTGCCAGTCAAGAAAGTAGTTGTGTAAGTGTGGGAGAGTGGGGGGGGGGGGGGGGGTGTAAAAAATAATAAACCCTTGTGAAATTGCACCTAAAACATAACGATAAACTTCTAAATGCGTTTCCCCCAAAAAATCCAAGAGTGTTTTTAGGATTTCGATTTTAAAATGTTTGTAGAATCTTCCTGAACAGAATAAAAAAGATGTGTTAGCCAAGACTTTAATTTTTCTTTTTCTAAATCTTTTCAATCATTTTAACCGTTTTCGTTGTTGTTCATTTTTGGAGGATTTTTCTTCCTATTTCGTAAACACTGAATAAATTGCTTAAAATGTTCAAAGTTGATTTTCTTTCATAGCATTTCTTAATTTTTTGCATTTCATGTAGCATTCGGCCAATAACATAAAACAACTTTGGAAAACGAAGAGGTTCTAAGCATGATTGAACACGAAGAGCTTATCAAGGGCCCTCAATGTATACATACATTAAGTAAGTTAAATTTATCTGGCTGATCACGAATACATGTATAATCGCGTGATCAGCGTCATACATTTTACTAGAATCCAAGAAATCCGTTTTTGCCCATTCCGACCATAGGAATAGAAGAAGGTCTGCGCCACGGTAGTTAGTTTGTGCTCAAGTCCACAGATTCTTCGCATTAACGTTCACTTAAGGAGAACTCCAATGGCAGCACGGGTAGTACCATCATTTTATTGACACGTAATATATTATGGGTATTATTTGTAAATTCTAACCAAACACGAAAGTTAAAGTGAACAGTAGTTTTATTTCTAAAGTTTTTGACATCTTGATTTGTTTTCACCCTTCAATTGCATGCAGAGGTGTAGGTGGGTAGGAGCCCAAATCAAGATATCAAACACCGATCATTCCAGGAACATCCCCAGCCGATGTGAGTTTGAATGAAATTTCATAAACATGGTACTTCATTTTAATATTTATGAAATTTACACATCTTGAAACATAAGCCCACAAGTAGAGTGGGGGAAGGGGGGTGGAAAAGCGTTTTTGTCTTGGCCAATAATTACAACTGCTCGTTATTGAAAACGAAGTAGAAGAAGGCGTGTTTGATAAAGATGGGAAGGCATGTAAGTACCTACGGTATGAGTAACGCAAATATGCTATTCGGGGTTTAGCTGGTGCCCACTGGCCCGAATCGCTAATCTAGCTGGACTAAAATCCATAACCGATTCAAAATGGCCGGATTCAGGTGAGTACGTAAATGTAGACATTTTACAATCCCCTTTCAAGGTTTTCGGTAAACTGGAGGCCCCAGATCAGTTTCGATGCGATATTCCTTGAGTACAACGCTATTCATTAAATTTTCATCCGATCCTAGAGTTTCTTCGATGGAGTACAACCCTGAGAGTGAACAGAAAATGTTCAAGTTCAATAGCAGTCAATATTATAGACAGTTTTAGAAGGAGGTAATAATAACTTATTTTGATGACATGTTGTCGTATTGTTTTTTACTCATCGCTTCAACAAAATTGTACGGCTGTATTCTTGAAGGTCTAACGATTATGGTAGGTCATCTAACGATGGAAGGTCAAACCTCCATTAGCTGCTCGTTGTTTTACTATCTTGAAATCGACGGGCAGGCAGGGTAACCGTTCCCCTGAAAACAATTTTCAAATTTGTTAAAAAAACGAGCAAGGACGGGTAGCTGTTAATCAATGTTATTCCATTATAGTTTCAGCCTTCTGTTTCATCCCTGAAAAGCCGGCTCTTTTTAACCTCTCAATGCCATACTGTGAGAGCAAGCTTGAGAAATGTAATTTCCTTACGATGCACCGATGCGTGAGTTTCGGATCGATCGCAATCGATTCAACAAGTTATTTGGAAAACGATATCCCACACGCTTGTTACTCAGAAAACCAATGAAATCTCAAGTTTTCACATATATTATCCACAGGTGAAGAGTAAACGTTGTGGAACCCATCGCAATCGATTCTCTAACCAGAGACAATGTCCTCTACGTGTAAACACACGTAGAAATCCAAATGAAATTCATCAGAATAAAATTCAAATACATGCAGAAAGGGTGCTTCCCCTTGCTCTCATCAACCGAATTGAAGATAGGGAGATTGCGTTCTGGTTAGTATAATCGTATTGCATCAACCGTGCTGTTCGGTCATCACCAGCCGCGCACCCTTAAAGAACCTTACGCCGCTGAAGCCCGACATTCTAGAAGACCAATTTTCCAAATAGTGAGCGAACACACGATCGTACAGCAACCCGAATGACCCCATTTGATCCATGGAAATATTTCTCTCCGAATTCAACAGAAAAGCTACCTTCTTGCATCTAAAGTTTTTGAGACTTCAATTTTTTTAATAGATTTATCCTCAGGGTATATTGCTGAGATTACTGGCTTATCTCGGGCCGATTTTTTTCTCTTTTACCCAATTGAAACTTCATTTACTAAATAAACTTGAATTATTAATTTTTTTTCTTCCTCGTTTTCGGTTTTTGCTTTTGAATTAAGTATTGATCGATTCAAAGAACCAAAATTCAGGTAATACGATGATTTAATGATAATTTTCTCGCAATTGGTGTTTTTTTTTTCAAAATCACCCATTTGGTCTCACTGTGTGGCTTACGGCGGACAGACGCGTTTTTTAAACTCGATTTTTGGATTCTAGTCATCTTGAAACACAAAACAACGAATTTTGAGGTAGGGAGAGTTAACATATTATAGATACTTTGATTTATATTCAAACACCGCACTGCCTTACTCCGAGCTGTAGAAAATGAGGAAATCAGTATTTGAGTCACAATTGAGGACACCAATGCAGGGAGGGCATAAAAATGTGCCGTTTCATGACGGAATTTAATTTTCAGATAACCTTGTATTGATTTCAATCCCTGATACCATCTAACCGCAGGAATTTTCTTCGGTGATCCTTCTCCGTCCGTCTCTGATTTCACAATAGTCCTGACATTTCGTTACTGCAAAGGTGAGTATGTATAGAATATTATCTATGATTTAACATGGTGCAAGAGAGTGAGATGTTCACAAACCACATTGCTAATATCTTTTTCCATGCATCTTAATGTGCAATGATAGATACACTAAATCATGTAAATATCAAGGAGTAAATGTGCAAAATCATGAAGTATAAACCATAGTATGGATATAATATATCCATTATAATGTTATAATGGATCCATTATATTATATTATGTATATTATACTACAAGGGCCAATCCCAAAGAAAAGTTCATCCCAATTTTAAAAATTCAAAAATGCGTAAAAATATTTGGTGCACAAAAATAATTTTAATTTCTTTTCTCAAATACTATTTTTTGGTATTGAAACATTTTTCGGACCATGTAACCATTTTTTTTAAATCTAGTGTTGAACCTGTCCGCCCCCAAATAGAACAAGGAACTTCCCACTTCCTGACCAACCACTAAGTAATAAACAGCCCATTCCAGTTTTAGGTTGAAGATAGACCTTAAAGATGCAATAATGGATGAAATGATACGATGGAGGAGGAGAAGTAGGCAATTTTGGTACCTTGTTAACATTTTTTTTGATTTGATGTTTTACCAGTCCCAAATTGAAACAGCTTTCCAAATTCTGTTTGAGGCCCGCCTCTACAGCAAACCGTTTGCCCCCTAGATGGTTTTTTAATTGATAGTATCCCTAGAGGAACGAACAATAACGCAGTTCGTTATTGTGAGATTTTGAAAAAACTTCAACGAACGATCCAAAACAAACGGCGAGGATTGTGGCGCAAAGTTTTCCGATTCCACGACAACGCCCGCCTCCGCTCTGATCTGATCTCTCAAGATCTACTGGGTTGGGACGTTTTTGCTCATCCTCCGTATTCCCCCTATCTTGCTTCAAGTATATTGCCATCTCAAAGAGCATCTGGGGGACAAACGGTTAGTAAAGAGGCGAACCTCAAACAGGAAATGGAGAGCTTTAGAAACGTCAGCACGAACTAGAAGTAGACGTACCAATCTAAATTTGAATCGCTCTTTTCTGCTTTTTAAAATTGGGTGGAATATTTTACGAACATACCCAAAAGAAGAACCCATAACGCGCTTTCGACAAGAAGAGGCCATGATATGCTGCCAGCATAAAGTCTGCGGTGTAGTTTCCTCAGGCAGAAACAGAATCCTCTATAAACAAACAGACAAATATGTTTTAGACACTTTCAGTGCCAACCGAGTGATACGTGCTCAACCACAGGCCCAATAAGACTGCCCTTCCACTCGAAAAATCCGGTGCCACACACCACGACACCTGACGACGAAGTGACACGGCCATGCTTTGCAATTTCCAACCACACTTCAATTGCTACGACGAATCAAAGCCATTTAAATACAAATTTCAATTTCCCTCATCCATGATCTACCCAGTATTTCAATGTGGTAAATAAGTGTGATACGAATTTTTAAGAAGTTTTTCTACCAATTGTCTCGAATGTTAACATCACCTCCAGAGCTCTTTTATTCTAGAATATCTAGGTATTCTGGCTTAGTCTAGCTCTCCCGAGGGTATTTAGCTAGGAAGATCTTTCTTGTACTGAAACAGAACGAGGGCCATTTTTATATTTTGACAGATAACATTCTCGATTAAGAAGAGTTGTAAAAGGTGGTTGGTTTAGGTTACGCATAAAAATTGTTTCAAGAATCTAACAAGCGAATCTCACCATAGTTGAGTTTGAGGAAAACAGACACTCACGAATGGTGACTGGTTTGTGGACGAAATTGTTTCCATTTGGAGGATGACCGGAAGAATGGATATACTGCATCGTTACCGAGCAAAATGGCTTGCTCAGGATCTTTCAGCTGCATCTTGCGAGATTAATTGGATTTTTTGCACTCACAGAACACCATACCTATGGGGTGACAGCTGGACCTTCATCGTGCGTTGTGACTTGATGCTGGCTCGTGCCTTTCAACTTCACAACACAGGTACGACGTCGTTATCCACTCATGACTCATGACACGGACTGTGGCGCATTGCACACGTCAGCAGTTCATTGCCCCGAAATTAGTGTTCTATTCGATGTTCTTCTAATCAAAACCATCAAATACGAGTAGGGGAAATGATTATGGGTGAATTTCTTCTGTAGTTAAGAATTCACAGAAGCGTTAAATTTACTATAAAATCTCTTGGATTATTCTTTTTTTGGGACACCCTGTTAATCTGAATTTACATTTCTTTGGATTATATTTATATTTACTATTTGCGTGCATCCACGAATGGATTGATGAATTGATTGGCTTTGACGTTTACATATTAAGCACCTGTGCGTTGGTGACAACCTTGTTTCTATTACAACCCTAGGAAGAGACTTACAATGGGAGGAAAAGCAAACTCTTGTCGAGAGTACTTAGTGAGTATGTAGGTAAGTCCCAGTAAAAAAGGCCATGTCACGTAATCCAAGGGTTACTCAAGTTTGGTGTTATGTCAAAACCAAACGTTCACTCCCGAGCGCCTTCATTCAACAAGATGCAATACACAGACGCGTGTTGCGGGCTGAAATGATGGAAACCTCCCAACAGCAGGCGAAGGTGGACAGTTGCCGAATACTACCAACCCTTCAGTATAAAAGAAAATCAGTATCGTTCGGTCCCAGATTTTGGAGAACCAGTGTACCAAACAAAAAAATAGTTTAATTTTAACCTCAAATATAATATTTTGTTTGCCTAAATAGAGTAGTAAACAAAAAAGTCTTCAAAGTTAAGTATTGCTGGGTTGAGCTTCCTCGTCAAGCTACCATACGAGGAAGCTTATGCTAGTATAAGCAAGCATTGTTAAAGTTAATAACATCTTTCGTTGTATAAAATTTGTTATGGATTAATAGCATACTTTTTTACCTAGCGGCAGTTTGGGCATGTTTAGTTCTAACTTTGGGAAGCTGTATGTATGGAAGTCTGTATGGTCCTTCCTTTTCCTGATATCTAAGAAAACTAGCGCTTTTTTTGGTCGTGGTGAACTTCATCATATTTTTTTACATAACGGCAGATACTAAATCGTATTTAATTCCAGCTCTTCGAAAAAAAAACTCTGTTGGTAGACGACTTATGTTTTATTCAAAATTACTTTCATTGACATTTTCTGGATTTGTATCATTCGGTCAATCAGATATTTATATGTTCTTTCCGAGATTGAGTACTGCAATACCAATACAAATAGAACCGGTTAGAAGAAGAATCTTATGTATGTTAAACAGTTACGTGTATTACGTCACATAGTTTACATATCAACCATGTTCAAATATTCAATTTTGTAACGTCATTATAATTATTTAATAGTAAACATTTATAACATTAGTTATGATTAGAAAATATTATGATTCCCTTATATCAATCAATTTTTTATAAACCAATGAAAAATCTCTGTTGGAATTTGCTGAAAAAGCCGTCGGATCACAACTGTATCAACGGAAAATCCCAAATAGATTCACCTATTTCTACAAGAAAAATTGCTAAACCGGGCAGTCTGAATTCCAGCCGAAAGTCCGTAGATTATACCATTATCGATATACATACCTGAAAAATGTTTAACAGGTGTATTTTGTTCTACCACCAAGCTTTGAAAATGTTCCACAACTACGGTCGACCGTTGCAAATCTCTAAATATCTGCCGCAAGTTTCTTCACGCGATATCAAGTGAATATCAGTTCATATTGTTGAGAAGTTTCCGAGCCGAGTTTCCGTTGGGAAGACCTGCACTCGTGTCACCACCATAGTCTTCTCGAGGTCCCGGAATTCTCGAGGTCCATCGCCGCCAAGGAAAATGAAAGCTAACTCATTTCCTGGGGACCCATCGGACTCCGAAGTCGGTTGTAATTTGTTCTTTTGTATGGCCAGAGATCGTAGGTAAGAATTTTAAATTCAACTAATTTCAATACTTGTATCTTAACAGCTCAAATCAGCTACCTTCTTATTATCACACATTGGTTTATTGACTCCAGTAATATTCTGGTGGTCCTTCAAGCTATTCACGGTTTACAGATCAATTAATTGGTTTGTGTACATAGTAATACCCGACAAACATTCGATTTTGATGCATCGGCAGTTACCATATTAAATATGGTCATCAAATTTTGATGTCATCCATCATCCTGTTTTCCTCTGGTCACTGGCTGGCGATGCCCGGGTTGGGGCAATAAAATTGGTGAGGGGTTCACTCGTCATTAAAACAAATGTTGAACTATAGTTGTTGTCTACTCCACATTCCTTCCCCTAAGGTTTTCATAATTGAGTACTAGCCTGTATAAATGCAAACAATAAAACAGCAACAATAAAAGACCTACAGGCTCCGTATATAACGTCAGTATCTTTAATACAACTTTGCACGTGTAATTTTCCACAGGAAGTCTTCAGTAGTTGTACACTGCAATAAGTGTACCAAAATCCCTGGCGCACAAGTGGAAATGGATGGAAGTGGTTTTTGGAGAGCATATAGACGTTGTTTGGGAAATAAGGCAGATTTTGGTAGAGATGAAAACTATATAGTTTATATAACTAAACTAGTTATATAACTAAACATTTTTTCAAATACCACTCTCTGGTTTTTGCGATTTTGTGCGATTCTCGAGTAATGTTCAATGAAAGTTCCTACCCACTTTCTCAAACTACTGTGTACTTTTTAATTCTGAAATATGTATATTTTGTGATTTCTTTTCACGTACATTATTTGCTCTTTGAATACAATTTGACATCTTTAACTGTTTGTTTTGTTAAATCTTAGTTCAGTACCAGCTTGTCTCTTATCTCCACTTCCTGAAAAATGCGTATAAACGGAATTCCTCTTTTAATTCGATCAGTCCCTCGGATGATGGTATTTTCGGGAGGTTTGGGTGACCAGTAACAGCATCATTTAATGCTCTACAAATTTTCTGTTTGACTAAAGTTCCTACGGTGGGTAACTCTGCCGTAAAATGGGGAAATATGGCAGGAAACTTGACTTCTTCAAGTTTTACGGAAAAAAGAGAGTTAAGGAGCTATGTTAGGTACAGGGACGAGAGGTATTTTCTGAATCAGCATACAATTTCCTAACCGAATTTGTCGTAAAATAATTATGTCCTTCGGTATTTCGCCATATGCCCCCCCCCGGCCAAATTCTGAACACGTTAGTAGTCCGTGAACCGGTGTGGGTTTGGCTAAAAAATCAAACATTATAGTTTCACTAGAGTTATAAAAAAGAAGACATGGAAAGCTAAGCATGACCTCGAGACCTGCCAAAATATTGTATGTACAGACCACCAGGGTTCCATGGGTAAGCAGGATTTCCTGTGCGGTTTCAAGTAGTTCCGATGTGATTGTATGTTTGTTTGAACTGCTGTTCTAAAACGGTTCTGAACGGACCACTCCCCCTTTTGCCCGTATGCTCAGTGACACAACGAGTTCGGGACTTTTCGTTCGCTGTTCAAACAGCCATCACGGAGCTGTACCGAACTAGTTCCGAAAGTTTGAGATTTTCGTCACAACTTCTGGTCCCGCTCATACGCGGTGAACTATTTACGCTCCGTCCCCTACTTTGTTGAATTCTCGACCGATTCATGCCATCCTTTTTTCGTTCAGTTAAGATTCTTGTTCAGTATTTACAAATAACTCATCTCATTCAATTTTCATTGTGCAATGGGGTGAATTGAGGCGATAATAGTAGTAAATCGTTATTTCTTCATTGTTGTCGTCTGATTTTGTTGATTATTCGTAAATTATTTTTTCTATTTTAGTCTAGTTGTGGATGAAACTTAGGAAATTTCAAATTTTCGGACAGGAGATAATTGAGAAATTATCCGAGTTCTTTTGAGACAACTTATACTGTGGATTTTCTTACTTTTTTTGTTCGATTAAAAAATTTGGTGGAGTTTCGAAACATATTTTACATATTTCATATTTAATTTTGGAAGAGGGTGAATGGAGGAGGGAATAGTGAACAAATCGTCGTCTCTTTACTATTTTCGTCCAGTTTTTTTTTATCCCAATTGTTGCCTAAAACCTCTCCTTGTAATAAACCTTGTGATGGTTAGTTGGCCATTCCCGATTCTTGAATCCGTCGTCTTGGGAGTTGAATCAGACTCCTTTAAGCGTCTAAGACAACCTCTGAGCGGGGCGGAGCATTAAACCGCATTCAGCTCAATGGAAGGGGCAACTATACCATTCCATCACCTCACCTCACCTTGTTACAACCTTGATAATTTAAAATGCGGTATCGAGAAGAAGGATATAGGGCATAATGGCTACTCCACTCAATATCTGCTCAAAGTTACTACAATTCATGCATGCAGTACGTGTAAATGAATAACATGAAGTCTGGGATAGAGAATAAGTTAATTAAAGTGAGGAATACTGTTTTTTCCAAACAAATTTGTTCCATACTTAAGCAATTCCATCATAAATTTAATACAATAATTTTGAAAATTCCGTCTTACCACCAAGTTGCATGTTTTTTTTTTTAAATAATCTTGGTGAATCATGAGAATTGCTGCTCCTCGATCATGCTCCCGAACTCAAATCGTTTTTACCGCTCCTTTTTCATCTAAAAATTATTTGTACAGTCGCCCGCTGTGCAGAGTACACAGAGAAGCTAAGCTCCCAATCAGCCAATCACCACATAGTCATGACTTCGTTCTTTGTTGAGCTTGCCCGTATTACTAAATAAATAAAGTAAGACGTAAGTTCTCGATCGAAAGAAAAAATATTAGGACAATGGCCGATATCACCTGTTTGGTCCTCCTTACTTCATCAATGCTAGAGACGCCCTTGAGAGAGTTCAGCGGAGTTTTGTGCGCTACCTTGCTTACAAGGAAGGTGTTAGCTGGGAGGACTACTCCTATTCTGGAGCATTGAGGAAGCACAGCCTCCCTTCCTTGGATGATCGACGATTTGAGGCGGATGTCTTGTTTTTGAAGAGGCTATTGGAAGGGTCCACGGATTCTCCCGATCTCTTGTACTAGGCTGAATTTCGCCGTACCCCAGTATCCAACCAGGAACTCACCGATCTTCTACCTGCGGCCAGCGGCAACAAACTACCTTCGGAACAACCCTCTGGTGAGGGCACAGCGAGCTGTAAACCGCACCATGATGGGTGCCGACACATCGGTTGACTTCTTTGCATCGTCGTTTTCATCAATCGGATCTGCGATACGTAAACATTGACAAAATTACGGTTTATCACTATTACCCCCTCCAATCACCCCCTGTCATGATGAAAATTGAATGAGTTGAAATATTTGTAAACACTAAACCAAAATCTCGTTTGAACGAACTGAAATGACATGAATCGTTCAGAATGCAGCGGTTGAAAGATAGGCTGCTACCTCCTCCATTCCTCCTCTTGACAGCAAAAGCGAAATTTCCAAAATTAGTTGCACAAGGACTCTAAAATCTGGATTTAACGAAATAAGAATCATGAAAACTGGTTGCATCTTGTCACAAAATTTTCTCCCCGAGCCTGTAAATAGTTTCAATTTCATTTCTTTCCCTATTTATCACTTTGTTACAGTTCACTTCATTATTTTGTACTTTGTATTCTTATGCTTTGTTCTTCTTGATTTATTGAGCTAGCCCGTATTATTAAATAAATGAATAAATCGATAAATTTCTACTTTGAATATTATGGAAATCTGATTTTGTTTTTGGTTCTACAGCCCACTGTTTGGCGGGCGGAGGCGGCGAGGGAGTTGCCGACGGGTGGCGGCAGATGGGGGCGGCAGCGGTCGGCCGTGGCGCTCCAGGCGGCGGACCTCCGAACCGCCCCCAAACAACCGCCGCGCCGCCTCCCCCCTCAGCGGAGCCCGGGTGGGAAGTTCAATACTTGATTTCAACCCCCTCACAGGGTTCAGTCGGAGTGCGAGCCGAGCAGGGAAGTCGAACGCGAGGCAGTGAACATGTGTTGAGAGCTCCCCCACGTCCGCCTTTTTTTCTCTCAAAAAACCCATCAAATATGTTCATCACATCCACCGCCGTCTTTCACGTCCTTCTAGTCTCCTTCGCCTCTAGCGCCAACAACGACTTGGATAAGACCCAGTTCGAAGCCGCATTCCAAGGTAAATACTCGCAGATTCGTCGCTGTTAGCTCTCTTATCTCGGATAAAACCTACCCCTGCCTGGTGGAGCGGGGAGGGGAGGGGAGGGAAGGGGATAGGGGTTTCCCGGCTATAGGACCTGTTCACTTCACCCCCACCCCTCCCCTATTCGACTCCTTTATTGGCCGGTTTATTCTTCTACCATAACTCACTGTTTTCTCTATCCCCTCTCCCGTCTTTCATCTCTTGCTTGAAAAGTAACAAGTACCTCTGAGTATTTTTCAAGCCAAATGAAAAGGCCTTTTTTTCCGGAATGAATAAATAACCGCCTACCTGCCTATTACGTTGTGTTGTTAGTCCACCTGCATTGTTACTTCGCCGAGGTCGAGCTATTGTATTTATCATCCGGCTCTAGCCTCTTGTTAACATTCCATGTTTTAAGACCCCTTCAACTCGTTATAGGGCCACTTCCAATCGTCATTATAATAACCACCAACATCCCACTTACCGACTTCAAGATCTCACCTAGAATGTAAGGTTATTCGCTTATCCAAAGAACAAGATTTTCTGTGGCAACCACTCCCCACTCCTCCCCCACCATCACCAAAAAAGTAGAGAATGAATCTGACACCAATTAATACGATTGGCTGAGTCATCTACTCACAAAACGGGCTTCGCTATTCTAATTAGTTTCGGCTTGTGAGGGGAAAATTCCGCTCGTCAGCGGCCAATCAGCCAACAACATCTTGTAAACTAATTAACTCAATTCACTTGAGAGCGTGAATATAAATGTTAGTAAACAACTTATTTCCTACACTAATCCTCAAAAAAAGTACGAAACAATTCACAAAATAAATTTAATATTAAACGAACTTGAGGAAGGCCAACAAATTGTCCGAAACTACTAAACACTGTACATTATCCCTCAGTTCGAGGTTTCTTGTAAACGTGGATAGGTATACCCTCATTGAATGGTAACAGCATTATTTTTAAACGTCTTTTTGACTGAACAACTCAGTAACTACAGATCGTTAGTGATTAAAAAACCCTGTTTCATGGTTTGGTAATGAACGAAGAGAGGAGCTGACACATCGGGCTTGAATAGTTGTTAATTCACTAATTCCAAAAGAGTGCACAAACAAAATTATCGTACTAAGTAGTGGTACAACAATATTCAAAGCTAAACTCAACCGTGACTACGAAATATGTTACTGAAGAACGCTGAACGACGCCGAAGATGGGCAATGAACTATCGGAAAACCTAGACTATAGATTTAACTTATTTTACTAATTGTAATTTGTGATTGTAAGTGTAAATATACTATTTCTAACCGGCAAAATGATTAAACAACTCGATACATACTGGTGGTCAGTAATTACAATATCCAATTTCTTCGTTAGATGATCATTACGTATATCAGGATGATGGACAGCATGCTGGAACTATTGGATACCCATTCATTTGAAAACAGAGTACAAACAAAAAAGATTGAACAGCGTAGCGGTGGTTCAATGTCTGACCCTGTCAAATTCTGAATTTGAACAGAATCTGAATCTGATCAATGCCAAATTCTGAATCTGTTCAGAAACTACGAAACATGTGACTAGTAGTGAGCCTGAAGAGGGACAACGAATTGTCCGAAACGTGTGAGCAGCGATTAGAATTATCGTCCTCAGCTATGCTGGACATTTACCTGCCGTCTTACTTTTTAATGGCTCTTAATGAGGCATTCTAGCCACTAAAAATCTAACATATAAAGATGGTAATTCATTGATTTGAATAAAGAATGCATACAAAATTGATCTTGCGAAGTAGCGGTGCATCAATATTACATATTGAACCGGAATAGAAACCACGAAACGTGTTACTAGGGAAATATAATGAGCCTGAAGACGGGCTATTTATTTTCCCAAACCATGGATAATAATTATTTTCCTGAGCGGTCCTCGATATCCCTGTAGTGTAATTCATATGAAAATGTGTTTTGATAACTCATCATTTGTAACCAATTTGTAATGATATCGTTATTTTCAAGTGGTTTAATGACACTGACGATGACCATTTTACTGTCCGAAACGTGGGAACGTTGAATTTAATTTTCTGAGCCGCCCAGCCTGGATTGTTACTGGTCACTGATTAAAACGGTTGAAAAATCGAAGTTGAGTAGTTGGTAATTCATTCATTTGGCAATATAGAGAGATGAAAATCACCCAGCTAAGAAGCGGTGCTTCCAAAGCAAATACTGAACGCGAACTGACATTACGAAACAGGTTAATACAAAACTATATTGAGCCTGGAGATGGGCAATGCATTGTCCGAAACGTAAGAACAAAGATTGGAATTATTATTCTAAGGACATCCTGCATTTATCATGTTAAATCGTGGATTCTTAGCTCTTAATGACTGCTAAGAATCAAATGCAAGTTGTTGTTTACCTATTCATTAATTTGAAAACAGCAATAATAGGAAATATCGTACCCAGCAGCGGTGCATCTATACCAAGAGACTGAACATGAACAGAAACTACGAAACATATTAAAAGTGAATTATAATGAGCCTGAAGACTCGCGATGAATTGTCCGAAACGCAAGATCAAGAATTGGAATAATTTTTCTTTTCACTTCTCGATATTCTTCGGCCCTTATTCATTCGAAAGGGTGGAACTTTTAGCTCTTAATTTTTCACCTGTTGAATAGAACGGTAAAGTATTTTTTGCTAGTTGAAGTATTTGGTTTCAACGTTGGACGATTGTTAAGCAGTCAGACAGCTAACATATCAAACTGGATTAGTTGTGGATTCTCGGATTTCAAACGATAAAGCAATAAATGGTTTTACTGAGTAGCGGTGCCTCATATTCACACCAACTTCGTTCTTTCAAATAGAAACTCCCAATAGTTGTTGCCAATTCAAATTCTACTCGAAATTTCAGGAAACTTTCACTCCTTAGCCCCGTTCAAAAGCAAACTTGTGTTGTCGTGAAATCGCTCAAAATCCAAAATTACAGTAACCCCTAAATATGCCACTTATGACAATGTGGCTTAGCACTAATTTTCCAAGCTGAATCACGCTGTGCTATTTGTTTCCCAACGAAATGAGGTTCAGGAAAATCTCCATTTTTTAAAGAAAGATATAGTTTCAAATTCACGTCTGGGTACGAAGAAACTCGTGTCAGGTTTGGGGAAGTAGCAAAAATGAGCGTTGAAATACATTTTGAGGTATATTTTCTCGCTGAATCGCACGGTAATGTTTACTTTTTGGGATTTTTATGCAGAATTATTGCCCAAAACAACAAGATTTTGCAACATAAAAAACTAACAAATGTCTTCAAGTGAAAATAATGTACCTGAATCTGAATTTTTTTAATTACAGCAATAGCTAGAAGTGGCAATTCAAACAATTTTACATTCATTTTTTACAACTCCCGTAAACTCGCAAGTTTCAACTACCGAGAAATTGACTAAGACGTTGATCCTCTGAACGTTATCCTTTAGAGAGTTTCCAAGGAACTCTACTTTTTTACACAAAATGCGGTTTTTCCTACGATAATCTCATGAGCAATTCATTAAATTGGAAAACTGGAATCACCAAGTAATTCTGTGCAGAAAAGTACCTAATGAAAAAATGCCTCATTGAAGGAATACAGTAATGACCAACTTTGGGCGATTACGCCGAACAGGCTCCAAAAAGTGTTTAAATTGAAATTTTAGAAACATTTCTTTAATAAAACCCGTTTTGAAGCATTCTGAAATTATTCCTGAATTTTAATTCATTTACACACACATGTTTTATTCCAGATGATATCTTTCGACAGGATTGAGGTAAAAATTTTGTTCCTGCGTCAAAAATCAAACATTCTTAACTAAAGGATTAGTTAGTTGGACACTTTTTGAGAACAGCAAATCAAAGGTTATACCAAAAAAGTCACGAAATATGATAAAATTGTCTGATCGATATATTTATATGTTTTAGCAGTAAATTTACTTGAATTCCATCAAGTGTGCAAAAAATTGATAAAAAACAACAAAAAATCTTTAAATAGAGTATAATTTATTTTTTCAATAACAAGAGCTCTTTTTTTTTTTACGATAAAAATTGCTCAAATTTCAACACAAATATGATACTATGATTTTAGGATATTTTTTTGGTGGGATCGTTCTTAACCTGCTACAGCCTGTATTAGTATATTTTCTGAAGCGTGGAATCACGGATTGGATTTTTTTCTCACCAGCCTTCGAGTTCCCTTAGATCTTATTCTGCTGACGTGGTCAGTTTGCACTTGATTTGATTCCAACACAATAACAATTATATCTAAGTTATTAACCGGCTGATTTGAGTTCCGTGAATATCTATGTGCTGCTCTATAATTGCCAGGTATGTGTAATCTGCATGAATATCATCGTAATCATCGTTCTTTCAAACTTTCTTTCGTTCGTTCTACCAAAAAATCAAGCATTCCTAACAAAAGGATTAGTTCGTAGGACACTTTTTGAGCACAGGAAATCGGTCAAATTTCAAAGGGTGTACCAAAACAATCAGAAAATATGATTAAAAAGTCTAAAAATCGATATATTTCTCAGCAGTAAATTTGCTCTCCGAACTTAGAAGTGGCAAGTAGCAGAAAGGTAAACTGTTCCGTAGTGGCCCATGTTCAGTGATATATGACATTAGTGTCACATGAGTGAATGATACTGGTGGTTTTAAGTGACATATTTGAGTACCTTACTTTCAAAAAGGGTCATATCAATTTTTCAAAAGGAATCCTCGGGTTTTTCGCAGTATTCAATGATATTAAGCGGGCAGTGATATAATTTTTCGCGATTGTTTAGCCGATTTCTATAATGCGTCATTCTGTTTTCACTTCGTGTCTCATGGGGATTTTTCGCTCATTAGCGTCGTTTTAAGGTGTTTCGTTGATATCCAGAATGATAGTTCTTGTTGGTGGGTATCTGTGGAAATTTATTGATAATATTACGGGCATTGTACCATTTTTAAACAAGCTCCATGTGTTTTTCATACCTGAAAAAATTTGAATTACCTATACATCATTTTTCTGATTTTTATTTTTCTAGTGCTTCACTAAGTGATACACTAGATTTAAAATGAACAGCCTCCACCACATGAGTAGTAGCTAACGAATACAGTTTTTCGGATTGACCTCAATTCCTTGATATTAAACGCGACTTTCTCGTTGCTGGGTTGTAAAATGTGGTTAAAACGTTGAGATAAAACTTAGTTAGAGAAAATCGTGCAATAAATTAACCGGGAACACGGCAAATGGGCCACAGTCGGCCGCGACTCATTGGCGTTCCCTTCGGGATCGGACTCCGGACAGTTGAATTAGTTGACCGAGAGCTAAATCCTAGCAATAAACTTCAAAACATACCCATATTTGCCAACTCTCTTGACGTAGGTACACTATCGAGTGGAGTTGGGGAAATCTCAGAGGCTACACCATTTGTCATAATGCGATGGAATTCAAAAGAAACCATTTACAATCTACTCATACTAGATACCTTTGTTCAGTTAGCTTTAAATGAGGGCAAAATCATCGAAAACAACAAATCATAAAGTAAGTTCATTTTAATAGGAGATTACCTTTGAAAACGTATCTGACACATTCCCCTGGCTGGATGCGGTTAATTATAAATTAAAAACACAGTTACTCTCAGTAAAAAATGTATCCGTACACCCATTTGGCTTATCACGAATATTGTAGCTGCTCCTCATGACCCTTGAAAAATCGGATACTAATTTTAAGAATGTGTTTACAGAGGTATTGAATAACGTATTTCAAGTCGAACAATTTTCCAACTAAACAAACGAGGCCACATTGTCATCAAACGTACACGAATTCATTTTTATAAAGGCAAAAAAGTGTTCGTACAGTCCAAAACCGAGCTCAGAAATGGCTTAATAGCTAGTGGGCCCTCCTTTTTGCTTGATAACTTCCAACGAATAGGACTTCATCTAATCAACGAGTTTTTGAGTCATATTGGATGGTATCTGGGAGCACTCGTGCCACGCAGGTATCTGGCGAACAATAAGGGCAGGAGTGCTCTCAGGGGTGACGGGCTATGACACAGAATGGGCACCCCTGATAACGATAAAAAAAATCAAGAAAATTGTTTAAGAATTATCTTTTTGAAAGTTGTTTAAGACACTTACTGTTTTTTTCCATCTCTGGTGATAGAATGATTTGGAACGGATTTGTGTTCGGTTATTGTTTTTCTCATGTTTGTATTAAGCCTCACCAACCTGGATCAATTCTATTAGACTTCCCTGTATTGTGAGCCATCCATGAAAATGTTGATCCTGTTATTTTTTATAATTTTAGACCTCTATTAGTTGCTATTGGGGGGGGGGGGGGGGAGTCTTGATTGATTCTGAACTAATTCACATGAACTCCAGTTTGTTCGTGGAGACTTTGTTCTTCATATTTTCTAAAACAAATGGCACTTGAGTTCGAGATTCCCAATCAGAAAAATAATGTTATATATCAGCCGGAACCTAGATGTCCGAATTAGCCTGCCTGGGTAATTAAAGTACGTTAGATTCCAATTGCAGGTGGACAGCGTCTACAAAATTCTTCACGTGCATACAGACATACACCTACCTCTTTAGAATGGTCTGAAACGGAATGGTATTTATTTTTTCTCATGATTGGGTTGTATACATAAACTAGAAGACTAGAGAGTAGTTCAGCGGATCGCCACCGTATAATTGTTGATGTCCGAATGGCTCCTATCCATTATCTTCCAAAAACTAGTATGCTATAAGCACGCTTTTAATTGTCTTGACTGTTAACAGTCATTCCAACAGTCAAGACAAAACCAGTTCGAACATTCGCTGTGCTAAGCTACGGACTATTCCTATGATAGCCTAGGGATTTTTGAAATGCGCACACATGATTGCCACTGCAGCTCCAAGACTTCATAAAATGCAGGCGCTGATTCAAATCCCTGTATTTAGTTATGCTTCTGACAAACAAAACGGGACTTGTTCCGCGAAATGATGACGTGAATAGTATTAGTTCGACTCCAACTTCCAATAAAAATATCTTTAAAATCGCTTTTTTATCTCATTGCTTGCTGTAAGCGGTTCGTTGTAATGACCGAAATTCATGGGTTTGAATTAGCGCCTGCATTTTATGAAGGTTAAAGCTGCATTGGCAATTATGTCTGCCGATTTGAAAATCCCTAGGCTACCCTAGGAATATTAACCGTGTGAAAAATTGTTCTTTGATCTTTCGAAATATTTTTAGTGATTTTATTCAAAAATTTCGAGAAGGGAACACACCCTTAATTCATGGAGCCCAAGAAGATCAACCCATGATCTAATAGGGCAGTCCCAAAGAATGGAATCGAGAAAGTCAAGAAATCATTTTTAATTTTTTAAGCTTTGTTTCAGTGACCAACATCACATAAGTAATCACTTCAGAAGAATGAAATTAAATTAAATTTCACGATGCACCAAACTGCAAGTGAGATCCTGAAAGGCCACAACTACTTTTCCTTTTTTTCTCACACAAATGAGAAATTGTCAACGGTTTTACTTCAAAATCTATCCCTGAAACAAAATCTACTGTAAAAATGCTCCATAAAACTCACTAGATCTCCTCTTACTAAACAATAACACCGAACAAGCTTAGGGATGTTGCGCCACATAAATAAACTATCAACTGGAACTCACACGATCTTGGTCTGTAATGGTAACAAGTGTTGAGAGGAGGTGAATCCTCATTTTTCCCCGTATTAGCAACGCTGAGTAGCGATAACAGAGCTGCCATTTGTATGTGCAACACTAAATGTTTGTGGAATACAAGGGGGTTTCCTTATTGGGGACTGTGGCCATATTTGGTTCACCTGCCTTGATAGTTTTATTGTTATATTGTCAACCTACTTAGAGGTAAGTAATCAAGCAGGTCTACTTGGTTAAGCCAGAAAAATGCCTTGAAAGTTCATCATCTAAGCTTGAAAGAAGCAACTTTTGTTTGGCAACACGGGCTTTGCATAATGTCATTAATATCTCCATAGAATAGGGAGAAATACTGAAAATAGCATATCACAGTCTATAAATCTCTTCCCTCCCTCACACTTCAGAATAAGATTCCGTCCAGAACTTAGCCGGACAAACCTGTAGACAGAAACAAGGAGAGTAAAAGTCCTTCAACCCTACCCAGAGACGCCATATATCATGGGAGGCTCTAAGGGCAAAGTAAATCATTTGATGGCCTCCATGGAGAGAAATTTCCTCGCCTCCTGACATATATAGACCAAGTTACCTAGTTGTAATGGCTATCAGTGCATTGACGCGCCTTAGCCCCTTCATGCTAGTGAAGTTCAACCCTAAATAACGGATGACAGGTATTCAGTGAGACACACACTTCAGCTGGAACCCCTTAAACAAACTGGTAAATAATGCGTGCATCACAGGGACGTCTCTATCTCATCACACATATAACTATTTTAGAAACAAAACCGAGTCCATATCGAGCAAAAACATTGTTGCACAATTAGACTGATATTGGTGTGAAAAAAGAGAAGTTAATTGAAATAGTCAATGAAAACGGTAAAGAAATGACGGCTTATCACTAACACCCCTCTAGCCACCCATTTCTTAATGAACATTCGATGTTTAAAAACTAAACCAAAATCGGAACAGAACTATAAAAGAATGACATGAATCGGTCGACAATCCTCGCTTGGAGCATCGATTGAAAAGATTTGCTATTACCCCTTCCATTTCCCCCCTTTCGAGCAAAACCAAACTGTTGTTGCAGTACCATACTGAAATGTTGATGGAACAAAATTAGAATTATGAAAATCGATTGGAACATAGCCAGGGTATAGTGCTGGGTAATTTTTCACGAAAAACCAATATTCCGTCATTTCCCCCTCCAGTTCCTCTCTTCCGTCCGGAAATTCGAAATCTGTTGCGCGACTAGAGTAAAATTGGGATCGAACAGCTAAAGACTCATAAAAATCGATTAAGAATGGCAGGATGGGCAGGGTCGACATAATGTGTCATATACACACGCTCACACACAGACTTACAACACGATGCAGACTATCGTTTTTTCCAGATTCCGTCTTACAATGGCCTGAAATAGATTTTGCCCTTGGGCTCCTGGATCGATTATAATAGGCATCCCACTACTGACGAAGCTTTGGTTCAGAGGGAACGCCCTAAAAACGTGACATTTAGTATGGCTGAATTTCAAGGTCTTTTTCCAGATAAGCAAATACGATAAAATTCAATTTTTGAATTCACTTATCACCAATCATCACATCAATACATGTCGACTTACCTTTTGAAGGAGTTGATGTCTGCTAAAGCATGGCCGTATTCTAGATCCTTCAAGATTATTCTTAAAATTTCAATATTCCACACCCATCCTGTTTTTTTTTTTTCCTTACATCAATTCTTTCAAGATCGTTCCGAATCTATGTACCGAAAGAATTTTATTTACCTATTCATTATTACAGTTTTGTGGCCAGCTTCATTCGTACTTTGCTGTCAACTGTTGATTTGAATGTCCCAATTTAAACCACCCAACAAACCCCTTTGTTTCACGAGCCCCTTTGCGTCACTGAAACATCAAACGCATCGCCCTCTCTGTCGCATTTCACTCGTGGTTAAACCATTCATCCAATACTCCTATTTTGATTCTTCGTTGACAGCCTACTATGTCCGATGCCTCAATTACAAGTCCATTGTTATTACAAACCATAGCAAACTATCATCATCAACTATCAGTGATTTCTAAACCTTTTTGGTCGATATTTTCCAACCACCTTTGTAATAGTACCTCATTTTTGCCGTTTGCTCAGGAAGCTGAACTGGTTGCTGGGTAGGAAATCTCAACTATCCACCCATAACAAATTGCTGTTGTATCAGCAAATGATTAAACCCGTCTGGGCCTATGACTGCCAACTATGGGGCTGCACGAGCAACAGTAATGTCAACACTATCCAGATTCTCCAAATAAAATCTTCAAGAGTGTCGTCAACGCTCCCTGGTATATCAGGACAACTGATCTCCACCGCGACCTCAAAGTGGAAATGGTGAGAGACGCGATAAAAAGAATTGCAGCGGATCACGAAATTCGGCTGCGCAGACACCAAAATCTCGAAATCCTGTATACCCTGGACAACAGAGAAGAGGTACGGCGACTCAAGAGGACTAAGCCGCTGGACCTAGTTGTGACCAGACGCTGATTAGTGTTTGTGACTTGTAGTGGTCTTAGATAATGAACTACTGAACCACAACAAGTGATATTACTTCATTATAAATTGAGTTGCTAGATGGTTTGTATATTAAATCAGTTGTAACAATAAATAAATTAAAAAAAAACAATTTTGCCGTTTCACGTTTCAAGATGAGTAGATATCAAATCTGCATGTCCGTTCGTTGGTCCTGACCTCTAGCCAGCCCGATCGCCTCACACGCATAGACGCTATGGAACAAAAACGAGTTTTTTCCCGAGGTTTTCGCTGATAGGCCAATGGGGTGTCATTTTCCCAGCAATTTCGGAAGCAGAATCGCCTGGGATAGGTTTCAGAACGTTATAAATTCACTCATAGCAAATAATCGAAATTTCCGAACCTAAAAGTGACCCCCAAAACCACAAAAGACTTTCCATTTCGTAACCAGGTACCCTATAATTTTGAATGAATTCTGGCCATTCGATGGTGAGAAATGCATGTGTCATCAATATGGCGATATAGGATCACCAATTCAGATTGATAAATTCAGAATCAAATTAAGAACTTCCCAAGTCAAATTGGAAACTTTCCATTTCTAATGAAGAAACTCGAACAGTGATTATCCTTTAGTATTATATGAGGAATTTAATAAATGTATAAGGAAATCGGAAGGCAGGCATCTCTGAGTATCAACAACCGAAAACATGTATTTGTTGGAATTCTACTTCAATAAAAGTGCTGTTCTTCAATTTAATTTCC
This sequence comes from Creontiades dilutus, assembly GCA_031894815.1. Classification (NCBI taxonomy): domain Eukaryota; kingdom Metazoa; phylum Arthropoda; class Insecta; order Hemiptera; family Miridae; genus Creontiades; species Creontiades dilutus. The sequence goes on along the minus strand of JAVIWC010000496.1, from coordinate 495,579 downwards.
AATTATTATATAGATATGTATTTTAATTAATGTGTTTCAATTTCTGCACTTTTTCATAATTTTAACATGAACTTGAAAAAATGAATGAATTCTCTTCCATCTTGCATTACAGATCTTTTTGTCTCTTCTACAAAATATACAGGTAGGTAAAAAAAATGAAATAAAAAAGTTCAAATTGAGTTGGAAAGTTCTCAAATTGAGTAAGGAATTTTCAATTTGATTTGGGAAATTCTCACTCATCCTCACCTGGAAAACCTATACGTGACTGTATTGAAAACATTAACTGTAATTCAGCGTAATTCTTTCTACAATCAGGATCAGGCAGTTGTCTTTCTCCATTTCCGCTGTAGATGACACCCTCCGTGAAAGGAGGAGTTCAGCGATGTGGTTTCCATGCGAGTTGGGTCCAGTGATTTGATTTGAATTTTTTATGACTCATCAAACTGTCAACGCAACGGAACGCCTGGGGTGATTACCTGACGTTGTCGTTTAATAAAATTAAATTCATCAAGATCTGTTTGATTTGAATCTGAGTTTTGCACTATTTCGTTCTTGTGTCTTGCAGATTGTAGTTTCTCAAACAGGAAATTGGCTATTAATTATCTATTGACTCAAAATAATAGTCTACCTCCGTACTAGTTAAGGGTTTTCTTTTAGATCAATCATTGAAATGTAATTTTAAAAAATAGGTTTATTATATCAGCTTGATAGCACCTCTAAATAAATCTAGCTTTACTGAATGTAGTTTGTGGTACCTTATCTAAACTCGGCGCCTTGCACCCTCATACCTTGCAATAGTAACCTAGATGCTTCAGAAACAGTTCCATTTATATTTCAGCTCGGTAGACGTAGATATAAAACGTCACTCATCTGTATATCAAAAAGTACTCTTGAAAACCAAATTCCGTTGTCGTTAAATCAGCTGATCACCACAATTTACTACACGATGTTAACTATCTTCGAACATTCGTTCACAATCACAGTAGGGTTCACGTTCATTTTTTCGGCCACATTTCTTGCCGTTACGGAGAGCGAACAGATGATTCACACCCTAGGACAAAATCCTAGATATAGGTCTTGTTTCTAGACGATAACTGGCATTATTTCAGCTTTAAATTTCGGTTCCACCGCAAAAAAATCGGCTTTCGCAATCAATAGGTCAAGTTAGTGAGCGACCTCGATCGGTCCATTAGAAGGGGTCAAAGTTTACTCTTCGATGGGTAAAATATGGGCGAAAATTGATTTTGAATGATATAGGCGTGTGGGTTGTCGATCTCACATTATTTTTGTGTACTGAATCGATTGCGTCTAGTATCAGATCACTAGTTAACGTGTGAGCGAAAAAATGATCAATCGTTTGGTTTACAAACACTTTTACCCTTAGTTGTTTATTTAAATTACAATTTAGTGATAATAGTACACAAGATTTTTGGAAAGAAGATAATGGCAGTACATACCCTGGTACAGACATGTCATAATTAGTTCGTACAGGCGCCTGGTACATCGTCGTTCAACTACAGATGTAGTTAACTTATTTTTCTAAACCGCGAAGGAACCGCCGTTGAATTTTTGAAAACGTTAACCGTGGAAACGTTAATTTAATTTATTCAAGGTAGTCAAGAGCGAGGCACCTATCAAGTGCCCGTGAGTGGGTACCTAACCTCCGCTAGCTTCATATCCCCAAAGCTCCCCTTAAATCTCAACAGAGTCGCAAAAAGGCTTCCACCCATAATCAACTCGCAGTTTTCCCCGTCCTCGCCAGTACCCTGGCAACTCGTTTCACGGGCATGGAGCCGCCTTTAAATTCTTCTCAAGTTTAATCTTCCCAAGTACCCACTTTCGCCGAATAAGATAAGCCCAGCCAGAGTGATGGAGTGTGCGGCGGAAGAAGGGCGGGGAAACCTTCGCCGCCGCATGGAAAATGTCATTTTTCAGTAAAGGGAAACTAGTTTTCCGAAGGGAGCAACCTGAGGAAGTTCAGAAAACACGGATATGACAATCTAACAGGTCGAAACTGTTCATTTGTTGGACTCAATAGATGCCCTTAAAACGCTAAATACTTATTCAGACATGGGTGCACATCATGTTGATGCGCTTGAATGTTGAATGGTAGTGCAGATTCCATATCGAACCCCACGTTAAAAACCCTCACAAAAGTGTACAGCTGTGGTAGTTGTCAATTCTACTTTATTGAACACACACATTGATTTCCAACTACAACACGGGCCCAGCCTGTTGTTGGGAGAGTATTATAAAGCGGCTTGCTCAAGTTACAAAGGGTACCATCCACACTGTAAGCATTTGTACCAATTTGATTGATTAACTGAATTATCTTCGAATTATCTTGGATTGAATTATCTTTGGGGTTTCGGGAAGGGGTTGAAGGATTCATCACAACTTTCGACGGAGGGAACGGGCGGAATCTACGGGCTATGAAATTGGAGAGAACGCCTGAAATTATCTTGAAGCGTCGGAGATGATTTCGAATGTGAGGAATCCGGAGTCCACGAGACACCAACAACATCGGAATCTTCAGTCGAGGAAGATTGAAATCTAGTTTAATAGATCAAGCACAGTGCTGTGCATTTGAGGAGACATCAAGTTTGAACTGATGAAAATGTTGTGTTGAGTTGCAAAATATTGAATTTGTACTCATAGGAGTGTTGGCTTCTTTAAGTCCTACATGCCTACATTTGAGGTTATCATTTTAACAAAAACTGTTATTGTTTGGTTCTGTCGTTCTCTCTTTATGCTCTAGAGGGTTGGGGAGTTCCCGAGAGTGAGGCACTCGATAAAATCCAGATAAGAGCATATGAGACAATCATGTTCCACCCCAAAATACCCCAGATTATCTGGTGAGAGAAAAATAAGGTGTGCCTTATCTTGAAGGGAGAATTACGAAACTGGCTCAAAACTGGTGGATCCAATTATGTAAAATGGAAGACACCAGGTACCCCAAGCTTTAAGTTAGTTTTGTCGGATGCATATACGTGTTCGTTTGTGAACAGCGTCTACGGCATTTCTAAGCTGTCCGGCCAAAGTCAAGATCATCGAAGAGCCGAGAGACGGCCATTGTTCGTGTTCATTTACGATTGATTGCGATGAGTTGCATTCATCTTTTTGCTGACTCTATGGACCCATATCAAACCACGTTCCGTATCATTACCAACTCTTCTCTTTCGTCTCTTTCCTTGCTGTATTTCCTTCAGCGAGGTTTTCCCTATTGCATATTCCCATTCATCATGGTGCGCTCTAGCTATTGGACATAGCTGGTAGTAATAACCAAAACCTTAGTGACAAAAAACAATTAGTAGATAAGAAACAGATAGTTTACTACATAAAGAAGGATCAGTGACATAAACAATATTATCTACCAATATTTTTTCCTCATATTATCCGACTTGTTCGCTACGGTGTGAGTTGTACACAGGAGGAGTGTGACTCCCTTGCTGCTTCAGAAGCATTACCATTGGCAAAACATTACACAAAAATCATGTCAACATACTCACTTGTGATATAGCTACACAACTGAAACCAAATCATCACAATCAATCGTAAATGAACACAAACAACAGCTGTCTCTCGGATCTTCGATTACCCTGACTTTGGCTGGACAGCTTGGAATAAAGTAGACGCTGATCACAAACGAAGGTTTTCAATCATTAAATTCATTTTCATTTTTAAATAATTATTTTTTAATTTATATCTTAATAATCTTGTTTAAACTCTAACTCTTTGTAAGAACTCGATTTCAACATTGCAACACCCAATGCTACGGCCAAATCAGATTGGGGTTGATAATACACGGCGCACAAAGCAACCCCTCCTTCAAGACCGGGGGGTCGTGCGGGTCATTGCATATCCTAGCCCCTGAACAAGCTAATGCCGCCTCCGTAGCTTTCCCAATTTTCAAACATTAGGTCCTTTTTAGTGATACAGGGTGTCCCAGGAGTTATGCACAATCCGGCTCCTACGGGTTCTACAACTCATTTCCGACTGTGACTTGGAAAAACCTCAATTTTAACAGAAAACACACGTTTTTCTGCAGTTAAATTCCATTTCCTTAACTAAAAATATTTTTAACAATCAAAACGACTTCACCGTTGGAAACCTGACATTTCGGCGCACGTTTTACCAGGCCTGCACAGTTCTGCGTCAAGCATTCATGGGGTTTCTAGGCGAGATGAAAAACAGGCGATTTCAAGATTTTGACAAAACTGCCATTTCGCGCAGCAACCGCACATCTTCAATGCGTTTTCTGACATCAAAAAGATAGAAAATTTAACGCTCTTTCCAACGGTGTCATCAAATTTGAGCTATCTCCAAAATTGAGGGAGTTATGACGGTTTTAATGACATAATATCGAAAACACGAAAAAAATCTTGAATCGCGAATAGTTCGGAAACGAGGCCTCTGGCAAAAAATTGCCAGGAGGCATTTGGAATACAGTTTATTCAGATCAAACATTGTATTATTAGGTAATATTTACTAATTATCATTTATATCTTATTATCATCCTGTTATTTCTAAAGCCCTAATCCTTGATCAATAAAAACTCGTGTACAAGTTGACATTTTTTCTCCGAAAATTTATTTGTATATATTGGTAGTGTAAATATCAACAAAATTTTATAGAATATTACTATTCTCATATCCTGACGTACGGAAAAAATCATCACCATAATATGCTCTAAACTACCTGCAGTAATTCCATACTTGGGATCGTAAAGCGACATCTGGGGACAAGTAATAAATACTGAGCACAAATTTTGTGCTTTCAGTCAGCGCTCAGCTGATCGTTCGAGTTAAGATCGAACCGAATCTTTATTCTTCAAAATTTTGGTGTAGATGAAGAGAATAATAACTAAATTTACAATAAATGAATCAAATTAAATTGAAGTGGAGTTCAAATGATGTAGAAGTTGCATAAGCGACGAAAAGGAGAAAAACGGACACATTCCCCGAATTAAGACCAAACGTGGTAAGAGTCCAAACTGCTACAGGGATATGAGTCATTCAATTTAGTGTAAGGTTTGTAAAATGGAAAGGTGAGGTGATGGAACGGTATTAATGCCCCTTCCATTGAGCTGAATGCTGTTTAATGCCCCGCCACGCTCAGAGGATGACCCAGACGTAAGAAGGCGTCTGATTCATCTCCCAAGGCGACGGATTCAAGAATCGGGAAGGGTCAACTAACCGTATTCATCACAGGGAGGAGCCAGTAGAAGAAAATCATCTACCAGCAACTTGTGAGCTTGACTTATTTCGTAGTTTGTGATGGATATGGTTAGTTTAGCTAGTAGTTAGAGCATTATATCCGCATTCAGCGCAATGGAAGGGGCAACTACACCACTCAATCACCTCACAAGTTGACCCATAGTAGTTGGTTTGGAGCAAGGGTAGTAGACTACAGTCTAGTACCTACAGTCTACAGTCTACTACTCTTGGTTTGGAGGTTTGAACTACTCTTTTAGTTTGAGGTAAGTTTGATTTCGAAACTTGTTCTGGAAATCTCCGACGACATGTATAAAGGGGTGGAGCCCAATAAAACAATGTTCAATGTACCGATGAAACGGTAGTTCTAGGGCGGTTTGAAGTTGGTGGAGCCGACCACAAACAGGGAGGAAAGCGGCTGTCGGGTTAGACAAAAGTTGAAGTATTTGACCAAAGTTTCAACCTCAATCTGGGCAAACCTTCGATAATATAAGATCACACACCAGGTCAATTGATGAGATTATATTGGATACACCGGACCGATTAAAACAACTTCCTACAAAAACAGTCTCCCGGGGAGTTTATGAAAATTGTCGTTGCATTTCAGGCGCTTACGGGCGATAGTTGTCGGCTGTTCCTCATGCTGCTCCCAGGAGTAACTATGATGTCAAACAACTTGAAGACTCCCAAGAATTACTACCAGAAACCTGCACGATCGGATAATTTGTAGTTGGGAACTCTAACCTGTAGAAAATTGTAAAATAAACATTTGCGAAAATTTTCTTCATCGAAATCCGTTTGGAAGAATTCTAAAATGATTGTTAAAATGTGTTTAATAACTTTTTCCTCTTACATTACCCCCCTATTCAATTTTTTGTACAAACCCCTAAGATGTACAAATAAAAGTACGAAACAAAATACCCAGTGTTTTCAATCCACCTGACTTCAGCTCAACAAACATCTGGAATTCTCAATCAACTGTATATATATAATTCAGGGAAACCCAGTCATCGCGGCCATTCTTGAAGAACCCCGCCCATCCCGTCACCAAAGGCGACTCAAACGGAAATGGCACTCACATCTTCTGGTTCCTGAATCCTTCTAGTCCTCCAAATTATGAATTTCATTTTATTTTATTATTTTTGCTCTCACTAACCTGTAAGCATGTACCTACCGCTGGGTAGCGAGTATGCGTCAAATGCCATGAGCCCACTTGATAGTGTAAACCACAATAAAATAACTATAATTTGAAAAAAAAAATAAATAATAATAATTCAGGGAAGTAATTTCTATATTAACCAACAAAAAAGCTACCTTCTTACTTCAGAGAATTTCGAGATTTGAATTTTTTATAGATTATTTTCTTTTTGCGGTACAGAGGGGAAAAATGCGTTACGCAGAAGCTGGGCCGTCCGGAACCCAGCCTACTGTTGGACTCCCTACATTTAGGAAACCACCTACTAAAAAACCCTTCTGTGATTCCTCCGCTCAGCGAAAAACTGCCCTGAACAACTTTTTGGCATTACTTCGTGGCAGTCCCATGCTTAGCCCGGAGTCCCTCCTGTCCTTGACGAAAAACACTCCTGTCCCTCACAGAAAAACACTAGCGTCCTGATTTATCACTTTTAACAATCACATCCGCACTATTCATTCACTACTTTGCCCGAAGGGCCTCCTGTTTACAAAAGACACAGCAAAACACGCGCTGACAGCAAAAGCACTCCTGTCCTTACACCATAAACAGAGAAGAACTCCCGTCCTGGTTCACCTTTAGCGTCAATTTCGCGACCATGCACATCATTGGCTCTGTGCCACCCATACCGCTTTTTTTATAGATTAATGATTGAATAATAGGTTTTATTGGTCAAAACGCAAAGATTACTGGCAAATCCCGGATAGATGTTGGATTTTTGAACGGAATTTCGTAAACTTTGGCCCAATAGCTTCGGAAAAAAGCTTTTTTATTCCTGAAACGTAAACCAAAAACGTTTAAGCGAAAAGAACTTTTTTTTCGTGGTGGAATGATTTATTATTGAAAATAATAAATTGAAAAATAACCGCATGGAAATCAGTTTCAGACTATCCCAAGACCCCATGAAAAAAAAAACGACAGGTGTGTGCATGTTTGTTTATCTGACCAATTTGGTCGACGCTACTCAAGCTATAATTCTCAAATTATTTTCATTTTTTCTATTTCGCTCGAATGCTATTTCAGTCCAGTTGGGCAACAAACCTCGGAAATTTTGCTATTGGTCACTGGAGAGGGACTGGAGGGGGCCAATCGTGTCAACCGCTGCTCAAGCGATAATTCTCGACCGATTCATATCGTTCTTTTCTTGTTCACTTAAGCATTTTCAGTTTAGTATTTGAGAACATCTCAGCTCATACAATTTTCATTAAGGAAGGGGTGAATGGAGTGATTTTTTAAATGGAGTTATTTTTATATATTTTTATTTTTTATATTAGATATTTATTTATTTATTTTCATTTTTTATTATTATTATTTTTTTTAGAATTTATTGGTTTTAAAAAGTACTTATTATTGTTTATAAGTGGAAAAACTGGATTTAGGTACGTCCCTGAAGTTTTGGCGCAAATTAGTTGTGGAATACGCGGGTAGAGTTTGACAGATAAACTTGAGACACCCTTGTAGATTAGGGTTCGTTTTCACGGTTTCACTCAATTGTATCACCTGTAATTCACAGGCTGTAAATATGCTTAGCGCGTGATGAAATCGGAATTCTGAGAGAAGCTGCGACAGCAACTCTAAATGTCAATTAGTGGGGATGGGACGAATCTCGGGACGGAGCAGTAGATGGCTAGGGGAGATTCCAGCTACCAAGAAAAACGGTTGCATTCAATGGCGCGTGTGGTAATCTAGAAGTGAGAGAAGTTGGATGGTGTGAGCGTGATATAGCGGATGGGGAGGAGAGGGGGTAAATAGAAGGGCAAGAACGTGTGCTGAGACAATAAGCAGAGGTTTTATTGTGTGCCAAGGGGAGTTTAATTGATTTTCCCCAGCCCATAATAGCCGCTAACTATAACTCATGTTTTCACCAGTTTCTCTCAGCCTCTTATCTGTTGTTATACGGCGATCGTTGAGGTGTACGTGGTTCGGAGGCGGTCGTCATGGAATCGGTGAAGTGAACCAGTCCCTACCCCAACGATACGCTGAGTTTATTATGATTATTTGAATGCCCGCGTGGTCAGGGAATTGAATTTTCCATATACAGAGAGAATGCTCGTGAGACATGTCGTTCTCCTTTTAAGCGAATTTCATATAACTGAAGCTACTGCGATGCCTCCAAAAATCGTTCTTCAAAATTATGTTCAATATTTCAATCGCTCATCATTTACGGATCCGAGGAGATGTGAAGGTATAAAGTTGTTATTTTTATGTTTTTTCAATTTTTTAAACTTTTATTTCATAAAATAAAACATTTTTTTTAAAAATAAATCAACCTTATTTAATCGGGTTTATGCATAATTATTTCCAAAAATGACGGTCGAAAAAAAAGCATAGCTTCCATGTCTAAGAACTAGGTTTCCGAGAACTTTGTAAAACAAGCGTAAATTCTACACCTTTCGAGAATACCCAAAATATTTCAAAAATATACGATCTACTTACACGTTCTTGTTACGTACACGAGGAAGCTACGTGCCAAACCCAACTTTTTTTCGCCTTATTTTCGATAATGAACTTTCGAATCGAAAAATACAGAAAAAATCTAAACCTCCTCAAAAAATTGTTAGTCTATGATTCAAGATACATAGATTTTAAAAAATCTGTCCGTCCACAAGGTTTTCTCCGAAACAACTGGACCAAAGTTTACGATATTCGGCTCAAAAATCCAACATCGATCAGGGATGTGTCAGTAGTCTCAGCATCTCAGCATCTTGAGCAATCAATTCTAACAGATTATAATTGAGGATTACACTATAAAAAACGAAATCTCAAAAACTTTCGATGTAAGTTTCGAGGGTAATTTGGTCGGTTTGATTAAGACAGATATCAGTTCCCTGAATCGAATGAGACCACTCGAGTTGCTGTACGATCCTCCGTTCGCTCACTATTCGAAAAACTTTACCTTCGCGTGATGAAAATCGGTCGTCTACTTACCGATAGAGAACACGGACGAGGAATTATTTGGGAAACACCCGGAAATGTATGTTTGGAACACAGAAGGGAAAGGGAGTTGTTGACAAGTAACGTTTGCAATTGGTGCAGATAAGCGATCAAAACCAAACACTCCCATCACCGGTTTCTGATAATGATGTGCAAGACCAGGTGGTGAAAAAGGAAAACAAGCGGTTGCCCCCTACAAGAACTCAGGTTTGGTTTGGGAGTTTTGAGCTGCACCGCTGTTGGCCCTCGGATGGTTTCTCTTATTACTGTCGCTAAAGATGGGGAGGTGATGTTACATGTATTGACACCTTTCTAATGGCTCCAACAAGATTGACCCTGGAACGGAAAAGCCCCTACATAATGGCCCACTCAGAGCAAACCGGCTGTTACTCGCCTGAAGGAAACCGCATTCATATTTGAAAGGGGATCGTAGGGTGGTGGATGGCTCTTACCTTTTGGCAAGTTAATAATAGAATATTCCGGCCTCTTTTATTCCCGGAGGCGTAACTCGCGGACTATAGGGTGAAGACAGGTCTAAAACACCAATACCCACCCCTTTGCCTCGTGACTGTATGAATGTTGGGAGCAGACTATAGTGTTGGTGGTGAGGAAGGGGGATTGAGGAGACCTTGGCGAGAGAATGGAACTTGCCCGCCTATCGATCGGATACTTGTAACAGTTGAATGATGGATCTCCATCTTGACATCGCACGGAACCCATATCTTCCCGGCCATAATTCTACACGGGATTTGCGACGCCGACTCATAACATATAATAAAGGGGGATGAAGATGATTGTTGATAACAATGATACCATCGATGAACACATAACGTCCTACAAGATGGTACATTGTCAATACCGCACCGAATTATATCACATTCGAAGTTCAAGCTCTCCCTAAAATAACTGGATCGGAGAGGCTGGTTCGGACAGATGTGGTTTAAATGCCCAAGTCCCAGATTTATTATATTACAGCAAACGAAATGTAATTTTGTATCAATGCGTGATTGCTCGTGTCGCTTTGTCAGGTTTGAGACGTCGGTATACTTGAATTTTTTCAGATCCGAAACCTACCCCAGTCGATTATTCGTCCAAAAATACTAGTAAAAACGTTTTTACCTAAAAGCATCTTCCATCTTCGCGTCTGAGCAATGGAGTTGGCTAGAAGTTAGGACCAACTAGACCCCAAAAGGATAGCATTTCATATGCGAAAGAACTGATTTTTTACAATTTAAGGCCTTTTGTGGCACTTACGGCCATACTGAATCTAACCATCTTGAAACGTGAAATTAGAAAATGATGTTTGTGGCGGGAGGGGGAGGGGCGTGATGGAAATTGTTTTCTATACAATCACAAAGGCTTTTTGAAGATAATAAACCAAAAGGACCGCTATCGCAGTGCAAAATTGAAAATTGAAAAGAAAAATCGAGTATCTGAAACTACACACGTTAACTACATTTTCCAAATTCTTGCTGGAAGCTGTCAAATTGCAAGAAAACTTGAAAATTTAATAAGCATTCTAATGGCTTCGTAAACTTTGCGGCTCCTTATTGGTTTCGTGGATGAATTCAAGCTTGAATGTGGAAAAACAGTAGGCACTTGAAAAAGTACGGCGTCTGAAACAAGTAATTTCTCAAGTAAGGCAAGAGTATTCAAACGTTTCTTTATATCGTCCTTATTGATGGATAAAATTTCACGAATTTTCGATTTTATTTCAGAAAGTCGATAGAATTGTACACCTGCTAGGTTTTCTTTAAGCCGTGACCGCGGTAACTGGTGATGAGTATGCTGATGTATTTTATGTGTACGGCTTTTGTTATTCGAATATAATTTTTCCGTGTGGCGATTCATCCATTAAAAGAAAATAAACTCTACACAACTGTTAACAACGTCGAAGATTTAAGGTGAAGAATATAGGAAGCAGATTTTGGAAGTGTAGCTCAAAATCAAGTGCCATCACTGAACTAGTTATTGACGTATATCGTAATCGAACGAGTAACGATACCACTCTAGCATTATTTATCGATTTCACATCTGCATACGAGAACATTGAAATTCCAGCTCTTACCACTATATTTGAGACCATCGGCCTTCCTACTTCCACTTTCTACTGTATCCCCCTTATACAAAAAAGAAATATAGGAGTTTGATGTGGCGGACAACTTTTGGGTCAACCTGTCTCATGGAGGGGCCTTCCCCAGGGAGCCAGCCTGAGTCCCGTTTTATGTGTTAGACATAGAAAACATACTGTGTGACCAAGTTAAGATCATTCAGTAGGCAGATGATGTCTGTCTGTACTGGACTGCCTTCGAACACAGCGAATGTACATTTTTGATAAGTTCACCCGTAATTGTCATCTTGGAATTCTTTCAAAGTCTCGGCCTTGCTATATCCACCCAAAAATCCATTCTTTCCTCATTCTCACCAATAAGCGGCCAACTATACCAGCAACAGGTAACCTTGGAAAACGTCTCGTTTCCGTGTGCTTGCTAGGTTAAATTCTGGAATGTTACACTCACTTCTAGGATGAATTAAAGACATCATGAATGTCTATGTTCATCTACCGTAATACGGTTCGGAGCATCAAGGATTATGGATGCCAGTTTTATGGTTTAGCCGCGAGTTCTGGGCTAGAGTACACAATTCAGGCTTGAGAATCGCACTTGGCGAGCTGCGTTGAGCTCCCATAAACGTACTAACAGCTGAGGCCGGGGAATTCCCTCTCAACTTATGACAGAAATTATTAGCAAGTCAATTAGAGGCCACCACCAACTGTAACGATACTAAATGATTCAACTAGACATACTCTCTAACAATCTTATTCCCACTCGTTATAAGTTGAAGAAGTCTTCACCCATTTACCGTGATAGCTCCACTGAGCTGAGCCCAGGGTTAGTCAGTCATCTAAGCCGTACAACTTAACTGTCCCATTTCATATTTTCAAATCTTCGATTCAAGTAACCTCTGTACCTCCTTCCATATGCGATACGGCTGGATCTCAGATTTCAAGTCTAGTCGACGATTAAATTCAAAGCCGATGGCCTCTAAGCCTGAAAATGTACACTAATTGATAAATTCAAGGAGGAGGAGCGATCATCGCCTTTGTCATACCCTCTCGATGCATTTCCCGTTGTTTTCGACTTTGGAACCATGCACGCGGTCATGGAGGCTCTTTATTATGCCCATGAGGTGCAAGGCACCTTAACGAGTGTGTTGATATTCACTCACTCAAGAAGCCTAACGTCATAACTCAAAAACCTGACTCCTACGGCCTTGAAGCGTAGTATAAACTTGGACCGACTAAACCAATGGAAGAAAGCAATCCACGAATATCATGCGGGAAACAGGTATAAGTCATTATTTCCAATCACTAACGAGAAGCTCTGGTTTTGTGACGTGGACGTAATGAAACCGAAACCCTTCTTTTAAACGATAACAACAACGGTTCAGAAGCTGTCATAGCTGTTGCAAACAACACCTCAACAGGGTGGGTACCGTTCAATCACCGACATGCAGGTTCTGTCTCAGTGAAGTAGAGACCAACGAGCATCATCTTGCAATGCCCGGCAAACACATCTGCCCCAAGGGAGCTCTTGGACGGGATCACTGATGATAGTTCTTTTAGTCTGGACTTCATAATGGTGTCATGAATGTTTAAGTTTATACCAAACTGTTCGACTAAATGAGAAATTAACATTAATTTGTGAACAAAAATTTATCATCTTACTACATTATTCCATTTTATGTGTAAGTTTCTATTGTAATCTCTATAATATATTTTTTTATTAGTGACCATATTTAAATAAGCACATAACGGCTGCAATCAACCAGGAGCCAATAAAACAAATGAATAAAAACCAGTCTTGTACCCCTGGCCACAGTGTATTTATGGAAAAGGGAGTACAGTAAAGTATATCTGTACTGATATATGCCGTCGAGGCGATGATGATGCAATGGAGTTGAGAAGCAAACTAAATACCCCTTTGATTATAATGTTGATGTTACACAGAAAGAGAAACTAACTAGGCTACAGAAGACAATAATGACAGGTTCTCGGAAGCTATTATGGTTTAAAATGTTTTCAACCTACAACTTGATAACTTTATAAAAGAGCTAACATGTATACAGCCAGATGTACGTGTGAGGTTCTTTTTTCGAAGGGGTGGGGTGAGTTGTAGGCAAAATCCCACCACGAAGTTAACTGAAGTTGCTTTTTCGGCAGGGGTATACCGTCGTTCCAATACCCGTTTCCACACTACCTTCTGTCTCTCCCTTCCTTCTCCGCCTTCTTAAACCTCCTCGATCGCTCGAAATATGACCAGTTTCCTTCGGGTGAATATGGGTGCCCTTCGGACCATTTAATATACAAGGTGGACCTCCGACTAAACTTTAAACTTTTGATCACATCTTCGGATTCAGTTTTAAATTTCCAATATGCCTACCGCAGATTCAAAACAAAAAACAAACTACTACCTAAATCGGAGGAAAGGTTGAAAAAAAAATCTAAATACTTCTGCGTCAACTGCATTTCAATTCAGTTGAGAACTCAGCCCCAATCAGACGCTACTTGAGATTTTTGGTGTGCGCCATTATGGACGGATGGATGGATTTTGTTTTTAATTCGATTTTCGGATTCTACGTATCTTGAAACGTAGAAGGACACAATTTGAGGGGGTTATATGATTGTTGGTATTCAATTACAAAGGTTCATTATTGAAAATGATAAACCAAAAGGATTAAAAATGTGATGTTCACGTGATATATGATTGAACCTGAAAGTTTTGTTTGTGGACTGTTCATTTAGTTTTGGTTCAGCAATGATTTCATAGACTAGTACTACTGTGCAGACGTTCTGTACAAATGAACAAAGACGAATAGTAGAGGAAGAGGTTTGCAATTAGGAACTAGGGAAAACTCCGACGAAGAGCTCAGTCTTGTATCGTGCTCACTCAGCACCTCATGTAGATGCGCTTATTCCCTTCCTGTTGTACCTTAGCGAATCGCAAGTGAATTAGTTCAACTTGGGGTTGTTTCGCGCACCGTTCAGAAACACCCCGCCGTCGGGAGAGATGGGGCAGAAAGTTTCAACACAGGTGGAAGGTAAGTGTAGTTGTAGGTGTAGGTATTGAACGTCGGTCGTTGGAAGGAAATCTCCTCCCTCTCGCGGAGCGCCTTGTGCGTTGAATGTGCTCTCTGAGAACAACTGCTCTGCTCCCCCAACGCGGGTCGGCATCCGATGGGGCGGGAAGTTGAATCGTTTTTCTTCCCAGCCCCGCCGATGCTCCCACTGGCCACTCAACGGCGGTAGCTTCCCATTTGCAGGGCACACGTAAGAGTACTACGGGATTATGGTATTAGGTGTATAAATACCTCCTACCCATCCACGCCGTATCTCCATTTCCACCAGCTCGCTTATTCTGAAGGTGACGAGACATCATTCTTCAGGAAGAACCTTTCCCATTTTTACACGTAACCCTGCCGAGTTACTATCGCTTCAGTTACACTCGCTCCAGTTACTCTCTGGATATGTTTTTTCGCTGAGGCTCATCCTATGAAATTCGTTACGTAATGTAAAAAATGTTACATTGGTTCAAAAAAACATTTTCTTTATCGGGACTGCTCCTCTGCACTGCTTTGTAAATATAAAAAAATGCTGCTAAATTTTCAGCCAATTTTGATATGCGTTTTAGAGGTCATACAAAAGCTCAATTTTCACTTCTTATTTATTTTTGTTTTTCCTTCCCAAAGAAAATTTTTTTTTATCGGGTATCAGAAACTAAATTTTAATGCTGTTTTCTCATTTATCAGCAAAACAAGGTTTCTCAGCAAACAAAAAATGTCCCCAATACTGTACCTCACCCTCGGGAATTCCTAATAATTTTAATGATATTTCATTGTAAATCTCTTACAAAATAAGATAAAATAAAACAGGTTCAAGATTCGGCAATATCTGATTCGAAATACGTTACTTTGCCTTTTTTTCATCAGGAGTTGCGTAGTACTATTAGTTTTACGACATAATTACTCTAACACTCCGAAGTAACGTCAATGTATTTAGAAGAATCAAATTTTTTATGATTACAGCAATTCAACGTTTTTAACACAGAAAATATTCATTTATATGTGTCGATTTATACGAAACAAAATTTGCGTACTCTAATCAGCTTCACAGTGTTTCGGAAAGAGAAATATCTCCTCTATTCTGTGGTGTAACTCTTTTTTTTTTCAATCAAATCAATTTTTAATACTTGAAAATGAGTTTTCTCTTGATTGGCATTTTAAATACTTTTTATGCCTTATTCTAAGGCATACACTAGGATAGAACGTCCAGTTAATCGGGAATTTTGGGACGCTAAGTCGTAAAGTGCCAGCAAACACAAGATATCACTAATATTTGAGGAAAAACGCGTTTTTCCGGATTTTCACTAGTTTTCCTTTTTGTTGCATTGCCTTTTATTCTATCTCTAAGTGAACTGGAACTAAGGATGAGCATCGATGAGAATACAACGATGTTTGGAAAACATCGGTCTCTAAAAATCGAAGTATTTTAGTGCAAAACATCGACGTTTTAGGAGAAAATCATTTTAAATAGGCAATTGTAGGAATATACTAGATGCAATGAAACTCAACTAATTTTATATTTTGAAAAAATACTAGGGAACACAAATAATTGTATACTAAAAAAATTATATCGGTTCCAAGTTCTTTCAAGTGTTGAAAATAAAATTAGGAATTTTGTGTTTATTAAACATCAATGTACGCAAACATCGATGTACAAAAAACATCGTTCCCTTACCAACATCTACTTGCAAACATCGATGTTTTGAAAACATCGAATCTCATTTTTGACTGGAACCGATATGGACCTCATATACCACTGATGTGCTTTCCCAGTAGCTTCCAATATTAGTTTTCTCATGCCGAAACAGATCGTTGACCTATAGGCTGAAGTAGAATTGGTATTTGTGCAACTGACATTTCGTCATTGGAAAAAAAGTATTGGGAGCGACTGAGAAAGCTCATGAGTGATATATGAGACCCACATCGGTACTCGTTCACTTAATGATGAGATACAAGACAATGCAACAATGGAAAGAAGGGGTTTTCTCCTTCAAATCTAATCCACAGCCTTCCTTCCCTTGATGTGGCTGTGGTTAGAAGGGACTTGAGGACTCTACAAGCGAGCTTCAAGAAGGATCGTCGGGCTTCGTTCTGGCAGCGGGCAGAATCATCAGAATCATTTCACGTTATATAGAGAGCTGGATCGTCAGAACACATGTGGTACTTTAATCAGGGACTCGGGGGCTTCTTTATTCGCCGCCAGATGGGTATTTAGGGTGAGGACAGAGATGGTTAACCTGAATGCAAAACCCTTTTCAGCATGCTCAGTGGATTTATGCTCTATGTGCAACTTGCATGAGAGGGAAGATTTGTGGCATTTCCTATGCACTTGCCCTGCCCTCACTGAATTCCGCTTACCTTACTTCGGTACTCCGACTCTCTCCCGAGAACAAGCCATTGAAGCAATAAATGGTCCAGATTGGTCGTCACTGGTTGGTTTCTGTAGACGGGCGTGGCGTTATAGACAATTTTTAGTCATGGAGTTCAACTGGTAGTTAACGTTATATTAGCTCTCGAGTCTTTCCGCCTTCTCAGAAGAATGTTTCATTTACTCATCCAAAAAATCAATCAAAAACCTGTTCATAATATTCCCAGTTTATTTATTTATTTATTTTTTTTTTTTTGTTTTTTATAATTGTCAGTTTTTAGTCTCGTACTTCCCAGCAGACGGTTCAATAAACCAAGCTGGTAATTGTTTATTGTATCCAAAACTATTTTCTTATTGTGCATTTTCTTACTAATAAACGTATTTCTTCTTCTTCTTCTTCAATGCAACAATGGAAAGAAGGGGTTTTCCCCAAATATCAGTGACATCTTGGGTTTGTTGAGACTTGAAAACTTGCAGCCCCAAAATTCCCTTTTAAGTAGATGTTCTGTAGGAGCGTGAGCCTCGGAATGAGGTATACCAAAATGTTCAATCGAGAGAAAACTCATTTTTAAGAATTCAAAATGAATGTTTGAGGTAAATTTTTATTTTTATTTAAGAAGGGTTACACCATGGAAACGGATTCGTGACGAATTCTCGTCATAAACGCTTGACCAATTCTAATAGTCGTCCTCTATTGACAAAGACTTGTTTTCCGAGGGACGTACTAAAAACTGATCAATTCTAAAATAAAGACCGTGGACTTTTTGTCTTGGGACCTTCCTAAGCGTTACCGATCAAATCACGGGCTGTGCGTCCGAAACTCGGTGTGGCCGGTCGTGAGTGTTGACAGAACTGTTTGATATGAAGGTGGGTAGGTAGGTACGCTTTGAGATTACACGGCAGGTCTTGAGAGATTTGGCCGCGGTATTCCGGACTTGTCAGACCCTTCTCAATGCACCTTGTTGCGGTTCTGGGGACAACCGTTTTGCGAGGAGCTCGTCGGTTTAACATTTCAAAATGGGGGCTCTCTCCGCTAAACGTGTTCCGGCTCTTGGGCGGAAAACCCTGGTATCCTCGCCGGGTCGACCAGCGTTTAATCCAGCGGCTGTGTGATTTGGAGTTGACATTTCTGGCAAATCGCAGGGATTCTACTGCGTGCTTCATCGCCGCTCATGGCCTGGCGGGCAGGATGTTCCTTTCCTTGGGACGACAAGCCGGGTAATAAATGTGAAAAACATCTAGAGCGAAGGGTTCTCTCACTACTTTCTAGACATCTATTAAGTAAAAGTTGCCTAACAATGAGTCTTGAGATACGGTCCTTGCGACCAGTCCAAAAAGTTGCCAAAAAAGAAAAAGAATCGTGGTAATCGACCTACAGACCCATTGACTGTTACCTAAGACGTTCCATACATCTCACAGTGGGCAATTTTTCGTACTTATCAAGACAAAATTCAAGTCAGCTTTTCAAGATTTGCTATCGAAATTATTGCCAACAGTATTGAAGAAGAGCGAGTAGAGAAAAGCGTATGAGAAAAAGAACAGTGAAAGAAGTTTATCATTTTCGTTCTTTTTTTTTAGGTTTTTGATAGTTATATTGGAATTGAGAACATACTCGGAATGTGCAATGCATTTCTTATAAGACAAGTCTCTTTTGAAGTTCGAATTAAGTCGCTGATTACTGCAATATTCAGTGTAGAAAAAAGTTTCCAAAAAACCAAAAAACTTCCCGAAAAAGGCCTTATTCGAACCAAACGAAAAAACGGCCGTACCAGTGTTATCGGGAAAATTTTCTGCACCAAGATTCATCAACTGCCATTTCGCTTTCCACTCAACTGGTTTTAATTTGCTTAACTATTGACTTGATTTTTCGATCAACTGCCAAGGCCTTGAGCCAGTGTTTGACATTTAATCGAAGTTCTACTACAACATTTTTCCATTACGACCCAGAGGTTGAGAAGGGATTCGTGTCCTGGAAATACAATGGAAAATAAATGAGAACTTGTCCGCTAGGAAGCTCCGCTATAAGAGTAAAAAGCGATCCGATTTAGAATTTTTCCCCAACTTCCAGAAAGTGATTGCAACGCTTCCATCTTGAATCACGTTTTCATTGTTTTTTAACGCTAATTCACGTGATTTTTTCGCTTAAAAAAATCGTCATTTTTGCCGACTTTCAACTCTCAGATTAACATGATTTTTTACTTGATCATTGGAGAAGGTTTCAATATCCTATTTTTACATTTCAACCAGACCTAGGAAATTAATCCCCATAACAATCTGAAAACAGGCGGTTAAAATAAAAAATGGACGCGAAATAAACAAATTTTTGTCATTATTCCGCCAAAATTGTGTCGAATCAAGGAACGGATAGCACCATGTGACGCTGTCCCCATTTTTAATTCAAACCCTTTTTGATAGCCTCTTCGTTCACAGGGTGTAGGAGGTTTTCTGGCGTTTCCCTACCCCTAATTTAGGAGAGCTCACTTGCTGAAGGCCAGACAGACTGGATATCCTAAAACAAAAAACTCTAGTCGTTGTTCTAATATTCGCGGCATTCGTTGAAGATCAATGTTCGAAACCAATCAATGCCTCCAAAGTTGAAATAACTAAACCTGGCAGATCAATTCATTAATTTTAGCTGTATGAGGACGCTATCTACCACACTCAACTTGCCGGACTTTTTTTGTCTTTCAAAGATGGTTCAAGCGGAAGAGAAATGACTTCTACTAAGAATAGCATCAGTTGCCCAACTTGGAAAGACAGTATCGAAAGTAGCTGACACAAGGTTTTCTGCCAATTTATCATAGAACCTATGCAACGAAAGTGTGACACTACTGGAGTCAGAGCATATTACCCAAGTTTTCCAAGGGAATTTGCATCATAGACGTATTTGACCGACACTAAGACCGCTACAACCTCAGCGGTGTATCTTGACGCGACGGTTGGAAGTTTGTGAGCTATTTTGAATCGCTCAGAGGTAATTTATATTCCCTATCCCTCCCCAGCGCATGATTTACATCCATCCACGTAAATTACAGTGGAGTCTGCCCGTTCAGTTTGAATACATTCTTGAAACATTTCGTTCACATCATCTCTATCAATTACGGTTGAATAATGAGCACTTACTGTGTTCATTATTCTGACAAATCCAGAAGATTTTGTCGACTTGTTTACTGTATCGAATCTCCCTCCTAACGTCGTTCTCTGGGGATTGAAACAATCTCGACTCTCTTGATCCTTCCTGAGTTGAAATCAAGTGGATGCAATAGCAGGACATTAACATAGGTTACCTGTACCCCCTAAACTGAAGAAACGACACTCCACTGTCATGGCTTTACTGGTATTGAAAAGTTGATACTATAAATGTCGTTTAGTCTTTTCTCCTGAAGAAACCGTCAAAATCGATACACCATTTCATTTAATCACCTTTGTGTTTCTGTACGTCGATTGTCCTGAATACGGGTACGGTTCGCTTTGCTCCGATTACGTTTCAACAGGAAAACCTGTAACGGATGAATGAGGAAGGGGTTTTCATTTTAATGAGATTGCCACCAACCTTTGAAGTTATTGAGCGCAACAGTGCTAGTGTCGATGACGTAATTATCTGGAAAGCCCTGGTTCTCGGAATCAACTCGTTCAATATCTTCCAGATGCTTTCTCCAAATATCAAAGCAGAAAATTGATGTAACTTCCTCCCTGAAGCCATTTGCCTCAAAGTAGTTCGTCCATTCGGACAAATGATGCTGAGCTTTTTGGCGAACAAGTAATGTTGCACGAACTTTTGGTCGATATCGTGCAATTACATTGATTAGACGATAAAATATTTAATGATATTAAACTCCGTCCTACAGGTTGCTATGGAGCCAGTACTTACATTCCAACAGTTAGTTGTCTTGTAAAACATTCATTGCTCATGTTGAGTTACTGCATTCGAAATGTGTTCGACATTACATATTATTATCACATCATCAATGTTAATATAATTTGACGTAATAAAAACCATTAGACGATCGAATCAGCTAATAGTGTTGTGATGGAATTCTGAAAACACCTACCTACGCTTTAGTTGTCCACAAATACGAACATTATAACAAACTAGATGTCAAAAGGATTTTTCCAATTACAATTATAGTAATAGTAAAGCTAGAACATTCGTATAACCCCTGCAGATGTAGTGTTTAGGGGAAATGTTTAGGAGCAAAGATCTTTCAAATCTAACTATGTAAGGGCTGAATGGAGAGGATAATAGTGGTAAATTGGTATTTCTTCAATACCTCGATCTGTTTTCTAGCGAATTTTCGAACTTCTTTGTTCGCTTACGAATTTGATCGTTTTTGAAAATTATTGTATGTTTTACCAGTGAGGTCACACAAAAACCAGACTTGGTGATGTCCCTGTTATGCCTGCAATACTTACCAATATGTTTTATCTCCGTGAATTTCAGTTGTTCTCTTTGTAGGTGTCTATGTCGATATAAAATATATTGTACCATTTTAAGTATTTATAAATCAGGTTAATTTCAGGTAAATCAAATGAATTTCATTTATATATCACGATTAATAAAGAGTTTGTGTTTAGGGAGTTATATTTATTACGAAGCCACGATAAAGACAAAATTCTGTTTCATGATTAGGTTTCCAAAATCTCTCCAATTCACTACGATGGTAGAATTGGAAAATAACTTCCTTCGGGACATCTAGAATACAATTTCATGTTATAGTTCTCGCGAACGGTAACGAAAACCGTTCTATTGAACGGAGGCAGGGTCATCGAGGACACTGTCGCATTCAGTTCATACCGCCCCCAGCTTTTCCCAAGGTAAGAGCTTCTCTCTCTATTGGTCGTATACCAATTAACCATCATATAAACCACTATTGATAAATGCCCCTACCTAACGCAATTGCCATCCTCACATAACTCCCTCTCAGTGCGGTCTCTCTTTACCCTATTGACGTGCATTCAAGAGTATTCCGTGACCACAGCTTAATCATATCTCCTCCCGTTATATCTCTGTGCTGGAGCACAAGAAAACAAATCGATATTGAAATATTTCCATTGACCAATTTCTGGGTTTCACTTATCTATCAACCGTTATACCAAATAATATTTAATCTACCAAAATATAGTGAAGACAGTGGAAAAATCAATTACGACAATTGTTGAACTGTCACAAGGCACATATATCAGCTGAGTGACCTTTTCGGCTAATCATTAATGGAGTTGTTTTTATGGCATCCGGAATACGATTACAAAGTATGGAGGCACCGAGTTTGGATAGTGTACCTGCCGTAGACTACGTCTAGTTCATTTAGGATCGGTAGAAATAATAGACCTTTGCGTGATACTTGCGGTTCAACGTTTTCAAAATGTTACCTAAGCCCTCCTGTACCAATCAGCCAATACTATTTCTTGTGGGGTCCCATACTAACCACACATATACGAAAACAACCCGAGCAGTCGTAATTCCCTAAATGTGCTTTCACGTGGCCTGTTTACCATTAATGCGCTCGGAGCGAGACAATCTTTTGTAATTTTTTTTAATAAATGGATAAATAAACGTTTCGTTTTTCTGGGAGCTACCTCCCCCTCGTGACCTTCCTTCCTTCGTAATCCCGGCGTTGCGGGTCTGGTCCTCAAAGGCGGTTCGTGACTTGCCCTTTGTTCGCCGAGCACTGCAATTGTGTCCCACCAGAATTATGTCCTGCGGCTGTTGACAAGAGTCCGCCGCCCCACCGCACATATTTGCTCAGTTTCCCCGGCGTGTTGGCCCAACACCGCCCGTTCCTTCGGCACCGCGGCTCAGAGGACAGGCAAATTCATTATTTCGAGCCATCATTAACCCACTTTCCCCAGGGAATAGGTGCTCCACTGTATTTCCCCATGAAATTTCGTCGGAATAGATTAAATACCTGAAATGTCGCCCAGAAGTATATTGAACATATTTCAATGAAAATGGAATGGTTGGTTCAGCACCAATAGCGTGTACATTTACGTCATATTCGACGCTCTGAAAACCTGGGTGGGGGATCCACTAGGAAAGAACGGGGAGGGTGAGCATACCAAATTATTCAACTTCGGTGCGTACCACTCGGTACGGCCCGAGCGGTGTAATGAACCAAATCAATCATATCAATTAAATATAAAGTGGTTGTACATCCATTTCCTTTGGATGTGGAAAGTCGTTAATTTGTCTCAACATTTCCAATAATGATATTTGTGACTGACGAAGAAAGAAAATCTTCACTGAACAACAAAAGAACAAGAATCGGAGAAGAATTCTAGTAGGTATGAGCGACGCTTGAATGGATCGGCCATTATCAAATCCATCCCCCCTCCCGACGTCATACAAAATTTCTGAGGGTTGTTACACAAGAGTGGTTTGCTGGACAAAATGGAATTCGAACAATATACATACAAACAGTGAGGATATTACGATTTATGATGATTATCCCTCCATTCACCCCTTCCGTAATCAGATTCTGATTATGTTTCATAACTTCTTAATCGAAAAAAAGATCCAAGAAAATCGGCAGTATGAGTTGTATGAGCAGAGCTTGAATGGGTTGGCCATTACCCCCTCCATTCCCTCTCCTGACAGAAAATTCAAAATTTCCGAGGTTCATTGCACAACTAGACTAAAATTTGAGTCGAAAAAAATGTTATTCGAAATAGTCAATTAAATCAGATGAAAATAGTGAAGAACTAACAATTTATCTCTATTAACCCTTCCATGCATGCCCTTTTATTATTAAAATTCAATGTGGTGAAATCAGTTCAAAAACTTAAACAAAATCTTAAGTGAGCAAAAAAATGATGACGTGAATCGGTCGGGAATTCTTCCTTGAGCGGCGATTGGAAGGATTGGGTAATACCTCCTCCTGCAAAAGTGAAATTTCCGGAGTTTCTAAAACGAAATACTAAACAAAATAAAAGTGGGGAGAACGCCCTGGTTTACCCGACCTTGGGGTATGGGAAGTAGAGTATGAAAAAAATTGCGAAAAGTGAAAGGGGCCTACCAATGCCACTCAAGGCTTACACAGTGAAAGGGGCCACTAACAGTAACTTTATGGAGAAGGGGAGTCAAACCTACTGCAAAAATGAACCCACCAACGGTGAAATATTTTGAGGAATAACTTCGTTTAAACATTTTCCTGACTTATCACTCTTAACAATTTCGAATTTTTCTAGCACATCCAACATACCTCCCTTGAGACAAAAGTGAGGAAATTCTACATATTGCCTGTTTGTCAGATCAAAAATGAAGCTATGATTGAACTCATTTAGATGACTTGCAAAGGCAGAAAGAGGCACCTTTGTTGCCTCTGAAATCCTTTCCATGCTCTTTTATTCGTTCCCCGAATTTCCTTCAAGTTTGACCACAGTATTCAAGCCCACACGAACATTTTAGTTTATAAACCCCAATTCTATCCTGAACCTTAATTTTATCCTTAACCGATGACAGGATTTTACCAATTTTTTCTGAAATTTTCTCATAATAAGGTACACTAATCCACTTTTTCTCTTCCAACTCAATTTCTCTCACTAAAAACACACCCTTTCCCTACTCTTTTTCCTAAGAACCTTATTCCAAATGGAATCAACAAGTGTTCCTCCATATTCATTACTTACGGCTACACTTTTAATAACAGATTTGTCTTGAAATAAATTTTGATCATTTATTGGTACGAACAGTGCCCTGTTAATCATAATATGGAAAGCTGCATGATGATGTACTACAGGATGATTTGAAGTGCTATGAACAGTTGTATCATTGTACGCACATGGAGAAATCATGATTTTTATTAATCAATACGATGGACAAATTAAGAAAATGTAACTTATTTCCACCCAGTTCAAGGGTGAATTTGATTAAAGATATAGCTTTTCCAAGTCAGATTCTGAAATTTCCATTTCAATTTCAGAAATTTCCATTTCAATTTCAGACTTTTCCATTTCAATTTCAGACTTTTCCATTTCAATTTCAGAATTTTCCATTTCAATTTCAGAAACCGCTCCCACCCGGATATTGATCACATTCTGAAATTGAACTGGAAAATTCTGAAATTGAAATGAAAAAAATTGAAATGGAAAAGTCTGAAATTGAAATGGAAAATTCTGAAATTGATTTGGAAATTTCTGAAATTGGTTTGGAAATTTCCGAATCTGACTTGGAAAAGCTATAGATAGATAGATGAAACGATCCAAATTGTTGATTTTCTGCAGGAAGGAATTTAGTTGTCTCTCGGTTCCTGTCCATGAAATAGACCAATAGAAAAGGTTACTTGATTTAAATTTTCGCAGGTTTTGTTTTTTAATATGATCCATGTAAAGATCCTCAAGCAAAGGAGATAGTGGAGAATCCATCGCTACACCAGATTGAGTAATAGTATTCACCCTCAAATAACAAATAAATCTGATCCATACATCAGAGAACAGAGGTCATTCTTTTCAAAAACATCGAGATTGGAATCATGGATAAGTCCACTAACCACATCTTTGCATCTATCTACATCGATATTGGTAAAAAGGCTCACCACGTCAAAAGATGCAAGT
This sequence comes from Creontiades dilutus, assembly GCA_031894815.1. Taxonomy (NCBI): domain Eukaryota; kingdom Metazoa; phylum Arthropoda; class Insecta; order Hemiptera; family Miridae; genus Creontiades; species Creontiades dilutus. The sequence goes on along the minus strand of JAVIWC010000496.1, from coordinate 470,201 downwards.
TTGGCATTTGGAGGTGCTTGAATGTCCTCAATTTTTTAAACTAAATCTTGAGCATCTTGAACAGTATTCTGTGTCCGAAAGTTGATTCTATTTCTGAACAAATTATTTAGTTATTTAGCGTATTTTTAAGCTGGGGCTTGTAATATGAGAATACAACTGGTCACATTGGTGTTCCTACTTTATTAATCTTTGGGAGACAAGACAACCTAGACGCATGTGGGTTCATTTGTACACAGGGTCCCATACAAGACGAGCTTTCTGTGATGTACTTTCAGTTCATGTTTGTTACTGATGATGACCTAACCGCCGAAATCGATTTAACTGTGTACTCATTATTTTCGTGGAAATATGGACAACGTTCTATTTTATTTCGTTTTTATTGAATTTTTATTTCGGTTTCCATAACTTCGTCGCGAGTGACTTAGTCCGTAAAATATTCGCGTTATGGTTAGATAATAGTTCTTAAAATTGAAACTTTAAATTGCCCATAATCCATAACGCATTTTGTGCTCTCTTTTGTCAAATTGCTCCAGTCCGTAGAATGTTAAGTACTCCATTCTTTGAAAAATCGTTTATAACAAATAATACTCGATAGGCGTATCAAGCCCCTGTGTTATCATGATGTCAATACAGAGTTTCTAGCTGCTCGTTGGCATAAAATTATATCCTGGATTACAACTCTACTCTGTCGCTCCGGAATTTAGCGATCTGGACAGAGAAGGAGTTATGACTTTGTCCTGGCTGTTTTTCCTGTTAGCACTCTTTGCCAAACGTAGACAACAAGTTGGATTGTTGAAATGCGTGTTTTCACTCGTATCCAGAGCTTTATTCAATCAGTGGGGCCTCCCATTTCCTCGTTTTTGGCGACTTGGTATCTGTTTTTAAGCATTAATTACGCTTTATTTTAATAAATTATTTTCGTGGATTCGACTAGGATTGAGCTAGTGGTGGATAACAACTTTTCACGGCTTTGGAAAAAAAGTAATGAACGAGAATGTTGGATCCACTCCATTCCCAGGCTGAGAAATCCTCTCGGCGCAGTGACATCACATGATGCCATTTATGAAAACTACACTGAAATTTTGTCACAGTATGAATGCTGTAGAGGAATATTGGGAGAGCTCTTCAGGCTCGGGGTCGAAGTAGGTTGATCATAAAAGATTATCGTTCGATTTTGAATAGTTCAGTCCAGCTTCTATCGATACTGAAATGATAACTGTTCGTGCCTTCAGTTATTAAATTGGTTAAATGGCTAATTTAATTAAAGAAACTGTCTGCATTACGTAGTTTTCTCTAAGAAAAGAATGGCTTATATATAATACAACTGCATCGACACTATTGATCCCATACAGTTGCATAAAGAACCACGTAACAATCCATATTAAATATTCAAACAGTATGAATGAAAAATGGAAAGTTGGGCGGGGGAGTTTCTTCCACACATAATTGTTCGTAGGATTTTCCGGGAATGTTCAAATAATTTCGATCGGGCACTAATTAAAATTGATTTTGGTAAGTCATTTCCATCTGATTTCATAACCAGTCAGTTTCCAGTGAGTTTTAAGGGAAACGAGATAAAAGGATTTGTTATAAGTCATATTTCCTTCAGAAGAAATATTATTTTTCGTATCTCTGCGGCGGTCTCTTTCACGATTTCTTTGGTTCTATATATAGACAAAAGATAAAAGCCGTCCAAACGATAATGAACGTTTTACAAGTTCGGTTTTAGAGCTGGATTTTTATTCATTTACTTTCTTTTGCACAAAGACTCCTTTCACTTCAAATAAAGAAACAGGGTTGCCTTTAACTCTTAAAAAACCTCAGGATTCCGCCAAGGTTTTAAGGGGCGTACCCAAAAGAAGGGATCACCTCCCGTCCCATTCCCTTATTCAGTCCTTCGAGTCTTTAGGAGTCCGCGGAACAGCCGAAATATTCCTTTATCTCGCGGGGCCATCAAAAGCTACAGTCGACGATTTCCATAATATCGTCTCATAATTTTCCCTCAGGTGCTACCTTCGTATTCGCTTGGAATCACCCCATCTTCACTCGGCCCGCGTTTCACTCCGATCTTATTGGGTGAGCGTTGATTTATTCCACATAACTTATTGCTTCTCACGATCAAAACTTGATATCGTTCTCGAGCCTAGCCCCCTAATAAAAGGAGCCTCGTTCATTGAGTCAATCGTTTCATCGTTTTTCCTTCGTCTTCTTATTTAAAACAGTTTGTAACAGTTGACTGATCAGCGACGATTTCAATTACGATGATTCGGAGACCTGAACGAAAATAGGAACCAAGAAAAAAGTCGAAAGAGAGGAAAAACTTCCAAGGTCAAAATCTAGACGGTCGACTGTTAAACTGAACAAAAGACTTGATACTGATCAATTTGAAAATGGAAAAACTCTGTTTTCATTTGAATAATATTCAAAATCAAACGAGACAATGTTGGTACCTACGGTGGTGCCCACACGCGCTTTGTGATCGATAATTATTTTTATGAAGTAATGTAAGCTTACTTAGATTGTAGTTTATTGTAAGTCATTGCCCATTGAGTCATTTTTTGACATACGAGACGGGATAATATATGTCAAATAAAATTTATTATTATTATTATTATTATTAGGATGGATTTCGAAATGGCGTTTCTTACTTCTATGACGTCCGCTGTAGATTTTTTGTAAATTTTAATGGTTTTTACCGAAGTTCTTTAATATGTGCACGGTGCGAATCGCAAACACTCCCTAATGTGCGCAATGCATACCAACTCTGTTTTTCAAATGAGTACCACGATTTTCCATTGCAAACTCGGATCAAGCCATCAAAATTGTGCAAACAAATGTTAGCAAACGCAATGTGTGACACATCAATTTCCATTAGTTTTCAATGATGTCTCGGGTGTAAAAACATTACAATTTAGTCAAATAGAAAAATGGACGGTGCCACGTTAATCAACTTTGAAAAACAACGAAAATTGGCAACTGTGCGCAAAAAACTGTTCGTCCAAAAAAATCGATAAGAAGTCCAATTTTCATGAAATTTACCGTAAAATCCGAATCTGCAAAAAAATGGGGGTTCCCACTTAAAATACGAAAGTTAGTGTCTCTTGCGCAAGGTTAAGATCCTTGCAAAAAGATATCGAGATTCAAACGCATTTTTTTGTTTACTCCCATTTGGACGATTATACGAGTGGGACACCCTGTATATTAGTATGTCAAAATTAGAAATTTTATGTCTTGTTCGTCATGAGCGGCGTCATCCGGTTGCAGTTATCACTGAAAGCCAATACTGCTACTGGAAATATTCAGAACCGGTCTCTAATGCCAGATGAAAATGGCGCAATTGAAGGCTGAAGTGGTAACAATATAATTATCTTCAACCGTTAACCTATTAATACGTCGAGGATCGAGCAACTAAGGTAATTAAGGTAAACCTTTGATGATCGTATCGTCAAGTATCCACCATCGATTTAACCAACATTACGCGTTCGGGCAAGAAGATGTGGGTTAAGCCCACACTTGTACTCTAATTCTTGGAAATCTGAAGTGATGAAATTTCCTCAAGTCACATTACAAATCCGTGATTGGTCATTAAAAAAACACGACTAAGCACACAAAAAATATTATTCCAGATTATTATTATTTCTGAATGTATTGTTTCTGTATTAGGTTGCACTCCTAGGTGGATCACCGGACCAACAGAACTGGACTATACAGCCAGGGATAATGGCTCCTAGTTACACTCAGAAAAGAAACCCACAAATAGAAAAACTGAAATTCAACAAGATTAAAAAAAAGTTTAAAAAACCCAGGCAAAAAGAATGCTTTTGATTGTTCTTCTACAGTTACACATTAATTGGTGACTTAGCTCCTCATAAGCAGGTACTAATGGATTCAGCAGGTGAAAGTCGGACGAATCGAGTTATGCCCAATCAATTATCAATCAATTGCAGAGAACAAAAAAAAATACAGAAGTACATAATAGAGTCAAAAGTAGTGGGGTAATACATAAAAAAGGGAGCCTCCCTCTAGCAACGTCATACATCGCCGACTGTTGATGGTTTTAGTTACATTTACATTCCCAATTTACATGGAAATCGGATTTAAAATGTTTAGCTCATATCCCCGTGAAGGCTGTTAATATTCTTTAACACAGTGTTCGGATCCAATGTGGATTAGACCGCCAGACCGTGAAATTTATAAATGGAGAATGTTCGTCCTTTTAATAACATTTGCTGCGCCAGTTTGGGGAGTAAGGGCAATCGGTTTGGTCCTTTAACGTCCTCAACATGATTGAACAATGAATTATAAAGCAGGTTTTGTAATTGCTGACGTTCTACCAATTTCTATTGAGGCATGTGTTCTCTGTCATGAATGGAGAATTATAGAGGATGGAATTATGACGTGCCTGTGATTATGATGGTCTGGATGCAGCCTTAACGTGCGATCTACGTACTTTGGAGTTGAAGGACAGCGAACAATCTTAATTGTATCCACGAATGACAGAAAACATTAAATAATGTAGGATGCACCTTTGTAATGAACGCAGGTAATTGAGAGCAGGGAGAGGTTTAGGTTAGATTTTTGCTTCTTCAATGACCGGGCAGAGGCAGTGGTGCTTGTTGGGGCCCTTGAGTGGATCTCTCGGGGCTGACTTTCATCTGGGGATGCTGTCTTCATAATTAGCATGTGGTCATTCAACCATTCAGGTATACAGACTGCCATGTCCCGCTGATTGATAGGGGAAGAACGTTAATATCTCAGCTACATGAGCAACAACAACTTTGTTTGAGTGTTGGGTTGGTGAAGGCACAGGAAGGAAGGCAGGGAATGAGATGGTGGATAGGCTCACAAAACAATTCATTTGAATTGATTACTCTCTGCTTATACGACCTCTTCACTTGGAAGTATAGAATAATAATGTACGTAATAAATTCATGCAGGAATTGAGCAAACCAACAAATTTGTGTCTTCGATTGAGTCGGCGAAGATCATTCCAGATTATTTCCGCCTCAAATATCTGCACCGTTATGGTTTTCTGTCTACCCAACAGACACACTTAGTCGTACACATTCATCCATTTACCCTTTGATTGTCACCTTCTGAAAAAACACCGTGTGCGTTCGTCAGGGATACCGTAACAACAGGTGGAGTGCGGCCTCCATTTAATCGGCACCTGTTGAAAGACTCGACCATGACATCTCTCCGAAAATTTGTCGATCGTTTTGACAGTTTACAAAAACCATATTCGTTAGCAAAGTTGCCAAACATTTACTTGTAGGTACAAACTTAGATGTACACTACTTGAGCAATCGAAAGTAAAATTGCAAAACCAAGTAATTGCAATCATAAGTACCAGTACACAAGTACATCAGGACTTGTACATTTCAAGTACAACAAGCACATTCTATTTTTTAACCTAGAAAAAGATGTGAAGGAATTTCGTACCCCTTCCCCCACCCTACTGTCCTAACGATAAACGTGGGTTGAAAGGGAGAAGGCAAAAACTCGCGTTTGATCCAATTTTCGTTTTAAAAAAACTATATGAAAATACTGTATTGGTGAAGAACGATTTCAAAATAATTTTATTGTAGCTTAGAGTTTGGAACCGACTGATATCATAATTATAAATTGTTAATTTATACCAAAAATAACTATACAGTTGATGTAGCTACACAAACATCGTACGAACACGTCAATAAAATTCAGTATGGCCGAATTTTGTCTGTGACTATAAAACTTTGTATAATGAATTGTAACATGGAAGGTGATGGGATGATTTAGTTCCACTTTCCAAGGGCTAAGGGGATAAAACTTGCAATGCTCCAACGTAACAGTTTTGTGTTAATGTGTGAGCTCTCTGAAATTTTGCGCGCTTCATTTCGGGCCCGCTCATTGGTCCATTCTTTGGACCCGGATCCAGAGCACAAACGGCGAACCCTAACCTGCTTCACCAAACTCATATCTTCAGCATCCTCCCAACCATTGTGAGGCTATGTTTGGCGCGTGGATTTAAACTCTTCTCCTCTTCAATGAGGATTCACGGGGAAAAGTTGGAAAACAGTATGATAATATTATACTTTTAGTATTATTATTTTCAGGTATTTTCTTCATTTAGGCCAGGGGGTGCAGATGCGCCAGCAGCCACCCATGGTATCAACTCAACATTTTTCTGAGCAATAAAAGGTTACATTGAACAAGTATTTGTCCATTTCAAATTAATTCTTCGTTTGAGACGATTAATCATCAATTAACCCTCACTTTGCAAATGCCTTTAAGACGATAGAATGACTTCTTCATAATTCGGAGATTGAAAAATTCGTTGTTCGATTACAAAGGTTTATTATTGTAAATAGTGAACAAAAAGAGATATTAGAATGAGCGACGAATCCCATATCCATCAGGGGCGGTGTTTTGGGAGGGTAAGGATGACGCACATGAGTTTATTGCCGAGTCGAATGCGATAGCGTGTGTGGAGTCAACAGATAACACGCGGGAACATCACGCGAGGCGGCACGGCGGCCAAACGTGTCTCCCAATCAACTCGATTTAGGAGGCATCGTGACGTATGACTGACACCTTCGTGTATTTTATGCTCGTTGCTGAGGAGAAATTCGATATGGCGACGACGCTGCAGCTGGAGAGGGTCCCTGCGACATTTATTTATTTACTTATTTTCTCCGCCGAATAAAACCCGCAACACGTAACCGCGGGCCAACTGAGATCCTCAATAGCTTCGCCCGCTACATACTGATCTGACAGCTGCAGTGGAGACCGCCAGCTGGCTTGTGACAGACTACGCAATGACTTTCAGATAGTGAATCTAGAGGGTCAAAAGTCTGAAAATAATGAAATGAAATTTTTTAAACCATGTACAATCCCGACTCTAAGGAAGGACCGATCCTGGCTTTCAGAGTCAGGTGAATGAGAAACAACACTGACTATCCACAGGGAACCCCATTTGAAGGACATATATCATCATAATAGCTCTTCTATGACTATGGGAAATGGGAAAACTGAATTTTCTGAAGTTATGTTCCGAAGAGTACGCTTTAGTCCAGAACTCAGTACTCGGATATGAAGCATAGACCATCGATCTAAGTGACCAAGTATAACCATAGACGACCATATATTTACATGAAACGATGTGAGCACAGATTTGGTTGGGGTGGGCAATGTACCTTCCAGTAAATAACTTAAAACAGTTGCTATCTTTGTTTTCCTGTTCAGTGGAATATTGTTAGCGATCTTTTCGATTGTGGCTCTTATAAAGCGGACTTGAATTTCGTCCTCCCAATACGGAAAATTGGTCACTGTGCGTCGTGAGAAAACATAGCATCACCAGTAAAGATAAGATTGGTCGATGAATCTATCGCATTTCACCGTAAAAATTCTAGTGAACAAGATTTTCCTGAATTATATACACAATATGTATGAACATACAAGCTATGTACAATGTAAACTGATGTACCATCGGAATTGTACTCGCTGCAGCGTCAGCGAAGAAATGTGATGAATAGGGCTCCCGCTCACACCGGGGCAAGCAGTCCCGCAAAGACCTACTGTTTGAAAACTGGGAAAGCTGCGGAGCAGGCATTGCCTTGGTCAGGGGCTAGGATATGCAATGACACGCACAACCCCCAGGTCTTGAAGGAGGGGTTGCTTTGTGCGCCGTGTATTATGAGCCACCATCTAATTTCGCCGTAGCATTGGGTGTCGCAATGTTGATAATTTGTTGTTTCTGACCAAATTAAGTATTAGTAAAATGTTTGTTGACTCAAACATATTACCCAGTTGTAGGACAATGGTAAGATTGGGTTTAAATCGAGTTCGTTCAAAGAGTTAAGAGTTGGAACAAGATTGTTAAGGTACAAAGGATTTAGTAATCCTTTTTTTGTCACTAAGGTTGTGGTTATTACTACCAGCTATGTTAAATAGCTATAGCGCACCATGCTGAATGCAATAGGAAAACCACGCTGAAGAATATACAGCGAGGAAAGAGACGAGAAGAGTCGGCGATGACACGGAAGCCTGGTTTGATGAGGGTCCATAGTGTCAGTAAAAAGATGAATGCAACTCATCGCAATCAATCGTAAATGAACACAATTAATAGCCGTCTCTCGGCTATCGAGCTCGATTATCTTGACTTTGGCCGGACAGCTTCACAAACGAACGGGTTTGTGCATCCGACAAAACTAACCTAAATCGTTACTTGAGAGGTCTGGCGTTGCCACCATTCGAACCAACGAGAAAAGTTACGTATATCCTCCCTCCAACCTTTTTTCGTCGATACTTTTGGAAAAACCTCAACTTTAACAGAAAACACACGTTTTTCTGCAGTCGAACGCCATTTCCTTAACTAAAAATACTTTCAAAAAACCAAAACGACTACACCGTTGGAAAGCTTACATGTTGGCGCACGTTTTACCAGGCCTGCACAGTTCTGCGTCAAGCATTAATGGGGTTTCTAGGGGAGATGAAAAACAGGCGATTTGAAGATTTTGACAAAACTGCCATTTCACCCAGCAATTCCACATCTTCAATGCAATAGAAAAAAATGTTTCATGACATCAAATAGATAGAAAATTTAACGTTCTTTCCAAGTTTGATGGTGTCATGAAATTTGAGCTATCTCCAAATTGAGGGAGTTATGACAGTTTTAAGGACATAAGATCGAAAAGACGAAAAAATCTTAAATCGCGAATAACTTGGAAACGAAGCCTCTGGCAAAAATTGCGAAGAGACATTTTTGTTTGGAAATGAGTTGTACACCACGTAGGAGTCGGATTGTGTATAACTCCTGGGACACCCGGTATATTACTGCAAAAGTCGATTTTGGAGCTCATTTCCAACAAAAAATGCGCCTTAGACTTATTTTACATAGACCGACAGTTTAGGAGTTGTTCGATTCGATTCATCTCTGCCCTTTTTGGTTACACTATAACTTTTCACTCGTCTTGCATTTAATTTACCTAATTGTAATTTTTGTTACAGGTACATGCACTGTTGTCCGCCAAACCACGTATGTTACCTCCTTTCGTGTTCTCACATTCGATTGCTACTACTGATTTGTGAGAAATGTAACTCATAGGGCACCATCTACAGCATTACCTGCAAATTCTCTGAAAATTCCATCAAAATCGAATTAAAACTGTACGAATAATGCTTTTTAGAACGATCTGAGTGTACAGGGGCAGAACTCACCCACATAGACACATTTTTTTTCTTTTTTTTTTTTAAATAAAAATTTAATTCATTAATCGTTTTCATTATGAAAATGACCGAAAAATTCATAATCACTGGACATTCTATAGACCATCAGGTGAGTACCTACAAAACAACGTTCGAACAAAAACACTTCAAAAACGTCCTGGACGACTTCGGCTAAAATTCGAGAAACATGGAACACGCATAAGCCTCGTTTGTTTTCATAACTATAGTCATACAGAGCTATGATGTTGGCATAGTGATTTACCAAGCTGCTCGAGAGATCTATATAGTTACCATCTTATAACATCTCATTGGATCTCGTAAATGTAATCTGTGTGGTAGCAAGGTGGATGAGCTCTTTCACAGAGTTGGTCGTTTTTTATTTATTGATTAACTGTTGTTAATCTGTCTTGTGCATAAATTTCTCAAATATTAAGATTAATTTCAATAACTGTTATTAAACAGTTTTCGTAATTTTAACGCGAATGTTGTTTACCGTTTTTCATAACTCAGGGGTGTATCTCGGCTTCTTCCATATTTACAGCGGTTTAGGCGCTATGTAATTGGTGCACAATTGTGGGGTCTCCGACGAATGTTGAAAGATTGCTGTATGACCAATATCGCGATGACTAAGGGCCATACGAATGACTTGAGTAAGTTGGTTGTAAGTGGGAATCATAGCGAAATTTGGTGGAATCCCCTTAAGGGTAAAACATGTCCCATGTCACAATTTCGTGACACTTTTTGGTGACTCATTTTTAGTTAATCATTTTTATTAATAAGCCGTTGTGATCGTGTAGTTGTATTATTAATTTTGTCACCTTACGTTTCAAGATGCGTAGATCCAAAATCTGCTAGGTCCTTCCGCTTTACGCCGCAGGGGCCACAAAAGCCCATAGAGTCGATGTAAAAAATAAAATCCGTTCGTTCGCACATGGACTCCATTGGGTGTCTAGTTGTTCGTAACTTTTGGCCAGCCTGATCGGTTCACACGTACAGATGCTGTGGCCTTTAGCCATTGGGCTTGGGTAACAATTCAAAACTGATTTTTCGAATTTTTTGTTGACCTAGGCAGGCGTGCCGTCATTTTCAAGTGATTTTGGACCCCGAATCGATCGAGATCGGTCCCAAATCAGTCCGAGCTTATCTAACTTGGAAAATGTAATTTCAAGGTTCGAAAATATAGATGAAAATGGTTGGAAAATGCAATTTTTCAAATTTATTTTTTTATTTTTCTTTTTTTTTTTTTTTTTTATTTTTTATTTTATTTTATTTTTTTTTTTTTATTTATTTATTTTTTTTATTTTTTATTTTTTTTTTTTTTAGCAGTCAAAACTAATTAATTTTTGGGAGATAAGTTTTAAGTCAGTAAGTTTTAAAATTACAAATTTTTGAGGTGGATTAGCTTTTTTCTTGCCCAACAGTTGCCGATTACGAAGGTTCATTATTGAAAAGGAATACGCCGTAGATATGCGCGTAATTAAAATTATTTACCTAATTTTCCATAAGTAGGTACTGAAAACGCACTGTACGAAAGTAGTTGAGACATGTTGACTTCTAATTATCAACTATTAGTTTAAAAAAATATTTTGAAATATTGAACTTCCACCTATTTTGTAGTTGGCAGTTGTAACCGCATTGTAATTACTGTAATTATAGTCAGCGGCTACGATAGCTGTTTGCCCAGCACTGCTTGTAGAGTAGGTACTTGCTTAAAGAATTCATTGTCAAGTCGTTCAGGCGGACAGATGCATTACTACCTATATTGTAATTCACGGGTTAATATTCTGGCAGAAATCATACGACGTTTCAACCCACGGGAGTTCTCGAAAATTGCATGTGCGAAGATCGTACACCGCGAACTGTTCTCCCACTTTCCTTGTCGCTCTCTGACGTCATCTACTTAATGAATGACGGTAAACTGAATCTCGAATTACGACCTGGATTAAATTTCCCGTTAATTCAATCCACTAATTTCGGCGGTTCCGGGAATAACGAGCAACCGGGATCTCCAAATGAAATTTTACCCCTTCGAACGTTGGGGTATAGGATTTCTCCAACAGTCTATAGACACAGGGTGTCCCGTACTTGATGTAAAACGTTGTTGAGGTATTTGGGTAAAACTCGATGAAAAATGAAGCAAACTCCGCCAACCGCACTTTTATATCCCAACCCGTTCCCAAAATATGAGTTTTTTAAAGTTTTTTTCCAAGAAAATTACGTTTGTTGTCATAGAACCCAACATTTTTCCACTTCAAAACGATGTTTATCAACTTTTGACCACATTTTCGAATTCTGCTCTAAATTTCCTACAGGCTTCATAACCCAAAACTAACTAACTAAACACCCTAATTGCAGTTAAAAAATTGAACATTAAAAAAAGAAACATATTTCTGAAAATATTTGAACTTCCATTCCCGAAACGTGCTAAAACCTGTTGAATTTCACTAGAACTAGAAAATTTATTCACCTTTCCAATAGTATCAATTTAGCGATTTTGCGTCGATTCCGTGGAGAAATTCTGGTCTTAAGAAGAAAAAATGTGGGACACGTTGTGAATCTGGTAACGAGGAGCTCTAGGGATAAAAATAGAAAACGCTCAAACAATAATAAGTGTAATTATAAAAATCCGGGAAATATTTTATAAAGTTTCAGATAGTTGAAAATGGTAGAAAACATCAACTTTGCGATTCCATACACATTTCAGAGAGAAATTCCAGTTTGCGATAGAAAAAACGTTAGGCATCTTATGTATTCGTAGGGCCTGAGGCTTTATAGAACTAGGTAGTATATGAGTGTTGGATGATAACGTTTAGTACTGTTTATGAAGTTTTCACACCTTAAAAACAGATCCCGGATTTAATAATTTTCCCAACTTGAACTAACTTTTGCAACTCCAATTCTTGGGATACCCCTTTTTCTGTCTTCAAAGGTGTCCAACATTTTTGCGCCTTCATACTGGAATTCCCCCATGAAATCGCAAACTATTCGGCACATTATACAACATTTCCAGGATTTTGATAATTCCCCTCATTTACGCCGTTTGATTTTTCACTTATTTTTTCCCTGGGATTCCTCGTTAGCTGTTTCAGCACGTGCTCGATGCGGTTTGCCTTAAAACTGCAATTTCTTCATAAAATCGATCTGGAATTGCTAATCATACCATTGGAAAGCTGAATACATTGCCTGTATTGTTTCCCTTTCACTTCCCTGAGCCTATGGGATTCAATCTCCTTTCACCTGGGGCTATAAAAGATGTGGTTTCTGTGATGTACCTACAGTTCATGTTGGTTACTGATGATGCCCTAACCGTCGAAATCGATGTTACTGTATAACTCATTATTTTCGTAGAAATATAGACAATCTTCTGTCTAACTCCGTTTTTACTACATTTTCAAGTTTATCGGAGGTGACTTAAATTCGCATTAATATGTGCTAAAGCAATGATGAAAATGCAAACAATCGTAAAAATCGAACGTCTTTGTTCGGATAATAGAGTATCATTTAGAACGAGGGTTTTCGCTGTAATATTGATAGTTTTTAGCGTGCGATCAGTTGCATGACTGGAAGTCTTTCTCCCAGGTTTTACTTTTCCTCCGAGATTCCATAAGGGCGTCGCATTTATAGAAGGAGACGTTTTCTTTAGGACCAAGCTTCAAAGCGAAGTCCTAAAGGAAGTAATGAAATGAAAGCATCCTCTGAATAATTTATAGTTTGTGACGAAAGTTTGAAACCCATTGCAGTGGTACCAGGGATTGCAGCAAAAATGGTCAGGTCGCAATGTTTTGTCGTCGTGACGAGGTCCCGAGCGTCACGTTCCGTTCTATGGGAGTTAATGGTAATCGACGGGGGGACGGAGGCGGGCGAGCACCGTCACAGGGTCTGTCGCTCCAGACAGCACCGCTCTGCCAGCGGGGTCCGTTCCACCCCCCGATCCACCCTCCTATCCACCCTACTGCACCCCTGTTCCCACCGGCACCCACCCCCTCGTACTCTCACCCCCCACCCCCGCGGATCTCACCCGCCACCCCCGCGGATCTCACCCCTAACCCTCGCGGACTCTCACCCCACCCCCGCGGAACTCACCCCCAACCCCCGCGGAACTCACCCTCAACCCCCGCGGACTCTCACCCCCCACCCACCACCCCCTCGCTCTGCCACACTTGCCGCCCTCGTGCGTGACTTTTTTCTCCTCAGGTCAATGACGGAAGAAATCGATGTTCCCCCCGCCCGTCTCGGTCCTCCCGCCCCAGGGAGCCGCGGGGCGGTTGGCGTGTCCCTCCGTCCGTCATCGAGGTGCCGCTCGCGCCTCTGACTCACTCCTTAGACGAGACACCACTCATCGGAGCCGACAAGGGGAAAAAACCCAAAATCGATCATCTGATTCATAAAAAAAGTTCCAGTTAAGAACCAAACATCCAATACCCAAACTTTTTAGAGGCTTCGTTTTTGAGTTATTTTAATTTTAAAATTTTTTTTCGTGTTTTCGATCTTCACTAAAACGACCATAATTCCCTTATGTACTTGAGAAAATAAAATTTTGATTATACCGTAGGAAAGAGCGGTAATTTTTCGATCTCCCTCGTGTAACAAAAAATATTTTAGATTGGTTCAATTGGTGAAAAATTAATCGGCAATGTGAACTTTGTCAAATCTTCCGAATGACCACTTTTTTCATACTCTGTAGGTCCAGTAATATTCTACTCTTCAAATTTAGCTTGTGGTCTTAAAACATGCGCCAGAATTTAAGCTTTTCAACGGTGTACTCAAAATCGCTCGTACAGTGGAATTTAGTGGAGACAATTTCATTTGAATGCGGGAAGAAGGTGGTACTTCCTATAAAAATCGACATTTATAAAAAAAATGGATTTTTCAAGCAAAAATAAGTTTGGTATTGAATGTAATGTATTTTTTTCTAAATGGAATTAGTGGTACTTATACCTCATATATATTTAGGCGTACCTCAAACATGGAGGCTTTTTGGATACCAATATTTAAATCAATACAATGAATTTCCAAATTCTAGCTTCAGTAAATTCGTTCCTGCTGTGCTAGTGTTCGTGCCAAGGTTGCTTCTCTCCATGCCATTTCCACCATTTCACATATAGTTCCAAGCTTAACCGGCCATGATTCCAGGTTATCGAATGTGGTGTCGAGTGTGCATCCAGAAGGCCTCTAAAGCAGCAAATCTTTCGCCTAACCACGTTCTACATGCCACCAGTTGAGCGGCATAGTGTGGACGCGCCTTAAAGCAGCCTTTCCAACCACCTCTACTGCCACATTCTCAACACTTTAATTAGATATTTACAATGCAATACAAGTGTATACAGACACCCCCGGGGTACAACCGTTTCCGAAAACACGAAGTGCTCTGGTGCACAAAATGCACTTTTCATTAATGTGTGTAGAATATAACATTCTTACAACCATTCTCGGAACAAAAATACCGCAGGACATCGACGCCTTTGAAAGGTTATTCGACATGTTCTGCGGGTCTGACGCAGATGGAATAAATTGATTTGGGTTTATCGGACCGTTCACGAGGGTATTCGGAGAGATATCATAAACATTTGAGCTCGATCGGACCCATATGGGACCTCCTATACCCAAACGTGTTAAAATGACATCCAAGTCGGATGAAAACTGTAAAAATCAGGACTGTTACAAGGATTTCGAGCAGGCGCAGTACCTAATAATGATCGATGAGATCATTAAACCGTTCTCGACTACCCTGAAAATTCGAGGTCGATCAAACACACGGGAAAAATAACCTTGGCGGATCTTTCGTTTGCGCATGCGCAGAATGCTGTATTGATTTGTGAGCAATGACCACCGTGACCAGCGCGGACACCGAAAATTTCATCAAAATCGGATGAAAACTATATAAATTAGGCTCGCTACAATGATCGGCCAACACATTTACAGACAGACAAACAAACACGAAACGAAAGTTGTTTAGAATGGTCTTAAATACCTAATGCGAGTGGAAATATAGAATTTTGGGGAAAACACTGCAGCCTACTCTCCAGCAAGACCGCTTACCTGACCATAGACGACGGAATCTCATTACACGAAGTTGCAGTTTTTCAAATGGTGAGCGAACGGATGATCGTACAGCAGCCCGAGTGATCTCGTTCAAGGAGCTACATTCTATCTTAAGCCAACAGAAAAACTACCCTTTTTCGTCAAAAATGTTTAAGATTTCAATTTTTTGATAGATTAATCCTTAAATATGATCACTTAGAGTTGATTGATCAAGATGGCGAGATTACTTTAACATCCCGCATTGATGTTGGCTTTTTGGGACGAATTTCTAAACGTCGGTACAATAATTTTGGGGAAAAAACCTTCGGGCGGTTGATGGTCTTTTTTTCCATTTTTAAAACGTGAACCAACAACTTCTGAGGGGCGTTAACTATTTTATTGTTCGTGTTCCTACGCATGTACCGCACTTCTGATCTCATCATTAACGGTCGGCACTTGTCAATATGCAGCAATCCTCATCCATGTTAATCCAGCTCTGAAGAGAGGTTCTCGACGATGATGTGTGACCCTGCAATGTACGCATTTCTTGTAGATGTTCTGATATATCCTCAATCTTACTTTGAACATAAGAAATTTAATAACGTTAAAATATCGTCTAATTAGCTCTAACTGTAGAACTTATTTCTGCCTTCTGACAATGTTTGATAAGCAAAGCCGAATGTGATATCTGATTGAGATTTGGTGACATAGATATGCAACAGAGATTCACTCCAATAGCGCAGGAGAGCACTCTTGTCCTAATAGTACTCTCCCGACTAACAAAAATTACGTGCAAGAAGGCTTGTCTTCACAAGCTTCATCCTTGTAAGAAGGACTCCGCCCGGGAACACTACCTTCATGAGCGTAGTGAACCTGCTCAGTGATGAATAGATGTGAGCGATTACGAATTTGACCCGGATGCAACCTTGTTTTGCTGGAATGGTGAGAAAAGAGATCAAAATTATATGGTGCTCGTTGATTAGGTCGTCTGATGATCAATTCTAGTGATCGATATTTCCTATGGTTCCTAATGGCTGTTAACAATTTTACTTAGGTGTACATGATATCGCTCTTGCTAGATCAAACAAACTTACTGTCAGACACAGCATAGTCGAATAGAAATGTTGGAAGCCAGATACAAAATTGGGTATGGAGTTTAACCCACTCTAGCTGTAGAAAATTGCAAGCTGTACCTCCCTATTCACTCACTAGATGGAGCAAACGTTCTAATCCGCTACGCTGGGAACCTACGCTTGCATTAAATTGGTGATTGGTTCACCCTCCATACAACTACCAACTTCATCGCTGTTTATAGATGGTTTTTTCAAATGTAAAAACCTTTACTTAATCTTAACATGTAAATTATTATTTGTAGATTGACTAAAAGCAGGACAGTTTGTTACCGTGACATTTCCTTTTAACTTGTAAACTAAAATACCGATGTGAATAATTTAAACAAAATCTGGTATTGTAACTTAGCTGTAATAGTTGACAGTATTCGCAGCAGATGCGAAATAATGGATTTAATGGGTAACATTTTGATACCTTGGATCTCAGTTCAATTTTAGGCAAAGATCTCCAATTTTTGACAATATAATTTAGCCTCTGTTACTCGGAAATGAGTGTCTTTCTAATGGTGAAAAAATTTTTGAAATCGGTCTATTAATTTTTAGTAGAACGGGATTATGTTATGTACCATGTTAGACCCGTTATGTCCCAGTGTGCCCATATGGGTGTACGGCCAATGTACACACAGTATTTAGTGTGTTTTAATGTGTGAGCATGTTCTAGAAGATGGCAGCAGTTTCTGTCATTTCCCTTCTTTTAATTTCTAAGTTCTTAAATTCCAAGTTACAATACCAGATTTTTTTATAATTATTCACATAGGTACTTTCGCTTAGATGTAGGGGACAGGTTGTCCGAGCGTCAGTCAATGATTAGGGCCAAAATCCTATCAAGTATTGTATACCTGTCCTGTCGTTAGACAGTTCACCTCTGATCTCGATATCACGTAAATCCAAAACGCTCCCAACCCAGGGGCGTGAGGCAATGGGAAGCCACGAGCGAAATCGACAGACCTAGTTCCGATCCTCTCTGGAGGATGGCTGGCGACGTCCGCGACACCTCCGGGTAGTCAGACGGAAATCCAAGGTGAAATTCCTTGTTTACTTTACTACTTTCGCTTAGACGTCATAAGGAAATATCACAGTAACATCATTTACTTGTTTAGATTAAATAAAGGTTTTTAAGTTGGAAAAACTGTCAATTGACAGTGATGAAGTTGATAGTCCTACAGTGGGTGAACCAATTATCAATTTAATTGTCAGTTATTGTTTCCCAGCTTAGCGGATAAGAACGTTCGTTCTATCTAGTGAGTGAATAGGGAGGTACAGCTTGCAATTTTCTACCGCTAGAGTAGCTTCGACTCCATATCCAATTTTGTACCTGGCTTTCAACATTTCTGTTCTACTAAGCTCAGGGCCGTATTTCCTATTAGCCCGAGTAGGCCGTGGCCTAGGGCGGCAGATATCCAGGGGCGGCAAATTTGGCTACATATATTATATTTATATTACTAATTTAAAACACCATCAATAAATACCAATACTTTTGGCAAACCTTAGAGAAGAGTTACCACACAACTGATATACTTTACAGAATGAACGTAATAACGCAATATATAGTGTCATGTGTCATTGATCCTGAATCATCGCTAGGCCAGAGCGTTCACAAAAACATGTATGATGTATGTAATTCAAATTTTTACACGTTTTCAACCTATTTCAGTGTACGTTTAATTAATCCCTTTCATTAGATAGAAGTTGAGTTTTTAAAATATGCTACGTAATTATTAATCTTTAAATCAGCATTTCAAATGTTGTCTATGATAAAATAAATGAATTGTTTGGATCTTTTCCGTTATAAGTATACAACTGTTAAAAAACAGTGCCGATGTACGGCGCTCCGCGGAGTTAGGCTAGGCTTAGTGTAGGCTGTAGGCCCATATACTTAGTACCTATATTATACTATAACCTAACCTAACTCCGCAGAGTGCTGTACAATGGCACTGTTGGGGGTTTAAATGATGGAATACGTATATACGTAAAACGGAAAATATCCAGTTTCTTATGAATTCTGATAAACATAATGTATGAAGGTTGTTTAGTATCAAGTAAAATGCAACTATAACGAAAATGAGTCAATCACGGCGTGTAAATGTTAAACAAACTTGACATTTTACTTGTTCATATATGCAAAACAGCGCCTATTGGGGAGGTGTCAATTTACCTTACACAGACCCTCGCCCGATATCAAAACGGCTGTTTTCAGCAGACAAAACGTCAGTGTTTCGAAGATCCACGCTACCCATGAAAACGGTGGTCCTTGCCTGATTAAGGTACCGCCTACAGAATTCTATTCCCCTCGGGTTATGGCCATCAAGCAATCGTTGAAAACCATTGGGTGGAATGGATAAAGCTTTTCTCTTCAAAATTAGGTTAACAGAAGTATGTGGTACCACATCGAAAATATTACGTGTGCGCCACGTACTTGTTGTAGGATCGTGCTCTATTGACGATAGTACGCGATGTTCAACACCTCCCGTCTCGTGAGTGGTATTTTCCCTGCGTTTGGGAGCGAGAGAAACAGTTTCCCGAGCTCGCCTGTGGGTTGTTTGTACAATCGTCTGTCGGTTGGGGGGAAACGCCGCTAGTACTCCCTCACAGCCGCACGGACATTGTTATCCGTGGGCCGTATACACAGTTTGTCGGAATACTCCAAATTTGAAAAACTCATTAAAAAAGACAAGGGAGAATCTTCTCACAAAACTGACGATTTCCCCATAATAGATTGAGATTTCAGCATTATCCTTCTGTTCACTGTTTACGGTGAAGAAACAAACTTGCTCCGTTGAGAAACGGTGTATTCACAGAGTACAGTTCAAAGGAGAGCTCCCAACCGAATGACGAAGCTGTGAGTATAGAGCATAATTGATACATAGGTTTATTACGAGCCGGAATGGTTCAAGAGGTGACCAATAAATTTAGCGACCACAAATACGAGGAAGCACATAAATACGAAACTCATCTAAAAACGACAAACGGTGGTTTTGGTGAAGAAAACCATGATTTTCATAAAACTCCATTTTCTTAAAACATTTACCTCTGAAAAATTAAAAATGACTATACCATTGAAAGGCTGAGGTTCTAAGAAAGTTTTTCATATAACAGGGAGTCACAAGCACCTCATTAAACAGTAAATATCCATTATATCCGTAGTTAAAAAGTGGAATTTCGATAATTTTTCAATATTTAGTTTTTTACTTCCGCTTGTTCCTAAATTCTAGTCTTAGCATCACGAGAAGACAAATCCGACCCCTGACATATGGCTAGTGGAGTCTCATACTCCCTGTATATGCAAGGAACTCGGCAGTATGAGCAGCAATTGAAAGGATTTGCTATACCTCGTCCTGCCCACAAAAGCAAAACTTCCAAGACTTGTAGCACAACTAGATGCCAATTGGGTCCGAACAAAATGAAAGTAATGAAAATCGATTGAGAATCGTAGGCAGCATCGACAAAATTTGTCACATACTAACACAATCACAGACATACATATTTTTTTCATGGTTTCGGTTAATGGTCTGAAACGGATTTGTAAAGAGTTAATTTGTTTTTCAATGTTCGGGATTTCTCACACATCCCTGGCGTCCATCCATTGACAATGCTTTGCTGCAGTGAGACGTCCTAAAATCACTAAAAATGGCAAAAAAGGAGAAAAATGTTGAATTTATATCTTCCAGCAGATTACAACCCAGAAAAAGTTTCTTCTACGACTCCTGCATTGAGCATAAGGGCTCTATAACGTCCCTTGTAACAACTTTTTCCCTGCGACAATAAATGATGACCAAGTGACGCATACTATAGGGAGAGGCCGTCAAATTAAGCTGGTACATGATGTCATGAAGCGTAAATTCATATGAAAGGTCCTCTAAAACGTGCTTGGCGTTCATTAAGGGGGATCGTGATGTTTCAGAACAAACAAAGTTCCCAGGCGGTACAACCTGACCACCAAACTCATCGGCGAATGAGCCAGTATTTCTGAATCCAGTTGTTACCTCTGATGCCAATATTTACTCCGTCATATATTCTCCCCGTCACCGCGGGGGAGAATTATTCTCCCGATCACGGGGTTCATTCAATTAGGTGGAATTTTAGTTGAGCCTCCCCCCCCCCCCCTTCATCGCAGTTTCCAATCATCCAGAGTTTCTCGTCCGAGGAATCCGAGAAACGAATTGGCTACCCGCCGGTTTTCCACCGGCTAGCTACTGAGCTACAAACGTAACTCCGCTCTCAGAGTTTGTTCGCGAAGTTTACTTGGGGGCGGAAACCCCGGACCTTCGGTCGACAGGCTCAGGGGCTTTAAGATCCCTTGTTCCGTGGCTTCTGTATTCTCAGCACATTATGGGACGGGGCTTAGCTGGTTTCCTAGTTTGACGCTCCTGGGCGACAACATTGCTACTCTACGTTAGTCGAATAAAATAGATTAGGACGTGTTTGCGCGGGAGGATACACCTCCCACGCTAAGTCAAAACACCAACTAACAAGGGCAGCATTGCTGTGGTCGCCGATCGGCATCCAATTTTAGTTTGATATTTCGAATAATAAGCCTTCATTCCGTCTAGCAAAACGCCGTGAGAACCATAAAAAGGCCTTAGATTTGAAGTTAGAAAACTCCGGCCTTTCCCACATGGACTAACTATAGTTGGTCCTAACATCTAGCCACATCTAGCCTCACACATATAGCTGCAATGGACGAAATGATTTCATAGGTTTTAACTAACACATTCAAGGGAGGAGTCATTTTCTTAGTAGTTCTGGATCCGGAATTTCTGAACCTGAAAGTGACCACCAACACCTCATTCCATTCAGATAATAATACAACCATGTGTCAATTAGAATTGGCAGCGATTTACATTTTTTTCACTGCTAAAATCTTTAGGGGAAGGGTACCTTTTGCAAGCCTCCTATGAAATAAGCATACGTCACTCCACTTCGTAGTCTTCTTTAGGGCATCATGAAATAGCACCCGCCGAAACAAAACGGACCGGGGCTGTAGCGAAAGGGAGGCTTACGGTGTATGGACTCTCACCGAAGGTGTCCCACGATTCGTCTCGTACCGTTGAAGACGTGGGGAAGTAAATCCGCAGACCCAACTATGACCATAAATGCTTGCAAGGCCTCCTCTTCCCACTTCAACAAGGAGTTTAATCATCCCCACCCTAATACTAATACGTCCTGCGACGTGCTACTCGAAATTCAAACAGACATTTACACAAAAAACAAGTCCATAGATCTTGGATTCTCTCTTCCATTATGAAATTTGAAATTTCCTAGGTTTGTCTAGAGTAGAATCAGTTCCTCCAAAAATGAACGGTTTGGAAGCTCTGGCAGCATGATATTTTGACGATTTTTTATGACCTAAACATGGTTTTTTGACTATGTCTTCGGTCCTAATCGATCAAATTAAACGTACGCGGTTTGATTTGCTTCGTGATAAAGTAAAGATCGCAACGGACCCCGCAGAAAGCGTCCGTTTTGTTTGTCGGGTGGGTAACGTCCGCAAATCTTAAAAACGCAGTCTTAAAAAAGTCGCTCAGTACAATTAGGAGTTTGAGGTATGTTTGTAATTACTTGTTTTACATTGCCCCCAACGGGTTTTGTGTGTTATTTTACATTTGACGGAGTTATAACGATTTTAAGGGCTATGCACCGCCATTATTTCACTTTATTTCGCCTTTTAATCGATGTAAAGCTGAATTATCTCGAAAACCATTCGAGATATCGAAAATTGTCATAGAAGAAAAGTTGTAGCTCTTCCATTCGGATGGACTCCTTCCACTTTTCCATAGCTCCAACCGTTTACGAGCTATGAGCAAAACAATGTCGGCCCATTTACGGGTATGGGTAAGAAGGTAGCAGTGGCAAAAAGAGTTTCATAGTCAGTACCGCTCTAATTCTACCCATGATGTACAACACCAGTTTGACTCGTAAAACTTGTACTTTGCTAATCACGAAGGTTTATTGGAACAGCAAAGGGTCACGGGGTGGGGGTGAAAAAAATTAGCGTCTTAAGAAAGAGGCCGGAGGAACTGACCTGGCAGGCCTTTTTTATTCGTTGAAGGAAGAAGCAACTACACCAAGTATGAACAAGATCGGAGGGGGTCGGTACATTTCGAGTCTGCCTGGGTACGGAATGATCCAGTGTCATTTCTAAGGGCAGTAAAAAGTTGTTACTAACAACAGCATTAAGCGAGAATATAAAAATGAAACCCAACGAGAAACAACGGAAATGGTAGCTAGAATGGAGGCAGCAACAGTTTCTGTCTGTAATATTAGTATTACTTTATTTTATTTTAATTTTAATTTTCTTCAAAAAATTATTAAAAGTCAGTTCAAGTTATACGCATACTTTACTTCATACGTCAGCTTAAAAATGCCAACTTACCAGGATTTATGATTTCCATGTGGGTGCAATCAATGATTCACAACATTGGCGGAAATCCGACCATTCTGTAACTTGGTTCTGTACCATCTCTGCTCCCGTTCTGGGGAAATAAATAGGCTGTCATCATGGTCTTGCCAAAGCATCGGTCACCCTAGGAACAAAACATGTGAACCAAATTATCAGTGGCGTATATTGTGACCTCTGAACCAAATATAATTATAAAACAACCCACAGCAAACGTCGAACTTTCCTCTATTCCTCAAACTGCGGCTTCAAGCTCTTTATACGGAGGTTAGTATTCTATTTGGTTTGGTGGGCTGGGTGCCCACTTTGCTCGCACCTCAATAGTAAAAAACGGTATCCTAAATCAATCCTTTTGGTAACATATAGATTGGTTGGACAAATAGATCACAATGTCCACAAGCCCAGTGAAAACTAATGGTCTTCGTGTAATACGATGCAGCCTCCACACAATACCCAGTACGCAGTAGGGGGAAATAATTAGCAAGCCTAAAAGCACAAGTTAGAGGGATTGAGGCGAGTTGGACGTTGTAGAATGATTTCCAGTTGGAAATTGAATAACAACAATCCCTGAAAAAATAACCTGTGAAAATTCTGTTCGCTTATGCTAATGAAGTTGGCACAACTTAGTTGTGTGGTACCAGTTGCATAGTACCACAACGTGTATAGCAACTAGTTTATTGGAAATACGGAATGATTTCTGAAAGCACAAAGCTATCACTCCTGGTTCTCTACTACAACCCTTCATACCTTAACATACAAGATTTTTAATATGCTCACTTGGTTAATTAGGCGAATTTAACGAATTATTTCAGATTATGAGCCACTCTGGAGAAACCAAATATTAACAAAAACAAGAATAAAGGAAAACAAATAATATCCACAAAATCTATTTTCAATTACCTTTGGAAATGATCTTTTGGATAGACTTAGAGAAATCTTGGAGCAGATGCTTCAGTAATATTTTTAAATCAAGCTTTACCTAAGGTGGCAAAGCAATGCTCACATTTCAATCTCTAGTTCTATAGAGTATATTGACCACTCACTACTTCACACAAGATGTAGTTATAGTTTGTTTGATTGCGCTACTACTAACGATCAAGAAATTGAGGAATAATTGAACTACTATGAATTTCAACTACAACGAACAGCCAACTAATCAAAGCAACAAGGTGAAACGGGGAGCTATTGACTCAACTCTTCATCTAAGATTCAACAGCTCTAAGATGAGAACATGCCCTCTCACTCTCCCCCTCATGAATAGATCCTCCCAGAATTCATACTCATTATCCACTCGAGCATGGTGCAGACACAACTGTCCTCTTCAACTCTTCACGAAAATACAGTTAAGGGGTGTCATTTTTCATCCAGGACACACACTAAAAAATTATTTGAAGGACAAGGCCTGTCATGAGATAGTTTTTCAGAATAATGTCCTCCGCAATGATAGTAAATCCCATTTATCATTTTTAACCAAATGTCTCCAAACAGATGTACATCCTTCCTTCAGATGTACTCCTCGAGATGCTCTTCTTAGCCAAATACAAACGACGACTTGTATATTCCTCGTTTCCGTACTCCATTCAAGGCTGAATGCTGAATGAATCAAACAAAAAAATAAAATAAATACGCCAACACTCATTAACCTCGTAAACTTCTGAACAACGTAGTAGGTATCCCTGGCCATTCACTCTCTCGCGAATCACGGACGAAAAATCCCCGGATACCAAATCTTCCCACCCCTGACAAAAATCCCCGTGTGAAAAACGACAGAAATAGATACTTGGAAGCAGAATAATTCTTCTGTGCTCGGGGCCCCAAGTTGATGCTCATGTGTGAGTTGGTGTTTATGGTACCGGGGTCAACGTGACAAGTTTGATCGCAATCATGATTCGTCATATCGCTCCACATTACTTCCTACTCGGGGAGTCTTCAGTTTCACGATGGCGTATTGAAATTCCGATTCTATTTAATCCCGATTCGCGTTCACAGTGCCCGTTAACGGTAACGGTGCCTCTAAATGTATTCGTATTTTTCCCTTCTTCAGTAGTTTTCCGAAGTTGTCCGGGGATTTTTTGTCCGATTACTCTCTCTCGCCGATATGGCAATTACTCTGGTTGCACGATAAACATGAGTCCCTTTGACGATTCGAAAGTTTAACGCACAGATTAAAAGATCCGCTAGGTTTGCCAAGTGGAAAAACGCGTTTGGACATCCGAGGACGTTCATGACGGGGTACGCAAACTCTGTTCAGCACCAGTGACAGTTCAGATAAGCCCGCCTCAGAGCAACTTAAAATACCCCAAATTCCCCTTGCGTCCTACTGTACTGGGTGATCTTGGAGCATATGCTCACGTACATCTATTGGCATTCGATCGCTGAAAGTATATTTCCCGCTTTGGTTCAAATAATGTAAGGGCATACTTGTTCCACTAGCTTCACCCAATTTAAGGGCCATTCAAGGCAACATCTAGACAACTCTAGACCTTCAGTCTTTCTTGTCATCCATGCGACTACTTATATCTTGTTAAGATATTTACTAGAAAGAAGAGGAGAGATCTTGAGGAGAGACACAAATTTTGCCTGCCCACTTTCCCCATACAAAATAATAACTGTCATAATCAACAACTTTGGCAGCGAAAATCGAGTGCAACACAAGATGGATGAATAAATTTCAGCAGGTTAGTTTACATGTACGAGATCGGTGAACACATGTAAAAAAGCTTGGAACGAACTATAATATCCAATTAGGAAGGGATTCACGATAGCAGCGCTGTTCCTGAACATTCTGGTGAAACACATTCCCTTCCTCACTTCACCGAATCCCTCCACTAAGTGGAGTCCACTTTCGAAAACGCTTGCCTCCCTGCCAGGCCTTGCCATCACTCGATGCTGAGGGCTAAACACAGCTTGCGCTCACAGCTGATGTAATATTCGAACGCTCATTACCTCACAATGCTACTCAACTTGTCTGTTTTGATAAGAAAGTTGTCCGGTTTTCTGCGAAACAATAAACCGCGATGAAAACACTGAGAACGTTGACGGAGAATAGAAAATAGGAAGAAAGGGCGAAGGGCACCTGTTGTTCACGGAGTCGCAGAGGATATTTTTGAGTTCCATGCCGACGAGTAAGTGGTGGAATAACTAAGGATTGGAAAAATTCTGAATATAAGGATTTACTGCTAGGCAAAGGATAAATTTACTCGTTTAGATCGGTAAGTCCAGGAGGTTCAATCCTTCGGCAATTTCTTTGAGAGGTCCCATCTGCGATGGGTACGTGCAAACCATAAACGAACACAGCTTTTTCAATCAACTTCAAATTTTACGAGCCCAACAGCCATGAGTCTTAGTCATGTGACCTTTTTGATTGATGTAGAAGTGACTAAAATTATTTCATTTATAAATGAATGATCGACGATAGATGGGAGAGATGAGAGATGGAAAATAAAAACAAACAATTGTTACCACCGAAATCCGAAAAAGTTCTAAAAAAATTCCTTAACTTGGCAGCACCGGTCTCTAGTTGATGGCATTGTTGCCGGATAAAAGGTTTGCCCGCTATTATCTCACTAATATTTTTTTTTGGGGGGGGTGGGGGGGTTCTCCGTAAAGGGGCGATTCGAGGGGGATTTCCCAATTACAAAATTTATTATTGGGTGTACAAAAAAAAATTTTTTTTTGTCTTAAAAACTTTACTAGTTATTCCTAGTTAACCTCACATTATTTTTCCTATGAGGCGATTTAGATAGCATTTGTTTGAAGATGGGGGGTCGGCGACGTAGGTCAACAGTCGCTTTCATGGTAGGTTCTCTAACTTCAGCTCATTTTCTGATTTAATATTTTG
Organism: Creontiades dilutus; assembly: GCA_031894815.1. Taxonomy (NCBI): domain Eukaryota; kingdom Metazoa; phylum Arthropoda; class Insecta; order Hemiptera; family Miridae; genus Creontiades; species Creontiades dilutus. The sequence goes on along the minus strand of JAVIWC010000496.1, from coordinate 443,605 downwards.
TTGTATTCGGATGCTATATGGTGCTTTTACTCTGTAGGGCCTCTCTTCGCAGAACAGATCATAATCGTTTTGAATAATTTTGTGGCCATGGTTCTTGAAAACACTCTGAGGAATATGAGATTTATGTTGGACAAGGATGCACGTTTCCATTTTGGTTCCGAGAATGTGACGTGAAATTGTTCTTAGTGCTTCTGGGTATGCCGGAAATCGTGCGATATACCGCTGCTCTATGTATTCTCTTGCATTGTTTGGCGTATCCTCATCGTTTGTCAGATCTCGAGAGGATGTTTGAAATTAGTTAACAGGATGGACAGTCTAAACTATCATGACTGTAGGCCTAAGTGATTGACCCGACGGAGTTCGAAGGGGTAGGTGTCTGTCCTGGATGTACCAAACTGACCTGTGCTAAGGTAAGTTTCAGTGGCTATGCATATCGAATGCGTGTAGCAAGTTATCTTACAGTAATTAGAAGTAATTTAGGCTTACAGTAATTAGAAGTAATTTACAATTAAGTATAGTAATACAGACGATATTGACCGCTCACCGCCGCATTCATCATGGACCTGGCTCTCCTTGATACACTTGAGGGCCTGTGGAGTTCGCTATGACTATTTGAATCAATCTGCTTTTATTGTATCTACAGTGGACTAATCCAATTGCATTGGGACCTTACAATGTAGCTCTCGTCTGTGGACTTGGTTATTGGTGAGAAGGGAAAAAATGGTGTCTGTATACCTGAAAAGTTGTGGGATTGATAAATCTGAATACGGACGGAGAAAATGTGCAGCCTGGAAGAACAATCTGTGACTAATTATCACGTAGGAACATTTTCCCAGCCTTGTGGTGAACAGTTCACTCAGTGTCACGGCCAGGTTAAGACCAAGTTAAAGTTCTAGGAGGTCTTCCATATGAGGAGAAGAGTGCTGGAGCATGTTCTCATCTTAGATGTTAGTGGTGGTACATGATTGATGAAGAGTTATATCTAAACAGCTCCCCGTTCCACAGTCTTGTTTGCTTTCAAAAGTTGTCTTGTTCTTTGTAGTTTACGAAATTTGACTCGAAAATAATCCATCGGCCGGGAATGTGCCAGTAATCTTGACATCATCTTCCATGAACTGTAAGATGTAATATTGTTATTTTTCAATGACTAATTAGAGAAGGCATACTTGAGATTAGTCATAATGGAGGCTTAAATTCCAAAGTTGGTTCTTTTTTAGATGTAACATTATTTGCCTAAAATATGTTGTGCATCTTGAATAACTTTTTCCATGATCCAAGTTGCTATGGATGGATTGCCTAGTATCTTAAGTTAAGTCCAAAAATCTTTCATAAAAATCCTGCAAATGGTTTGTTTTTAGTGGTAAATTGAACCAGAGATGGAGGATTTGTTTTGTTATTGGATAATATCCAATAACAAAACAAATCCTCCATCTCTGGTTCCTCCATATTATGGTTCTCCACACTTTTTAAAATTTGTCATGTTTTTGACTTGGATGTAGTGTGCTTATTAAATATTGTGCCAAACTGTTACTTGGGGGAAAGATTGATAGATGAATGGCCCATTTCTGTTAGCCATTCAGGGAGGGATACTTGTGAGTTAGCCATCTGGCCAAGTAATCGTAGATTATCGTCAAAAATGTATCTACGTTATGTGACGCTCATTTCGGTGACACAATTCCAGACCACCTTTTTAATGATCCAAGATGCTTTGGAAACCGTCCTTGGTGAATAGGGATGGAAGGTTGAGCAGTAATCCTTTGCCTTTCCAACTTTATGTTCAACGGTAAATTGAAACGGAAGTTGAGATTTTTCTTAAATATGTCCGTATTCATTTCTTTCTTGATTATTCCATAACTCAAATATGATGTGCGTATAAAACACTGTTTTCGTACAACGTATGAGCCGTTTAGGATAAGTTTCCGTTTGTGATTGGTTTTCTTTGCTTGAAACGGATATCTACTACATCTATGTCTTAGCTGGTATTTTTCTCTCTTTCAATTGTTGGAATACAGTTTTCCTTGGAGGGTCTATTTCTGTATTTCTTTCTTGGATTTTCTTGGAAATAGGAAACTTGGGAGTAATAACAAAATCACAGTCTTATTTCTACCTTCTATTAGATGTATTTCTTCGTGTTATTCATGAGCACAAAATGTGTTGATTATTGTGTAAAGCTTAGGTTTACCTTTGGCCCTGTAATGGAGACACAGTAAGAACATACTAATTGCTATTCGTTCAATTCCAACTCCTTGTTGCTTTGGAAAGTTGGCTGTTCGGTTTGGTTGAAATTCAATGTACATAGTTGAATTATTCCTAGGCGACCATCCCCCGCCGACCGCCCCCCCCCCCCCCCATTTCATCAGATTGTTTCATTCCATATGATGGTCGTGTAACAGTTGGGAGCCAGAAGGAGCTTCCTAATTACATTATTGATACATTTGTACATAATGTGTGTGTCAGACTGTTTGTGGATTGTATATACAGTATGTATCTGACAGGTATTCGTGTTGTCCTTCCTTCACTATGGTAATTCTCGTTGTTAATTTTATTTTTAAATCGAAACGGATATCACGATTTCCCCGTCTCGTCGAGGTTCTAACTCTCCTGGTTTACTTCCAAGAATTTCATTTTCCTCACCCAAGTTGTGGTTGGATCGTAATAATGTTTCATGGTCATAGGCTATGTAACCAGTAGGTACTGTAGAGTGAACCTGAGAGTAGCAGCAAAATCACAGCCTTTTGCTAATCCGCACAATAAATAAGAATGGCAATGGGTATTTCTTCAGATTGTTTCATTCCATGTGATGGTCATGTAACAAATGGGACCCAGAAGGAGCCTCCTGAATCAGTGTTGACTAATTTTACTTAATACGAAAATGTTGGACGTTCTAACTCTCTTAGCTTTCTTCCAAAAACTTTATGTTCTTCCCCATGATGTGGTTACATAGTAAACATACTTTTGCCACTTGTGGTATCAAGTATAACTTTCTGAATTCCTGATAGATAGGTTTTGACAATTTACACTTTCCATTTCCTCCAGTTATACTCAGCAACATGGAATCTTGCTTTCAGTGATCCTCACATTCGTTCTGTCTGCTGAAGAACTAGAGTAACATACCCGGAACTTGGCATTTCTGTCCCATGAACCTTTGTAGCAAGCTTACATTATACGGTTTTATAGATTATCTAAAGCGTTTCCGGCAATCTACACGATCATGTCAGCTAGATCATGACGTCTTCGTTATTAGAATACCTACCGTCCTTCTGTACATCCGACATCAAAAACCTAGGAAATGTAAGCTTCTTAGATGTTTCCAATGTTTCTGGTAGTTGGGTAAACGTGGGTGTATTTGCTAAATCACAGCCTCTTTGCATAATAACAACGTTGTAAAAATTCTTAGAGGCCTTCATTTCATAATATGGTTTTTTTATCGAGGAGGATCGTAACAAACTTCTAATAATGAATTGAAAGTTTAATCATTATTGAATTTTTAATGATTAAAACACCTTGTCTTACACCCTCGCATTTTATTGTATTTTTCTTTTGTATAGCCTCTTTCTCTTTTATATCGCTTTTACAACTACCTACTTTATGCGAGTAAATTTTCATGAAATTGTTTATGGCTGTAAGTGTCGGTCTCTTACCAATTTATCACAATTGTGGTAACTGTTCTTGGAATGTACACAATTTCTGACGGTTTGACTGTTTGAAATTGTGAAACTTTTAAAACTAAAATATTGTTGGTTCTGTAGTGAAGACTTTGATTGGAATAAACTATTGATTCAATTTGATCACTTACCTGACTATTATTGGTATCTATTCCCTTCTTTCGTTAAATTTTCCGTCGTTTATCAGATGAGATTCACCTCTATTAATAGATAGTTCTTCTCAAGATCGAATGTGACCGTCAATCTAGGGAAACATGAAACGTGCTAATTTAGTGCGGTGTTTGCCGTCGGCTTACTGAGGTGTCATTTGCCCGCCCCTGCAGAATCAGGAGCCATACGGCTACATTCGTGTGCCGTCTTCAGTCACCTTTGGATCACGTGACAGTGTGAAGTAAGGGCACAATTTATATTTTTATATGGATGGAAAAATGATGTTTATGTGGGTCAAGGCTCTATTTATACATGGAAGTTGGTATTTTCGCTTTGTAGATACTGGAAGAACTTGACACTTTGCCGTTGAAATCCTCCTATTTGGCAGAAATACTCACCATCTAAAATTTTATATTTTGCCTGACAATGGGGCTGTGTGCCTATTTTAGGTATTGTTATACAAATTCAGAACAATGTAGCCATGATCAACTTATGCTTGTCTTTTTTTTCGAGTCTACCTATAGGCTCACTTTTGGACAATAAACCATTTTACCTAGAAAATCAAAATTTCCACGGGGGTTTTGCGTTTTAGACCTGAACAACTTTTGTTTTGCGTCTGCAGATCTTCGTAACGTACCTAATTCCTACATATTTTATACGATTTTGATGAAAATTTTCAGATTGTGCGGGTTAGGCTGTAAAAGTCCCCTACGGGCATCGTTGTTCAAAAATCAATGCATCAGACTGCGTATGCGCAAACGTAAAATACACTAAGCATCAGGTTCTAAAGGTCCGAGCACACCTTAATTTTCTGGCTGATCAGAGAAAAACGATCTCATATCAATTTGGACTTAGTGCAACACACCCTCATTACAAGTCAACTTTTGGAGGCGTTCATGTGTGTGGGACATTCCCGCAGCATTTCTGATCATAAGTCCTTGTTGCTGGCTTATGTTTTTCATCTTTTGTGATTGTATACAACATTTCAAACGATCTATGTGTTCATGGTAGCTAGACGAGCAAGCTATGTGCCACATCCTACTTGGCAGACTTTTTTTCCAAAAAATTAAACTGCATATTCTCTTCCTGATATGTCTGGAAGAGATTGTCAGTGCAAGAGGCCAGCAGAGTCAAATTCTAACAGAATTAGATCTACTGATTTGGGTTGAATGAAAATCAAAATGGTGCAGGCGGTATGACCCTTCTTTTACTAACTGCGGCCATATTTCTAAGTTTCAATACACATCTGTGTACATTATCAAAATATAATTGTATACATTTTCTTTGGATAATAGTGAAATCCAAGAATCGTTTCAGAAAGCTGTTCTATTGAATATTTAAAAGTTTTGAACAATAACATTATTTGCTAAAATATAGTGTCAGAGTGTTTTATTGATGTTTGTTTGCAAACCTAGGGTAGATGTTTCCCTCTAAAAGTGTTCCCTTGCTTACAGGATTGTCAACAAATGGAACCCATAATGCTTTCAGTAACGTAGGTAGCCACAGATTGCCAAGGATTTTGCGGGGTTCCTCACCCAGAACCTTGCATTTAATCAACGTGCCCCCGCTTGGCACATCTCGCCATTGAGACCTCATCCCTTTCTCTTGACAGACTGCTGGCTACTTCTTCCACCAGCCATCTTATTTCTTCTCTTTCTGGAAGAGTCAAGAATAATATTCTTGTTGGCACCGTTCCCCTCTAAAGTTACCGGAGTTTCATATTCAAGGCTTGCTGCTCTTTGTGTGGAGGCGATTCATTCTTATTTCAGTGAATCAACTTCATCTCCATCGTCATCGATATAAGAAGATATTTTTCGTATGTTTTATTATTTTCTCCATTAGTTCCAGAATGAGGAACATCATTATTGTTACTTTCTTTTATTTGTTCAAACTAACAGCCAAAGGTTTGGTATTAAAAAGTTCCAGTCATACCATATGAATGTGTTCTTACTAATCGGTGTAAACAAATTTATTACGTTGAACTTGGTGATAAACAAACACTCGCAAACAAACACGTAATTACTTACTCTAATGATGTTCTGCTATGATGAACTATTTGAAGGGTTTCGGTTATCGTTTTGATTGTTCAACACATTCAATTGTAAATGAAGCACATCAAAACGACGAAAGTTTTTTGAACCACATTGTTTTTAGTTTGAGCTTACTTTTTGTGTACAAAACGTTGTTCTTCGTACCTTCCTACTCTTGTGGGATGCTCGATTTTGTGATTAATGGAATGACACCTACAAATATATGTATTAGTGAGGTGGAAAAATGACCAATCTAGTCTGTTTTTTTGTTTTGTTTTTTAACCTGCGACTTTCTGTCTTGGATCAGGGCCTCAATATCTATTATCAGGAAACAAGTATAGTGGTTGTAGTATTTTTCTTTGTATAAAATTCTTTCACCATTAGAAGACTTCATCTTTATTGACCAACATAAGCTGTATTATATTTTCCAAAAAAATTAAATCTCCTAAAATGTAGTAATGTAAACTAAGGTGTCAAAATGTAGCTTATGAAATTCATTATTTCCCGTGCTCCGCAACTTAGTAACAGTTTCCGAGCATTCCTTGGTATTGGTCAGAGGAACTGTTACTCGAATCGTTCCATAGAACGGCAAAAGAACCCAACGACATCCTCCCTCCCTTCTCATATCTTCCTTGGAATCTATTAATGTTAGACGTTTTCTTATAGTGCGCAAAAACATAACATCAAACATGAAAACTAACATCTACTAGCATTTGCTATTCTCTCTACGAGTATATCTTGCTATTCCATGCAAAATCTATTACCTCTGCGGTATCTTCTTACCACATTGCTTACCTCATTTGTTCGAATATACCATGGGGGGATTTAATATGCTTCTCAAAATTTTGTTCTGGACTGTTCGGATGATTTTGACGTTGCTCTTTTTGATGCAGCCCCATTAGGGACAGCCGTAGGCCCATATTGGTTCAATCATTTGCTCAAATAGTAGTACTTTACTGTAGACTGGGAGCTGTGAATTCCTTCCCAGAAGCCAATACATTTTCTTGAATTTCAGGTTGATTTCTGTCTTCTTCTTCACGAGGTCTTTCCATTTGAGCTTAGCATCTAGTGTCAGACCCAGATATTTGGCTGTATAACAGTACGGTATTGTTTGAGAGTTAATTTCAATTAGGATAGGGTTCACTTTTCGGCAGGTAAAGTTTATATGTGTATACTTGCTTTCATTCAGCTTTATTCGCCACCTTTTAGTCCACTGAAGAATTGTGTTCACTGAGTCCGGCAGCTTCGCAGTGGTTTCCTCTATTGTATTTCCTGTTCATAGGATTGCTGTGTCATCTGCAAACGTAGATGTGATTGCATTCGCAGGTTTTGGAAGGTCCCTTGTGAACAGCAGGTACAGGACTGCCCCAAGTTCACTACCCTGTGGTACTCCTGCTGCTATTTTCCTTAGCCCGGAGTATTAATTTTCATGTTTCACTCTAAAGTGCCTTTCTGAGAGGTACGACCTAATCAGTAGGTAATGCTGCTGTGGAATATCCCTAAGGATCATTGCTAAGAGTTCAACTTTATCAAAAGTTCGGGAAACGTCGAGGAAAACAGCTGAGCAAAGTTATCTTCCCTCTTCCCAGCAATCAATAAATTTAAGCAAAATTAAAGATTAAAAAAAATCTCCTGGAAATTGTCCCTTTAATCTATACATTTATCAAAATTATCCTTTTCTAATATAAATTTCACTAAAGTTTGGAATTTCAAAATACATTTATTGAATTCATTTTTTCTCATTATTTTTACTAATAACTCTCTGTAATCGAATTGCAGACAAATTTATTATAAAAAAGTGAACTTAGGAAAAATCCACAAAAAATATACAAATGTTCGTAAAATTTACAAACAAAAGTAGGTAAAAATTTTCAACTTTTTCAAATAATTTAACATTTTTTGAAAGATTTAAATTTTGTGAAATGCTTTGAATTATGTGATTATTTCCTGATTTGTATTCATATTCACATTCGTATTCCTATTCATATTTTCCGATTTATGAATTTCATTCAAATGCTTTTATATGAATTTGAATACGCCCATCTTTCGTTTTAAATACAGGTATAAATACATAGATTTGAACGAGATTTCTTTACTTTGTGCTTTGAGTGGTATATCGTTGTAAAAGGGATCATCTACCTAGTAGAAATTATGAGTCTTGAGTGACCTTGAGGCACCATAGAAGGCACTTGAGTTTGTAAAGTGTCAAAGGGGAGCTTGGCGGAATAGACTCTCTTGATCCAGTAGGGTAGTATGAGTAAGGTAAAGTAGTATGGGTAATGAATGAGAGGTCGGCGAAGAGGGTGCGGAATGTTCGTGACACTTGAGGAAGGGTTGCGTTCGAGCCCTTTGAGGGATTTAATGGCATCTGGTTGGAGGTTAGTATCGCGTGCAAGACCCTTACGAGCGATGCCATTGAGGAAATCAAATTGTGACAACGAACGAATTCATTCCAGAAAATCTGCTGCCAATTAGGTGGGCAGTGGTTTCACCTGTAACTATATTGGTCGAGGATGTGCTTCAGCTTAAATTAACTCTAACTCCACATAAAATTGCTGAAGGTGCCAAAAGTCATCATTCCAATTTTTGAAATGAATAATAAACATTTAATAAAATATGCTATGTGGATGTGGCTCATGCGTAGAGTGATGAATTGGTTTGTGAGTGGTGCAACTCGCATTTTAACCAGCACAAATCCTGAAAATTTCATCGTAATCACATAAAAACTAGGAACTATGCTTGTTACGTGGGTTTCACGTTCATGCATGAACACCCGCTACTAAGGATATTATCGCGTTGATATATTGATATGGCGTTATCTAATAGGTTTTTCCCGATTGCCCTAAACATTTGAGCGCGATCGGACCATTAGAACTTGAGAGAATGATGATCGTTGGGCTTTACGTTTGTGCATGTGCAGACAGGTGTATTCATGACCATCAGTGACTCTGTGGTAGGCGAGGTAAATCTAACTCAAAAAAGAGGAATTGTACTAGTTTAATCAGACGTAAGTATAATAGTGTTATTTTATTACAATGTTGGTAGGGATTAGAATAATTTTGAACCCAAATGGATGTTATAAAATCGTTGTAACAAATTGGTGCAAAGTACCAAATCTCGGGTTCGCGGATGTAGGTATCATTCCATCCACTCAAACAGTCATCTTCCTGGTCAAAAACCAAGATTTTTTCGCTTCTACGGGAGACCCAGGGCTTTATGTGATTCGACTTTTAATATGTCGGGATTGTGTTGAGTGGAAATGGACGCACTTTTTGATCCTCATGCTCATTGTATTTTTGATTCTCATATCATCATGGTTGTTGGGTTATATTATATATAATTGCAATATTGGAATAACAATGGTTACAAATCCGAACTATGTTTTTTAATGGTAGAATGTTGTACAAGTCAAATGTTTGTGATCATATGGTATAAATCAATAAAATTAAATGAATCGATCTTGAGAGAGCGTTGAGACTTTTAGCATGGAACATGCTACCGCCTTGGACTAACTAGCCGAAAAACGTCGCGCGGGAGGACATGTAATAATAATGTACTTCCTCTTATGGAAGTTAGTGGTGAGTCATCATAAGCGCTATATTCCTTTATAGTCCAGCGAACCTGAGCTGCTAGTCCTCATTTACATTATCATCAGCCTGATAGCATTTTTACGATATATATATTTTAGTCAGTGATATTGGGACACATCCGTCACAGGTAAAGCCGAAACAGCAGACTCGAAAATAGCAAATAGAAACCAGCAGAATGATAAGAAATTAGCGAAAGAAAAACCGCAAAAATAGCGTGGCCACGTTTTTTGTATTTCAGCCGCAGGCCCTAAGCAGTAAACATCCGAGGGTCCAGGGGGCTGGCCTTTTTTGATGGTCAATTACAAGAAGTCATTGCATTTTAACGATCCGAGACGTCTGTTGAGAAAATGTAAGGAATGAAACATTTGTATGAGATATGAATTCAATTTTTACCCCTCTGAAATACGTTACTGCAAAATCCAATACAAATACGGTCAGCGTCAGCGGCCTATTCGTGCGGGGATGGGAAAATGGTGACATTAGGTCCCAAACCATTGAGAGTCCCCCATAGCGGGTTTTACGTTCTTCACTGGCGAGGGAGGTTATGGTGCAGGGTTGGGCATTATTGGATGTGGCGTGGATGGTTGGTAGAGGGGTCAGGGGTGGGCCACGACCCTTCCGTTCTTTCGCTCTTCTAAACTAAATACTTGATCGACATTCCCCGGAATCTCAACAACCTCGATTCCGGTTCTAGCGAATTTTCAATGATAACACAAGTCTACAAGAAAATCTCCTCCGAGTTGCCAGCTTCTCTTTAGGACGCCCCTGTGAACATAGACAGTATAGAGACGCCTATAGAAATCCATCCAGAGAGGGGAGGGGGGGGGGGCGTGTTGGAATCAAATATGTCAGTTTGTAGACTTCATAACTGTTTTTTCGTGCCAACAAGCTCTATTAGCAGATATTAGAATCAAAATTCAGTTTGCAAACCAATTTTCGTAAACCTTAAGAGTTTCGTAACTAGGGGTTACCAAGAGTTATATAACTCAACAGGTTCAGAAATGGGAGGACAAAACACGCACAGAATACTGACACAACACTCCTAAGCAGAGGCAAGCCAAGCGGTTCCTCTCTATTTTGAGGAAACGCGCAAAAGCCCTTCTATCATTGAGGCGCAAAGACCTTCGCAAACTAGTGGGTCTTCTTACTGGCCACTGCCCCCTAAGGTACCACCTAAACAAAATGGGTAAGGCCAGGACAGTAGAATGTCGGCTCTGCTGCGGAGAGGCGGAAACAGCAGAACACATCCGCTGTAATTGTCCTGCTGTTGCATCAACTAGATTCCGGCATTTCGGGAAGGGTGCCCTAACACCCTCTGATATTGCCTTGGAAACGCCTGAAAACCTCCTACACTTTGTGAACGAAGAGGTTATTAATAAGGTTTTGAATTAAAAATGGGGACAGCGTCACAATAGATCCTAGCGGTCTCAGTGACCAGGGGCTCCTCCCATCTCTTATCGGGGGGAAAAAAAAACCTTAAGAGGACCGATGTTCCAATTTTTGTGGAATGAGATAGGTTTCTCGTTTTGGTGGTAGCTTTGATCGTGATCCACAGGTATAGCCAAAAAAATTAAATAACAACAATGAATCAGTTTCTTAATGCTCAATATCAACATCTGCTATCTAAAAAATCAACCATCTTAACATATCATCCATATAATAATTAATCCTCCCCTGACTAATTTTTTCTCCAAGAAAGAATCGGTTATACCATAGTCTTGAGAGAAAGTAAATGAAGATTTAATTATACTCGTATAATGAGCGTTATATGAAAAACCAGCGCTAGAACAGTGGAATGTGTACAGGTGACGGAAAGTAGCATAGAAATCAAGAGAGTTCTTCATATTATTCGTACTCGTCTACAAGAATCTCTGTTACCCTGAAAATGTGTATTGTCTTTGATATACGAGATGGCTATGTGCTTACAACCTAAAAAGCGTAAAACGAAATGTTTTTACGAACTCCCTCTATTATGTATTTCTGTGCTATTTAAAAACGCTCTAGAAGCAAATATTGAAACCAAACAGTTTAGCTGGTAGAGTTGATGGCTACCTATCTCTGTGTGCAACCCATTCGTGTATACGTCACCCAACATAACTATTAATTGTAACAGGAATTGATAATGACAACATCAAGTCACTAGTGCAGATATTGGAATCAAGTAGTTTAGTTTGTAGAATTGTTCACTGTTTCTGTAAATATTAAGTCACGCTCTAGCATTAAACCCAACTTGAACATGAGAAAAGAAAAATAACTGCATACAAATCCGTTTCGGACGTTTATAAGACCGTTTATAAGACGAATCCGTGAAAAAAGGATAGGTCCCTGAGCGTGTGACAGGCTTTTGTCGCCGCTGCCCAGTATGCAATTCCTAACAAATTTTCATGATACCGTTTTGGTTCGATCCTAATCTTAGTCTAGTTGTGCAACAAATTCTGGAAATTCGCATTTCACGATTGAAGAGAGGGAAATGCTGAAAAAAAAGTGTTTGTTTGGAACAAACTTGTGTGGTATACACTTTTCAATATGTTACCACATCAGTTAAGGAAATTGGAACACAAAACAGTAGGATTAAGTTTATTATATACATAATTAATATGACGTTTTATAACATTGATGCCTCAACATTGAAAGTACTGGTTATTATATTAACATTCTATAGTAATTATATTGTTGATATTCTTCGACTTTGCGTGTAAATACCGTCAGTTGGATTGAATGGGCAGTCATTATTGATTCGTATGTGAGCAGCCGAGAGATTATTTTAAAGTAAACGAGTTATACTGTTGAGCATCGTTGTTAAATTGTATGAATGAATGTTTAGTTTGCTTGTAGCAACTCACACTTCAAGAACTGCCATGACAAACAGGATTTTCACAATGTTCGTCCGAATGGATACGCGAGCAGATTCCCAGGAGAGTGGTTGCTTAAAAACCACTCTGATGAAGTAACAATCATCCAATGTGTATTTCCAGTGGATGAAATTTGATAACTCCAAGTTTATTAACCCAGTTAATTAATGTAGCTCGGAAGTATTCGGATCATGTTGCAAATAGATTTTAGTGATGAAAAAGTCTGTAGCCTCCCAGGGAAACGTATATCCTTCCTTAAAGAAAGACGGGTGGATACAGATGTTCAGGCACCAGTACTCAGTAGGATTGGAGTGAAATCCTCCAGCGCACCTGAGTTCGAATATGGGGATATCGACTTGAGTGCTTCCTAACTGATGTGGGGGTCTCCGACGACTTGTGTTGGCGTTGTAAGAAGAATTTGCGCATTCCAAGGGAAAACGTAAGAAGTCGAAACAGGTTGTTTTTTACCTCAGCGGCTCGCTTCCCTCTAATTTGCGGACTAATCTAGTTGAAAAACGCGACTTTTTATTTAACCGGATATATAAAACCACGATTTTTTGGAATCCATACCTTTGAAATCCCAACATATAATGAAAGGGGAATGTCGAAGGAATTTTGACCTCGGAGATCCCTTCCCCTAATGAATAAGTTTCTTCTTAGAAACTATGAACCCGAACCGCTGCGTAGAATTTGCTTACGTTTTGACTAGCTCTAACTTCCAAGTCAGTCCATTGGCAACAAACTTTCTCAAAATGTATTCACGAGTAGGTACGTGCATTGCCTTATTATTTTTAATAATGAATCTTTCTGAGAAGATGAATCTGAATAAATTCTCTCTCCCAAAAATGGTTGTAACTCCCTCATTTTTGGAGTATTCTCAAATCTGAGGATACTGTTCAAAAGGGCCTTGACTTACCCACACGATGAGCTCTTTACCACATACGCACTAAATCTTTAGCGACGATATTCCGGAAAGCCAAGTCAAGAAAAACGCGGTTCGTAGAACGAACGTCTATTCTCTCAACAATTAAAAGACTTACAACGTTAAATCGATTTCGACGGTGTGATGGATATGGTTAGTTGGCCCTTCCCGATTCTTGAATCCGTCGCCTCGGGAGATGAACCAGACGTTTTCAAGCGACTGGGTCATCCTCTAAGCGTGGCGGAGCATTATCACCGCATCCAGCGCAATGGAAGGGGCAACTATACCATTCCATCACCACACAACGGTTAGATCATCTTCAGTGACAGAACAATAACAGTTATTGTTATTGAACAGTTATTGTGAACAGTTGTTGTTCCAATGGAGATGACCTAATCATCGAATTCGATTTAACGTTGTCACTCTTTTTATATTTGATAGGAGTAGACCACGTTTCTTCTAACAACTCCGTGTTATTCTTCTCTTGAGCACGCTGGCTCAACTAGTTTAGATAGGGCACCACCGGTCTCCTCTCCAATGGTCATTAAATCGGATAGTGGTCATATTCCTATAGTCTGACTCCTCTCATTGCTTAGTGGGATTCAGTTATACCAATAGCCTTAGTAGCACTCCATTACGTACTCCATTAGTAGAACTCCATCGTTAAGTGGCTACTGGCAAGTGGAACAGAACGGAGAGGAGATGGGCAATCACAAAAACAGAAACAAGTCGATAAATGAGAGGAATCGTGCCATAGGATTAAGGAATCACTAAACAGAGAGGGAGTCCAGACTTTTTAGCAGTTTAGAAAGGAGTTTGGGGAGGACACGAGCATTTCCCATTAGATCTCATTGCGTAGGTCTGTAAGCGCCACCGTTCGATTCAGGGTTGAAAATGACGTGGAATTCAACCTCAAAATCGTTGGATTGGTGGGCAAATAACTTCTCCATTTCAGTCCTCTTTTTTCGCTGAAAAAAACCAACTTGTTCAGCATTCCCGCGAAGTAGTATGCCGTAAATTGAACTTTTATCGTTCGGCTGTTCCGTTGAGAACCTGAGAATTTATCAAGTTTTCCCAAGAAGTGGCCAGTGAAAATCGCCGCACTAATAACGCAAAAAAACGAAAGACGTAGCGGTGACTTTCAAGGAAAGCCGGGTCACAACCTACGAGGGAATCAGTTAAATCCAGCCCCTTGGGGGGAGGGCACTGGACCAGATTCGTAAGGGGGCTCGGATTTTCTTGAGGTTTTTCCCATAATAAATTAGTAGCCGTTTCGAGAGAGAGAGAGAAAATTAAGGGAGGAATATAGATTGTGGAAAATTGAGAATGATCGAGTTCTACAACTTTTATGTCTGTATTTATTAATAATTAAGAATTAAGAATCATTCTGCATTAATACTTCCAAATCAAATTAAAATTGAATGAGGGAGCTTCTAAAATTTTAAGCGACCTTAAAACCACCAAATGCGATGTGCATCCCGCTGACCGGAAGCCTAAAAACTTCCCGATTGGAAAGGAAAAATTGATCTGTCCCTTTTCCCATTTTGCCTCTCTCTTCCCCCCCCCCCTTTAAACGGTGTTTTTTTTTTGTTTTTTTTTTTAAATTTATTTATCAAAGGGGTCCCAGATTTTGCATCTGGGCTAGAACTCTCTCTTCACGGCCCTGGTCAAACGAGGTTCAGAAACCACATTGGTTGATGTGGAAGCCGGTGTCGAATTCTTTAAAAAAAATTAAAGAAAGTGAAGCCGTTGCGCATGTGTGGGGTATGCAGCTCTGCCGTCTAGTCATTACTGTTTAGGCTAATTGTTGCATCCTAGAGTACCTACCTAAAGGGAGCCGAAGCGTTGTTTTAAAAGGAATAGAGAAAAGAGAAATCAGTTTCGAGATAAAACATTTTTTCCAAAATCTAAATACCCTCTCCCATTTTACGTTTTAGATCATTCTGAACATCTTTTGTTTCATGTCTGTCTTTCTGCTTATCCGTGTTTGTCCGCAGATGTAACAATCCTAATTCCTCCAGTTTTCATTCGATTTTGATGCAATTTTCGGGGAATGTGCGGGTTAGGATAGTCACGGATGATATTGCTCAGGAATCAGTACCCCAGTCTGACCGTGCGCAAACGTAAAAATCAACCAAGCATAATTTCATCACGATTCTATCAATTATATAATTAGTTCGACAGTCGCTCAATACAAGTCGACTAACCTTTTGGAGGTTAGTCCTGCGGGATTTCCGTTTCATGAATTGTTGTAACAAGCTTACCTATATTCTATATCTTCCGAGATTATCTAAAACAGTGGTTCCCGACCTGAGGACGATCGGCCCCAAGTGAGCGATTCCGATTGCTAGGGAGGCGATGAATCAGTGTGGGCCGATTTGGGGGTCGATGAATACTCTACGCCGAATAAGGTTGATTCCCGTACAAACAATTTGACCGATTTGGTCTTGATAATTATTGGAGAAATTCGACAAGATATCGAAGGAATAACGCGGAAATTAGAAGCGATGGACAAAGAAGGAAATTCCCTTCTCATTAAACAGGCTTAACAGATTTCGCACCTTCAATATTACCACAATCATCGATTATAAATTTCATAGTTCTGGATCAATGACATTTCTGATTCTTCCTACGCTAATTTTAACAATGAATTATTAGACAGAATTATTCCATTAGTCAAAACTATTGAAATTCTTTCATTACACACAAAACCTCTTTCATCCTTTGAGTAGGTAAACTCTGAAGCTTCCATCAGATTAATGATCTGAGATTTGAAATGGACCATCTAAGAGACTGGTGGATTCAATGACAATTTACATGCCCACCATGATAGCTGATTAGGCTCTGAGCACAATTTAATCCTTCTTCTTTTTGCGAGGATGAAAATTTGAAGGGAATGTTTTGTCAGGGTGCCCTCATTCTATCGCCCGTTGTGTTTTAAACAACGGGCTTTCCTGCATACTAATGCGGACTAGCATGCATAATATGTTTTGTATGTAACCTTGCCCATCCTCTTAGAAATGAAATCGAGTGTGAAGCTCCAAGGATGTTTTTTAGAAGTTCTACAAACGGATAGGTAGATGAACATCATATCTCACTCAAACCTTTCATTCAGTCTTCTGTTTGACTTGTTCCATGCTGCTGGCATAGTTTGCGGTTCGTCTCCTCGTTTTATTTTCATTGAAATACTTCAACTGCCGTTGCCTGATGACCTTTAGGATCATTAATGGCTTTCAACCAGGTGTCACGTGAGATACTGAAACGGGTATGATTTTAAACTGCTACCAGTCAACTAAACAAAGCCTAGACGAAGTAGGCTTACATTAAATATAAGTGAAATGAAGCTAGATAGAAATAAACATACCACAAATTAGTAAAAACATCACAGTTTCTAGAGGAGCCTCAGGTGCATCAGCGAAGACTGGACCCTGCCTGGCCCAGATAGAGCATCAACCCACTGAGGAGCTCCATGCAGGATTCTGAGGAGTGTTAGGGCTGGGCAAACCTCCAAAAGTGGAGGATGCAGACATCTCCGCCTCATCACGGGGGAATTATGCACTAAGCACATATCCGTGAGTATGTCAGGAATGTCCACTAGCCTCGAGTCTCTTGTCGCAGTTATTACCGTTTTTGCATCTTGCAGAAATATTGGTTGATAAATGTTTACCACCAATTGAAACAAGCTACGAATTATTACACATGGGTTTATTATTTTTGTATTACATAGCCCGTCTGTGGTTCACTACCTATCTAAACTCGGATCTCCAAATCTTGTAATTGCATTCAAAATGAAAATACTTAGGCTGCCGCTATCCACGCTGTCTAGCTCAGCGTCTGCCAGCCCGATTTTCATCTCCCAAAGATGTTGTTTTTCAAATGGTGATTGAACGAATTATCGCACAGCAACCCGAGTGGTCTCATTTAATTCAGGGAACCAATTTTTACCTTAATCCAACAAAAACCTAATCTCTTACATCGAAACTTTTTAAGCTTTCGATTTTTTGTAGTTTAGTCCTTGATTATAATCCCTTAAGGTTGATTGATCAAGAGTTCGAGATTACCGGCATATCCCGGATCGATGTTGGATTTCGAGTTAAATTTCCAACACTTTGGTCTAGTAGAGATTCGGACGGCGGACAATCGGATTTTTTTTTTTTTTTTTGATTTGTATTTTGAAATGTAAACCAACAATTTCTGAGGTGGTTAAACAATTTTTTCTCTTGGTCGATTTCAAAGTTTTATTATTGATAATAATAAACCAAATCTTGAAGTTTGCGAAATAAGGTAAAATTTTCTTTCCAAGAGGCTTTTTTGGGTCTCAAACTTGTATCCTGAAATAAGTCAATCGTTTATCCTATACAAAATTCAATGCTCTTTCCAACGATACCATAAAATGTGAATTTAAATGATGAATTAAAGTAGTTTTGATTGATTAAAGAAGCATTTGAATCACACAAAAAACTGTAGTCAAGAAATCTCGTTTTTTTTAATTTTTGATTAGATTGGATTACAAAATTTGTTGTGGGGAAGCTTGTTGTAAAAGCGACTCCTGCCGTTTGGCAGTGTTTTATGTACAATCTGTATAATGCAGGATACGTTTAGTGAAACTTTACGGAGTGAGAGAGTAATATGGATAATTGATGTATGCGTTACAGGAATGGGAGAGAGAGAGAGAAAGGGAGAGCACGAGTTAGAAACATGAGGTTAATTAATGCATGCATTGCAGGGAAGTCAAATTTACATTTACCTGCATGAAAGTGAAAAACAGTGCACCGAATACCGTGGGGAGACGGAGATGCGGTAACCACGCGAGACCTGACCCAAATGTTTCCGTTCGGCGACTCTCTCTTCATCCGTGCACCCCCACTTCGACTTCCTTCATCTCCTGCAGTAAGTGTATTTGAAAAGAGCAACAATTTTCCATTTCCTCTCATAATTTCCATTTAAATGTACACTTGTGTAGTGTAGGGATACCAATTTCTGCAACCTCGCGTTGTCGGCTTCAGCACCCGAAAAACGCCGATTTCCTCATCGTGCTCCTCGTCGTTTCCCGCCCGAATTCCCCTCGAAGAGAGGGAAAATGAAAAGGAACCGGAAGGTGCTCGGTGGGCGGCCATATGGGAGTTGGGGCCAAACATTCTATTTGGATGTCACAAGTTTCTGGTTATGGCAGCTAAAGTGGATGAGGTCTTGGGCCGTCATGCAAAATGAAAAAGTTGCTGTCAACTCTAACATGCGGATTTATCATTTTTAGGGCGTCCCTCTGAAGCAGGGGTTTCTCTGTAGTGTGGCGCCTATTAGAATTGATGATTGAGGTGTATGACAACTCGAATATAAGAATAAAAAAATTACTACGTACAAATCCTTTTCAGATCATTCTAAGACCGACCCCATGAAAAAATACGAAAGATTGGTGGTAAGATAGTCTATTTACAACATTTTACGTGTTACATTCTTCAATTAAATAATAACCGATGGCCGAGCTGGGTAGTGTAACACTGTGGACCAGCTCGGAGTTGGTTCTTACTTCTAATTTTGTATAAAGTACCAATAACACTACATTTACATCACTTTGATTATTGACATTTAGATTCCACCTCCATGGAATGATATTCTTAGTAGATACGTCATTTATATTGCTGTTAATGTTATAAAATCATTAATGTTCGTTTATAAAGTACTCATACCGGTCCTGTTAATAGTTCACAAGTTTCTTTTTTGACTTCAAAGATTTATAATTTTTTCAAAATCTTTATTTACTATTTGCATCCCTCCGTCGTCATTTGAGCAAATGTATTTTTAACTCTCGGCAACTTCAGTCTATATGATTTTGATTCCCGCTGTGTAACATCAGCATAATATATACTTTTTTGTTTACAAACTAGTTTGAGCGTATTCAATTTGGACAGTAAAAAAATTCAAATCATGAAATAATGTATCAATGGGTTGGCGACTGGGCTTATTGAACAATGTCCTTAATGTCATCCTTTGAATCTTAACAATTTTATAAATTAGATAGTACTTGAAAGTGGTTCCCTATATTACAATGGTATACTGTAAAATTTGACCCAAGCAGCGTCTGATAAATATTGATCTTTAGTTCTTCTGATAGAAATTTTTTTCTGCACTGGGTATTGGCGCATTTTCTTATCTGTTGACACAAACTTTAGGTGTGGTGGTCCATTTCTTTTGAGAATAAAACGTCACTCGTTACTAAGCTAAACTGTTCATTCTTTTGATTTTCCAACAGTCACACGGTGAGTCGTCGTAGCTCCGTTACGTCAAAGCGAAAATCGATTTTGATTGTGGTTCCGTTTTCTTGCTAAATCCAAGGAAACCGATTTCGTTGCATTGATGGTAGGCTTGTTGGTGTTCATCCACAGTCTAATCGCCCTCAAATCCTTCTCGGCTTCTCAAAAGATAGACTCCTGCCAAGTTTGATCGGAGTTTATTCGGGCAACATCATCAGCAAATATGTAGATCTTCCCGGAATGTTTTTGTGAAGCAAGTTTATGCACAAGTAGCGAAAAAATAGTCGGCCCAATTGAAGCGCCTTGCGAACAGCCGTGTTCGCGGATTAAACCACTTTCGCTTTTCACTTTGCCGCTGTGGACTGTTTGTTCTCTATCACTATTATGAAGAAAGACTTATTAATATTTCCGAAGGTAGTCCTTGAATCCCTGATGCTTCCAGTTGTTCAGCAAGTTTTGCTTTCGATATAGTGTCGAAAGCCTTTGCCACGCCAAGGCAAGTTATAGTTATTTTTTTGCCTGCGTCCAATGTCCAATGTCAGTAAATTTCTTCCGAGACCTTGAATAAGCCGTCCTGTGTATTGAACCCCCTTTTTAATCCAGATTGCTTTGATCCTATGGTTTGACTTTGCTAGGAAGCTCACTAGCCGATATTTGAGCAGTTTCTCAAATATCTTGACGCTAACGTCTATCAAGGAAATGGGTCAATAGTTGGCCGGGTCACTTTCTTCTCCTTTCTTGAAAAGTGGTACTACTTTTGCCGTTTTTAGTTTCTGAGATACACACCTTTGGAGATACTCAAGTTGTATAAGTAGGCTGGTAGTTCAGCTATACTTCACGGATAATTTAAAAAACAAAAAAAAAATGCTGTCAATTGTACTCGCGGGTTTATTGACATGATTATTTCATCGATTTCAACACGCCCTTGTCATCATTCTACCCGCTACAGAATTAGCGCCACAGAACCGCAATACATGTCGTTTAATGTTTTCAAAATCTACACATTCATGAAACCTAGACGAGGAGGCTACTCGTAGCTTCATTACGGTTTGCCCCATGTTAAGGGAAGCGCCTTCCACCAATATCTACTGAATATTATCTGAATTATTATTATTAATAATATTTTTTATTTTTTTTAAACTACAGCAAGTGAACTAAACTAATATTTTATTACTGGACTTGCGTTACATCATGACTAGGTAGCAATCAATTATCACAGATTGGGTCTTACTTAAAATTAATTATCGATCTATTTCATATTTGTACGTATAAGAGCTCGTACTTCTAATTTTTTTTAAATTTAATTAATCATTGTTATCACTTTTTGACAAAAGAATTTGAGTTGGTAGGTTTTTTTCAACATCAAACTACATTAGATTAATTTAATTACATTAAAAGCTTGGAGCGGCTGAACGAAACTGTAGGACTCCCTCTTGGTTACTTTGGGGTGGATTGATTCACAGGTTCAATTTCGTTAATGCAAATATTTGTAACAAGTTCATCAAGTCCCGAATCTTTCATTGAAACGAATTTATATTTAGAACAATTCTTTTGCCATACGATTGTCAGTCAACAGTATATTTGGGTTTTCCTTTGAATGTCTTTATTTATTATGGTCGATATTTCTCTTCCAAAAGAATGGATTCTCCGCTAAAACTGTGTGAATTACACACGCACCAACTCACGACACTTTCACGGTTCAATCGCGCAGCCGTTATATCCTTTCGGACAGAAAGGACACATTTAATTGATCTCGGAAGAGCGAGTATTTCAAAAACCCGCAACTTGTGTGCAGGAATCAAAATCCAGCGTGATTGTGTACGCACGCGCGAAAGAGTGTCAATGCTAAGGGGGTTATTGAAAGGTGTGTTTATGTACTAGAAAATGTGCCACACTAAAAGTGAATCCAAATACACTCTGTTGGGAGAGCGAAAATTGACATATTTTCCACTCTGTTGGAAAAGTAAAATGGTCATTAATTTCCACTAAAATGGACTCTGTTATGGAAGTGAGGAAGGTACATTCCCGCTTTCCACTCTCCACTCTGAAAGTTTTGGGTAGTAAGTCCATGGCTAAAGTTCCATCCTAAAATTTGGTATAATTGTTTGTTCTATTCATCTTTTTTTTTTTTTGTCATTCTTGTTGTCAGAATTTATTTGGTTTATGCAGGTAATGTTTCTTGGATGGCCATTTCAACGGCACAATCCTTCATCTAGTGTTCAACTACTTTTCTTTATTCTCACCCAGGACATGATGTCTGTAGATCCCTCATTAGATGTTAATCTATGTAACTACATTCGGCAAATAATGCTTTTGGGATTTTAAGCATTCCATGGAAGAATGGCAAATAGCATTTTTGGGTACTGCCGCTGTAAAAGTTGCTGGCAACATTTTCTTCTACATTTTCGGATAGAGGCAGTCCAACCCTGGAATTTTTAACATCTCCAAATTGAAACTGAAAATGGGAAAGAGGAGCCGGCGGGGACCACCGCTGGAGATATTGAAAATCGATGAACTGCGTTCTCTGCAAACACCATTATACTTAACATTTATATCACTCACCACTTCACGGCTCCCAACGGGTTTCCTAAATATGCAAGAACTCAGTTGGTGTTTAGTGCACTAAGTACATTCGTACACAATTTTTATTTGACGCAACAGTGTGAATTGTCGCCGAAAGATTGTCGGTGTGAAGGGGCTATTGAAAAGTGTGATTGCGTTGTGTGACTTGTGCAACTCTAAATCTGAAATCATGTAGGGAACTTTTCCACACATTCAGTAACTTCCCTTGTACACAAAACGTGAATTTCTAGTTAGTAAATATGAAATCAGTGAAGTGTAATGTTCATATCGCGCTAAATGGACGATTCTCATTTCGCCTTGTTCGATCCCGTTTCTACCTCAATAACTAATATTCTAGATACATCCATTCATACAAATAACGGAAATATATTACTTTATCGCTGTAGTCAAATGAACCTCGGCATAAATGCAAACAAGGTTATTCATAATAATGAAATTCCGCTGCTACCTCTAGAACTAATGACTGGAAACGATTTCATATGCACTCTTGAAAAGGAACTCAACTCGATATAATATTTTCTCCCTTCGCTGTTCAGATCTCACTCCGCTGGATCCTACCGCGAAAACATCTCTTTCCAACTCGATTTCCTAGGAAATCCAATTCTCTGTTCCCTACATTGAAATCCATCGGGGGGAATCGGATATTTTTTTTTCTTCCGCCTTTCCGCGAATTACGGAAGGACCCTGGGATTATCTATTTTGGGATCGTCGTTCCTTTATTATGTGGTTCATGCGACTCGATGAAGCACGCTATGGCGCTTCTATCGACGGAATATCTTGCCTGGTGCGGTGCCCGTGGAAGGTCTCTTTATTATAAAGGCATAAATGGTTCGTGGAATCGTGAAAAGAATGAAAGGAACGGACGTAGCCCAACACAAACGAATAAAAGCAATGAACTCCTATAAGTGTGTATCGTGCAGCGAAATCGTGTCGCCCATATTGCCCAGTGTGACCAGTAACTAGGGATGTGAAACGATTTACCGATTTAAAAAAAAAAATATATATTTTTGAAAAAAATATATTGTCTATTGTCGATTTTTATTTGAATCGATTCTTTAATAACTATTTTTTGAAAAATCGGCGAATCTATTTTTGGTTCTCCATTGTAAACTAGGAAATCGGAAACATCTGAACAGGGGAATGGGTTTGGACATGTGTGAATCCATGGAAGTAGGCACATTCATTCAATTCATCCGTACATCCATGTCAGAGATGGGAGTTGATCAATTAACGAATACTTTTGAGATTACAAATGTAATCGTGGAAAGGATTCGTTTATAACGATTACTTTTAAAGCAATCGTTATTCGTTGGGAAAAACGATTAACGATTACAGCAGTATTCGTGATTAAGTAACTGTGATTACCGAATATTTTTTTGCGATTACACATACGAATAACGAATAGCGATTACTTTCTTTTTCGATGTCTCAGAAGTTAGAATCTTCGAAGAATCCAAGAATCTTCGTAGTTGAGTGAAGGGAAAATGAAGAGGAAAGCTATGTTTTTGTTGTCAAAACACCCCACCACTTGATTGTGTTAGTGTGATGATCGCACCTCAGTATGAAAAAAAAAACATCCTAAATCAATCCTTCAACTAAAATATAGATTTTGTTAAATTAATATAGATGTAGATTAATTGATAGACATTGATTGATGAGAGACAAATACATCACAGTTTTGACGATTAAAGAAAGAATGGAGAGTGCAAGGGAAAGCGGGATAGCGACCTTGTCCTTTACCGCTTCGTGACTTTTTGCTAAAAACTATCCTTGCTATTGAAACACTTATTCCAATATCGGATTCTGATATGTTTCCTTAACTAATCTATATTCTACTCTAGCAAAGGAAGTACCTAAAATAAGACATTTTCTCTATGTCCTAGAGCGTGACTGATTAGTTAAAATAAATAATTTCGCGTAAAAAAAACTACTTTCGTTTTCTCTTGCCAGGTTTTTTGACCCCACTTCACATGATAATCTCAGCTTTCCACAGCTTTATACATCATTTTTTTTATTTTATTTTTTTTTTTTTCTAAGAAAATGTAATTTGAATGCGGGAAAACGTCGTTTTATGCTGTGAAATTGACGTTTTGCCCCCAAAATTGACTGTTGTGCCTACATGTAAATGTTCATTCCATCAAGCCTCTCTCAACAAACCAACTATTCGTAGGTTCCATGCATGTACTACCATCCATGCTATGTTCGCGGGATGTTCCCATCAATGTTCGCAATGTTCTAATAAAACATTAATTTCTTTCAACTCGAGTGACCTATAAAATCCCTGTACTCTCACATTTATAACAGGTCAATGTGCCCAGTGAACGCGCCGCGTAAAAAATAGTTCGCGATCGGAAGTATAAGTTCGTTTTTTTTTCGTTAGCGTGTGATCGGTCAAAACGTAAACAAACCGGCCCCGACTACGAAGTTTTTTCCCGACTGCGAAGTTAGTTTCCCGTCTACAAAGCAAGTTTTTCTCATCTACAAAACTCAACATGAGTAAGGTAACACATTCTACTATACCTCAAGTGGAAAAACTAGTAGGTAGGGAAAACTATAATAGCTGGAAATTCGCTATGAAAGCGGTTTTGGTTCTCGAGGAACTTTGGGAGACCGTTGAACCCGAAGTTGGTAAGGATGTTGACGTGAAGAAAGACACCAAAGCTCTTTCCAAAATCATTTTACACGTAGATAAAGTTGTGTATTCTCACATTCTTCATGCCACAACAGCTCATCAAGCCTGGAGTAGTCTAAAAACGGCGTTTGATGACACTGGTCTTTCAAGACGTGTCGGCCTCATGCGATCTTTGATCACCACTCAATTGTCAAATTGCGAATCCGTTGAGGAATATTGCAACAAAATCCTCACTACCGCCTACAAATTGACGGAAATAGGTTTTGCTGTTGACGATGAATGGGTTGGAACCATTTTATTGGCAGGACTACCTGAAGAGTATTCACCAATGGTGATGGCGATCGAAAGTAGCGGTATCAAGATAACGGGTGACTCAGTTAAAGTCAAATTATTACAAGACGTCAAAAAATCTGACTCAAAAACCCCCGATCATGAATCTGCTTTATACACGTCTAAAAACAATAACAAAAAGCTTTATAGGACTAAATGTTCCTTTTGTGGTAAAAATAATCACTTGTCAGAAAAATGTTTTCTCAAAAATAAAAAACAAAACAAAAATCAAGAAAAATCAAGTGAAAAATCTGACCGAACTCAGAAAAAAGCATTTTTTGCATATTTTACCAAAGAAAGCAACCCACATTCATGGTTTCTTGACAGCTGTGCTTCTAGTCATATAACCAACCAAAAATCATTCCTAAAAATGTCTGCACCAAATAATGCAACCATACACTCAGCAGATAATTCAACTTTGTCAGCGTCACTTGTAGGCAATGTTGATATTGATTTTCATAATAAAGGAAATAAGGTTGAAGTAGAAGCCCATGACGTTTTATACATACCAGATGCAGCTGTCAATCTACTTTCAGTCAACAAGATCGTAGAAAAAGGGAACACAGTTCATTTTGACGAAAAAGGAGCCACCATAAAAGATCACAATGGACAGCTTGTTGCAACTGCCTGTGTCGAAAATGGTATTTATAAATTGAATACAACTCCTTGTGATACCAGTGAATCCTGTTTTTATGCTGGAAACGTCAGTACTCTCTGGCATAGACGACTTGCTCACCTCAATCGCCATAGTTTGAGGAATCTCCAAAAATCAGCAACTGGAATGCCCGACATTCACCCTGACAAGGAGCCATGTGAGGTATGCCTCGAGGGAAAGCATTCCAGGGCCCCATTCAAAAGTTCCAAAATCAAGTCGACTGAAACGCTGCAGCTAATCCACACGGACTACTTCCATAGGGGGGAGTAGATACCTCCTAACATTTGTCGACGATTTTTCGCGCAAAGTTTTTGTATATTTTTTGGAAGAAAAATCCCAAGTTGCAGAGACCTTCAAAAATTTCAAGTCTCTTGTGGAAACCCAAACAGGCAAGAAAATCCTGAAAATACGCAGCGACAATGGGACAGAATACGTGAATTCTAAGATGAAAAAGATATTTTCCGATTCAGGAATTGTTCATCAGCTTACAGTGCCATACTCGGCTCAGCAAAATGGCGTCGCAGAGAGGATGAACAGGACCTTGGTTGAGAAGGCCAGGACACTGCTATTTGATGCAGATCTGCCCAAACAGTACTGGGCTGAAGCAACTGCAACAGCAGCCTACATAACCAACCTATCTCCCTCCAAGGCACTGAGCGACAGAACTCCTCATGAAAAATGGAGTGGTCAACTCCCAGATATATCTCATCTCAGAGTTTTTGGCTGTGAAGCCATGGTCCATATTCCGAAGGTTCACCGCAAAAAGTTTGATAAAAAATCGAAGAAACTTATTTTTGTGGGATATTGCGAAAACTCAAAGGGTTATCGTTTCCTGGATCAAAACTCCAAAAAACTAACGATCAGCAGAGATGTCGTATTCCTGGAGAAACCTTCATCCCAACTCAAAGCTTCAACAAACCTGCCAAAACCAAACACTTCTGCGAAACCAAATTCTGACATGCCATATATGCCAGAAGGACAAGTGACGATCACGGAACAAGAAGACCCTGATGTTGATCCAACTCCTGAACCTGCACCCATCGTGACAGGAACGCCTCCAGTGACTCAGGATGCACCTGTGACCGACGAAGACCAGGGTACTCCACATGATCAAACCAACTTGCGCCGTTCCAGCAGAACACCGAAACCAAAACAGTGGCCCGGGTTCATTACCTACATGGCAGAAGAAATAGACGAAGAAGATTTTTCAAAATCGCCTTATGAACCGTCAACAGCTAAGCAGGCTCTATCAGGACCAGACTCAGAAAACTGGGAAAAAGCTATGCGATCAGAGATACACTCACTGGTGAAAAATAACACCTTTGAAGTTGTAGATTTCGAGCCCAACAAGAAAATTCTTTTCCCCAAATGGGTATTTAAAATCAAAAAGGACGAAAACACCCAGATGCCCAGATACAAGGCTCGTTTAGTCGTCAAGGGTTGTGCCCAAACTCAAGGAGTGGATTACCAAGAGACATACTCACCAGTGGTAAAATACTCATCATTAAGATTTTTATTCTCATTGGCAGCTAGAAAAAACCTCAAAATCGACCACATGGACGTGACTACAGCCTACTTGTATGGCGATTTAGAAGAGGAGCTGTACGTCAAACCACCTCCTGGAATTCAAGAAGACCAAGGAAAATTATGGCGTCTAAGAAAATCCATCTATGGATTGAAGCAAAGTGGCCGCTGCTGGAACAAAAAACTCCATAACGTTCTAGTCCATGAAGGTTTAACACGATCAGATGCAGATCCCTGCATATACCACAAAATATCAGAAGCTGGAACTCTCATCATAGCAGTTTGGGTCGATGATCTTCTTGTGTTCTACGATGATCCAAAATTGAAGGAAATCATCAAACAAAAGCTCATTAAACACTTCGAAATGAAGGATTTGGGCACTGCTACCCATGCATTGGGGATGCGAATAACTCAGAACCCTGAAGAAGGAATCGTTGAGATCGACCAAACTGAATATCTCAAGAGACTTTTAGAAAAATTCCGTCTTACTGATGCAAATCCAGTTTCAACACCCTTGGACCCAACTATCAAGTTCCCAGAAGAAACTGAACGTGATAAAGAAGCTCTCAGCAAGATACCATACCAAGAAGCTATTGGCTCACTCCTATATGCTGCACAAATTTCAAGACCGGACTTGGCTCACAGTGTCAGTTTTTTGAGTAGATTCAACAAGAATTTCTCTAGATGTCATTGGAATGCTGTCAAGCGCCTTCTGCGTTATGTCAAAGGTACCTTGGACCTGAAATTGCAGTATAGGAAGGATGGTAACAAAGAAATGCTAGGTTTTACAGATTCAGACTGGGGTAACGTTATAAATGATAGACATTCAGTTACAGGATCATGTTTTAAATTCCAAGGGGCACTAATTTCATGGAGTAGCAAAAAACAGCCTACTATTGCGCTTTCCTCCACAGAGGCGGAGTACATGGCTCTGTCAAGCACTGTACAGGAAGCACTTTGGCTTCAAAAATTGATTTCTGAATTTATTCCAAATTTTAAGAATAATTCAATAAAAATTTATTGTGACAATATGGGAGCAATAGCAATAGGAAAGAATCCCATTATAAGTAACAAATCGAAGCATATTGATTTAAAATATCATTTTATCAAGGAACACATAGAGAAAGGTGATGTTGTTGTAGAATATTTACCATCAAACCCCACTTCACATGATAATCTCAGCTTTCCACAGCTTTATACATCATTTATTTTATTTATTTATTTTTTTTTCTAAGAAAATGTCATTTGAATGCGGGAAAACGTCGTTTTATGCTGTGAAATTGACGTTTTGCCCCCGAAATTGACTTGCTCCAAAAGAATGAGTTTGGCATCGAATTTTATCTATGTTTTATTGCAGAATCGAATGGCGACTCCCTCAAGCTCCTCGCTCAATTAATACACAGTGTTTAGGCCCTCTCCTCTGATCTGAAGGGAATGGGCGCTCATTGGTTTAGTCTCTTTAATCTGTAAATGTATGTTTGTCTTGTCATTGGGTGTTACCTTATATAATCC
This sequence comes from Creontiades dilutus, assembly GCA_031894815.1. NCBI lineage: Eukaryota > Metazoa > Arthropoda > Insecta > Hemiptera > Miridae > Creontiades > Creontiades dilutus. The sequence continues at coordinate 414,909 of JAVIWC010000496.1, read as the reverse complement.
CATACATTTTCTCTAAATTTCGAGTGATATAGGCGGGTGGTATTATTTATGTAGAAAATAATGCGATTCAATAAACTCATAGATAGTTGAATAAATGAAAGAGAAAATTATGTATCCCTTCATATTCATCCCGTCTCTTCATATTGACCTCTCCAACGGAGCTGTTCCCTATCAGCAAACGTTTCCCCTACTCGTGTTTTGATCATTTTACGTAGGAAAAGAAGATGCATGATACTCCCTGAACAAAAGAGGTTTACTTATCCACTCGAAATGTGTAAGGGGAGAAACGGATTCGGAACTGTCCCATTCAGTTACGGATTTTCTGTTGATAAGACCTCCGGAATATCCGAGACAATGCTAAGAAGCAAGAGAAATATAAGCATAAGTATCGGAACCGAATTGAGGTGGGCTGAGCGAGTCTCCCAGACCTTTCCAATTACGCGAAGAGAACGTTCAGGTTCGAGTGGGTTCAGCAGGTAGAGGGTAGTCGTTACTACGCCGAAGAGAGATTCAAATGGATAAACGGATACATTCGAATGGATAATAGGTACACAATAACATACAAAGAAGATACGACAATAGATATAATATCTATTCTGGAATACCAGTGACGAAAATATGGAGAAATAGTTTCAAGTTATAGGAATCTTATAATAAAAGCATGAAGCAACGCGTCGTTATACGTGATAAAATATCCTCACAACTACATTAAAACGCTGCAAATTATTTCGCAAAGATTTTACTAAGTTAATTAACCCCCTCCACAACCATCTCAATATCCATCCCCGACCTCTACATTTCTTGACTGCTAAGCCTTCAATACAACAAAATGAAAAAATGGAATTTCACGTCCATTTTCTCAAAAATTTTCCTACACGAATATATTTTAGTGACGGGGCTGTTGATGCTCGGGATTTTGTTTGTGAAGATGGAGTTGGTAGATAAGTCTTAATCTGACTGCCTTCGAGTTTTTGTGGAGATTCAGATGAATTAAATTTGCATGCATTTACTTAAATTCTCAACGTCAACTCATCTCCCCCAGTGAGTTTATTTCTGTCTTCCTGTCGGTAAAAATGATGTGGTTCCTGCGAACAGTTTCCTACCGTTATATAAAAACATTTTTAAATAGATGATGTGGATCAAAGAAAAATATGTTTTTTGATTTCGAATAATAGTTTTGAACTGAATTGAATCACGAGTTGAAGAAATGAGAAAATAATTCGGTAGTTGATTGGGGGATCGGATGAGTTGTTGATAGGGAGATAGGATGCTGTTGATAGGCTTCCGTAACAATGTTTCAATCATTAATGCTGAGGCCAGGAGGTTGATTCGCTTTCAGAACCCAATTGTGTGCCTTTTCTGACTGCTGGAGCTGTCTGTCATGATGGTGGCACGTTTTTGAGAACTTTCACTCGAAAACACTGATGGATGCGTCGTGGGATCTCGCAGGCTCGTTGATAGGGAGTGTTCGATTTTTTATGACTGTTGACCAGTAGATTCAGTTGCGATGCTTTGCCAACATAGAAAGCTTTTAGATCGCTGTTGAATTTTTTGGCAAATCAACTGGTAAACACACAGTTCTGAGTGGCATTCCGTGAGTTAACACATTTGTAGGACTGTGGGGGGTAAACCGATGTGAATTCAGCACTTTCAACACACATCTGAGTCGGCCGTATGGATATAACCCTGACTGTTGATGCACAGTAGACTGTGTTCGAGGACGACGATGGGTTAAAATTTCTCCAATATTTTTACCTTGTCAGCACGCTACTCGCGGTGTATATACTTAATTGTTCAGTTTTAAAGAAAAATATAACATCTTTCATTTGACTATGCTGTTTTGTTTAATACTACACTATCTTTATGAACAACAATAGTTTCGTTATAAACTTTAACCGCATGATGGGATGCCTATCTACCGCAGTATTTTATTCACAAGACACGGTTTCCCCGAGGCTTTTAAAAAACCTGAAGGTTCTTCCTTCCGTAAAAGAAGACCGATTAGCGGGAAGGGGGATCGATCGGGTTGGCCAGAAGGACGACCCTCCCTCTCAACTTGTAGCCCAAGTTACCGGAACCACTGCGATGTTTTTGCATCGCATCCAGGTAGGTAATTGTTCGCTCACCCGGCACCTGCAATCAATCAAAAACCTCGTTACCGATTACCTGTCGTGTAATCCGCCTTAGTTTATTTCCAGTTAAACATCGATAAATTATGTCCACCTAAGGGAGGTGAGCTGCGACAGCATCCATTCTTCCCCTAGCGAGCGGTTGTAGGTGCGCGCAGCCGTATTATCCTCATTAATCTTGCGTCTCATTCAACCTCGCCGTAGCCTCAGGATTTTCCTGTTTAATCCTATTGACGCCGAGAGTCAGAGCTTCTGCCCATTCAGAGAGAAATTCACTCTACCAGTATCGCGATTTCACTTTAACGGATTGGTCCTCCAAACTTGTTGTCGCAAACTTGTTGTCGGGGCCGGTGCAAGCTAAATCCAATGCCATCGCTGCATCAGTAGGGATGATATCCTTGTGGACAGAAGTATACGGTATCCAGTTGTACCTATAGAATACCGTTGCCATCGTAATTTGATGGGCTACCGTCATACGTAGAGGTTGCTCCTGTCAAAACGACTGGATTGGTGCTTGGGTGATGGTGAAAAAATGCCGCAAATTATTCTGTACATTTCTTGTATGCTATCTAAACTTGACACCTCGCGCTTAGATACCTTGTAATTGCCTTCAAGATGAAAATACTTGAGCGGCCGCCAGCCACGTGGTCTAGCTCAAACCTCCCGTGGAACTTCAGGGCTCTGCTGACTGACCGTGTACAAGACCGATTTTTCAAATGTTGAGCGAACGGATGATCTCACTGCGGTTAAAGTGGTCTGATTCGATTTTTGGAACGAATTTCTACCTGAATCGAACAAAATACTACCTCCTTACATCGAAATTTCTTGTGATTTTTTTAATAGTTTAATCCTTAAACATAATTCCTTATGGTTGAGTGATCTAGGTGCCGATATTACTGGCAAATCAATATGGGATTTTTTAGCCAAATTTCGTAAAATTTGGTCCAGTAGTTTCGGAAAAAACTCCGGACGACGGACGGTTAGTTAAAAAAATTGTTTTTAATTTATTTTGTAACATAACTACCTATCTTGAAACATAAACCAATAATTTTTGAGGAGGTCAAGAAAATTGGTGTTCACTGGTGAACTACAAAGTTCAATATTGGAAACAATAAACCAAAAATCAACAATTTTCACACAAAATCGCCAGAGTAACGTGGGTTACCATAGATATGGAAAAAGTAAATGTGAAAATTTGAATGAGAACGGGTAGATGATTGTTCAGATAAAGGAACATGACATAGACCCACTTTTCTTCCTTAATAAATAACATTTAGTGATTTTTAAATTGTTTTCTATTCAAACGATTCGAGCAAAATTTACAGGAGGTCTGCTTCCAGGTATGAAGAACATTACCTAAAAATTTAAAATGACCTAGTATGTAACTGTGGGGCAAGCAAAACCAGAAACGGAATTTATTAATTCCATATTCGATAACTCTCCTTGACGTACATCCAGAGATTATGAAACACGGAAACACAATTTTGAAATCCAACTGACGCCTAACAAGACAAAATAAACACAAAACTGCCACTTGGGCTAACGCCAGCCATGTGGTGTAGCTCAGACCTTCTATGGAACTAAAGGCTCTGCCGCCCGACCGTCTATCTTAATCGATTTTTCTGTCCCTCCTGTCCATAGCGATGCATCGCCACCACTTCGTGGGAGGCACTCACGTTGGGTCTAGAACGTCTCCTCGATTTTTCAAATGGTGAGCGAAGGGATGATCGTATACCAGCCCGAACGGTCTCATTCGATTCATGGAACTGAATTCTATCTGAATCGAACATAAAACTACCCTCTCACATTGAAATTCGTGGAAGATTATATTCCTAAATATAATCCTGTATTGATTGGACCAATGTTGGATTTTTTATTCAAATTTCGTAGTTTCGGAGAAAAGCTTTGTACCCTATCTTGACACGTAAACTATCATTCTCAGTGCCGGGGTCTACCCGGGTAGGCGCTCGTTCTTCTCTCCGTTACTGGCGTCTACTCGGGTTGACGGGCCCAGTTTTCAGTTCCAGCACCGAGAGTGCTTCAAAAAGTTTTTTTGAAGGAGGGGGGGGGGGGTTGTTTAACAAAATTAAAAATTATTTCTTGGAAGATTACAAAAGTTTCTTATTGAAAAGGAGAAATTAAAAAAGGCGCCTGTGTGGCGCTAGTACGGGACTACTCCCCTTAAGATTATGTACATGAGTACTCGGGATAAAAAATGGCTCTGCATGTTCAAATAATTCTAAACCAGGGGCACGCAAAGTTATTAATTCGATAACGAAATTCTTCGAAATCTCCGAAGTTCTGGAATGTGAGGGCCTTCAAAGGAAACTGTTGGGCGGTTGTATAAAATGTCAGGACAACACCCGAGATCATTCGCACAAACGCCCGTCAGCACCGCTCGTGTTATAAACGGCAGTTCGATTCAGCCCCGAAATGAGAGAACGCTAGGACATTTGATATGTGGTTTGTCTGGTCGAACTTGATCTTTCGGTCAGGGGCGGGTGAAGCCAGCTCGGATGAAAAAGGAGTCAAGCACCACCTCGCAACGCACGGGTCACCTCACCCTCATTTGCCCTCTCAGCTTTTGATACGGCTTCAATTTCGCCGCCCCTTCCCTCGCGCACTCTATAGGAAAGATAATTAGTTTTATTCACCCTGTCGCTCGTCTCCACTTGATCCCGTCTCAGCCCCTTTTCAACTCCGTTCGCTTCTTTTCACGCGGCTCTCGCCTCCCTTTCCCGTTGCGTTGAAATGAGACATCACACGAGTCGAGTGCCCCCCCATATCTGGGTCGCTCTTTGTATCGCCGCTGGCAAGCTCTTCACACTTCCGTTCTGGGGAACAGGGTCACCGAATCCTATATAACGATGGCGCGGATCGATTGATTTGAAAAACCCACTTCCACTTCGGTGATACCTTCCATCGCCTCTCCATCCATAACAAATGATCTCATTATGACCTCCGTTTTTCACATATCACTATTGTCAGGATATTTGACCATTCCACGGCCACGACAAATTTCAACTCTCCAAATTATAGCAAACAAACTTTTGGTTTATTGTAACATATTTTGGATTCTTTCTGTTATGGCTGTGACATCCAGGGCTATCCGCCTAATGGGCTTCGTGAAGCGGAACACACGTGAATTCACGCATGTACCAGCAATAGTTGCCCTGTATAAAGCTCTTGTCCTTCCAGTTATAGAATACTCATCTGTTGTTTGGAGTCCCTACTATAGTTGCCACATTGATCAGATTGATAGGGTGCACCGCAGATTTCTGAGATATGTGGCATTTAAGCTTCATATTCCGCCGGACTCAGTTAATTATGATGTGCTTGGTCTTGGCTGTGGGATACTGAGCTCAGGTGATCTTAGACGCCTCTCGGATGAAATTAATGCGTGGAGAGGTCGAGTCCCCTCCTGAACAAGGTGAATCTTGCTGTTCTTCGATCGTGCTCCTCAACACAAATCATTTTCACCGCGCCTTTTTCATCAAATAAATTATTTGTACAACCGCCCGCTGTGCAGCCAACCTCTTAATCAACCAGCCCCCACATATAGACTATTTTTCTCAATTCTATTCGCTCGTGTCTTCATAGTAGTTTGTAAAAGTTGCATCATGTCACAAAATTTGCTCCCCGAGACTGTTATAATTTTCAATTTCATTCCTTTCCTTCTTTATCACCTAAATTACAGTTCACTTTATCATTTCGTACTTTGTTATTCTTGGTGTATTGGGCTTCCCGTTCTATAAAATAAATAAATATACCACCACAAATGCAAAACGGGCTGAATCGCGGGAACTCCCAACATTATACGACTAATCACCAGACGTTGCCTTAAAGATAATAAGTGTGGTGTTTGAGGAACCCTAGTAATCAGTGACCTGTAAACCTTCCTCAACATTGATGTTCTCGTTTATTGTTTCTCAAATGAGCATCGGTCACTCGGTTGTATCCTCTTGTGCCGGCGAAAATGAATTTGCTCTCTCTCATCGAAGTTTTAAAAAGCGAAAAAGTAGGGGTTGATTTTTTAAAGGAAACAGGGGTTCTTCATTCGACCCTATCTTGCCCATAAGGCCGGGAAGGTAAACTGTATCTCGGTATTCTGGCCACCCTGAAATTTTCAAGTCTTGTTGATATTGTGAATTGTTTATGGTTTGGTTTACTGTTTCGATTCACGGTGCTTTGGTTATACTCGTAATAAAACTTCCTCACAGTTTACCTGCCTTACTGCGTTTGCGACGAAGGTTGCTCCTTCTCTGAAAAACCGGTGGTGTATAGGGATCTGCGAAAAAAAAGTACCTCATTGGTACGAAAGAAAAGTTCTTGCGGGTTGAGTTAGTACTGTACATTTAGTACCGACACAGATCTATCACAAGGAAGTCAGCGTTCTGTATGGATGGTGGTATAGATGCTTGCTATGCTCGCATCTCAAACGAGTTTATCAATTTCTCTCTTCTTATTGAATGTCCTCCTCCGTTTCCTATCGGCTGCGAGAGCTCAATGTTTTGTTCGTTTTGGTCAGGTATTTTCCCGGATCGTGCTCGTTTGGAGGATAGAAAAAATGCTGAAGCTCTGAATTCAATAGTAGCCAAGTAATTATTTTTTCATTTGATCTGCTTCTATTATTTAACATTTAATCAGCTCGAACAAAATAAATGTTGTTAACATGGGATAGCATGTCGGAATACTCTACATTTGAGAAACGCATTAAAAAAGATGGAATTTATATGTGTGGAAGTTGATAATTAAAGAAGATTAAATAGCATCGGCAAATTATTATAATACATCAATATTATATTCTCGAACGAAAGTTCTAACAGGAATGAATATTTTTGGGATTGTTAATTTCGTAGCGTTGTAACTGCAACATACGTTAATATAACATCCGGTGTCATATCGAGTGTCATCACTGCACAATTCCAACAGGTTAACATAAGGAGGATTCCCACACAACGAACGATTAGGTTTCCTAATTTCGATTGAGATTTCACCATTATCGATCTGTTCATTGTTTAGAGCCAAGAACACAAACTTACTCCTTTAAGAAACGGGGTATCCACAGCTTAGAATGCAAAGGTGAGGTCACAACCAAATGACGAGGTTCTGAGCGGGAGAAGGGAACATAATACCGATTTGTTTGGATTTTTTGTGAGTCGGGGTGGTTCAACAGTGCATCAATCGATTCAGCGACCGCAAATACTAAGAAGTATTTGGTAAGGATAACAAACCTGTCGAAAAATGGTTTCAAAATGGTTTCATATCAATTTAGAGGAGAAAGCAGCATTCAAACTCAATAAAGTTTCATAAAAAAAAAAAAAAATTAGAAATGGCTATACTGTCGGATAACTGAGATCCGAAGAAGTTTTTTCATTTGACGTGGGTTCACGAGCGCCACTTTAAATCAATTACCAAAGTTTAAAAATTTGAATTTTTAGAAATTTTAAAAATGTAGACTTTGATTTCTTTTTTGAGCTTTTGCTCCAAAAATTGCTTTTGCCAAACCCTTGCCTTGGCGTCAGGGAGTTAGAAAATGTGACTCTCTTTCCAACGATGTAATCAGATTTAAATTTACGTATTAAATTGAAGGACTTACTGCCGTATTTTTGTGGTAAGGTCGAAATCACGAGAAATAAATATTTAGCAAAAAACGTAGGATTTCAACGGCGGGTTTCGGAAAAAAAGTTGTTGCCAATCGGTCGCAGAATCGAGCCCTGACGTATAGTTGATCGAGTCTGATACTCCATGAATTTGGTTGTGATAATTTTAGTGTCATAAGGTCGAAAACACTAAAGAAATCTTGAAATTGAAAAAAAAAACTCTATTTTTAGATGATTAAACAAAAATTTCTATGCCATACATTTGGTTGCAACTTAGTTGTATAAACGTTTCCTACAATTTGGCGGGCCTTAATAGGGATCCCTTATATAATATACCTGTGTGATGTGGGATATACCCGTACAGGGTGGCCCACCTAACATGAACACCCCTTTTAGTTTCAATACAAACAGTATATTTTAAAATCCAAAAAAAAACGTGTCCATTGATTCTTGAAAAGGATTCAAAAAATTATGTGTGCGCAGTTTACTCTAACTTCCTTATTTCATATAAGAACCCCTATTTTTTATTCGAGATTCGAATTCTACCCCAAATTTTGTGAAAATTTGACCCCTCAACCAATTTTTTTGGTTTCGCGTAACCGGTTCAGCGAGCATGCAAAGTTACGCAGCCCCAAATTTGTGAAATAGTGGATGATGGTGAACTGTAAAGTGTGGCATATGAATTTGCATTTTTTTAAACGCTGATTCACTGAATTGAACTTGAACGCTGATTGATTTGACTGAATTTTTGCGGCATAGTGACCGAAATTTGTTTATTTCGCGTTAAAAACCATCATTTATGATGACTTTCGACTCTCAGATTAAAATCATTTTTCACTTGATCACTGAAGAAGGTTTCTATCTCCAATTTTTACATTTTTCAACCAGACCTTGAAAATTGATTCCCGTAACAATCTGAAAACGCGTCTAGAATAAGAAAAACGGAATCATTGGACACGTATTTTTTTGATTTTCAAAATTCTATTTTCAAATATACTGTTTGTATTAAAATAAAAGGGGTGTTCATGTTAGGTGGGCCACCATGTATTTCATCCCACTTCAGTGTACCGTCAAACAGACCGTTCGATTCCACTCATAATTTCAAGGTTCGTTAGGTAACCCCATAGGAAAACTACATTTCATTGAACAACAACCGAATTTGCGTACACACAAAATACAGCTCTCTGATCAGTCGCAACTGCTCTTAGTGAAGAGGCCACACTGCCCGCTAACCACGCTTACGTTCCCCCTGCTGTAGGGTTCACATTTTCATGGTTTGATTAATTAGTTGCCCGATGAAATCGCAACCCAATCACCGATTCTCAGTCAAACCCCATATTTGGCAATTCCCCGAATATGTCGACACAAATGAACGCTTTTATTAACAGCCCTCGAACTGGCAGATTTCATTCTGTCAGCTCGCTTGTTACGGGTTTTGAGAGAGGGTTTAGATACTTGGTACCTATCGGATATTTCCGAGTTATTGAAATAATCCCTTGTGCTAACTCCGTTGCAACGGTCCGTAGCTAATTGGATGTGATTGTTATCCAGAACGGATTGATGTAATAAATACAGCGATTGGCATGTACAGGTTGATGCAAATAATAACCATGACAGGTACCCGAGGTAGATTCTGTAGAGCATCATCATCATTACTATAAAAAACACGATAACGGATATAAATGAGAGTGAAAAAGCCGACATTTTTCTCTCCTATTATTAATGTTTGTTTGAAACTTCTAGATTTTTGAATTGTATACGCTGCAGATGTCGCTCCTCAGCCTTCTAAATTGGAATTATTCACATTTATTCGTTAAATCTGTCTCCGGTGAAGAAATGAGCCATGTCGATTTTTTCACAAAATGATTTATCTGTGCTGAGTTGAGAGAAATTAGTTGTTCTTCTGGCTCGTTCTTTATCTGACGGTGAACGGACGGATTTTTTTTTTTTTTTTTCATTTATTAAATTTTGAAATATTCGTATCTTGAACGTAAATCAACAACTTTTGAGCTGGCGGTTGAACATTTTTCCTCTTGGTCGGTTACTTACAATGGTTCATCATTGAAATAATAAACTAAAAAAACGGTATGACACATTTTCCCGTCATAAAGTGCGGTGGAGAATATGAATTCCCAACAAAAAAGCGAATTAGTTCCTTTTCGTGGGATCTCTCAATAGTATGACATTACTTGATAACAGCCCTGATGGACGGTGGGTGGTCCAGCTTTTCTTTTGTACCAGGAATTTCGATCCAGGGCAGAGCGAAACGAGAGAACGGTGGTTTATCAAAGAGGATCCGTTGCTTCCGTCCCGCTACACCCTCCAGTCGTCGGAATTTATTTTTATCCCGTCTTTCCAGTGGTTTTTACGTTCTAATTGCACTGAGGTTTTTCAGTTTGTGAAGCAATCGCTTCTTCATGAAGAAGAAACCGAGCTGGTTCTTTTAAAGGAAATGCAACAGATTTTTACGGATCAAACTATTCTGGGTACACTATTCTGGGTGTGAGTTACGGCATCAAGGTGATCTACCATTGGCAATTGGTGGGTCTCACGTGTTACCTACAGAAAATTTACGGCTTACCTTTCTGTGTCTTCTGAAGTGGAGACAGTCGTTCATGTGGGTCATGTAGGAGCTGTCTTCTGATGAGAAATGCGACAGTTTGGCGGTTAGGGATGTCAAAGAAACGTTGACTTCAGGTCATCGAAAAAGGCTTCAAACACGTCCGACTTTTCAAGAGGTTAAAGCCTATAATTGCAGCTCTAAAGCTTATACCCGACCACCAGTTCGGGTTTAGGGAACGACACTCCACTATGGACCAAGTGCACAGGATAACCAATGTAATAGAACGATGCTTTGAAGCCAAGGAGATCTGCTCTGCAGTTTTCCTTGACGTCTCACAAGCGTACGACAATGTTTGGCACAAGGGCCTCCTCACCAAGCTGCACAGGGACCTCCCCCTTGAATACTACCAGGTACTGAAATCTTACCTATCAGGAAGGCAATTCAGAGTCAAGCACGAAGATGAGTACACCACCCTGAGGAAGATAAAGGGAGGCGTGCCGCAAGGAAGCGTTCTTGGGCCAGTGCTCTATCTATTGTATACAAGGGACCTCCCAGAACCCCCAAAAGCTGTCATAGCAACGTTTGCTGATGATACTGCAATTCTGACGACGGGCAGGACAGTCCAGGAATCGTCTAGCAAACTGCAAGATTCGGTAAACCGAATTTATCAATGGGCCTCCAAATGGCGAATTAAACTTAATGAAACAAAAAGTACAGATTTATTCAATTCATCACAAAATCCCAATTGAATTCAAAATTCAAAACATCCCAATCACCATAAATTCACAAGAAATTCCGTATGCAAATACTGCTAAATATCTGGGCATGACGCCCAGGTCGAGCGATCTCCACTATTCGACAAGTTGTCATGCTTCTTTGCGTTTATTTTTGTGTCTGTGTTCGACGTGGTTCCATTGACATTCTATTGTCTGAGTTATTGATCGTAGCTGTGATCTCCCGATGTGCAATTTTCCCTCCACAGGTCTGAAACGATCGTCGCACTCGATGCCATTTCATTTAGAATAATTGGGAGCAGAGTTCTACGATCCCTCTTTTTTACGATGAAAAATCTGGGTTATAATGACCCATTGGCTCTCTTACTACTACACAAGCCACATTTCTTCGAGTTGTGATTCGCTTCCAGTATAATCGTCAGAATCAGAAAAATCTCAAGGTTGAACAATTTCCTGTTTGCTTGGAAAAGTGACTCATCGATTTGAACTTCTACACCCTCCCCACCCATTTCATTTGAGAGATAGGTAACTAATACACTTCCCGTTGACATCAAAATATGTTAAAAATGACATTTTTCCCGACAGACTGATAAGTCAGCAACCCGTTTTCGTTCACCTCAATTTTCTACCACATCACCGTTTTCATCTGATCTCTTTGTTTTCTTGAACTATTCTTTATATTCCGAACTTTTCTCATAACTTCCGCACAAATCAAAAGACACGATTCACCTGATCATCGTTAAGAGGCTATTCGGACAAGAAAGGCGAAACGCAGCCGCAATGTAAAGATTGCTTATCTCGGGGAGGTAGGCAAAGAGTGAAATCACTTGTAAAACGTGTACCGTATTCTGGATACGTGCGTATTTGATTCTTCAGAAAGGTTGTTTGAAGGTTCAACCCCCGAATGATTTCTGAAAATCATCTGCCTGGTAGGTGGTGCTTATAAAAATACAGACGATTGATATTCCTATTCTTTCATCATTTACAATCACTGGATGCAATGAATCGATTAATCATGATCAAATGAGCCAAATTTTTAACATATAATGTCGAATTTTAAAATTCCTTTGTTGATATGAAGGTCGTCAGTTGTGATTGCCAGGCGAGCTATTTTGATCTTTATGACGCGAAATCATTGCGAGTCACGGTCAAATGAGTTAAATTTTTAACGTATAATGTAAACTTTTAAATTTGTCTGTCCGAATGAAGGTAACCACTCTTGATAGGACGACGAACGGTTTTCATCGTATATTATGATGAAGAATCACTGGGTCCAGGAATCAATCATGGTCAAATGAGTCAAAAATCCTCATTTTTGGCCAATTTTATTCATGTCATCGAAATAGAGTGCAAGACGCGTACTTTATGATTCTGCGCAGTCGGTACCATTCATCCAGAACTATGAACTTTTTGTCAAATTAGTCTACTACATATTTTGTCCTCTGCTCCTGGACTGTACTTGAAGAGAATTCTTTAAGTACCTGGGTACCTCAACTCTGCTTTTGCCACATAATAGTCTAAAAAAAGCGGTATGGCAAGTTTTCCCTTCTGGTAGTGAGGTAGAGAATATGAATCCCTCATAAAAAATAGCGAATTAGCTCTTTTTCGCTAGCCCTCTCAATAGTATGAGTGGGTGGTCCAGTTTTTCTTTTGCACGAGGAATTTCGATCCAAGCAAAGCGAAGCGAGGGAACGGGGGTTGCCAGCTTTATCAAAGAGGATACGTTGCTTCCGTCCCGCTACACCCTCCACGTCGACGGAATTTATTTTTATCGCGTCGTTCCAGTGGTTTTACGTCCTAATCGCACTGAGGTTTTTCAATTTGTGAAGTAATTGCTTCTTCATGGGGGAAGGTCTGCGAGACCGAGCGGTAGAAAAAAGGGACTGGAGGCATCAATCCTATTGAGAGAGGGTCTCTGCAGACCCAAGTTGGTTGTGAGGAGGTGGCTATATAAAGGGGGGTCAGGGCGAGATTTACATTTCACGCTGGCTCGAGCTCCGTAACGTTGAACGTTGCAGACCGAGCAATCGAGGGCCTCGGCGTCGTTGGCGTTGCTTTGGAGCGTCCTGCGTTTAATCTCCAACGTTGGGTTGAGTTTACGGTGTTTTAACAACACTTGTCACGCTCAGTATAACCAAATCCTACGAGCCACCCTACGTAGAAAATAATGGTTTTTTTTTTTTTTTGTCGTACAAGCACCATCCATGAGATGTAGAATTCTCGTACGGAATACTTTGTATCTGCTTTCTTACATAAGTGCGTCACAATGGCCGAAACAAGTCAACAAAGATGTGTAGCATCAATAAAAATGTACTAATCTGTATCCATATACAGATAGCGAGATAGAAACTGTGAATAAAATACAATATGATGATAGTGATAATTAAACAACAGACCTGTTCCTAAATTTCATCTTCTGTCCGCCCAAAAGGGGTTACTAAAAATAGTTTTATGAGTTAATATAATCATTTTCAAACTTTAACCTTATAACGTTTAAAATTGTCACTTTGTCCTACGTTTTTATCCTAGAGAATAGCTTTACGGGTTCGCCCCGCGTTCCTTTAGTTAAAATCCCTCCTTCATTTTCTTCTCTTAAACAAAACACAATCATCGACATATTTTCCACTTTTACGGGTGGGAAAACCCATCAAAAATATTTTTGCCACTCATGAAAGTTGTAGAACATCTAATTCTGCTTCCACTGGTCCCCAAAAATTCCTAAATGTATCAGCCCCATCAGTATTGACCCTCATGGACTTGATGAATTTGAGTATGACGATACCTACATCGGTAAGATTTGGAAATTAGTTCGATCAAACTAAAAGTTCCAGTGATCATAAAATTAAAATAATAACCATAATTGTATAAATAACTATCATAATAAGAGTGTTTTTCTATATTCCTCGTGATTTGTTAAATTTAATTTTCTTTCGTTGTGTTCGCTCACGCTTTGGGCTATTCAAGTTCTTCAATTGTTCATGTTCTTACGTTACCACATGAAATGCTTTGATAAAACGGCTACCCCCGCCTAACGGTTACTCCAAGGCGTACTATGTATTGAATATCATTTGTTTGCTTTGATGATCAAATATACATTTCATCTATCTCTCTATCTATATATGGGTCTGAGCATGAATGGCTACATGAAGCTGCCGGGTCTGGCTTACTGAGGTCGGCCCCATGGTTGTTTCTGTGGAGGTTGAAAGGCGTCGTCACTTTGCCAACACAAACAGCTTCTGGGGATAAATATTTTCTGCAGATGAGTTGACAAATACACATCCGAGATTGGCACTCTGCTGAACCCCCTGCACTTATATGAGTGATTGGAGTTGGAGGAGCTGAATTTAGAGCTCTTAATTACCTGATTGCACAATCTGCATCTTGGCCTTTTACAAGGATGTGTCCCTAGCTGCTGAGATTCCTCTTGCTGCGAATCCGTGTGTGGATGAGACTAAATCTCGCCAATCTTCTTTCCTTGCCCGTAGGTAACACGAGGTGTCTCAGAGAAAACCTCTTGTATTTTGGGATACGAAGACAGGATGGTTTGGAGCTCTCGGAGCTCTTGGTTTGGTATATATTTATATATCCATACAAATAGTTTTTCGTTTCTTCGAAAGGCGATTGGTGTTTATATTGATCCGTGGAAAAGCAGAGGGGTGATGGGCCTTCGAAGTATTCCCGGATTCGTCACCCCCTTCCCCTTCCCAGTCCCTCTCCAAGCCCCCTCGTCACCCACCATCGTAGCCTCTCAAAAGTTTAATCAGTGTTTCCTGATCCTCCAACTGGCGGGAAAGTATCCACTCTCTCAACGTCAAATATTTGAGATAATAACTCAAACTGCCGATTAATGAATTGCGTTTTGATTCAGAAGGAATCCCTCTTCTCGAACAAGTTGAGTACAACGAAATGAAGGCCATTACAACAGACTTATCTCCAAAGCTTTATATTGTGACGCCTCAGGGCGACCCGGACATCAGACACGGACATCGGATCTATTTCCGTTATTGTGTTGCTCCCCAGTCTACTTATAGGTACCAGGGAGCATTGTTTTCACTTTCGGGAGATGTATAATTATTTTTCTTCAAAATCAAGATTTCCGCACGCATGTTGTGTTTTAGACCATTCGGAACATTTTTTGTGTCGTGTCCATCTGTATGAGTACGAGTACGTCCGCTTGTCCGCAGGCTCTTGTAACAAATCCACAGTTTTCTTTCGATTTTTTATGAAATTTTCACAAATGGAGTTTTAGGTTGTACATGATCGCCTATGAGATTCATTGCTCAGAAATCAATACATCAAACTGCGCATGTACAAGCGTAACATTAGGTAAGTCATCATCTCAGATTCTAGTAATCCGATCCTACACGATAGTATCACTAGTTGCTACTAGGTCGTTAGATGAAAAAACGATTTGTCGATTCCCATGATGTTCTTGGCATTATGAATTTAGATTTGTAGGTCTAGCAGTGGTCTATGTTAGTGATACACCATGCAGATGTTTAATGCATTATCTGCGAGTTTTCCCGTTTCAACTATTTCTCAATTCCGGTTCTGTGAAAAACCATATTTTCCTGAACTCAATAAATTCGGAAATTAAATGCTGAACCTTTGAGTGAATCAAACCCTCATCACTGTTTCATGGCTATGTGATTACACGCATTTTTTAACAAATGTAACTGTGAAATGTTGGAATTTCGAAATGAATTGGTTCTTTTAGTAAGAAATAGCATAAATGTACGCAGAATGTATGTAAAATTCTCGGTCGATTCTTTTCATGTATGACGATTCTCTTTCGAGCAGCTATTGAGCGAACTATTACCCTACCCTTTCTCCTTCCTATTTGAAAAAGCAAAATTTTGGACAAGGATGATTGGTGACAAATCGTTTCATCTTCAATATAAATTTATAGTCACTATGTATCCATTCGTGTACCTTTCCTATAATATGATATTAGAAAGGGGTTGGGGTAATGGCCGATCCTTGCAAGAGCTGCTTATACCTACTAGAATTGTCTGCTGACTTTCGTCCTTGTTTGTGATTAAGCATTCGGTCTGGTTTTAAAAAATGTTTCTTAGTGTTATCATACAAAACCCGGACTTAGGGACGCCAATATTCGTGCAATAATTAACCAATATGTTCTTTTGTTGTTTGGGTGGTCCCACATTGGTTTTGAAAAAAAAAAAAAAAATTCAGCGTTATCACTGAGTATGTCAGATCAGATATCAAAGATATCAATGTCTAGATATATCAGATATCAACATCAAACTAAATTCCCTCAAATCTTTGATATACTAGTGGAAACTCGGACACAGTAAAATGCATACTTATGACAAAAAGTTGTAACGTGTCTACTTTCAGTTCGAAATTCCGTGTGATTCGGATAGAACTCAGGAGGGCGGTTGATGAAAGTAAGATGTCGAATTGCTTCCGAGTGAGCGCCAACTAACACGAAATCGATTCGGGCTCAACGTCGGGGCTCTCAGGTCCATCTGATTGTTCCATTTCAGCTCCATTTCGTTTCCACCCGAGGGAGAAATGAGCGAGCGGTTGTTATTCAAACATAATTCCTGAAGTATGAAACACCCAAATAGGTTTGGGATCGATGTGGGATTCATTCATTGGCGTGTTCCACTGCTCTTCGCTCTTCGTCGGTCAATAATCCTTGTTGCTCCTAGCCACCAAACTTGTATGCTCTTCAAATCGACTTGGTTTCCTCCCCATGAATTGATAATGAATGGAATTATTCGACTAGAAACAACCGTAGGTATCCCCTCTGCGGATCTGTTTGATTCTCTGAAGGTATTCACCCTCAAATAGTTATTCGCTGAAAGTAGGTAGGTAGGGGAACCTAACTTTACACTTAACTTTGGAACCACACAGTTGAGGGACAGAACGTCATAAAAATGTTTTTCTTGCACGAATGGCTCTAGAATTTATTATATTTTCGATATCTGAGCATTTCCCTTAAATAAAAGGATTTTTAAAGGAAAAACAGCCGTGAATGTTAATAAAGTGCTTTGGGCGGCCTTTCCCACACTGTGGGGTAATGCCGCCCGTACTGTGGGGTAATGACGTCCAACCCCGAGAACTGAATTATGTTCCCCTCTCAACCGTCATTCAACCCATTTTTTCCAAAGTTAGAAGGTTAAATGTATTTATAACAATAAAAACCATGAAAACAGTCAATAAACTATAGTTAAAATGAACGACGACTTAGAAATAGGTTAACTACAGTCTTGTATGTAGAACTTTTTTGAACCCACATTAATATTTAGCTTTTCATTCTTTACAAAATTATAAAATAGCCTTGCATACATCACATAGTCCGTGATCAGGTCGTGCCATGGAACACGTGTAGTGGCTGCTGTGATTGCAGTTCTCGCAATTCCACTTCGGGGAATTATTATCGGCTTCTTCGCAAATTGTACACAAGCTGTCCACAAAAGACAAAGTCAAGAATTCTTCAACATCTTCGTCTGTGTCTCCAACAAGGTCTCCCTCAGAGATATCTCCTCAGTCATCACTGTCACTGCTCTTACTTCTGATTCTGTTGCGCTTCTCTTTCTTTTTTTGAGGTCTTTCAATTTTTTTAATGATTTCCACCTTCCTTTTTCTTCTTCTAAACCCCATCTCTGCTACTAGTAGTGAGTTGATCAAAATCCAGCTGAATTTGGAGCTTTATTGGTTATTTTTTGTTCTTTTCCATCTTTTTTGACGTTTCAGAAATGCATGGCATTCCCCCGATACGATGGGCGGCATTACCCCAATGTTTACGTTTTTCGTAATTCATTCACGCTGACTTCATTTACAATCAAAATTTATATTTGGTTAGTGCTTCAGAAGATAAAATCGAAAGTTATTTCTCAGAAAAAGTACCAGGTTGGGGATTTTAATTTGAGATTTCGAAACCCAGATATTTTAATTGTGGCCTAAGGCTGATGGCATCTTAAGGATTCAGGATTCTTAGGGTTTTCAAAATCCCTAGGCGGAACTAAAAATAGTCCGTGGGTTACCATAGCGAACGATTAAAGTTAATGTTGTGATGACTCGACCATTTGGAATGTCTGTCAACAATTAAGACACATTTAATTCAATTTGAAAAGCGCGAGTCTGCAATAATGTGTTTAGTTAACTTAAAAAAAAAAATAGTTACTTCAATATGAAACCTGTCATTGTTATAGAGAGGAGAAAACCATTTTGTTTTTCTCTCAAGCTCGAACTTGAATAAGTTTGAAAGAAACAATGTCCGTACTAAAAGATGCTGAAACAAAACCGCATATTTCTGGCATGATGAGTTTCCGCACTATGATGATGATAAAATGGTTGAAACTAACGACTGACAAGTTTTCCGATGTGCCTTGAATAAAATCAGGCTCGAATTGTATGAATTTTCATGTTTTTCCACCATACTAAAAAGTAAGAACATAGCAAGCAAAGGTAAGCTAGTGGGATACTAGTTTTTGGAATTTTGTATCAAACTGATAGGAAATTGGACTCTCTTTCCAACGATATCCTCAGCTCTTTTAGTTTGCATGAAATTCAAGGGAGTTAAGTACGTTTCAGTAAAGTAAGGTCAAGAAGACGAAAATAATCTTGAAAGTGAAAAAAGAAGGATTTCTAGTTGAGTAAGAACAAAAAGGCGTCTTTTGTTGGAAATGACCTGTGGAATCGACTTCTTGAGTTTGGCCCATAGTCGGTGTAGACACCCTGACATATGATAACATTACATATAAATAGACTTGATTCACTGTTAAACACCTGTACATATTGTTTGACATTTTTGTTCTTTTCTGTTCCAGGTAATTGGTGAGAATAAGTTCTCCGTATGCCACATGTTTGATGAGGTGAGACAACTCAAGTTCATGTTGATAACCACAAGGAGTGTCAATTTCATACCGGCATATGTAAGCTAAGTATGTCCCTAGATCAACTTAAGTGTCATGGGCAATACACACGACACTACACGAATGCTCTCACCACACTAATGGTGAATATCCGTAGTCCAAAAATTCAAGTTCAATAAACAGTAGGGGTACCTAATTATTCTTTGTTATATAAAGCAGAAAAAAGAAGCACACGAAAGGCAATATTAAAATAAATAGAATGAAATTACTGGATCATGCCGATCTGAGACGTAATTAAACATAGAACATGTGCACTACTACTCGACGTAGGACTTGCCAAGTGTGAGGGCCAGGTCCATACTTCTTTGTGACAACCAATTACTCGTAGATAAGGATTAATGACGTCGTGAAGGGTTTCGCCAAGAAAGTTTTAATATCATTCGCTTTTCAAATAAAATGTCCTCCTACATTTATTCCTGATCAGCCTACCTCCCTAGATGTTCGTTAATACGGTTTATCATGGATCAAATTTAAAGCAGAATTTTTTGTTTAGAACTGCGCTTGCTTCCCTTCTTAGTCTCCCTATTGATCCACGGACTTTGTGTTCGGTTAAGTTTGTATATTCGATTTTCTAATCTATGTTTATTGAAACGTAAACCGTAACTTAGAGAGAAGCTAACCTTTTCTTGGTTGAAATAAAGAGCCCAATGTTTCCGATACTACTGGACAAAAGTTGACGGATTCTGGTCAAAATCATATACATCAGCCGGGGACGTGTTTGTATGCAGACACCAAGTCCAAGAGATTTCAGTGTAGGAATGTGATTAAAAAACTATCGATGTAAAAACTATTTAGGTTGATTTTGCTATTGAATGATATACAAGGATAAGAAGATATGAAACATGGAAGAATCAGTATCTCAAAAATCCCGGAAGAAGAGGGTAATTTTTTGTGCTCATTTAAATAGCTCATTGAATCGAATGATCTTTTCACAAGTTGCCCGTTCATCCGCTCGCGGATCTTTATGCGAAGAGTTAAGAATACGGAACAGAATTAGCAGGATTGGTTTTTAATGAGTATAACTTGCAAGTTTTTCAAAATTCTACCAATTATGTCCACCGAGATTTTGGACTGGGCGATTCTCAGACTCACTGTCCAGTTTGAGGTGATCGAACCCCGGAAAAAGAGTTAATAAATTAAATAGGGTTTTCCGACTTTGAGGGCTTTCTTGATGACCATAAAAGATTTGGAAAGAATTACAATTAAATTCCTCTGTCCAATTTCACTAAAATTTAAATTTGACATAAAAAATTAAACTCTATTTTTGGGTGTTAAGGTAATGACTCACTGTTGTGATGACATTGAAAAATATTAAGTAGCCATGTCAATCATTAGTGAATAAAAAACATACAGTACGGATACTATATAACATTCACCTCTCTCGTCTCTTCCATTATTCCACTAAATTTTTCTTTCGTTCCTTTATTCTTTTCTTGCACCTCTGCCGCTCTTTTTCTCTGTCAATCTCGCTCACAATGTTGTCCTGCATCCTTAGTTCATACCTTTGCCTCGCTGCCACTCTTCTGCTCTCTCTCCTTTTTGCATCTCTGTTGTATTCCTTATGTTTTACCATCTTCAACCTCATAATGGAATGGACTGTTCATTTCCCAGCGCTAGGTCTGCCTTATAACAACATTCACGAATCACGAAGAAATAATGCTCGCCACACTTACGAGTAGCGTTGAATAACAGTAGTACGAGGCTAAATAATTTACAAACCTACCAAAGCTGGCGAAAAGCCTTCAAATTCAACACCATCCCCCGAATCGCTCTGAATTATCTACCAAATATTGATTTTCACTTATTTGAGTCATAGCCGTTACCGAAACATCATTACCCTAACAAAACAAATTGCTTTACGGTTACAGATTTGACTTTACTCATAACAATGGAGTTCAAAACAAATAGTATACAAATCTTGGAGTTTCAAAAAATGTTAGGACCGTAACAGTACTAACAAGTTGAGAAGTACAAACCTGAAACTCTACCTTCCAAGCAGACTCTGAGACTGCTACTGTGTGGGCCATCTTTCTTTTTTTGTTAGGAGAGGAGTTGCCAATAGTTGATATCTCGAGATTTCACCAAATTTCGAGTTAGTTTGGTTGTTTGTCTCCTGCTTTCATTTCGGCGATAGTAATGATACTGTCTCGTGCTACAAGCGTTTTTCATTACTCGGCCTATTATAAATACCATCAAAATGTTGTATGGTATTCCGAAAACGAGTTCATTAACTCTTGAGCAAACAGTTTTGGAGATAAGCAACGCAGAAAATTGACTTGCTTTTGATGGGATAGTTACGGTTATGACATTTTACAACTTTAACCTTCTTAACAGCTCATAATTTCTGAAAATTACTATGATTTTAATGAATTTCCTCCCAAAACGACTTTTCACTGTGCGATCCATGTCTTAAAATCGAGCTTTGCCCTTCAATTGGCAGTTTAATCCATTCTGGATATGGTTAGTTCTCCCTTAACGATTCTTGAAACTGCTAAACCTGAAGTATTTTGGCTTCCGGGGTATCGTCTGAGTGTTGCAGGCTCATCACCTCAACCCTTGGAAGGGGCAACTAGTCCACTTCATCAACCTCTTGTTACTGTGCTTCTGTGCGATTGTTTACATCACGAGACGACTGCGTTGTCCTATGTGCGGGTGCTTTCGCGGGTGGGGAGGCTGCTTTTTCATATCTCATACCTACACTGTCAACACGATGAGTTTTTTTCCACATTTATTAACACAATGGCGATTTCTGTTGGCCTCATGCTGGCCAGCGCAATTAAATTACATTTGCAGTAGACGTTTGCAAATGCAACCGTCTCACCAAATTTATCAATTGAGGACCGAATTCGGAGAGGAACATAGCTATTACCCCCCTATTATGATTTTGGTCGTTCGAAACATCTGACCAAAAGTTCGTATCGACGTTTGGCCATTTTTTCAACACTTGTATACCGATAACGCCAGTAAGTCGGTTTTGCGGTGGTGGTGGAGGTGACAATCTCGCTTACCGAGCCATAAGTGCCTCTATTCTGGTTTGGGCAGATGTTTGAAGGTACCCGACTCTGAATAAAATGCGAATAAAACCTGAATTACCATAACCCGCGAGGCCGGGCTCCGTAGTTACTGACCGCCTACAGCTTGAGCTGCTCGGTAAGTGACCGCTGAGGTGCGATGCCACGAACCATAATTTGGTATTTTAACTTTTAATTCTCTGTGTGGTCATTCGAAGAGTAAGTCACTCAGTAGAGCGTTGGAGCATGATATCCATTAATATCTATTCCCATACAAAACATTCAAGTTTTTAGGACGGCCCTCAGAAGCAAACCTGTGTCAGTACTGGGACGGCTAATAGAATTGATACAGGCGAGTATGGGAAAACTCAAACTTGAGAGAACAAAATTGAATACAAATCCGTTTCAGAATAATCCCAGACCAACAACTCCCTTGAAAGGAAATTCTGGGTAATTCTCTACCGTTTTTCATTATGCTTATTTTGTTCAATACTAATTTTAGTCCAGTTATGCAACAAACTTCGGAAATCTTGCTTTTGTTGACAGAAGGGGAATGGAGGGGGTCATAGGCAATCCTTTCAATCGCTGTTCAAGCGAGAATACTCGATCGGTTCATGTCATCCTTCTCTAATATTTAAACGTACTTCAACACATTCAATTTTCATTATGACTGCGGGAAATGTAAGGGTTGATGGGGATACATCGTTATTTCTTCACTATTTACATCTGATTTTTTTTTCTATCCCGATGTTCGTCTACCAAACCCCACTTGTGCAATAAACCCCAAGCATTGTGAATTTGATGTCGAAAACGGTGTAGAGGGGTGGGGAGGGAGGATGTGCTCATGGCCGAACCATTAAAGCGCTTCTCATACCTTCTAGAAAGTTCTTGTCCAATTAACAATTAGCCCTCATTTTTAAAAATATTCATAGATGTTTATATGTGTGTTCATATGCAGGGTGTCCCAGGAGTTATGCACAATCCGACTCCTACGTGTTCTACAACTCATTTCCGACCAAAAATGTCTCATAGCAATTTTTTGCCAAAGGCCTCGTTTCCGAGCTATTCGCGATTTAAGATTTTTTTCGTGTTTTCGATCTTATGTCATTGAAACTGCCATAACTCTGTTTTGTGGATAGTTCAAATTTTATGACACCGTTGGAAAGAGCGTTACATTTTCTATATATTTGATGCCAGAAAACTTTTTTTTAAATTGCAATGAAGATGTACGATTGCTGCGCGAAATGGCAGTTTTGTCAAAATCTTGAAATCACCTGTTTTTCATCTCCCCTAGAAAACCCATGAATGCTTGACGCAGAACTGTGCAGGCCTGGCGAAACGTGCGCCAGAATGTCAGCTTTTGAATGGAGTAGTCATTTTGTTTTTTTAAATATTTTTAGTTGAGGAAATGGTGTTTAACGGCAAAAAAAGTGTGTTTTCTGTTAAAATTGATGTTTTTCCAAAAGTCTCGACGAAAGAAGGTTGGTGGCGGTATATACGTAACTTTTCTCGATGAATCGAATGTTGACAATGCCAGACATTTTATGTGACGATTTAAGTTAGTTTTGCCGTTTGTGAACAGCGTCTACGGTATTTCTAAGCTGTCTGGCCTAAGTCAGGATATTCGAAGAGCTGGTAGTAATAACCAAAACCTTAGTGATAAAAAACAATTAGTAGATAAAAAACATATAGATTACTAGATAAAGAAGGATCAGTGACATAAACAATATTATCTACCAATATTTTTTCCTCATACTATCCCACGTGTTCGCTAGGGTGTGAGTTGTACACAGGAGGAGTGTGACTCCCTTGCTGTTTCAGAAGCATTACCATTGGCAAAACCGTTCACAAAAATCGTGTCAACATACTCACTTGTGGTATAGCTACTCAACTGAAAGCAAATCATCGCAATCAATCGTAAATGAACACAAACATTAGCCGTCTCTCGGATCTTCGATTATCCTGACTTTGGCTGGGCAGCTTGGAAATGCCGTAGACGCTGATCACAAACGAACGTTTTCCTTCATTAAATTCATTTTCATTTTTCATTTTTAAATATTTATTTTTTAATTTAAATCTTAACAATCTTGTTTAAACTCTAACTCTTAGTATGAACTCGATTTAAACCCCAATATCGTACCATTGTCCAACAGCTGGATAACATGATCGAGTCAATAAACATTTTACTAATTCTGAATTTGGTCAAAAACAACAATTATAAACATTTCAACATCAAATGCTACGGCCAAATCAGATTGGGGCTGGTAATACACGGCGCACAGAGCAACCCCTCCTTCAAGACCTATGGGTTGTGCGGGTCATTGCATATCCTCGCCCCTGACCAAGACAATGCCTCCTCCGTAGCTTTCCCAATTTTCAAACATTAGGTCTTTTTTAATGATACAGGGTGTCCCAGGACTTATGCACAATCCGACTTCTACGTGTTCTACAACTCATTTCCGACTGCGATGAGTTGCATTCATCATCGAGACTTTTGGAAAAACCTCAATTTTAACAGAAAAGACACGTTTTTCTGCAGTTAAACACTATTCCCTTAACTAGAAATATTTTTAAAAACCAAAACGACTACACCGTTGGAAAGCTGACATTTTGGCGCACGTTTTACTAGGCCTGCACAGTTCTGTGTCAAGCATTCATGGGGTTTCTAGGCGAAATGAAAAACAGGCGATTTCAAGATTTTGACAAAACTGCCATTTCGCGCAGCAATTGCACATCTTCAATGCAATTAAAAAAATGTTTTCTGACATCAAATTGATAGAAAATTTAACGCTCTTTCCAACGGTGTCATAAAATTTGAGCTATCTCCAAAATTGAGGGAGTTACGACAGCTTCAATGACATAAGATCGAAAACACGAAAAAAATCTTAAATCGCTAATACCTCGAAAACGAGGTCTCTGGCAAAAAAATTCCTAAAACATTTTTTCCCGGAAATGAGTTATAGAACACGTAGGATTCGGATTGTGCGTAACTCCTGGGACAGCCTGTAGAACCTTTGCATAGGGACTTCCCTGCAATGCTTTTATCTACCACACTTACAAATATGTTTATATTTTAAATATTGATTATGAACGGAATCAATCCCTTTTTAAATTTTAAGGATCGAATGTTTTATTTTGAGGTTATGAAGGGTATAAAAATCATTCCCGTAAGACAAATGTCACTATTTGAACAAACTGTCCGACGTTTAGACTAATCACAAATACTAATTTACTTATTCAAGTTGAATTATAGTTTGTAAATTTCAGATTAAATCTATCTATAGTGATGAAATTGATAGTCCTACAGACTGGTAACAGTCATGTGCA
Organism: Creontiades dilutus; assembly: GCA_031894815.1. Lineage (NCBI taxonomy): Eukaryota > Metazoa > Arthropoda > Insecta > Hemiptera > Miridae > Creontiades > Creontiades dilutus. Next base: position 389,638 of record JAVIWC010000496.1, on the reverse strand, counting down.
ACGGTTAGTATTCTCGACGAGCTGTGTAAGCTCTGTGGTAAATTTCTTTTCTGTTCATTAATGATACGGACTGTACGTTATATTGTTGCTGTTTTATTGTTTCATTGATACGGGGAAGAACAAATTTTGAAAATAATAAAAGAAAATACGTCCAGCTCTTTACTACAACCCGTACAACCGGGTAAACCACCTATTTGAATAGGCATGTACATTCAGGCAAGAGTACAGGAAAATGTTATTGCCATCGGTCTCAAATAATAGTATTTTTGGGCCCGAAGGAATCGTCAAACTATATCATCGGGGTATGTTTATTTCAAAAACGATCAAACAGTTATGAATGTTGTTCAAGGTCCTGTTGATAAACCGCATGATCCAAGAATTTGTATTTCTACGTGAAAATACGTCCTATTGAATGGTGTAGTAAGATTTCGTGCATCGAGTGTCATACTCTTGAGGCGATGAAACGAATTCGTGTAAATGAGGGTGTTAATAAAGTGGACTTCCTAGAATGTTCGTTCAATATTATGGTTGTTGTTTATCCGTCCATTTACTATGGTGTAATGAGTTTGTTCCATCTTGAAGTCTGTGTGAAGCGCTCCGTATCCAGCCTCAAAATCTTATCCACGGCGAGGTTTCGAAATGGATGCTATTCACGAAGTCTCTCCCTGAAACCACCGCGGCGCCCGGGATGACTGTAATAATAATGGCTTCGGAGTTGGTATGAACTGTTACGCTGAAACTCACGAAAAATCTAAATGACTTCATTTTCAAGCTGAATCCTTGATAGCATCTCCTCCACGGGGGAAGGAGCCGAGGGTTTATCCTACTGCAACATCGCAGTTGCGCTTTCATTCTAAATGACGGAGTCACGGTGATATTATTTCTTATCTTTCATCTTATTGCGTCCGAGTCGACAAAGGTTACGGAAGTCTTTAGATCCTTTTGGGAGGAGACGATTGTATTCGTCGGAAATCGAATCGAAACCCCCATTAATATTCTAAATCAGAACGGTCTGAAAATGTCTCCTAACGTTCGTCTCCTAACAGTTCCGAAGCGTTCTAGAACTATAGGAAGAGTTTTGGGTACTGCAAACGACCTTATAGCGTAGAGGTAGCCCTATGCGTGAACTAAAGGCCTGCTCACGCTATGCAGGAACACGACAGGAAACCCCGCCTCCTTGAAGGGGCGCTGTCACTGTCCCGTCCTGTGCCTCTAAGGAAACTAGACAAGAACTATTTTGTTCCCTCGCCGTTCTTCATTTATAGTTAGTTTTATCATGAGTATGAGTTCATGTGTACCGGCATCTTCATCTAAGGATGAAGAGATAGCAATAGTGGATCTGTTCGAATCCAGAACGCATTTGGATTCGGTCACTTAACCAGAAGAGGAATGTCATTTGGGAGTTCACCATTTTCGACCTCACAAAGGGTCCGTGGTTCCATCTGCGAATGAGATTCCAAAAATTTGAGGAACCTTTCAAAATGGTGGAAGGAAACAATGAGAAGATCGATACCACAAGCAACACCCTGCGCTTACATTGTGTTAATGACATATCAAGGAGATAAGTGAAAGTTCCAGTCTTGCAGCATCTTGTGAGCGAATTTAACAAAATTATCATTTCACAATTATGTTAAATTGAGTCGAAATTTGAGCACTTTTTGTTCCAAGAAACTTTCCCATAAATTTCATTGCGAAAAAACTCGTATTGTCCTGATGGAGTGGGCAAATTAAGCAATTTAGTAAAGCAGGAAAAAATATAAAACGAAACACTTTGGATTGAAAATTAATATAGACCACGTACCTTGTCGATGATGAGTCGGGGGCCCCCTGGATGCGTGGTGGTGAATTTCGGGAGAAAATCTCGAAGCGGCTTTGTGATCGAAATTTCCGAGCCAACATATGTTAAATTGAACACATTAACTATGAAAAACTTAAGTGAGGAATCGCAAAATAGGCAAACTCGTTAATATGAGAAAGCGTGTTTAGATGAGCGGGGAGAACGCATGCGGTCCACACGGATGTCTTTCTAGTACTGACTTGATTTAACGTCGTTACCTTTTATCCGATAAGTAACCTATTCGCGATTTGACATGTTCGCCCCATCTGTCGGTGGCTTCATATATTAAAATCAAATGGAACGATTTAAAGAGTTTCCTCCACCTGATATATTGATATGATGTGGTATGGTAAATGGAGCATTCCTCGTCAAAGGTTGAAGTTAAACGAAGTTCTCCGAAATTGACTTTTTTGAGCGTTGTACATCTAGGTGGAGGAAAATTTCCTACAAAGTTTCAAACCGATTCGTCGCATTCTCGTTCACTACAGGCAGTCCAAGTCTGCAAACATATGAGGTTTGGGTCCCTCGCCCTTCGAATGGGAGAATAATTCATTCCGGTCGCTTAAGCGCCCTGTAATTTCAGAATCAACCTCCTTCAGAACGGATGAAGAGTGCAGAAAGTAAGCTTGTTGGATGGATCTCCAGACAGACGGACACGAAACAAAAGTTGTTCGGAATGATCTAGCTTACAACGCTAATTGCGGTAATTGTTTTAAAAAAAAAAGTTTTCTCCCGAGAGGAAAACGTAGCTTCTGCTACTAAAAGGTTAAATAATGACGAGCTCGGCGTCAGTAAAACTTGATATAACATCGGTGAAAATGTGTGAATAGACATTAAGAAATTATTTCTGTTGACCTTGTCTCAACATCGATCCAATGCAAGGCTCAGGCTTATTGTTATGTGTTTGGGCGGTCGTGTTCGGACATGCAAAGGGTACATATATTAACCCATAACGTGGCAGTTGGGGCTTTCCTGGCCACTTGGGAGTCTTATTTTGAACAAGGGATGACGTCACTCAAATGTGAACGGCGCTCACTGTTCCAAAACTTAGTGGATGGTTCATCGACCACATTTGCTGGCCTATTTGAAGTTTGACTTGTTTTGAGTTTTTACTCTTAAAAATACCACTTGAATGATGCTACCATGGCGTAATGTGACCCTCGTTGCTGGCAATACCCACAGAAAATTGAGGAGCCGTTCATCGTTTCAGCGAGTGTTTTGAAAGTGTCAGGATTGCTAAGGAAAGGTTGTTACGACTTCACTAAAATAACCCGTCAAAATTGATAACGAAACATGAGGATTACGCTCTCATTCCTTGAAATTCTACTTGGAGTTTACGCCGTCGTACTTTTCGTCTGATTGTTTTCGTTTCCATCAACGTTCGAACTCTTCCTGCTTAGGTTTAGTTGTTAAAACTCCTGTTTAGGACGTCCTCTGAATCGAGAATCGTCAGCAGAGGGACGCTTGTTAGAATTGGTCCAGGATGTGTGGGGAAAACATATTGGTAAGTGACGCATGCATTACGGGGATCCGCATGTCCGGTTTCTCGACGATCACGCTTATAAACATGATTATAAACACGGAATATTTTTTCAAACTAGGCCAAAATCTTAATCGAACAAAAAAGGACGAAAATTGATTGGGAATTTTAGTAGGTATGAGGATGGCTTGGATGAAATGGCCACCACCCCTCTACACAACAAGACAGGTTTCTTAGGCAAAAATGCCATGGAAATAGTGAAGGCAACAATTAACACTATTACCACCTCCATTCACCCTCTTCCATAATTGGGTCATTCCAATAATATATGATCATTTGGCTTTCCTGGACTTTGTAAGATGTGTTTAGAAAAATCGACTTTTTGAACAAAATTTTATGTGGAAAGTTACTATAAATATTCAAGGCAACAAACGTAAATTTCTCCAATAGTACTATTTTTTTTTTTTTTTAATTTTGATCATTTTAATTTAAAAGGTGTTCTTTTACTTGTGTTAATGTACAACGGATAGGCTGCAAGGAGAAAATCGCTAAATTGCACTCGCCCTCAAGCTCAGAAAACCACCCAAAAATTCGTTCTGTTCTTGAACTAAATTCAAAATGATCGCGTATGTCTAATTGATTTGGGCATGTTCAAAGTACCAAAAACTATCCACTATCCACTCGTGACAGGTGCAAATCAAATAAGAAAACAACTAGATAGCGAATGAACGTCTATCAAAAATACAATTTTTTCAGTCCAATTTTTAATCCACTTTGTTAAATTATGATTAGTGATGTTTTCACATGGAAACACTATTACTAACCTAACCAAGTGTCGATGCAGATTTGAGATAATAGCTCGGAAAAAGTGTCCTTAAGCTTTTACTTTTGCCGTTATAATTTACAATTTTACTCAAGTAATTTACAAAGGTAACACTCGCGATGGATATTTTTTGTGACATCCCATGTTTTTCGGTAAATATATTACGCTCTCCAGGCAGTTTCTTTAAGCCTCAAGGCTGCACGTGGACTGACATCATGGATCACAAGGAAACGTTATTTCCCAGCATTTTCAATTAACAGTGTTACCAGAACAGCTGGCAACAGTCGTGTCGAATCTATTTTCCTAAACTCTGACGATAAACCTATTTTCCTCCAACCAATTCGAACTGTCAGACATAATTGAAAAATTAAAATACACTGAAATACCCACTTTTTGACAATAGCGATTTTTCCTTCGTTGGAATTTAATCAATTCAGATTTTTTCTTTTCAAAACACGATTGACTTAAAACATTCACAGCTTGGGTGACAGTAACACTCGTGACATTTTCTAACTTTAATTTAAGGTTTTTATTTCTGAGGTAGTAGTAGGGTCTTTATATTGTTACCATCGTATTCCTTCCAGAAAACCTACCGATTAGCACCAAATAAGCTTTCAGGGGGGGGGGGAGGCTGAAAAAATGAGAAAAACAAATGCGAAGGCCAGGGACATCAAATGGTCAATGCTATGAGAATGACCCAATTAAATTAAAGAGATCTGGGATACTGTTTAAAACAGAACCAAGGTTTGTCATACTGAGAACATATGGAAAAGAGGGAAGAATAAGATGAAGTTAGTCCAAGCTCAATTAGGAAGGTAAAATTTACTATTTTCGCCCAGGTTTGGGTCAAGGATTTGAGATGGAGATTTGAGAATGGTTTAATTCGATTTGGCGAGAAAAAAATCCATAGGCACCAACTACAGTTGGGAAACATTGTTAAAAATTGTGCCATATGAAGACGTTTGACCGTTTCTTAGTATTTTCGTCCCACTGTAGGGCACTGTGTGGTCGTGACCTTGTGTGCCAAGGGCCAACCGGTACACCTCAGGCAACAGCCCAATCGCTAATGAAACATAACTCCTGGCCACGCCAAGTTTCAATCAGCTAATGAGGGCAGGGTCTCCGCGACCCACTCGATCAATACCTATCGATCGACGCTCCAATGAGGCAATCATCATCCGTTCGATCCCATCAATACTCTTTTTTCGTTCTCATCAACCCAAAACCGGGGGAGAGCGAACATGTGTATAGCGAGGGAAGGCTCGGAGATCCACCGCCGGGTTCCGAAAAACCTTCGTAACGGCACGATTCCAATTTTCTCGTTGTTTCCTCGGACGCTCCGCCACGTGAGGTGAATCTCCGGTTCCGGCTTTATCTTTTTAAGTGAATTCACCGGGGATTGATGGGAAGTTCGGGCAGATTCAAAGCCTCGTTCTGATCGACAAACACCGAAGGAATTGAGAGCGGCCCCTCCCAGCTTCTGCCTTCACTCCTCTCCTGTAACGCTTCTTTATTACCGAATTTCACTCGAGACAACCGACATTAGGTACGTCTATCTCAGTTTATCTTAACATTTACGTGACCTATTGGTTTGCTATTTTCAATAATGAACCTTTGTCATCGAACAGGAAAAAGAAAATTGTTCAACTCCCCTCAAAATGTGTTGTATTACGCTTTACAATGTGTAAAATCCGAAAAACGAAGTAAAATAGAAATTTTTATATATATTTCCACGAAAATAATGAGTTACACAGTTAAATCAATTTCGACTGTTAGGTCATCATCAGTAACAACCATGAACTGAAAGTACATCACAGGTAGCACATCTTGGGAGTTCTGCACAATCCGACTCCTACGTGTTGTACAACTCATTTCCGAACAAAAATGCCTAGTAGCAATTTTTTGCCAGCGGCATCATTTCCGAGTTATTTGCGATTTAAGATTTTTTTCGTGTTTTCCATCTTATGTAATTAATCCTGTCATAACTCCCTCAATTTGAAGATAGCTCAAATTTGATGACACCGATGGAAAGATCGTTAAAATTTCTATGTATTTGAAGTCAGAAAACATTTCCATTAAAAATGTGCGATTGCTGCGCAAAATGGCAGTGTTGTTTTTTTTCCAAAATCTTGATATCGCCTGTTTTTCATCTCGCCTAGAAACCCCATTAATGCTTGACCCAGAACTGTGCAGGCCTGGTAAAACGTGCGCCAAAATGTCAGCCAACGGTGTAGAGGTTTTGGTTTTAAAAAATATTTTTAGTTCAGCAAATGGTGTTCAACTGCGGAAAAACTTGTGTTTTCTGTTTGAATTGAGGTTTTTCCAAAAGTCTCAACGAAAAAAGGCTGGAGGGGAGGATATATTCTCGCTGAATCGAATGGTGACAACGCCAGACTACTCAAGTAACGATTTAAGTTAGTTTTGTCGGATGCATAAACCCGTTCGTTTGTGAACAGCGTCCACAGCATTCTTAAGCTGTCCAGCCAAAATCAGGATAATCGAAGAGCCGAGAGACGGCTATTGTTTGTGTTCATTTACGATTGATTGCGATGAGTTGCTTTCAGTTGAGTAGCTATACCACAAGTGAGTATGTTGACATGATTTTTGTGTACGGTTTCGTTAATGGTAAGGCTTCTGAAGCAGCAAGGGAGTCACAATCCTCCTGTGTATGACTCACACCCTTGAGAACACGTCGGATAGTATGAGAAAAAATATTGGTAGATAATAATGTCACTGATCCTTTTTTTATCTAGTTAACTATCTTTTTTTTACATACTAATCCTTTTTTGTCACCAAGGGTTTGGTTATTACTACCTGCTATGTTCAATAGCCGTCTACCATGCTGAATGGGAATATGCAATGGGGAAACCACGCTGAGGGAAGTACAGCGAGGAAACAGACGAAAGGGAAGAGTTGGTAATGACATGGAAGCCTGGTTTGGTAAGGGTCCATAGTGTCAGACGACACTGACAGAAAAGATGAATGCAACTCATCGCAATCAATCGTAAATGAACACAAACAATAACCGTCTCTCGGCTCTTCGATTATCTTGACTTTGGCGGGACAGCTTCACAAACGAACGGGTTTATGCATCCGACAAAACTAACTAAAATCGTTACTTGAGAGTTCTGGCGTTGTCACCATTCGATTCATCGAGAAAAGTTACGTATATCCCGCGTCCAATCTTTTTTCGTCGAAACTTTTGGAAAAACCTAAATTTTAACAGAAAACACACGTTTTCCTGCTGTTGAACACCATTTGCTGAATTAAAAATATTTTTTTAAATGAAAACTACTACACCTGTTGGAATGCTGTAATTTTGGCGAACGTTTTACCAGGCCTGCACAGTTCTGCGTCAAGCAATAATGGGGTTTCTAGGCGAGATGAAAAACAGGCGATATCAAGATTTTGACAAAACTGTCATTTCGAGCAGCAATCGCACATGTTAAATAATATAGAATAAATGTTTACTGACATAGATAGAGAGAAATGTTAACGCTCTTTCCATAGGTGTCATCAAATTTGAGCTATCTCGGAAGTTGAGGGAGTTATTACAGTTTTAATGACATAACATTGAAAACATGAGGAAAATCCGAAATCGCGAATAATCCGGACACGAGGACTCTGGCAAAAAATTGCTACAAGGCATTTTTGATCGGAAATGAGTTGTAAAACACGTGATTGTGCGTAACTCCCGGGACACCCTGTATATCTAAAAACTTGGTCAGGGGCGAGGATATGCAATGACCCGCACGACCCCCAGGTCTTGAAGGAGGGGTCGCTTTGTGCGCCGTGTATTATGAGCCCCAATCTGATTTCGCCGTAGCATTGGGTGTCGCAATGTTGATAATTTGTTGTTTCTGACCAAATTAAGTTTTAGTAAAATGTTTGTCGATTCAAACATATTATCCAGTTGTAGGACAATGGTAAGAAAGTCGGGTTTAAATCGATTTCGTATAAAGAGTCAAGAGTTTGAACAAGATTGTTAAGATATAAACCAAATAATAAATATTTAAAAATTAAAAATGAAAATGAATTTAATGAATGAAAACGTTCGTTTGTGAACAGCGTCCACGGCATTCTACTTACCTATTAACTTAGGTACCAACTTTTGTTTCGACCTAAGGGACTAGTAAAGAATTAATGTTCACGGTTTATTTTAAAGAGGACGTCAGTCAAATGACCTTTGTTGCCGATTGTCCTACTTCACCGGATTGTTGGTGGACGCCGGGATATAGTTTACGAACACAATTAGGAAATAATGATATTATTCATCAAACATATGTTTCATCAAACAAACAAATTAATATGATAACGGTGGAGGAATATTGGAGGCGTATTCTTGGCCAATCGATAACATCCTTGGGCATTTAGAAGTCAATAACAAGGTATGGAGATCTCCCCGATGTCAAACAGAAATTGTTAAATCGATTTTCCAGGGTCTAAAAAGTTAAATTGGTGAATTTTTTAAACTCATTGGATTTTGTCAATATTCATAGGACCCAGTAAATAGGCGCGTAAAATGTTTCCACTTAAACTTGAAAACTGCCCCAGGATCTTAGCTTTCCAACGATGTAATCCATATTACCAACTAATTAAGGAAGAAAATCGCGTTGAAAATAAACGTGGATTCATTGGAAAAAACCGATGATCTTCGTCGAAAAATGGCTTTTTTACGACTTGTGAGTTTGAATCGGATTAGGGCTTGTGTCGTAAGTATTATTTCTCGTTGAATCTCATGGTGACCATCTCTGTCCTTTTCGACTGCTCAAAAATTGATTTTTTGAGTAGACGTTTGTTGGGTTGCTGATAAGTAGCTTGTAGTAAAACCTGCTAAATTATACCTGTTATACCTCTCTGTTGTTGTGATAATGGGTTATTGGTTTCAAGATGCAAGCCGTTTAATTTCTATGATGTTTTTCCAAGCCGTGTGAAAACCGTGATTCAGAAACATACAATATGATAGTGACTCTTAGGAGATTGTCGACGCTTCCACAGGACCTTATGATGGGTTCTATGCACTTCACTGCATTCGATTGCACACGTAAGCTTGAAATCATTCCATCCCGCTGTATTCCCACGATTGTACTTTTAAATCCTTATAAGTTTAAAACGGGATGAGAGCACTTGGTTTTTTGAAGCGTGCTTCTCGTGACTTCAGCGACCCATCTACATTGGTGCTGCTTTACCGGACGATCGTGCTTCCCATTCTCGAATATTGCAGCGTTGTTTGGTCCCCGTACTACGAGATTCATTGCCACAGGCTGGAGCGAGTGCAGAGGTGCTTCCTCCGTTTCTTTGGATTCAGGATCGGAGTGCCTCGAGATGGGTTCATGGTCAACTACGATGAGCTGTATCGGCGTAGCGGCTTGGTTCCTCTGGTCTCTCGGAGACTCTCTGCGGACATTAAATTTTATTACCGGCTGGTTAATGGAGACATTGACTGCCCTGACCTCCTGTCAACTGTCGGTTTCTCGGCCCCAGGACACCGCACGAGGAATCCTGCATTGTTTTTTGTCCCATTCGCCAGCAGGAACTATCTCCTCCACCACCCTCTTCTCCGAATGCCTAGGGAGGCCAATGTATTGTGTTCAGTGCACGGTTTCGATTTTTTTGCCGACCCCATCTCATCTATTAAGTCCTTATTGTAGCCATAAAACTATTTAGACAATTTAATATCTGCATTCGTTCTTTGTTTACGCTTTTTAGTCCTTTTTTGATGCTGTTGATCTTTATGTTTCTGTCATTAATGTATATTTATCATTGTTTTCATTATTGAATGTTTATTTTCGTTTATAATCTGTATTTCCTGTAACTGGGCTTGACCCGTTTCATATAAATAAATGAGTATGGTACTGGGTACCTCCGAGTTGTTGAACGTACTTCTAAACTCCGAGTAAATCGTAGATTTTTGCAACGACGGTCCCAAGAATGGGAACAACGTTGGTTGTGCTTTCTCGGACATCACTAATGATTTTTCGATGGAGTACAAGCTTCCTGGGCTATCACGGTGTGGAGAGCCAACTTCAAGAGTTACCACAGTGGTGATAAAACTGACCCAAAGCGAATGGATTGTATTGGTTGATTTCGGTTTTTCTTGAAACGGCATAACGGAATTCGTGTCGTGAATGAGTAGGATCAGCATACTTGTAGTTCAGCAGCATATTTCCACCCAGCATTAATTACTCGACGGTACTGTTATTATCATCTTAATCCACTGCGATCAATTCTCTCTACGCTTTCAGCTTCTTCCATTTGTTATTTTCTATGAGGGTTTTGTGGGTTGTACAGGCTTGAACTCATCAGGCAGCCTGTGAATTTTATTACATTCAAATCAATGGAACCCTCTTAGCTTCCGGAAGCGTGAAATATTGGGGTTAGTGAATTAAATCGGATTACACTTAGTAAATAGCCTCTATCCGTGCGTTGCAAAAGCTTCAATTATCATAATTGGGTTCCATTTATTCAACGGTGCTTACTGAGTGAAAACGTAGAAAGAGTTGATAGAAGTTAAATTATCCAGTCAACCGCTGACAGTTGATGATAGATTTCACAATTGTAGACGGTAAAATCCTGTCTGCTTACCCCACCAACAGAGGCAGGGATAGTAAATTCATTGTGTCCTCTAGAACAGAAGAAAACACGCACTGCAGCGTGCAGTTCTTTGTTGGAATAGAATTATCCTGTTAGTGCAAGTTCATTCGTGCATCTCGGTGGCAACGGAAACGAGAAACTCCGGCGACAGAACTACAAAGAGTCTCGAGAAAATTGGAATGACAAGTTTATTCCATTAGACAGAAATGCTCCTTGCAACAACTGTTATTTCAAATGTTGAACAAGGAGGATGGATGGTGACGTCTTGCCACTCAGGGCGTTAATGTTCTTCGATCGAGTTTAAACAGTCGCTTGGTCTACTCAATACAAACACGCTATAAAATTAGAGTGCCCAATAAAAAAACTACGGATTACAGGTTAATTATTTCTGTATAAGATTGCTCTTCTGCGCAGTACATCGCTGTGCAGGGATTTACATGTCATACATACTGATCATGTACATATTTCCAAGAGATCTGAATTTCCGCTTTTCAGTAACACTCTCCTGGTTATATTCAATTATGTAGACATTTCGTTGGATAATGGAAGCATCTCAACTACTGTGCATGTAATGTCCGCAAATACACGACTATACCTTCATTACGACGCTTCCCATCATTCACACGCAAAGCGGTCCATCCCGCGGTCTTTGTCCATTAGGGGCCATGAAATATGCAGCAATCGTGACACGCTGGGTGAATATCTGTCCGTACTTGGAAATAAGTTGAAAGAGAGGATAACTAAGACGAATTGTGCGTGATAGAGTGGTTCCAGCTTATGTAAATTATCAGCGAGGAACACGACCATCATCCGATAAAGTTTCTCTGGTCACTACATTCTTCTTCGGAATTCCAAAAATAAATAGAACCTTCCGGGAACCAAAACCGGTTCTGTCAGCCTGTCCTCTGACTCGTGACTGATTCAATGATACGCCCCAAGTTCGACAGTTCGAAGTAACGACAAGAACGGAACCTAGGGGACTACTGTCTTACAGGCAACCAAGTCTTCAGCCTTCAGAAGTGCAGCAGCCTGGTCCACATTCCTTTCCAGCTTGCCTTAGTGTGCTCTCTCTCTTCTTTGATGTCACGAGTTCTTTCCAATCTCGTTCTTCCTGCCTGTTGAAGACTCGTTTGCACTCTGTAGCAATAAGTTGTATCGAAATTCTACTTGCTAGTACTGGTATGGCTGTGGTGACACTGTGGTGTACGAACAACAATCCTTAGTGCTCCTCTTCATTGGACTGCCCTCATTCTCTTGCAGTGATAAGCAATTTTTAGGGTGTCCAGGAGAAATTTATAGGACTAGAATCATCGTGAGACGGCGCTTGCATGGTTTTGGCCCATTCATGTTTTTCATTTAGTGACTATGTTCTATATGTTCCTTAGTGACTATTATGTTCTCTCTGCTGTCTTGTCTGCTGATTTTTTAAATTTGCACCCAGAATACCATTTCGGTGACCAAAGTGACCGTTAGGTAAGTAATTGTCGGCTTATTTTCTTAACTCTGTACCTTTTTACATTTGTACTGGGATAATGGTAGGAATGCGCTTTCTCGCGAATGTAACCACTTCCGTTTTGGCAGCAGCTAATGTCAAATGTGATCTTCCATCCGAGATCGTCTGCATATCCAATAACAGCAGTCTTCAAGAATTTGCATTCCTAAAACACTATTTTGCGGTGCGTTCCACAGCTGTGGACCCAGTGCTAAACCCTGGGTGGCTCCTCCTGTAATCTCAATCTCTCTGGGCTGTCTCATAAATCAGAGTTTGGTTTTCAAGATAGCTGTCCATAACTGCTGATAAATACGGTGGGGTTTTGAATGTAGTATTCTGAGACTTGATACTAATATTGCTAATTTATTATCCATTGAATTGTGCGAAAAGTAACCCTTGTAATTAACGCTAGCCATTAATTAATTAATATTTTACGAGCTAATTGCGACTTCAAGTAGGTTTATTACTTAATAAGGATAAGTAAGTGGAGGTTACCTGAAACATTTTTTTCCACGAGGTTGAGGCACCGAAACCGACAAACCCCGTTGAAATTAATCCCCTGCAGGATGGAGCCGCCCCTTCTTACTTCCCTCCGATAATGGACAGGCTAATGGCCTTAGTGGCAAATGCCCTCGTTCCGGAGGAACCAAGTGGGCCACAAGAAAAACCCAGGGTCGATAGTTTTCTTATACGTAACGTAACGTTACCTCCGAATAACCTCCCTTTAACCTCCCCACTACCCCCTCATAGCCTCTCCCTTTCCACTCGACTGATGAGGATAACCCTCCACGGGATCGCTAGTGCGCTGCAACGTCAAGTGTATGGGGCCCCAGCGGCACTTCTCGGATCATCTATCATCCCCGCGATACCGCTTTTATAATAAATTGGTTTAGTCTAGCTCGAATTTCCCTTCACCGTTCATTTAATCCCGTTGCCCCTTATCGAGTGAGTCACACGGTGTTCGATATAATAACGGTGTTAATTAAAATCATCTGTCGAGGGGCTTCATACAACTCACTCAACATTGAATAAATTTGTGTGTTTGTCACCTATGAAAGTTGTTCAGGTACTTTCTCGACTAGCTAGCATACTGTTTGGATGGAACTTTGATTGCGAGATTGAAAGATGTTAAGTCACCGATAAGAGTCAAATCGCAACACTCGATTTATGTCCGTATCTGCCCTTACACTTCCTCTCATACCTGTTCAGTTTGGAAACTTCCTCCTACATCACTCTGCGTAAGAGCAAAACATCCACCAAGGATCATATTCTCACGTTCTAGTGGGCAGATCATGCTCAAATTCTCAAGGAAGAAGGGAGGCTGGGTCGACGGTCCAATAATCTATTTCAATACGATCGCATCATCATCCTATCCACGACAGAATCAGCACGACAGTCCCACAATACTTATGAAAACGTTAGTGTGTCAAAACTTGTCCCGCAGAGTTTGACCATTGACAGACTCACGGATTCTTTATTAACCCATCTAGTACTGTATTTTAACATAGAAAATGTTCTTTGGGTCTCCGTCAGAACAGGACGATCTGCCAAGTTGCTATCTCCGAAATCAGGGTCTGGCCTTTCAATACAATATTCTACATGACTCATTGAAGCGTACATAAACTGTTTCCCCTTTGCTGAAATAACATATTTATCACTTTCCTCGAAGTCTGCCACCCTCCCTTCCCGAATGGTCTGCCTCCCTTGTTATTAGTGAAGAACAACTATCCCCTACAACTGAAAAAATTATTACCTTTACTGAAATGACGTGTTTCAGGAGCACTGTTTTATACGTTTACATGAACGTAAAACATATTCATTCGAACAGGCTCAATATATTCTGCCAACCTATTGCTACAATTTTTTGTAAAGTTAATTTTACTGAAAGAACGCAAGCTTTTTTTCACTTAGCTCCCAGTTTAAGAGTTCATCGCAGATTCTTACGACATGTAGCATGCAAACACCAAACTCCGACGATGACGAGGAAAGCTACGAAACTCTGAACGATTGCCCAGACGTGCTATGCCCTCAGGCCAGAAGATACGTATCCAACCTATCATTTTTCCACAGGTCTCTGCTGAGTCGTGTGGACTCCCCATCTTGACTGATGCTCTGGTGACGTCTTCAGATATCATTCTCCTCCAAAAAGTATTCGCACTAGCGTCTTTGTTTTAGCTGCCATGAGAAGAAGCAAATTACTTTTTGACCGACTGCCCTGAAACTGATTTTTTTTTCCTCATCTCCATTCTTGTAAGGTACAAATCGTTAAGTTCCGTGCAAAGTTGCATGTTTTGCCGAAAAAATGTCTACATGTTTCGCATTCAAGATAAGCGCCACTCTATCCTTTCCGCAAGTAATGTATCTGTATAACAACAATTGATACTCTAGTATTTCCCAACTACCATCATGGATTTTCGGGAGTTATATTGTCCAAATAAGGTTTTCATTTATAATATATTTTATGAGTTTTTTTTATGCACAGCACTTGTTTTCCTTTAATACATCGTCAATCATTTTCGCTATATAATCACTTCCGAAGGTAACATTCCTTGGGTTGCATTGTCCCATTTTGCATTGGCATGTGCAGTTACTTTGAAATTATAATATAAACCATAATACTCAGTAAAATTGTAACTCCCTCTAGGTGAGAGAATTTTTGAAATCGGTACAGAAGTTTTGGAGTTGAATCATTACAAACAAAAACGCTAAAAATACCTGCATAGAGATTTATTCTTTATGGTTAAGGTAGCCCTTAGGTAAATCACTCATCTTTGTATATCAGCACCTCGGCACCTCTAGTCTCTAAATCTTGTGATTGCATTCAAGATTAAAAGACTTGGGCTCCCGCCAGTCACGCTGTTCAGCTCAGACCGGCTCTAGCTTAGGCCGGCTCTGCAGCTCGACCGCGTATCCGATTTTTCAAATGCTGAGCGATCGGATGATCGTGCATCAAACCGAGTGGTCTCATTGGATTCAGGGAACTAATTTCTACATATTTTATTCAAACAGAAAACTTCGACAGTTTTTGAGATTTAGATTTTTCGATAGATCATTAAATATAAACCCTTAGCGTTGATCGATCAAGTGCCGAGATTACTGGCACATGTCGGATCGATGTTGGTTTTTAAACCGAATTCGGTAAACATCGGTCCAGTAGTTTTGGATACAAGTTTCGGACCGTGGATGGGCGGATTTTTTTATTCGATTTTTGAAATTAACGTATCTTGAAACGTAAACCAGCAATTTTTGAGGCCGGATTAAACCATTTTTTTAATCCATTGTGGATTACAAAGGTTCCCTATTGAAACTAATGAGTCTAAATCAAATCTTTCCTCAATACAATATTAGTATTTAAAGACTAGGGGGCTACTCCCAGCAGGCTTCGCCTTTCAACCTCCGCTAATGACAAAAAACGGCACTTTGTGGGCGTGCGATAGAAAATACCACATTTTCCCAATTCAAACGTACCTATATAATCCATGACATTTTAAAAACTATGAATATTTGCCTGAATGATCCAAGGCTTGAATTTGTGTACCAGTATGTCAGGGTTTGTTTATTGTTATGGGCGATCATTTTGAACATCATTCTTAATATAGAATACTAATTAGGATTAGTGTTACTTTATAGAGTATAGATGTGATTTCCCAATGTACCATCGTGTCAGCTGTGTTACCACTTACAGGAATTAATGAGGTATTCTTGTTTTTTAGGGTCTACCTAGGCACGAAATGAGCTATATTCGAATAATGTAACCACCCTCACTAATTATGATGATGCAGGCACATTTAACCCCATTACCAACATTGAGTGGATTGCTAATAGAAGGCGCTTGAATATCCTCCTCCCAATAATTGCACTCCCTCAATCGGATTCCGCGTTGAAAGCAAAACTCGTCGAAAGATAAAACAATGGAATCAGTAAAACCGGTATCCCGCTGATAAGGAGTAATCGAGCGTTGTTAACGGGGCTGCTGATGTCAGGGTAAACGCTGATGGGTGCTGTCCGGGCCTCTGAATGTTATCATTCCACCTCCACCTCTCTCCCCATTCCAACCTTCGTCTCTCCTTCCCCACTTCCCACTCCGGCTTAAAGTCCAATTAAACTTCGACGAAAGCCCCAGCCCACGTACCGACTATGACAAGCAGCGCCTCATAGTTGACATCTGTCTGCCGCCGGCTTCGGAACCTCGTGTTGTATCAGATCCACTCGCGTTTCCGTGGCGGGAACGGAGGGTGATCTCGACGGACGATCAGTTCAACGACCTCATAAGCCTACCTGATACCTGTCTTGAAAGTTATAACAAGATGTACTGCTCTAATTGCCCCTTCCAAGGGACCAGGCGATATGCCCGCAACAACCCTTAAGCTCGAAAACTTCACGAGTACGCTCAGACGTAACAGTTTCAAGAATATTGAAGAGTGAATCATCTATATCCATCACAAAATCCGACAGCCAGACTAGTCTTGCCAAAAAGACAAGACACTGCCTCTATTTTGCCCGCCTCCCATCTCGCTTGCGAGTCTGCCTATCGTTAGCAGAAGCTTTTTTTTCACATTCGGAAGAAAAATGATTATTTCATCCAAAATCACAATATCCGCTGGTATTTCATGTTGTACACCATCATGAACAACTTTCGATTCGTGTATGTCCGTGCTTTTTCAGATGCATAGTGTAAATATAAGATGTGTAGCTTTAAATTTACGACCATGTTATGTAGATATTCCATGTTCATCCATTCCGA
This sequence comes from Creontiades dilutus, assembly GCA_031894815.1. Taxonomy (NCBI): domain Eukaryota; kingdom Metazoa; phylum Arthropoda; class Insecta; order Hemiptera; family Miridae; genus Creontiades; species Creontiades dilutus. Next base: position 372,668 of record JAVIWC010000496.1, on the reverse strand, counting down.
AATAGTCATTCATAGAAACTTAATTACTTCATGACCAAATGAAATCCCTACAAATTTTAAATGCTCCATATTTCCATTTTCTGATTTTTGTTAAGTAAATCCACGTGATCAGGGTGCACTCATGCGCCGGACGCTAGCGGAAAAATGGAAATCTCTATCAGCAACGTGACCAGTTTAGGTCTTCATACCTCATAGTTTCAACCTACGCTAGTCAGGAAAAACTACCAACGTTTAAGTGCTAAGATATTATAATGGAAACCTCCAGCGTTCTTTGAAGGTGATTCCGTAACCAAACTTACGGCGAAGTGAGATGGAGGGTGGTGGGCGGGTAAGCGTCTAAAAAGATGAAAAGCATTAGACTTAATTGGGAATTATAACACTCATAAGTAGCGGGAGAATGCGCGCGCAGATGTATCGATTGTCCCACCCTCTTATCCAGTCAGCCCCCCCCCCCCCCCCTGTTCTGTTTTGTTATTTTTATAATCTATATTATATTTCACCTGATGCCAACATAATTTTAGAACTTCAGCCTTCCACGTGGAAACACGGCCGAAGGAGGCAGACGCGTTTAGCTTACAGGAGCAGGGATTCGCGATTCAAGCCAATAAACGTGATAGAAATGCGACAGAAGTTGAATTCGTGTTACATAACATAATAAGCGAATTTTGCAACCATTCCCCTTCAGTATTGATTAACTGGTTGACCACGTTGCCCTGGTATGGTTGGGGTAAAAACATAGGTATAGGTTCGCTCTCCTCATTATCACACGAAATCCGTATGAAGTCCTGTTGCTTTTCTCTTTTTTGCGAATTTCCTTAAAACATTAAGTTATGGCCCCAAACATTCTGATATATCGATTTTAAAACATTTTTTTCATGACAGTCCGTTTTGACCTATTATAAAGCGCGATTTTTCAGATGTATATCTATGTATACAGGTGATACATTTTTTCTTTCATATGCATATGATGCCTGTAAATGTGTGTAACATTCCAGACGATACCTCTTGATAGAATTGAGATAAAAACTACGTTTTTCGGCAAAAAAAATCAATCATTCTAAATGGAATGATGAGTTTTTTGGACGACACTTTTTTAGCACATTAAATTAGTCAAATTTAAAAAATTGTACTGAAAAAATCACAAATAATTACAAAATTAAAATTAGAGCCAATGCAAAAACGCCTAAAACTTAATCTTTTTTGGGGGAATACAACTCAAGCGAAATTCTATCAAAATGAACAACAATGACATAGGTACATTAAAAATTGAAGCTCAAATTACAGCTGAACACGAACTCTTTCCACTTCATAATATTATTTTAAATTTATAGTATTATTGGCATGATTCGCTCCCCTAAATATTTATTAATCCCAAAGTAATCACGTGTTTCATTTCTGACGTTTCACATCCAAATTCCATTTCATTTTTAAATTCATTTTATGATGCTGTAATTTATAAATAGCTGAATGAAAAGGTTTACTATTCATATCAATTATAGTAACTATAGTATAATATAATAATTATGGCTAGTGTTGGTTATTTATTAAAAATGTAGATATTTTGACAGTCTATGTGCACAATGTTAACTAACACATTTTGCCCTATTGAATGTACGGCACCGAAGTTTTTCTTCATGCTATTCTGCAAGACAACTTGGATATTGATTATACAAAATTTGTTTGCAGTTCATATAGATTTTGTAGTTTCAGGGAATACAAAATTAAATTGACACAATTTCGAGTAAGAATGTTTCAACATTCTGCATTTTAGTTGGTAAATGTCATCTAACCAAACGAACATTCTACTTAAAAATTAATTTTTTTTCTAATACCTGATCATTCAACTTTATTTAAGCCACTCAACCACGGTTGAATTTATGTTTTTCCTTTTGATAAGTACAAATGAATGGATCTGCACTAGCACGAAAATATTTTTAATGAACAGTAATCTTTCTTTCTGTATCTCTAGCTCATATTTTTTCTTGTCTTTATAATGCTCAACATGAGCTATCGTCCTGAACTTGTAATTTTCATGAGATTTCCCCATTTTCATTTCGATTCTAAGAAGAGATATCGCCTGGAATGACACGCACAGTATAAATACTGCTTTAAATCCCAAAATCGTTTCAGAATGATCCAATCCGGATTTCTATTGTGAAACTTTTAGGAAAGTGTTAAATTTCTTAGTTAATTGCTACAGCTCACTTTTCCACGATAATAACTTAACTCCACTAAATGATGGCCAGTAATTATTTATCAGAGTGAATGGGTTAACATGGAGGAGAGTGTAGGACGCTGGGCACTACGTTTCTTTCCATTTCTCTGCCATGCGTGTGGTACATATGGATTAGTCCTCCTTCCCATTCTTGAAACTCCTGTAACAGTATAAAACTGAAACTTTCAAGGGTATCGTGTGAGTTTTGCAAGCTTATTTGCCTATGCCCTCAGGATGGGCAATTTGTCTATCCCATCACCTTCTTGTTAGCAGGTGAACGAGATTCATTCAGTCAGTACCTTGTGGTGTGATGATTGTCCAATAATCTAACGAACTGAACTCCACTCACCGTAATTTCATTAGCCTGAAACCAGACCGGAGAATATGCTCAAGAGGAGATTGCGGTCCTTAACTTTGAACAGTGTTCAATAAAATAATTAGTGAATAACTTGATCTGAACGTAAAGGAGAAGAGATCTACTTCGAAGCAAACAATCTGACCCTCATCTAACGTGCTAAAATGAGGCTCAAATAGGTGTTTCCTTCATCACATACAGTACATTCCGCACATCAACATAGCACAGTAATAACAAAGGTATTCGTACAAATTAATCATCTTTTTCGATAAATGCATGAGGGTATCCGTGGCAATGAGTATGCTGATGCTCCTGCAAGAAGAGCCATTGGTGATGGCCTACACGCAACATGAAGCCTATTCCATCTGGCACGAGTAATGACAGCAGGATATGCTCAATGGTCTCCGTGTGCCTTTCAGGACCTCTCTCCAGTTGGTCCTTCCTGGACTTTAGAGGAGGGACGGAACCGTGGTCAATCCTCTGGGCTCCTGACTTCCAAGTTCAACAAACATTAATAATAAAAATAATTTAAAAAAAAAAAAATACATAAGTGAAAATTATTTTTAAAAAAAACTTAGTTGTACAATGAATGAAATCTAAGGTAAGCCTAATTTTGCAGTGTTAGTTTAATTCATTAGTTGAAGCTTCAAATGGTGGCCATTCCAGTGTCTAACTTGACAATCGTGCATCTATGTATAGATGCGGATATATTTATCTATATAGAGCAGATATATCTGCTATGATCCTACTGGAAAAGAAAATAATAAATTTGAAAATCATAAATTATAAATTAGTAATAAAAGCAAGTAAGTGAAAGGCTAAGCCATTTTTTCACGGATTGGCATGTGGATTGGTGTAAATTCACGCATTTTTCACGTTTGTTCATATACATAGACCCAAAGTAACTGATGCTTGAAGAAATTTGGAGTGAGAAACTTGGAAAATCCCATCATCTCTCAAGTTGTAATCAGAATGAGGGGTTTATGCGAGTGGCAGACATCGCATTCTTAAATAAACTAAAGCTACTGCCTGTTAATAATGATGGGGTTGTAAATTGATTGTTCGAGGATAAATTACGTTGCCAACGTGGATCTGAGTGGATTCACAATATAAAGGTATTAATCACGATCGTTTGATTATTGAACATTTCATCAAATAATTCTGAAAATTCATGAAGGTTTGGGCAAATTTCGGCCATTTCATCTGTGCCGGAAAGTTCCGAATTGGGGAATTGGAGGAGAATGAATACTTCGGGTTTTTTCAGGTGAGCAAAAAAGTAGCAGCAAAGGAAGTATGTAGTCAGTAATTCAAATCAATATGTCTCGAATGCTTCGTTGTTCTTACTCCTTCTTAGGTACGTCATTCAGAGACGATTGCTATTAGCCCTGCCTATGCTCTAGTGACGGCTCGCCCATCTTTAAAAATATATTTACATTCTACTGTCAAGCACACGGTACGTGCACAGCCATTTAAAAGCGTTAAATACTAACGTTTCTTTTTTCTGCCTTGAAAGCTGATAAACAAGAAAAGAAAAGAACAATGAAGTGCGAATTGGATTGTGTTAAGGTAGGTAGGTAACAATTATCCAGAATTAATAGAGTGAGGCCCTTGGGCTGGAAGTCCTTGAGCGTCCACTTGAGCCAACTTGCCTAATTAAATAGCCGGAACATTTATTTAAAAGAGATTTGCTTTCTTTGTTTATAACCACTGCATGAAGGGTTTCCCTTCCCCGAAAGGCCGTCGCATTGTTTCTCTTTTTCCCGCCTCTACATTTTCACCTCGAGCTCCTGGGAACGGCCAATAAAATGCAGGGGCTTAATTGGATTTTCCAGGTCGGGGAAAAGGCGTTGGAGCGTATTGGTGAGGTTTTTATCTAACTCTCCGGTCCCACAGGATTGAGCCCATTACTGCTGAGGGGAAGATAATATTTTCTTCTGCGCCGCTCTTAAGAAAATGCATGTACAAAACGGACCGGGGTCAAAATTTGAGAAAAACTTAAATGGCACCTTAGGGTATGTGGGATTTCATTTCCAGAAATACACGAATCACCTCTCTGTTTCATTTGAAATTGGAACTATTTGAATGGGTTCTTTCGTTCAACTAAATTAACCACCAACTGAGAAAACGCTGACGCTTTTGAGCAGGATGTTTTGTGCGATTGTGCCAGACAATGTATATAAGAAACCTGGTCTTCAGATAACAAAATATGAACGTAATCAGACCTAATTCGAGACCAATCACGTTTTGAAGGACTTCTAGCTAGATGCAAAAATTGAATTTCTGCTGAAATACAATTCATACGAGAACATTGATGTCTTAAGCTGGTTATTCACTAGGTCTACAGTTCGAAATTTTTCATTTTTCGACTCGCCACACAGTGAACGAAAAATGTAGCATCTAAGCTATTTCCCATATCTGGCTGAATATTGTTATTTTTATGTTTTCGAATGTGAAACTCAAAAATGAGGTCTAAAACAAGATCGGAGCATGATTTCGTACATTTTTTGACACAATATTGGTTTTACAAGCATTTCCGATTCTATTATTTTCACATTTTCAAAGTAGACACTGATCTGTCATCTCACTTTCGTAATGTACATTTACGAGGGTTTTATTAGAAACGAACCCGAACGAAACGAAATACAGCGTGATTTTAGTGTCAAGTTTGAAGAAGTATTTTTCCCTCTTTTCAATAAGGATATCGGTTTTTTACCAAATAAATTAATATTATATAATATTTGTCAAAATTTTGCTTCAAATGATGAACGTATTTGTATCGGAATTTGATTAATTTCTAATTATATTTGAATTAATATATAGAAACGAAGATTGCCACAAAACAGAACTCCCAAATGAAAACATGACACTTAATATATGATGAAAAAAAAAATCTATTGAAGTCTGTAAAGTAAGTCAGAGTTCGTTACGTTGATTGTAAATTATTCAAAAGAAATAGGAATTTACGGATAGAACATGCAAAAGACTGCAACCCCCCCCCCTCCCCCCACTCCGACTGCATTTATAATTGCAATTATAATTGATCTATTGGATATTTCGATTATTCTATCACCAAAATCGTGATCTGCGTGCAAGGAATGAAGGTATGAACTTGAAGCAGGTATCGAAGTCATGGTCCTTGCTGTTTTACACACATATATAACAAGTAGTATCGGTAGCTGATTTGAGTTTATACTCGGAAGTTTGTAATCATAAGTAGTAAGGTCACGATTTATCGTATTCGTTGGTTAAGATCATAACCTATTAGATATAGCAATTTATCTCGCTCATTACGTACGGGGCCCCCGCCCCCCTTCCGTTCGTCATCCCCTCTCGATGTGTTCGGACCGGGAAAATTCGGGCTGACGCTCGAGACGAGAATGGAGCGTTTGACATCTTCCGCTATGCGTAGATTGGCCTTCATTAATCAGAACACACAGGAGTTCACGTCTTTACCAGCAATAGTTGCCTTGTACTTCCTCTTGTTCAAAGTTCCTACTATTGTTGCCACATAGATTTGATTGACTTTGTGTACGACTGGTTTCTGAGATATATCGCCTACAAGCTTCGTGTTCCCCCAGACCCAATGAATTATAATGCACTTGTGGTGGTTGGGGGATGTTGAGCCCTAGATCGTAGGCCCCTCTCAGATATGTCATTCTTCTGGAAATTTATGCTTGGGGAAGTTGTGTCCCCTCCGCTCCGGAGCAGGGTGAATCTTCGCTGTTCCTTTTTCACTGGCATATTATCTGTACAACTCCAAATTACAAAGAGAAGCTGACCTCCTGTTCTCCATCTATAGACTTTTTTCCGGCTCTTCAATTCAATTCATTCATACCTCCTCAACATTGTAAGAGTTACGCCTTGTTGATAATATTTTACCCTCGAGCCTATTAATATGTTGCATTGTTCAGTATTACTCACGTTACCGATTATTGTTCACGGTTTCCCATTATTGTTTTGAAATTGTTCTTTTTGGTGTAGTGCCTACCCGTTTTATTAATTAATAAATAAAGTTCGTCGGGTTGGTCGAAAAACAACCAGTTACCTACAATTGCACTCTTCGTGAATACCCGGAAAGATGAATAAAAGGAGTTACCAATTCCAGTAGCAAGGAATACCATTCTTCTGACATTCTATAAAACGACAAAAATGTTGAATAATCCATTTGTAATTATTGAGCTACAACGGACCCCTACAGTAAAAATTGCGTTCAGTGTTTGGATGAACCCGAAACCATCTTCTGTCGGAAGATCTTCTTCTCAATCGGCGTTGAAGGCGGGGCCAATTCCCTTTATCCTACTCTGCTGCTCGTCTGCATATTAGCATGATTGCTTTGTACCTTCGGAAGTTTTAGGTCTAGAAATGATCTCTGTCCTGATCCCTGAGTGATCAATAATGAAGGTCCGTTTGTTGTTAACCACCATAAGATCTTGCCAGCATATTAAAATGAGTTTGGAGCCATATTGGGCATCCAAAAGATATAGGCCGCGGTTATGGTGGGCACATCTAATTCTCCTAGCCGATACTTCTGAAACCTGTGAGTCGCGAAAAGCAATAATTCATTTTGTCTTCGTACAAAACCATTTTTTTTTAACCTTTTATACCTGAACATAACTCCCCTACCTACTTTGACGAGGATGCACTAATTTTAAACGAATGCGTGTTCCCCATTGTCCATGCACTCTCATGATTAAAGTAAAAAAGAGGAAATATGAGTGACACATCGGTCTTTGTAGGGCAACACGTAGCCTGTACACACGACAAGCTCACTTCGATTGCAATCAATTGTTAATGGAATCCTTCAATTGCCTTCAAAATCCGACCGTACAATCACAAAGAGCATCTCATTCAAGCGGTTACGTGTTGATTCATTCAAGGGCCGTCAAATAAATAAATTCCCCAAGCGATGTTTGCTTTTGATCAAAACGTATGGGTCAACTGATTCTCATTTCGTAATGCTTTTTGTGAATGTTATCATCTGAAGGTTTGGTATATGAGGCCTTGATTTTGGCTCATTATTTTCAATTCCATAGCGATAGAATACATCAAAGCGATTCCGCGGCTTTCACTGCGGCCTTCACACGACATCAATACAGATCTCGTTCAAATACCACTGATTTTATTGTGAATAGTTTCAATTCCCATTGTAAACCTTTTATTTGGCTTTTGGTTGAATAGCCTAGCAAATTAATAAAATCAAAAAACCATTTCGATAATTCGGATGAGAAGAAAACCAAGTAAAAAAGAACTGTCATTTTTGGTTGGCATGGGATTACCAATAAATCCACTCCTAAAAATATGTAGTTATGATTGTAGTGTAAGATAGAAGTCCATTTTGAGCATAAAATTCAGAAATTCGTTTTATTAATTTCAAATTAATCTTTGCCCATAATTACCGATTTTTTGGTGCATATCGATGTCGATTTCATTATGCACAAGAGCAAAGTTTTATACACAAACTTATGGTATGACAACAATTATTACTAAATAATTCTCTGCCGTGAAACATGCATTTTGGGTTTAGTTGAACATTTCCCGCTGATTAGACAGTTTAGTTTCCGAGGCTATCTGTAGGTAGTGGAAGATTTATGAGAAAATTACTCTACAAATTAACCTTAATTTATCGATAATTTCCTGCTGATATTCATGGAACGTTCGCTTCAGAGCAGTTAACGCCATACCATAAATTAAATTAGATTCAAAATATTTAGGGTGGTTAGAATTGAAATTGATCATTCTTCCTGAGAAAATCTCCTTAGTGAACCATTTGTAACACAATTCAACTTTCAATCCTTCAACTTTCCTCAATACAGATATGTCCATAAAATATAATTAAACACCATCTCAAACTGAACTTTTTAATGAAATTTGTTGAACTCATCTTTTATTTCACTTACATGGTTTCTATCTACCACTAGAAAGGGATCATGAATCGAGAAACTTTCAAATATAAGAAAAAGGTAACTTATTCTTAGGAGTAGTAAATTATAATGAAAAACCCTGTGGTGTGGGCTATTATAAATAATATTGAATTATATGTTGTCCCCTAGATTCCCTGATGATGGAGTGTATTGCCACTCCGAAACGTCGGAGAAAAATGAATAAATGATTTTAAAAATTCTAGTCTTTGTGAAACCTCGCTTCCTGATGGATAACCTACAATGTTTAGATGAATGCTAAAAGAATGACAAAAAAAAATCCGTACTTATACAATTTTAATATGATGTTGCAAAAAAAATGAAAATATGTTTTATCACGAAAAAAAATTCTCAACATTCTGCTTCTGGTGAGTCCGGTGTACCGTGAAAATGAAATTTAATTCTCCGCCACATTTCGTTCTGAAAGCTGTATCGGTGCAGTATAGCGTTGAAGACCACTAGTCCACGCCTTCAATCCATAAAACAATAACCCATCTTTTGCCAGCAATAGAAACCCAAATATTTGGAGCTATTCGACTTTTAATGATTTGATTTTAATTTTGATTAAAAAATTCCATTAGATCATTTTGTGACCTTGAAAGAAGCCGTACGTGGAGAAATTTACAAGATCTTGAAGCTGGATTTGCTTCTCTGATCTGCACTGCGGCTTTTAGTAAAAATTTTCAAATTTACTCGAAACGGTCATAATATTTAAAAGAACTTGGTAAACTGTCACTGTTTTTAGCCTATTTGGCGCCCCTCTAACTTTGCCCCCCCCCCCCCCCTGGGTTACGTCTCTGCTACCTGCTCTTACTTCTTTGCTCTTCCTATTCTTGTTCCTTTTTTTCTCGTCCATGCTCACTTTTATTATTGAATCTCTTGATTAAATAATTTTGTTTGAAGAGTTTTGTTTTCGTTATATTCTCATTTATTGCCAAAGAAGGATACCGTCCGTTCCTGAATCACCTGGAAGGCGATATTTCGTCGTTTCTCCCTATTGAATCTCATCAGGAATTACCTTCGGTAAGCCCTAAAAGCTGTACCGCCTTTCGCCGATTTCTCTCATTATATTCAGATTGGAATATTGAGCTGTCCCTGGATGTTGAGATCGTCGAAGATTTGCATCTTCGTAATCAGCGAAGCTGCCGCCTCCAAACTGCTCTTCTTTATCGTACCGGTATGTGAAACCACCTACCCTATCTCCCAACATATCGATGCCCTTGCTCATTGATACTATGCGAAGATCTTTCAAAACCTTTCCTTTGATTTTGAATTAGTTTTCGTTTAGAGCTGATGAAGTAGTCACTTTCAATTCGTCGCACCCTCCTGGTAGTACATTCTCCCTCCCGCTCCGTAAACGTGCTATACTAAATAGAAAAAATCGTAAGATATTGATATTTTCTTCCAGGGCCGTAGGAAAACCTTGTAATGAAGTTCAATCACTATTTTATATTTTCTTGCCTTCTGCCATGTAGCTATCAGGTAAGTAAACTGTTTCGTCTTTGGTTATATTTTTACGTCCCTGAGAATTTAGTAAATTTTTTAAATAAATATTGTAGAACATAAAATGCAGTAATTCAACTAAATTGGATTTTCATTTATTCAATTTTTTGGTCCTTAGCCTGGTTGGTTGTGGGTTCATCCCCACGATTTCAAATTATCTGTACCGTCACACCGAGAAAGTGTCCGATTGTGGCAACTACTCCATTTCATAATCTATGAAATGTGGATACCGTTTTATATTCAGAAGTTGCAAGTAGAGACAAGAAAACCATATTTTCCAGTATATTTTTGGGTTCTATTTTTTCGGTTTTTGAGGCATCGATATGAATCGTGCCTTTGCCAGAGATGCTGTGATGGAGGATTTGTTCAGTTTGTGTTTCCAGATCCTTGAATCCGCCACCTCGGGAGATATGCCAGACGCCTTCCAACATCTGGGACATCCTTTTTTTTAAATCTGAAAGGAGTTTGGTCACGAGTGTTACTATATTTTGTTAAGTAGGTCACTAATGAAATTGATTCACCACTCTGAGAGCGAATGACTGAGAAGGTTACAGTTCAAGTTTTGACCGAGCGAAATTAACTATGTTCTGAGACGGAGATGGGCTTAGATAAGGCAAGCGAGGTGAGGTGGCGGCGTCTTATCGTCGAAGAGCTCGTAACACATATCAGGTCAGGTTCCGGGTTCGTAGGAGTAATTGGCAGTATATCGGCAACATCGCTATCTGAGGTCATCGCCCTCTTCCTATCTAATTCTCCGATTTTGACTAATGCGAAGAGCGGATGCTCGGCGGTAGTCAGGGCTGTGGAGAGAGAATACGGGAAGTGATTTTGAAGAAGGAGGAGAGGTCTGTGCCCGCTGTCTTGGAGGTCAAAAGGGCTTTGTGATATTAAGTTAGGTGAATGAATGTAATTTAAGGTGTGAATGTAATATATTGAATGAGTGTGTTTTTAAAGCTAGGTTAGGTAGGAGAAGGCAGACGAATATCTAGTAGTCTGCCCTTAAGTATGTTAGGTAGATATAGGGTAGGCTATCTAATAGAGGGTGGATGAAAATTGAGTAGTCCATCATCACGTAGGTAGGTAGATAGGTGTTGAGGTAGGTTAAGACAGGTTAGATAGGGAAGCTGGGTGAACGAATATGTAGTCCACCTGGGAGGTGGAGCCTGAGTTGCTCCTCTGAACCCAGGCGGCGTTCTTTAGGGACGATATCCTCCATGGATGCCTGATGAATGGGGTAAGTCCATCCCCTGGAGGCGGGCAGCCATGAAAAGCGGTAGACAGCTTCTGTCGGGCCTGCGACCATTATAGGCCTAGAGTGTTCTGGACGGGGGACAGCTCAGCTGGTCTGGGATGCCTGCAGGCCGACTCTGCCAAAAATGGTACCACGGGAAGAGGGGAACCCAGCTGCATTACATACTAATATGTTTTATTTATAAAAAATGCGATTCGGAGCCTTTAGACACCTCTCTTTCACTTTTCAACTCGTGAAAATAGAATAAATCATTGACGTACTCGTTTTAGGCAGGAGGCAGCATTGAAGCTTTTCCCTTGCGAACTACTTTAGTATAGCCCCCCACCCCTCCCAATAGCTATCAGTCTCGAGAAACAAGTGGAATTACTTTTCTGTTTAGTTTTTCGGTCTGCATCCCAAAAATAAAAAAATCCTTCTAGTGAACTACTGTAAAGGGAAATCCTTCCCACGGCTAATTGGGAGTTTTCCTTTTAGTTTGTATCCACGAAAGATTGTCTACCTCCGGATCCTGTACGATTTTGAAAAATCCTGAAGGGCTTTTTAAGAAGGGGATGTAAAAAAATTAGATTACGTTACAGTCAATGGAAGATTAATTTGGGGACCCGGTGTTGATCCGCCCCTTGTTTAGTAGTTTCCCGACATCCAATTGGTTTTTCCAGAGATGACGTGTATCTTCGGGGATATAATTTTCTCCCCCCAATTCATCTACATCACGACACAGCGGGGGGAAGAAGTTCGCATTTCATATCACCCCAACTGACTCGCTGTTCACTCGCTAATCACGCGCCGAAAACCGCCTGGGACTGAGGACGCCTCGTTGAAATTTAAAACCTTTGTTTTTTCCAAGACATCCTGTCAGTCTTTTGTCCTGACAACTACATATTAGTTGGTCAAATAGATCAGAACCTGTGATAAAACAAGAGTTTGAATATTAGCAAAATTAGAATTGTATTAGAATATATCCTCCTCTTCTACCGAAAGAGGAGGAGATTCCAAGTAGTTGAACCAAAAGATATTATGAGTGGTAATTACATGTCGGAGTAGTATAACGTTTCACCACCCAACTGTCTCACAGATTCTGGTTGTAATGGTCGATTAGGAAGTGGGATTGTGGTTCTCGGGGGCTCATTATCGTTCTGCAAACTGAACAATTGAGGGTTCGCATAATGAGTCATAAAAAAAGCAAAAGCAAAACAACACTGCACTTTCGTCACTTCGTGGTTGATAGACAGACACAAAACGAAAGATGTTCAGAATGTTTTAAAACGCCAAATGCAAGTGGAAAATTTGATATTGGGGAAAAACAATTATCTTCATCCAAAAGTAAAAACAAAGGTTCCGCTACTGATGGTAAACTCTAAAGCAACATTGTTTAACCCATTCAAAATTTGTTGGTCTACGTTCAAGATATGTAGAATCCAGAAGTAAATTGGGGAGGATCTATCTGCCATACTACAACCGGATCTCTTATTCTCTTAAATTCGTGGACCAAAGTTAATGAAACTTGTATCACCGGAAATCACAAATAGGCGAAAGTTTCGTGGTCGTGAGTCTCCGCAGATATCTTGCTTTCGATCAACCGCAGGAAAATAAAGGGTAAAACAGAGAGACAGAGGACTGAAATATTCAAAATGCCTGTGGAAATTTCGATTTTGAGGAAAAACAAGTTTTCATCTCCCGAAAATGAAAATTACCTATAGGTAGGCTAGGAAACAAAAGCGTTGAAATCCAGGAATATTTTCAGGATACCCCCAAACGCACTTCCATGGAGAAAATTGTTGAAATGTTTAGAGCCATTACAAATGCTTCATTTTCCCAGAAAATTCGCTCAAATATCTGTTTGAAGTCATTATGTGATGTTTAATTAAGTTCACCAAGCAATTATTACCAAATCATTCCGAAGAAGACTGTGTATGACAGCCAGAAGTACTTGGAAATGTTAATCACAAAACTCGATACCCCCGAGTTCGACTGGATAATGTTCGAATATATTCCCCGGATTTAACTTCTGATTACCACTGCGGTAATGAGCAACGCCAATCATCTTCGGTAACAAGAAATGGGAAATACCTGCATATATTCATGATTCTGATCGCACCGCAATATCATATTAATATAGAACCCTATTAATTAATGCGGAAATCGTTAAGCTCCTCATCGACAACCGTTGTAATTTTGAAATTAAAGAAGGATCGTTTAGTATAATGCTGTGGCATGCGGAAATTCTAAAGAGGCTTTGCGTTGTAATAATTAATTTTTCAGAGAATAGCTAAGTTAATTGGATTATCCGCATTGTGAGTTTTTCGAGCTGTTCTCGTTAGTTAGAGCTCGTGTTTCATGTACAGAGAAGATTTGTTTAATGAGATATTTGATTTTAATTTAGCGATTTCAAATATTTTCCTCGTGAGTGCTCAAACGTTTTCTACTGGATCTGATTTGTTGTCCTCAAGAAACAGATAATGTTGTGCAGTGGATCGTCTCACATACACTATACATTACTGGGACCTCCGGTAAAACCATTACTGAAACCAACGAGTAAAAAAGGGTCATTTTTGACTGTAGATCACATTTTCTTGTAAAACAAATACTTAAATGAATAAATAAATTCCTCAGATTCATTTACAATATATTGTAAACGAGGAACGAATATATTCGTTTTCTTCACTCCTTGGTCACAATAATCACTCCCAAAGTGTCGTTTTTCTCACTCCCTAGGTGGCAACTCACTCTCTAGATTTAATTAATTTACATTAATTAATATCGCAGTTATTATCAAAGATTATGTGCGCCCGCTCAAAAGACACACTATCACCAACCTGGTTCTTACCGGAATTGTATCATAATAATGAAATTACCTATACAGTAGTGAACAAGAAGAAAATAACTAAATACTTAGTTATCCAAAACACTATTGAATTATTATTATTTTTTTTTAAATAGTCATTGGCCGTGCTGGAAAGGTGACTCTGTGGCCCAGCACGGAGTTGAGGTGATAAACCGATTGTAATATCAATTATCCTTACAATTTTTTTTCTTATTCACTTCTAGCGTCTTAATGTTCTCTATTTCTCTCCCCGTTTCCTACTATACACTTTCCTTTCTATGTATTACACTACTATCAGCATTAACTACAGAAATAGTCATAGGGTTTGCCAATTACCAATCTTATAATTTCCTTTTGGCTAGATTAGTGTTGTTCATCCTCAAAATTTTCCTTATTTTATTTTTTTTCAAATTCTTTATTCATTGTTTTCATGTTTTGGTCGTCATCTACCCGTCATCATACCTGACTTACAGTAGCTTCAGTTATAAGCTTTAGAATGGCGTTATCTAACGTCAGTGCTTGTTTAGGGTTGTCTGATTTAATTAGGTATATAAGGAAAAGTCGGCAATCAAGCTGAATAAATACTATAATTAACAACTTTATCTTAATAATAATTATCTACTAATTAACCCTAAACTTAAGTCTCTCCTGTTATAATACCTTAACGTTGAGAGCGATGGGGCGATGGCTTGCTCCGAACGCGAGGGGGATTGACTCGAGCACTGGTCACCACGACGGGGCTAATCGTCTTAGGAGTCGTGGATGTGGCAGGAAACAACAGCGAATTGTCTCCTAGCGCAGCTTTCTCCAAACTAAAGTTCGTGCAGTTCCCTGCTTCCTAAGAAAAATCCTGCAGTCTTCAATTTCCCGGGGGAAGGCCGCCTTGCGCCAGGTGGAGAGGACACTGGACGCCGTTTCCTTCCCGTGGACCCGACACTGACTCGAGAAAAATTATTTGATTGTTTAAAAGTGTTCGTTAGACGTTTAATATTAGAAATATGTCATTAAAAAAGTGTTTCCCAGAAATAAGGAAGTGCTCAGCTTAATGAAGTGGCTCGATACCCTTAAATACCGTGAGTTTGGAAACGTAAGTAACGAAAAACTAATAACAAAAAAATTACAAAACATTTTTAACAAGTACCCTGCAATGAAAGTCGTGTTCCTTTAATTGAAATTGAAGTCGGTTGAGGAGATGTGAATAATATAAAAAAATCATGTTGGGATAGAAAATTGTACTTCAATAAAGGTTTATTATTAGTAAAATATGTAACAAGGAAGTTGACAGAAGCGTGGTGTCCTTTAGGACCTCCGACCGGTTGGTCCTTTCGTGACCCAACTGTCAAGGAGGGGCCGAATCGCGGTCGTTTGGGTGGTAGCTACTGGCCACAGCCGACTTACTGCACAAGGACATCTGCTTAGCGCAGTAGCTCGTGATATCTTGTGTGGGAGATTTAGGAGTGATCTCTCCATCCGCCCCTTTTTGGAGGTTTGCTCACCCCTTACCTCAGAGTCCGGCATAGAGCCCCTCAGTGGGTTGGTGTTTCATGTGAGCCAACCAGGGTCCAGTCCTTGTTAATGTAACTTAGAGCCGCAGAATTCTATTACGAACTGTGATGAATTTATTTCCTCCTCGTCTTTCATTTAATTGAAATGTGAGCCTATCCATCTAGGCTCAGTTTAGTTCACTAGTTGTAGTTTGTCTCACTTGGAACCTCGTTGAAAGCCGCTGATGACCCTACGGGTGGAGATGCCGCTAAATAGTAAAGATGAAATAGAAGGATATCAATTTTTCAATTTTATCTACAACTTACGATGATGAAGTTTGTAATATCTATCTAGGGGGGAGATTGGGGCAGGTTGTTGTCATTTCTCTCCATACTGGATAATTGCCTGAACAAGGCCCCACCAGAATTTTAGTCGGATCTATCGGGATACATACAATTTCACTACATACGCGCTAAAATTGGTTTCACGCACTGCTCACCTTTGGATCTCAAAAACACGAAATATTTTGACAAAATAGTGGTGTTGTCCAATTACCTCCAGGCCACGAGTCTTATTATCCAAAGGCTGGAAAAGGACTGGTCAGGGCAAATGTGTTCACTGACGAGAGACTGCCCAAAAAATAACTGAGGTGAGAGTCCGAAATGTTTGTGCGAGCTCCCACGCCCCAATCATCCATGAATTTTACCCAATGAAGGCACAGTCGAGGTATAAAATTGATTTATTTACTATAACAAGGGAAAGGCCGAATTACTCATCTCAATCATAACAGCAGTAAGTGCCAAATTCGCACATTAATTCACGAAAATACAGGTGCTAGGGTAACTGAGACAATATACGAGACTTCCAAGGAAGACTTAAGTACAAATAGATCATACGTGTACTGGATGGAACAAATACATAAGTATTGATGTGATATAGCTTTTCCTGGTCAGATTCGGAAATTTCCAAACCAATTTCAAAATTTTCCATTTCAATTTCAGACTTTTCCATTTCAATTTCAGAATTTTCAATTTCAGAATGTGATCAATATCCGGGTGGGAGCGGTTTCTGAAATTGAAATGGAAAATTCTGAAATTGAAATGAAAAAGTCTGAAATTAAAATGGAAAATTCTGAAGTTGATTTGGAAATTTCTGAAATTGGTTTGGAAATTTCTGAATCTGACTTGGAAAAGCTATGTACGTATGTGTACTCTAGGCTTACTACAATTGGGGATTTGTATGCGTCCCTGATAAAATCAAAAATTTCAATTTCGCTTCAACTCCTATCACGATTGTTCTCAATCTGAATACGGGTCTGTCGCGTGTCATTCTCCTTGGACCTCATGGGTTTAGAGATTTAGATAGATTTTAGCGGTTACGGGAACTGTTCGGCGCTTCGGCTTCAAGAGGCAAGTTGATAGATCAGTTTATAGATCATTTTATAAATCGGTGCAGCCTAGGTTACCTGTCAGGCCATGGTTTATTGGACAGAAAGTAACAAAGGATTTCAGAACCATCGCACGAATGAGAGCAAACCATGGGGTGTGCGATGCCTACCTCTACAAAATAAATAAAAGGGATTCTCCAACTTGTAGTAGATGTGGTCACCCAAATGGAAATTTGGAGCATTTGGTTATGGAATGTGTTCAATTCAGTGGTAGAAGAGTGGAAATGTTCGAAACTATAACGGACAAAGTGGAAAATCCTTTTAGTTATTTTACAATTTTATATAAGAAGGACGTAATTATTTATAAGCAAATTTTTGATTTTATAAAGGAATGTTATGTATATATATGAGAAAACTTGTTAATACTTGTTAATATGTTAATGGCATAAGTAATTAATGCCAATAAAAAAAATAAATAAAAATAAAAAATAGATCAGTCGTTCACCAATCAATCCCTCAATAGTTGCGGACCTACCACTTCATTTCATTTCATCTATATGTCACATTAAAGAAAATATATGTGAACTCCAATCCGATTTGTTGTTCATAAAAATACTCGATTCGCCATCAATTTCTATTTTTGTTGTTGAATTAGTAAATTAGGTTTTTGGGGTAGGAATAAGTGTAAGGAAATTCCAACGTTATTTCATGGTTGGGTTGTAGTTAATTCGTCCAATAACATTTATGTAAAATGTCTGAACAAGCAATTTTGTGAGTAAGAAGTGGCCGTCCATACTACCTGAGAACGATCCAGAATAGAACCAGAAGAATAGGGTGGAATAGAAAGTGGTCGGCTCGACTATTGACGCATTGGAGGGCTCGAGGGTTAAAATTCGGTAGTTCCGGTTCGCGTAAGGGAAGGGGGACGGAACCCGAGAGTGGTGATCGATCTGTTGGAAAATTCTCTCGGTGGAGTGAGAGTGCGAGTATGATGGGGGGCTTCAAGGGCCGACCCGCGGGGCTATTGGGAGAAAACATGGCCATGAGAAAAACAACACACTTGGGGGCCGCCGGGGAACAAATACCCCGGTATGGGAATCTCGGAGTGGAACGATGTAATCTGTTGAGCGGGGCCGGGCGGAGGAAAAAAAATTTATTGAACAACAGTTTTTCACCATCCAGTTTTTCGTACTTGCTCGCTTATGAAACTTCTAACACAAATACCGAGTCATCTGAAAATATCGGCTCCATCGGTTCAGGTTCCATGGGGAATTCGTGATGCTTGGGCTAGATCAAGATATTTAGTATTATTGGTGGGAAATGGTGTGGGGACTTGCATTTTAGAAAATCTTTGAGAAAATGAAACAATTGCAATGTATCCATCAGTAACTAAAAGAAGGAGAAAGAACTCGCATTATCAAAGAAAATAGGGAACACACCATGGCAAAATGGCAGGAGTGTGGACCGACGAGCAAAGAGATAGGTGGACAGCTTGATACCACATGTTAAAAAATGCTTGAGAGAAAGCATGGAGAGCTGAACTTTTCCTTAACACAGTTCTACACACAGTACAGTTCTAACTATTTTACTCCTACCTTCACAGAATGGGGATAATAGACGATCCAACTTGTCCAAACTGTGATGGAGGAGATGATGATGTTTTTCACACTTTCGTCGTGTGTAAGCATTGGGAAACTCAGAAAAGATATCTGCAGGATGACTTGAAATGCCATCTGAGGGAATGATACCGGAGAATATAGTTGTCAAAATGCTTGAAAGAGAGGAGCGTTGGACCTCTGTAGTTGTCTATGTCGAAGGCATACTGCAGAGAAAGATCACCCAAGAACGGGAGATAAAGAGAAGGCTACCAACGGACCGAGAGGACTAAATACATCCTAAGGACTTGGCCTGAAGTTCCAACGTGTGAAAGGAAAGTGAGGTTTTAGTGGGTTTGAATCCTACATAACCCGAAGAGCGGTCCCTTCTGGGTATCTCACGAGATCCGATTTCCACCTTAGGATCTTTAAGATTTTATCACCTGCCTAACGGGAAAAAAATTTATCTGTTAAGAAAAAACCCTTTGGTAAGCTCCATCATGCACCGTTCCTCCTCTTTTATTCTTTCACTTCTATGCTAATATCCTTTGGGACATTTCTTGTTTGTTTGGAATAAATACCCATTTGAAATTTAACGAAGAATATACATAAAACTGCCAGACGAATGGCCATATTGTTACCTTCAACTCCCCACCTTCAAATATTGTTAGGTAGCCTCGATCGCTTATAAGATGGAAAAAATCCCATTCATCTGCACCAAAGGTCCATAAAACCGTCTTAGGTATCGAGTCTTCTTATTCTGTCGCTCTGTCAAAATATGTGGTTTTCGGTGCAGCTATCAGTACAATTTTAATATATGCTTACCAAACGTGGGAATACGGAAAGAAAAATATCGACACCGATTTCTTCGAAAGCTGGGCTTCCTATCCTCTATCTCCCCCATTGTTCATTATCTATCTCAAAATCGGGAAGAAGATCACTACATATGTGTACTAATTCTCTACACATTGAATACATTATTAAAATGTTAGTATTCCCAGATACGCAGTTGCCAAAGCTTTTGGCTGTGACTTCAATATAAATCAAATATCGTGGGCGAACTTCTGGACTGATAGTGCTGCAAAATATAATATTGAAAAAGATTTTAGTACAAATAATTTAAGCTCACTATTGGAGAAAATGATGACGATGATGAACAAGATTCGTAAATCAGAAAAGTAGTTTTCCAAAAGCTCGGAGATCAAGTTCGCGCTTCCATCATCTAGGAATTTTGTATGCCAACAAGGAAGTAGAGCACTTGCATACAAATCATTTGCCCCTTGTAAGATGGTGTTTTAAGCTCCGAAAGGAGTAATTTTTCTCAATAATACGCCCTGTTGGCAAATTGAGGAAAGAATGTAAAATTCTTTCCGACTGGAGCCTGAAACGGTTAATGTAGGGTTTATTAGTTTTATGCTCAGTGGGTTAGAAATTGGGTGAGGTCAAGGCATACATTCACTTAAGTTTCTCCTTCTTCTTGCTCGCTAAGGGGGCTATTCAGGAACTTTTGGGACTGTGTAAGGGTAAATTAATAGCCATCAGTCTTGGGGAACCACTTGACATTTGTTGAGCACCAGTCGCAGTGCTTTGTCAAATCCCCATCAACATATGATAACGTGGTTGCATTCTGTGCGGGCTTGTTTTCAGTTTAAGCCTTATAAATTCCTTGTGAATTTCATACTGGTGGCGACTTGGGTACCGTCTCCCGTCCTCACAATATTTGAGCTGTTGGCTTGCCTCAGGTGAAGACAAAGCGGTAGACACAGAGACATCTTCTCTGTGGCGGGCCTGTGACCATTCTGGCCTTAAGGGACGAGTGTAGTTGCACTTTCTCCCACAAATGGTACCGCGAACGGTGGGAGCTCCAGGCTATCGGTGCGCAGACTTTGTCGAAGCACCACCAGCCTGCCCCCCCCCCCCCCCACCCCTCCCCCCGTAGAGGTTGGGTTCGTGGGTTTGACAACCTCAGCATCCAATTCAATATACTGACTGAGGAAGGAGTGTTGCATATCTTACTCGCGGGGTTTGCATACTCCGGCATTGGCAGTTATGCGGCTGTGCCAAAAACTCTAGTACCAACTTCCGCAGTTGGTAGTGTGGGCAGACACACGCCAATACCTGTGGGACAAAATAGGAACTTGGGCATGACCAAGGACCCTGACTGGGGGTTACCAGTCTCCTCTCCGGGGGAATTTTTTTTTTTTTTTTTTTTTTTTTCAATATGGGATGGACGGGAGGTGCCTCTGGTCGCTGAGACCACTGTGATCTATTGTGACACATTCCCAGTTTTACTTCAGAATCTTTTTGATTGCTTCCTCATTCACGTTGTGAAGGAGGTTTTCAGGTGCTTCCTTGGCAATATCGGCGGGCAGGGCACCCTTTCCAAAACGCAGTTGTTCGAGTCTTGTCTTCCCATTTCTGGACCTGTTGAGTTATGTAACTCTTGTTAATCCCTAGTTAACCCCTACGCAACCCTCCGGGGGATTTACCAAGGTTGGAAACGACCTAGAGGCAGACCACAAGGCAAAAGTGCCTCAGGACTCCCAAACACGATGATTCGTTATGTGGAGGTATTGGATTCTTCTGGGGGCTGAAATGGTTTTCCTGAGGCTCGGTTACCGAGATCTGTTGAAAAACTCCCAATTGGTGAGATTAGCTGATTTTGCTAGAGTTCGTTGGGGTTACCCTATGTTCTTCACCCAAGAATCAATTTCTAAGTACTGTTGTTTATTACAGAGTATTTAATTAACTATGATCCAAAGTGTTGTAGTTTCTTTTTATTTTATCTAGGAAATCGATTTCCTAATAATATTTAGTAATACTTGTCAAACATTTTATTAATAAGTGTACTAAGTTAACTAATGAATACAGAATTCACATAGAAATACATACGTATATATTTTATTAATAGTGGAAATAATTGATAATAGCGCCAACCCAGCCCACAGTCAAAAGATCACCACAGCATCAAGATTTTGTTTTCTACTTCTCTGTCAATCAAAAATTCTTATATCTATATCTATAAAGCATCTCTTAAATGTATATTTTCTTCAGCTATTAACTTTTGTTGGGTTCGGCGTATAAAATTTAATTTTTTAGATATCATTTTAGCCATTATGTCCAGGAAATATTGACTGGAGGAGAGATAGTCGCGTTTTCATAGCTGTTATGTCGTACCTATTACCTTTCGAACTGTGGGAACAGTCGTTTGTTTCAGGCGCTTGAGTTGATAGGTTTTACTTATTTAATTAATTTATTTAATACTATGTATATACTATACTTAGAATACTATATATGCTCATGTACTGCATACGTTATTGGATCGTTATTTATAGCCCATTGATCTAGCGCTAATATCCGTTTTTGGACAGAGCCATTGCTACCAAAAAGGAATTTGACATCAATCGTTCCATAACGTTCCCTGGGGTTTTTCCACAGCCTTCCTCTTTGCCCCATGGGGGAATAGGTTACCTCGCCACCTCAACTGGTTCATTTTCCGAAAATGTAGTTTTCTCATCGATAAAGCTTTAGAATCGGACAGTTTAATCAACACTGCTGACTTGAACTGGTAATCTTCCCCTTCATGAAAGTTCAAATTGTTCACCATATCATTTTTCGTTCATTAAGTGTAAGTTAAAAACTGTTCACCTAATAATTTTTGTTCCTCTAGATCTTTTGCGAGTAGTTTTGATGCATGAGCTCTGCACGAACAACATAATTTTTTTAATATCTCCCCATTTGTTTCTAAATAAGTAAGAAATTCTGTTCTGTTGAAACACCCGTATGTTTATCTGTAATTGGTTATTCCAGTCCTACTGTACTATGTTTGTAGATTTCCCTTGACAATGAAGATAGGTTGTGAGATGGAATGGTATAGTTGCCCCTTCCAAGACAATCCGCCACGCTCAGAAGTAGAAGATTGCAGGCGTCTGAATTTCCCAAGACAGATTCTAAAATCGTAACATATCCATCACAAGGTAAGACAGGTAAGATGTTCGGGGGGGACAGGGTTAAGGGTTATATGTTATAGATTTGTATTCACTTTCACTTAATGTTCGGTGATTTTCATTCGCGTTTATTCATATTAATTATTCCTATTCATTTGGGAGACGAGGCCTCACTGGCACGTGCCATCTAGTTCCAGCAAACGACATGGAAGGGCGGCAACAGCCTTCCATCTTATTTATCCTCCAGGCGAAGGGGCTGCTCTCCCTCACCATCCCGTACGCGATCCCTCCAAGTGCGCTAATAGTTATTCCCTTTCATGTTCTCTCCCCCACCCCCCTCTTGTTGGGTAAAAACAACGAACGGACCCTCTTGTGCTCCGCAGACCGCGAAGATTCGCGCTCTCGTCAAATTGGCTCCAAACCCCCGAACTTCTATTCCGCGAACACGCCTCATTAAACTTATTTTCGTAAGGGTGGATGGCGGAGGGAGCGGCTCGTCTTTGAACACTTATCGGTTCGCTCGTTTGCACATGAGCTCGGGCGTGGCTCATTAGGCCGCCAGCTTTTTGAAGGGGAGGGTAATTATGAGCCGAACGAAAGGAAGAGAGATGCGAATCCCCCAACCCCACACCACCATGAATGAGTATTTAAGAAAACACATTCATAGTTATATATCATATATGTAGGATTCACGTCACACTTGTTGTTGAACACGTTCATCTGATATAGAGCACACAACACGAAAGCCCAACTCTCACAAGGTCAGAGACACCTGTTACGCTACTGGGACATCAAACATCAAATACCTGGCTAAAAGTTAGATTAGTGCATTAGTAAACTCGTCAACAAATTCACCATATACTTCGCAGTAGAAGATATTGTCAAGTACAACAAACACCACTGAGCTCGTTAGAAAATCACTCGGATTCCAAACAAGACTTCCTGCACCCATGACGGCGTATCACTAATGATCAAAACAAGGGTAGTTCCCAACCTATCCTACTAGTTTTCAACTTCTCCAGTTAGTGTCGCTAAATACCCATCTGAAGTTGTCCCGATTCAGTATTAGGCAATTAAATATAAAATATCTTCATTCAATTGTCAATACACCACTTATATGTATGATATGACGGTATGACAAATTATCATTTTGGTTTATGATTTCCAATAATAAGCCTTCACAACAAAAATATTTGATAATCCCTCATAAAACTTTGTTACTTTACGTTTTGAGGAGATTAGATTCTAAATCTCCAATGTCCCTCTTCCGTACGCTTTACAATAACAAGCCTTAGAATTGACGTAAAACATCCGTGCTTTCGCACCGACTCCACTTGGGGTTTTGTTAGTCCTAACTTATAGCCAGCACAGTCGCTTCACACGCATAGATAATATGGACCAAAAACTCGTGAAAAACGGATTTTTTCGAGGTTTTTTAATCACCTAGGCAAGTGGGGTAAAATAATTACCTCTTGTGAAATAATTTGCAGCGTTTTTTGTTTATTACTTTTTAAAAACAATCCTTTTTAACGACATAACAAAAATATTTGTGCCCCCCCCCCCCCCCTCAACCTCGTCACCTTACGTTTCGAAGTTCGTAGAATCCAAATCTGCAATGAGGGCAACAAGAATATCATTTCATTCTCCTTCTGTTGTCCCACTGAAGCTACCTGTAACTTTGCAACATCTTAGGGTGAACACCATGTCACACTCTTGAAGAAGCCACGATTTTGCTATGATTGTGGTTAATATTTTGGCTGCTGGCCAGCGAACCCACTAGTTTGTGATAATGGACAAATATAGACTCTTCCCACTACCATTTAAAAAAGTTTGGTTTTGCAGAAAAACAATATTCAATAATCACAATAACTTTGTGGTCCCGTCTCATCGAAGAGCAGCACGAACCTCAAAACTACGACGTGGTCTACAGAATCTTTCCTCGAATAAGCAACTCTTTATAACTACTCTTGAAATTAAACAGTGTCAGAGCTTGTGGATGATGGATAGACTAGTACTACATATAGTACTATATGTTCTTCGTTCTTCAAAAGAAATCCAATGTTTAACTCGTTATAAAGAGGATACGGCCAGCGAAGCTCCAGGAGAGTATTTACTTCATTTTGAATTACGGTCCTTATTACTTTTTGCCAACAAAAACTCAATTGCCCACGAGTACGTTTTGGCGGCATTCGAAGGTCATTACTCGGTTTTCAATAAGCCCTACCTTCTTCCAGATATCATATAATCAACAGATCTATGCGAATCGCATTTATTCACCGATAATTTTTGTCTACAATTGAAGGTAACAATTGGCAATAGTTATCTAATGGAGCTCAAGATTTCCAAAACTCAGTCATGGAATGGTTGTTTGATGGTACTCGAATATTTCCTCATGCCCGATTCTACCAAAATCAAGCTGCTAGAAGAATGCTGATGTATTGCACCCGCAGCCTTTTGCTCATCTCCCGACTTTGGTGCTCTCCCATATTTACGCTGGCGGTCTTTAACATCAACTCTGGATTTCTCTTAGAACTTGACGATGATGTGGATATTATGATGCGGTGAGTACATTCGCCTTCTAATCACAATGAAAACTGACAGCATCTGATCGATAATCTTGCGGCTCAACAGGATTTGTTTAGAAAAAACGGTCTATTTCAACATTCATAGTAGCGTAAACCGATTGAACTTCAAAAACAAACTGGCAGGCAACAAATTACACATCCTCAACCTTTACTCTGTGTTTATATCAGGATACATGTCCTCACACCACCCACCTCACAATACCGTGGAATGTTTTCATCTGCAGAATAGGTTGGTAGGTGTATTGAATGTGAACGTGTGTTTTTTATGTTAGAAACATCAGTTGGCTAATCATATAGCTAAAATCCCCCTTAGCTTCCCAGGTGCTAATCATCCACTTTTACTAATGGAAAACTGATTACCTTCGTTCGGAAAATGGACACATTGGCGATTGAGAACAATATATAAATTGAACAGGGAGTAACAGGAACAGTAAACAGGAAGTAACTAGAGGGATAATCTGCTCTACTTGGAAGACTTGAAAACGTGTTCTCTTTGGTGATTTTAAATGATAATTCACTGTGGGAGGAGAGAGGAAATGGATAGCAATCCTCGCAAATTGAAGTATTATAAATCCAATGACAATTAAGGGTCTCAATTAATTAAGTCCCAACGAATTACAAAAATTAATTTCCCTTTTTATAAAAAATTGGTAAAAACAACAGTGAAAATAAAATTACAATCGGATGAACGGTTACAATGTTTTGAAAATCTTACATAATGCTTACAAATGATTCTTGTAAACTTGGTCAACGATATCCTTTTTGAAGCACATTTAGAAATGATGCAGTACATGGGTTTTAAATTTCATGCTGCATCGTATGAGCTAATTTTTCAAACATATAGTATCAAATTTATATTAAATTGGGCTAAAGTTTGAGCAAATTTTGAGCTTAGTCATTGTTAACTGTCATGAATTTTACCATTTCACAAATGTATGTTAATAAGTCATGCACTTAATATGAGGTGAAAAGAGGATACCTCTAGATAGGGCGTTTACCGTTGTGATGGATCTTCATAGATCAATTCTACTACAAAAAGGGGACCATATAAGTTTTTTTGTCAACTAAAAATCAGACTTTTTTACTTGTAAGATTTTTTCTTGTATCTGACCTTATGTCACTGAACTGGTCATAACTTCGTTATTTCACAGAGTGAACTTAAATTTGAGGATGTCGTCGAAAGAAGCGTTAGATTTCATATCTGTTTGGTGGGAAATAAAATTTCATGAAGCAATTTTCACAGGCAAAAAAAAGGTGTATGTGCCAACAAAGTTATAATTTAAATAACTAGTTATGATAGGACCAATACTTCGTCGGCTCGGCCTCCGCGGCGCTCCCCCAAGAGGTGCGTTGTGAGATGTCTTACAACTGGTAAGCCTCCTTTTCCTGTATTTGCGGTTTCCTTAATACAACCCAAATTCTCTCTTGATTTCATGTCGGACCTATATCAGATTCAATAAATCTATATAAACTCCAATCCGATTTGTTATTCATAAAAATACCCAATTCACCATTAATTTCTCTTTTCAAGTTTAAATTATTGAAATAGTAAATTAGGTTTTTGGGGTAGAAATAAGTGTTAATTATCATAGATAATTCCAACACTATTTCAACTTTTGACTAGATCGTGGAAGCTTACCATCCAAAATGACTGTAGTAGTCACAAGCAACATCCCAATACAAATTTTGGCAGCAGATCGGGAACGAAGCTTTGATAGAGTGGAGGAGAGGGAAAGAACTGATTGAAATTCAGTGAGAGAACATTACCCTCTGGGTCAAACAGGAAGAGAATATGGACCGAAGGGCAAAGAGGTATTATAACAGCGTATCCTGATCGAAATATGTTATGAGAGAAAACATGGGGAGTTTAACTTTCCCGAACACATGAATATGGAGTATTTGACGTCTACCAACCCAGAATAGGGCAGGTAAACACATCAACTAGTTATTTTTGAATGGCTGTAAGAAAACACATCTTTTGTTGTTGTTTTCTGGGGTTTCGGCTGTTTTCATTTGTTGACCCCTTTCTGTAGGAACTCTTTTGCTGAGCGCTGAATTTCTTGGAAAATCCCCAAATGGTATCCTTTTTCGGGGACACCCATTTTACCGAGAGCACTGAAGACATTTCACAGGGACCGGGCATGAACTACATATTAAACAGTGATTTTCAGATTCCCGAAAACAAAAGATCGTACCAAAATGTATAAAGGTAATTAAAATCGACAACTTCACCCTCCAAGTTGCTCTAAATTATTTACTAAATAATGACTTTTCAATTATTTGAGCCGTCACCTTAATAAAAACAAAATTGGTGCTGTAATGTCAGGATTTTGGTTACTTCGAATATTGGACATTCTCGAAATATCGTTAGAATGTTGAAAGCTAATTATGAAAGCGTGTTCATAAACCCTTTAGCTTGATAAAAACGTGTAGGACATACCCTCAATATAAAAGCAAAGAGAAAATTTAATTGCTCGTCATTACAGTAATGAAATTTTCAACTCGAAGCCACCAAAATTGTGACATTTTCAAGTATTCCGATGATTTTAATGCGTTTCTTAGCAAAATGATTTTCTGCTTTGCAATCCATGGCCAATAATCGAGATTTTCCTTTCAAACGCAAAAATGCTCTTCAATCTGAGAAACACCCCAACATTTCCAGGCTAAGTACTAACGTTGGAAAATGAAGGTGAGTTGTTGCGGGAATAACTCGCAGTGCGATCCGTCATCGTGGGTATCTTTTGCGATCCGATTTCCATCTTAGGACCTTGGAAACTTGACCTGCCCGCGGGGGAAAATATGAGTAATAAGTCAAAAGTTTCTGCACCCGACAACGGTGTAAATGTCAGTGTTTATGAAAAAATGCTGCCGGTGGCGATGTGCATTGCCTAGTTGGTTGCAATTGATGGACTCCTTCCCTTATCACCTATCTGCCTCCCCATTTCGAACGACTTACGACCTTCATTAGTCTTCTTCGCGTTCGTGACGGCCCGTTGAAAAACACGCGGTTGGTGATTACTGCCGGAGCAAACGTGGAAGCGCTGGCCTATTTCGAGAAAGGGATAGAAGGGCCACCCTCGTTCTTCCGTGCGCGGTCTCGCTGTGCCCAGAGTTCGGCCGGAAAATGAATTAACCAGGAGAGGCGGAAACCTTTTTGGGAGGTCAGTGGCGAGGAAAGCTTTTACTGCGGCTAACGGTCGACCCCATTCATAATTGTGACTGGCCGGCAATGACTAGAACAATGAGAGAAACGGCACCGGTTACATCGAATTACTACTTGATTAGACTATATCGTTCCCATTGTTTTTCAACCTATGGAATAACTTAGTAAACTGCCTTCACAAAACATTCATATACATTTTTGAATTCATACCCTATCGAAATTGTGTACTCAATTTCTTTAAACCCTACATTTTTTAGTTATTTTCGATTGATGTATTAACGATATTAACGAGGAGAGGACTGTATCACAAGTTGTGGTTCCCATTGTTTTTCAACACTCGAAATGAGTTGGTATCTACCTTCACGAAAATTTATATTTCTATAAAACCTCGATTTTTGCTTTATTTTAAAATTGATATTCCGATGTTGTTGAGGAGAGGACTGTATCATGATTGGTGGGGTTAAAATATTTTTTTTCATAATCGATTACTGAGGTACATTATTGAAAATAATAAACCAAAATCGGTCAGGTAGGCTGTCGGGCTGCAGGGCCCGTTTAACGGAAAGTCAGAGATACATACTGGTGGAAGCTCAAGTATTTTCATCTTGAATGCAATTACAAGGTATGAAAAGAGAATGAGAACATGGAATGAGGCATAGATCAGTAATTCACGTGGATACATAACAAAGCTCTGTGTAATAATTTTCCCCCTGTGCTAAGCCGTTTATACCAGCTAGTGAATAATAAGTTTTGTTCTTTCTTTCCAGGTAACCTCACATCCTATGTGATTGAATGTAGGTGCTAGTAACTGCCACACGTGAGTACGTAGATGCGTTTTTGTTGCAACTTTACTAACATAGGCATGCCAAGGGGCGATGCATCGTGCCCTCTTTCCCCAATCTGGCTCGTTAAAAGTCAACCGTCAAAATTTGTCCCTGGGAATGTGTTTGAATGGTTCAATTGATCTAAAATACTGATCGTAAAGGTCAAACCAAATCATGTAAAATAAAAGTAGAAAATATAAAATCTGACTTTTTGCTTTCTTGAAATTTGTTTTACATTTTCTACTGCACTAAGTATAACTTATTAACAGTATTATTGAAATTATGGATGAACATTCAAAACTAGGATACCTCAGAGTTATAGACATGATAATATGATCACTTCACTGCTCCATACGTGAATAAGGTCAGGTCGCTTGGTCCATTTCAACCTACTGACGATACCAATTGAGTCAAGGAGTCGGATAGCTTCCTCCTTGACGTGAGATCTTAGCCTACGGAGGTGTCTCACTGCTTGTCGCTTTCTAGCGTCGTCTATTGTTTCGATCTAAAGCTTGTGACAGAGGCATTCGTTTTGAAAGTACCGAAACCGCTTTGACAATACTTCTCAGCACATTTTTTTCGAAATCTTTTAATGATGTCTCGGTTTGATTGAGCCGTACAGCCCCACAGCTGAGCTCTATAAGCCTAAACTGGCTTAAGGACTTAGTTGTAAAGACTGAGCTTGTTCTGGATTGAAGGCCTCGACTGTCTCCTCATTAGCCAATACACTTTTCTCAGTTTAAGAAGAAGTTCTTCCTACTTTTTCCTGACGTGAGCTTTCCAGCTGAACTTGCCGTCAAGCGGCGTAGTTAGTATTTGTCGAAGTAATTGGCTTCGTCAGCTTTGGGAATCACTTTGCCCTTGAGACGAACAGGATTATTTCTCAAAAATGAGAAAGAAGAAGATTTCTCAAAAGAAACGAAGAAAAATTACTCCATCTCCATAACTTCTAGTGGTAACGTAAGGTTGATGCGGCGAGATACTGAAAATCCATGTTAAATAAAAAGACGACATTGACGAGAAAGTATATTTCCACAAAAAAAAAAAAAAACAGAAAATCGACTAATTGCTAACTTTAGTTACCTAACGATGTGAGTGTAATTAAGCGGTATCCACTAATTGACGTGCTCCTGTGAATTTTTCCTTTCACCAGCCTACTTACCTTTCACTTTTACTCCACCCCCTTTTTAATGTGTGGCCCAATCAGGGGGCCATTTTCTCTTCGGTTTATATAAAATAATCATGTCCACTCACTTCTCCTTCATTCAGTAGTGTACTGATGATGGTGTAACAACCGAAACTGGTCTGCAAGTGTTTGTGTATTTTTCGTGGAAATAGACTTTCTCGTCAATTTCGTATTTTTATTTACTTCTAGTGGTGAAGTAACCCACCTCATTTTCGTGAGGCAGAGGTTGATAGAATTAACATTTGCCATTGGATCACAGATAGAAATGTATATTTAGAATGGTAGGAGGAGAGTTTCTTCGAGACAGAGATGATCAGGTGATCGGAAGGAATTAGTAATCGACATAGCACATCGTCCATCTTCTTCTCCTCGCTGTTTTTACGGCTATTTTCCTGAAAATAGAAGTGAATCTACTTACTTTGCAAGATAATGCAGTTAATCGTGCAATATTCTGTTTCTCTGCTGATTGCCGAACACTGGAATCGAACCAAATAAGATCAAATGATATCCTAGCGATTTGCGCTAAAAAGAACCAGAGTAAATCTACCAATCTCGTTTCGCAAGTTCCATGAGAAAAATATATTAGCTGTATGATATCACTCTTACAAGGGATCAGGTAGATAACTTCCATTGTTGACGGATTCGTCACCTCAACAGTCCTCTTGAAGACGGGCGTTATTTCACGGATTTATGTAGGCTTGCCTCTTGGAAATCCTTAATGTTTCATCATTCCAATACACGTGATCGAAAGCAAACTAAAAACCAATTAAAGAAAATCTCGACTTTTTAAGATCCCAATTGGGAAAAACGAACACTACGTGGCGCTCTGCTAGGGAAAATAAATACATTTCAAGCGAAAGTAAATGCCCTTCCTTAGTGTTTTTCATATTTTCTTCCAGCGTTAGTTTTATTCCTGACGGCTTCGAAGCAGGTTTTGAGGTCTGATTACGTACGTTTGTGGTTTTTACGGTTGGAATTCAGCCTAAGCAAAAAAAACAGCTAATGAGTTTTCACAGTACGTAATTTATTCAACTCTTGTCAGAATTTCGTGCCAAAAAAAATGTTATTTATCAGAAAATGATGAATGATACAACCACCGCTTGAGGAGGCTTGAATCTCATTGTTCAACATTTTGATGATGTGAAACTAAAATTTGTTGATGGTGAAACGATAAATCCTCTTGGAATCAAAGATCTATTAGCAACGAATGAGAAGTATGAACTTCTGGGAACAAACAACATAGGTATCATGGGAACACAAATTATGATTAATAATTAGAGTCAATTCTCCAACAGAGAATTATGAAATATTGTATTTAATAAAATTTATAACGACATTTGTTCTTTCGCTGTTTATACAACAAAACAAAATTATATACAGACGAAGAACACTTGACCTTACTTCACTAAAATCCCCTCAACTCCTTAATTCTCACTAAAAATTCAAATTTGAAGATAACATCGTAAAGAGCGTTAAAGTTTTTGTCTTCTTGAATGCCTGGCAAGTATGTTTCAAGCAGAATTGAGTCGTGAAAATGGAGTAAAAAAGTAAAGATCTTTCTGAATTAAAAAATGATTATTCTTGCTTTGTAATTCTATTAGTTTTTTGTTGCAGGACTCCTGAAAACTGAAAAAAAAAAATCATTTTTTATTATTATCATTGTTATTTTTCATTTTTTATTTTATTTTTTTGTTTTTTGTAATTCAATTTTGTGCGGAAAATGAGGTTTGAATGGGGAAACCGTGGGTTATTACGGTGGAATCAACGCTTTTCACTCAAAATCTCCTTCTCTCAAAAGAATCAGTTTTGCATCGGATCTTCTTTTTTTTTGTGTTGAATTGAATGGTAAGTCTCTCGCCCCTCCTTGCTCTACAAATGAGGAATTTTTGGACAGAATCAACAGTTGACAATTTTAATTAATAAGATTCCATTCGAGCAGAACTCGAGTGCCTATCAGCCATTTCGACCGGAGGAAGGGTCTACACATTTTCATTTGTTCAGATAGGAGGATCTTCTTTAACATTCGATGCCAACTCATTTTTATTGTTTAATAAAGTAGATTTTGGATGAAAAGCGTCCAGTTCACCGAGGAAAACCTCGTCATTCCTCATTTTATACTCATTTTCTCTTTGCAAACAGTTGAAAAAATATATATATTAGTCCGTTAAAATGCCGATCTTTTAGGGCAATTTTTAAAAGATCTGCGCAGTCCAGCAAGAACTAATAGGATCACGTCGATCAACTCCAAATACTATAAATTAAGGTCAAATCGGGCAAACGGATGTCACCGTGTAATTCAGTTTTGAAAATCAGTGCTGTCTGGCGCCACACTTCATGTTCACACACCTTCATCTCAATTGACTAAAGTCAATCTGTCCTAAAAGTCACCTATAGTGAACTGAGATATTCAGAATTTCGAACAAATTGGAGCCGAGTCGTACTTAATGGAAACACTTGCGGGAACATCGGAATATTAATTACGGATGTCTTTGCCATAGAATGTGATAGTTGATATTTCTGAGCTCAAGACCTGCTCCGATTTCATTTTCTACAAAAATTCTATCAACTGTCTTCGCCACTTCGAGATTTGGATGCTCGTTAACAAAACAATAATTTCGTGTTGGCAATTGAGCCGTTATGTATGCACCTGTTATTACCCAGAATATTACAATCCCTAATGATGAAAGACGAGGTGTAATCAACAATGAACTAAAGCAGGAGCAATCACGGGCGTTGTAGTTGAAGTGAGCCAGAGGGTTGTCATCAGTGTTGAATCAATTTGCGGAGAAACGCGTCGAGTGTTCGCCAACGAGGAGTATGCGGACACTCACGGTAATATATGGAGAGGCCAATATGAGCTGTAAACTGACTGCCAACATGTTTGTGTGTATGTTGAGCATTACCCTTTACAACAAGAACGACACCGCTCAACGTTTGAATCGGGCACTCCCAAAGGCCAATAAGTCGATTTGTCAAGGAATGATAAGTATGAATAAGAATCGAGATGTCGTGGACAATTAAAGTAACCTTAGTGTCATCTCAAAGCCACCTTGAAATACATTCAGTGATGCCCTTTTGACGAATTTCCTTAGGAAATGTGGGTATTGCAACAGCTTCGGAAATTTTCCTCAATTTTCTTCATTAAAGTCAGTTTCAGGGCATGCTGAAACAATCTTTGAAATTTCACGCTTTTGCGTAAGTTAAGAATGCTGCTGTCAGTTGTTTGTTCTTGAGAATCATCAATTTCAATGCTGAAAGTCGTAAAGGCACTCCTTCTACGATGACCGATTATGAATATTCTCAACAAATAATACTACTTTACTGTATTTCTAATAGTGGTTTCTGCCTGTGCCCCACCCTTCTACTTTCTATTAGGACACACAACATGCATATCACAGAAATGAATAATTTTATTGATATTTATATTGAATAAAGAATAGTATCCAAGAAGAATTTAGATATTGATGAAGCCTGAACAATACTCCAACTCTAATGTCGTTGAGATATCCCAGCAGTTAAGTCTTTCGACTCGCAGACCTTTCAGCCTTCGACTATGCTTGTTCAATTCTAGTTTTTGAACTTGTTACGATACTAGGATCATCTGCGCGTTTTGAGGAAACACCAGCTGTGGGCAAGGAGTTTCATGGCAAATCTTGTTTGCAGGGCTACCCAACCAAGGTCCTAACACCTTAAACAGTTACTTCAGAAAAATTGTACTCTTCAGTTATTTCATTAGCCATCAATACTTGATTTGAAGCTGAACTCCAGCTTCTAACAACTAGAAGTGGTAAACGGACTATCCTTCCAGTACAGAAATATAATAGAAATAATGCAATTATGAGAGCTCTTCGTATGTGCTAATAATTCAAGAAGTACACTGAACGTACTACCGTAGATACCGTACCATGGTATACCCTACCATACAGGGTATCCGTTAAAAGGACTACAAAACTTCAGGGATCGATTCAGCTACTGATTTCCAACAACTTTTACCTCATAGCAATTTTATTTTAGTCCGCTCCTTTTCTGCGTGTTCTATACCAAAGATTTTTTCCGTACTCGGTCTTTAATTTTCATTCCATACAATGTTTTCTTAAGTCACACATACATAGTTTTTTTTTTTTTTTGAATTTTAAACTTGAATTTTTGTCAACCTTCTGTTTTTCTAACAATTTTCAATGTTGATTTACCACCATATTACTCTATTGGACAATGGATGAGCTATATGGTAAAAAATAACTACATTCCATAAGCTTCTATCGGTGTATTGAGTTAAGAACAAGAGAATTTCTTGTTTCAACCGGGAAAAACGTGAATTATTTAAACGAAATCAGCGTTTTGGCATGACATTATGATGGGTAATTCAAAAATTAGAAAGGATGTGTGTGTGTAACCTTTTTATTCTTTTCTAAAAAGCCGATCGGAGAGTTTCAGAAATCAAGTTTAGGTTGGAATCGATCCCTGAAGTTTCGTCATTTTTATACCGCTGTTCGTTCCAGGAGTGGGTAGTTGAAAAAATGAACACACGAGTGATTCTCAGGTTACGTGTTAGGTTATGTGGTCGAAGTCCGAATTAAAGTTAATAAATCAAGTGACATAATGGGTTTTCCTACTCTACGTTCTTCCCTGATGACGGTACGAAGCTTGGCAAGAAATAGAATTTACTTTCTCCGTCATCATCCATTTTCGGGTTCCTCGATAAGAACGAACCGATTTTCGTAATTCCGTGCTGCAATAATCTACGTAATAGATCTATGAGACTACTCATACGAATTTGTAAAAGTAATTTTTAATTCGGGCAATGGAATTAAAATCAAGAAGCAAATGATGAGTACTAACGTCTTTGTTAGGGCGACTCAAAGGGTTTCTGAAAATTAATCGACAAGATCAAGGAAAAGCTAACCTTTCAAGCCTCAAATCGGGGGCGGATGTTTTGGTAATTTACTTTTAACACTTACTGAATCCTGCACCACTGCAGCTGAGCTGTACGGAACTGCTATTTTGGATTATGACTTGGATCAGAATTTTTCATTTGAAGAGCTAACGCTAATGATCAAGAAGCTAAAGGGGAATAAGCCGAATGGTATATCGAATGATTTATTCATGAATTCCCCTCCTACGTAGTTTACTCTGTGTATACAATAAAATTTATAATGAGGGTAAAGTTACTGAATCTTTCAGACAGGATAGGTTGTTTCCATTATATAAGAAAGGGCAAACAAACGACCTTTGTATCTGTCGAGATGTAGCATGTACGAATTCTGGTGCTATCTCTACTGGCAGGATGCTTGAACGTCTCTCGCAATGGTAGGATGCGATGAACATTTCACGTGAGTTAGATAACCTTTTCACGCTCTTTAATTCTTAAGTCTTATGCAAAGTCAGCACAAGAAAACATATATTTTCTATATTGACAGCTGGATAGGAGGATTGACAGAGTGGATAGGACTGCATTGTTTTCCAAACTTGATGCGTACGGTGTGTCCACAAAATCCTGTACTATCAAAGAAATCTGTAAGGAAATTCAGCTATGGGACTGTGGACATCTGGTGGTCTTTCCGAGTATTTGACCATCCACACGTTCTTACCCAGGAAAAATTTCATTCATTCTTGTGTTTCTTAGGTCTCGCCATCTTCAACCAAACTGGCGCTACTTTCATTTCAGCGATGGTAATGACATTTTTTCGTGGGACAAGCGTTTTTCATTTCTTCGAGTATTATAAATTCCTAAATACCTTTAGAATGTTTAAGTTATTATGAAAAGTTGTTCACAAACCCTTGATAAAATTGTTTTGGACATACCTACCACTATTGCCAATATAAAAAACACAGGAAAATTGAAATTCTCGCCATGGGACAGTAACATTAACATCGAGCTTCGCACTTGAAATGGGAGAATTATCCAACCCGGACAGTATAACAGCCTGCAATCTTATAATCACGCGCATAGAATTCCAGCCTTCCAGTATTACTTCAAGAGAAAAAATAATAAAATTAAAATATCTGTTCCCGTTATATCGTTGTTGGTATATAATAGAAGTTCGGGACATACTAACAAGCTCAGGACTAATAACTTAACTCCCTCACCATCACAGTCCTATATCGACAGGCAGCTCGGCAATTCGTACCCAGTGAATTAATTTAAGCTCCACGGAGTACTCCAAAGGCATCCTCTAGTTACAACTCGAATCTTGGAAAAGCAATTGCATGGACCTCTACCAGCAATGAGCAGACTCACAAGAAGTTGTATTGTATCATACTCACTCGCCTCACCATCTCGTCTAATTTTCTTGAACTACACGACGTCGATTTCTTTGTATGGTTCATGAAGTTGTTAAATTTTTCGGCGCACAGTATTTCAAATTGCTAGTCTAGCTGGTCAGAAAGAGGAAACAAGTAATCTTATATTTGATTGACTGAGTCAAGTATAAGAGATTGGGAGGATTGGTTTGAATTGATCGATTTATCGATATTGTCTTGAGTAGGATCACCTATTTTGACACTAATGGTTGACACGGCAATTTGCATCTATAAAATCCCCCATTATTTTAGTGATAGCCTGTATTCTGTCTTCTTCAGATTTCTGCAACCCCATTTCTGCCGCTGCCATTGAGCACGAATCAGATGCTTCTCCAAATTCTTTACAGTTCCATCCATTAGAACTATCTCATATGCATACCAACAGCTTTTCGTTCAGAAAATTGCTCCTCTAGTTCTCAGGTCTGCTGTCTTACCTAGTTTTCTTGGGCTACATTGAATTAGAGAGAAACGTCAGTAGCATTTTGTCCCAAAACATCATTGGTAACATATTGTTTCGACAGATTTTCACGTTTCGTTTCACGGTGGCGCAAATAATGCTGAATAGATCGTTTAGTGAGTCACACTCTCGAAGAAGGGCATGCACTCATAGTTTATTGTCTGTTTATCGGATCAGTAAGCGAATTTAAAATGTATAAAGAGCGTTGATATGTATAAAAGAAAACGATTCGGATAAATCAGGTGGGTTGAACGGTGAGCACACTTGAGGTCCGGCCATTCATGCGGGGGCGGCGGGCGGTGGTGTGGGCCGGGAGCAGCGCTCTTGACCTTGGAGCCCCCTGAGGGCGTCCCGCCTCAACCGCCGCATGCCGCCCCCGCTTTCTGCCTCCCGCCCCCACGTTGATTTACTTGGAGAGCCCACTTTCGTATCTCCGCCGCCTCCAGCCGACAAATCGTAACGAAGAACGAGTGAATCATCGAGTCCTGAGGCCCTTTGCAAACTAAATGTGAATGAGCTCCACCTCGAAGAACCCGAGATTCAAGTTTGGGATGTGAAATCGAGTTCAAACGTTATCAACCGACGACTGCGTTAGAATCGCTGCCTGAAATAACGTAAACCTCCGAATAATCGACCGATTAGGAACTTGTTATGTGTAGGCTCCGTATTTCCAAGTCGCTATGAAGAGTTTCTTATTTCTCCCGGGTTAAAGATCGAAAATGAACAAAACTAAAATTGCAAAGAACGTTGTCTACCTCCTGGAAGTAAAGAGATACAATGCTACATCGATTTTGACAGTTAGATCATCACCAGTAACAGGCAAAATAGCGTTTCTGTTGTAGCACACGCTGTCAATTTTTGTCAAGATATTCCGTAGCAACTGAAGAAGAAACACGTTTTACTTACGATTGAAGGAATATCCTCCGATCCACATTTCTAAAACTTACAAATTTATCTAACGAATTCCACCATCAAGCACAGCAAATACAGTAGGTGGTCAATTTAGTACAACTAACTGGTGAATGGATACTAGCAGCACAGCAGACTGACCCACAAATTCATACATAATAGAAACTCTAGAAATGTACAAAATACTAATCAATTTAGCTCAAACAAGAAATAAGACATGGCGTATTATTTCGACAATTTCAAGTTGATAACAAGAGCAGATATGTACCATTTGTACCACGAGGTTATCATTGGATATTTGCATCAGAGCGTAGGAAAAAACGAAGAGAAATTATTGGAAACATTTCGGAGAAAAGCGGAACGAAGTAGACAACGTTCTCCATTAACTCGTTTCCACAAACTCTCGTGTTTAATTTATTAACGGAGAGTGTATAAAGTTTCATTCCCACTCACAAAACTGAGAAAGTCTAGTCCTCTGGTTCTCGGAATCTCTTGTGAAAATTCCACTTGGCTACATTGTATACAGGTACCTTATTGTAAATAATTGGTACCTGCCGCATACCATGGGTCGATTTTGCAACCAATTGCAACAGAAGGTGCACTATAATTTGTTTATCTCGCTCGGTTTTCGAGTTAAGTCAATTATACGATTTTCTCCAGTTTCCGGCTTTAACCACTAAAATTGAAACACGTTAAATCACCTATCTCCATGTTGGAGTAGGCTAAACGGGTTAAATATGAACTTGAGGAGGAAAATCTAAACTTTTTTCAATTCCTTATAGAGCCCAGCGATCCACAGGTGAATTGTTGCATGTAGTCCTGTAATTTGCGCCAGAATACATGCTTCCCGGCGTCATAATAGAAGAGTATTCGAAGCTGAAAGTAGGGGAGATTTCGTTTGAATGCGGGGATACCTAGGTTAATATAGTGAAATCTACGTTTGTCACCCATATTCGACTTGCAAAAAAATGAATAAATAAATAATAATAACAATAATGATAAAAATATTAATAAAAGAAAGTTGGACGTCGGCTTTCAATTATTTTTTGCCCCCAGTATCGACCCTCTCCGCCCTCCTTTCTCAATACATAAGGGATTTTCAGGTATTTTCCCCCTTGGGTTTCCGCATCCAAACGAAAATGTATCCCTTTCACCTTAAAATATTTATTGATTAAACCGTTGGGAAGCTGACATTCTGGTGCAACTTTTAGGCTTATCGGAAAAAAATCACCTGTGGATAGCAAGGACCTACAGACGATTGAAAAAAGTCAGAGTTTTCAAAATTGGATAGTTTATCTCTAACAAGTTCATTGTTCATCCCTTTAGCCCGTTCGAAAAACTTTGGCTTCTGTAAGATAGATAGCAGATTTAACGCTCTTTCAAACGAGTATAATCAAAATTCTCTAAGCTTCTTTTTCATTTAAAGAGATTATAATAAATTTATTGGGTTAAAGTCGACAACGACAAAAATCGTATAACTCGTAAGCTATTCGCGATTGAAAAAAAAAAGTAAAGGGCAGTTTTTGCTGTAAATTAGTTTTACCAGGCAGTGCCGGGGTTGGCTGGTCCCACCCCCCATCCTACAAGGTATTATGCGGATTTAAAAAAACTGAAAAGCGAGATATTCGAACGAAATTATCGCCCGCACCAATCAACAAGACTAATTTCAGCAAATTTTTACCCTGAATCTCCTTAGCAAAGGAAAAATCGTATTTTTAAAATTTCATAGATTATTTCCGTTTAAATTATAAAAAGGTGTCTAAAAACTTGATTATTTATTAGGTTAATTAATTGAAATTCTTAGATCTTGCTCCCTATCATCAGGACGAATTGGACTGACCTGACAGGGCTGATCCTTTGTGGTCTGACGGGCTCCTATTTGGCCTGATGAACTGTGGCAAGGTCCACATTGTTAGTCGCTGCCCATCATGTCACAGTGCATACCGCTGTCAAGCCGTGCCTATTTGGCCTGATGAGTGTATGCCTTTCCAATAATTTTTCAAATTTTCATACGCTGCCCATCAGGCCACTATGGCGCATTCCTTTCAACTCGCAATGGGTGCTGGGTCATGACAGGGGTTGGAAGGTGATGCCCGCAGGGGGTGCGTTTCCAGTTAAAGTAACAACGTGTTACTCAGTTAAGGCAAAGGAATTTCTTCTTACGTATACGCTTCTATCAATGTACGTTCAAAGGAAATGGAATTGATGAGGAACCGCGGACCATCTAAGGCTTACTCCCCCCCACACCAATGCCAATAAAATTCTTCAAAATCGGACAATTGCGAGAATCGATGGTGATCAGCAAGCCTTGGATTTCAAAAAGCAAGTGGAAATCTTGATTTTTCAGTACAGAAACGTTTTGGATTCTTAGCACTAACATCTTTGATAGTTGGGAAGCGCAATGTAGAGACAGGAAATACATTTGCGTGGCGGAGCATAATAATGCATCCACCTCTTCGGAAGGGGCAGCTATACCATTCCATCACCCTCACAAAATGCTGACCTTGGTTTTTTTCGGATGCGAAGCAACAAACCTTCA
Source organism: Creontiades dilutus (assembly GCA_031894815.1). Lineage (NCBI taxonomy): Eukaryota > Metazoa > Arthropoda > Insecta > Hemiptera > Miridae > Creontiades > Creontiades dilutus. Next base: position 332,224 of record JAVIWC010000496.1, on the reverse strand, counting down.
CTTACACATTCTCCGGAAATTGAACAGAATTAAACACCAATCTGGAACGACGAACACAGCTCAATAACGAATAATTCTTGTGTAGCCCTAATATTTATTGTTATTCCAACAGAATTTTATCACAACTTTAGTTGAAGATTTTTGGGTATAGTACGGCTGGGAACCCTAAATTGTGTACTGTACAGAAACACAAGTGTATTCTGTATTCGTGTTCTCCATCAGTTTCATTTTTTCTGTTCCAGGTTCTTCCGTAGCAAATGGTGAGTTATTTGCTTTACTTTTAGTCCCTTTTAGTTACCTACGCCAGAAATAGCGACTTATAGAACATTCCTCATGAATGTGCCTCGTAGATCCTTGATGAATTTGAACCAAGCCTACATAATCGGAGATGACATTTAAAATTAACGGCTCTCAAATCCATAAGTCAACTCACAACCCAAATTGAATGAACTGAATTTTCTAAATTCAATTGCCACGAAAATCTATCGTAAATCTCTCTAGCTTGGAATGATATAGTTCCGTGTAATGAATTTTGGTTAGTTTTGTTCTCAACTGGTGAAGACGTCAGGCTTCGAATTTTGTGTTTTTGGAACAGATTAATGAACAGTTACTTACTCTAGTCCATTTCGTATTAGGCACTTTCAAACGTATTTTGTATTATGAAAATTGACAGCGCCGATGCTGTATTATTACCGTTTCATTAATTGTGATGATTCTGAAAGCAAAATACCGTAATTTGTGTTTGCTCAACTTCAGTAGTAGTGGAAATGCCGATCCCAGATGGTTATTCGGGACATCAAGTGAATCTATTGAACTGGTTGAATGTGGAGATGGAGGTACTAGAAGCCCCGTTATTATTGAAGCGAATTGGGAAAATCAACCGGAGAAACCAACACACATTTCCCATCAATTAGGGTTGCCAGCCGTACTAATTCGTTTAGAAGAGCTGGGGTGACTGCTAGTATTGATTCAGACGACAGTTTAAAGCAGAAAGCTGTCTGTACATACGGGTCAGCCTCAATATACTTGGCAATTTTGAATCCGGGATGTTTCCTTTTGTCTTCAGCCACTTAGTTACATTCTGATATAGATAATGTGTACATCGCGTAATCTTACATTCCATCGAGTTTTGTATTAGAGGAGGGAACTAGGTGTGAAAAAGATTTCGATGTTGAGTCCCTAATTTCTGAAGATAGACAACAAGACTAATATCGGTATGGCAAAACCAGCTAAAACAATGTTTATCAATCAACTGTCCTGTGAAATCGATTAAGTCCTGCTCAAAGTGTAGTAGGAAATGCGTCGCTGGTGAAAAATTAAATTGCCTTCCCCGAACGATAAAGGTGCGATGAGGACTGATCAAGAATTCAAAGGCAATTTACGATTGCTGCTCCTTGCGAGAGGCCGTGAATACGTTATTGCTTGGCTCTTAATGGGAAGCTACCTTTGAAGGACGAGGGAAAGCAAAGCAGTAATTTAACAAAACTCGCCTCTTGAATTCTCTCAACAATATACATACGAAAAAGCTTGAAAATTCAAGAATGTTTTCAAGATACCTCAAAGCGGATTGCCGTGAAGAACGAAAAGTTGTTATTTTAAAACTTGGAGCCAATGAAATTATTTTCTATCTAGTACAACAATTAGCTGAAAACAACTAAACAAAACTTTTTCTAACTTATTTACATCTTTTTATTGCCTATAATTTGATTTGTAGACAGAACAGAATTTTGCACCCTGTTAGGTTACGTTATTCTGCAACGTGCGGAGTTTTTGGTCGAAATTGAGGTTTTGGTATCCTCAGGTACAAAAAGACCTCATCTACCTCATAGTGGAGAGACAAGGCTCCAAACCATCAAAAACGAGAATGAAATCAGGCTGCAAGTTCCATAGTAAATACTCCTCCGAAATACTTGTCTCTTCATGATACACGAACCTGACTGGCAGCAAAACTCGCTCAATTCCACGTTACGGTTTCTATAATTTTCCTTATTTTCATCGTACCTTGTTCTTTTCCCTCCGTCGTAGATGGTTTTTTTTTTTTTTTTTTTTTCGCTCTCTTTCAGTATTTTTGTGTTGGTTAGAGATTTGTCAATGATGAGGAGCGATTTGGCCTATGGTACTAATTATTACGAAAACTCCACCAAGGAAATTTACAGTAAATTTAGGGGGTTTTCCATCATTACAAGACCTATAAAAGGTGGGCCGTACTATTATGAAACGGCTGAATCCAAAATAACTTGTTCAACATCTTATTAGTTTATTATTTTCAATGATGGACCTTTGGAATCGACCTAGAAAAAAATTAACCGCCCTCAACAATTGTTGGTTTGCGTCAGAATAGGTACGTAGATATCAAAAATCGAATCAAGAAAAAAAAATCCGTTCGTCCTTCCGAAGCTTTTTTCCGAAACTACTGAACAAAAGTTTACGGTATTTGCCTCAGTCGTTTGGAATGGGCCAGTAATCTCAGCATCTTGATCAATCAACCCTAAGGTATTATAATTGAGGATTAAACTATTTAAGAAATCGAAATTCAAATACTTTCGATGTGAAAAGGTAGTTGGATTGTATTAACTTTTTTCCTACACCGCTATTAGGCGTTTATGCCATTAAACTTCTCTCCCGCCTAACATAATTTTGCTGTCTTCGACCAATCGGTCTCATCAGGACGAAAGTCTCGTTTAATGGCCTACGAGTTGAGGGCAGTCAAGTAGATGGGGAGCCCCACAGTTGCAGAGACTGCAGTCAGGGCTTTCCGCCACTCCGATTCTGTGCAGGTGGGCTTGAAGATAGTCATGCCCAGTTATCGCTCTAAACGCTGCGACTGACTCATGGCGGGGGAGATGAACAAGCAGACGCCATTGCCGAAGCAGGCTCCCAGATGCCAATGCCTGACTCCCCCACCAGCTACAGCGCTGCAAAAAGTGGGATATTGACATCTGAAATTAGTTCTCTGAAACAAATGAGACCACTCAGGTGGTTGTACGTTCATCCGTTCTCTCACCATTCGAAATACCTCATCTTCGGGTAGAGAAAATTGTTCAAGTAGATGGTCAAGCTGAAGATCAATGCGACAGAGCCCGTTCAACGAATTGTTTACTCGCCATCTTGACAACAAGGTTATTTCCACGTTATTAGGCCTTGCCTTTATGTTAGGATGCGGTAGTGTCGAAGTCACACGAAAAACATATATATATATCCTTTGGGTGTCACTCCTGTGCTCTCTTTTCGTTTTGCATCAACTGTTGAATTTCTTAGGTCTTGCAATCTTTAATCTTGAAATGGGATGGACTGTTCATTTCCCAGTCTTATTACACGAAGAAATAATTTTCACAAGCGTAGTGTTGAATAGAGGTTTATTTTGATAAATATTTGATTTAATATCAGAGCCTCTAACTAATAAAAACCTTCAACATCAACTTCTGAACTGCTCTAAATTGTCTATCAAATTATGATTTTCAATCATTTGAGTCAACACCGTTTGATACTCTATTACCGTAACAAAAAAAAAAAAAAAAAAAAGTTGCTACGGTAATGACAGTATTTCGGTTACCGAGTTTGAGTTATCAGGTTGAATGTATTTCAGGCATGAGAGGAGGAGAAAACACGGTATGGTGTTTCTTTACTCCTATAAACAGAATTCAAAATAAAAATCTTGGAAATTATTCTCTCAAACATTATCGTAATAGGAGCCAGTGCTCCTACTTTCATTTCTGCGATGGTTTGTGACATTATTTCATGTGAAATACCGTTAGAATTTTGTATGTTATTATGAACACGTGTCCACAAACCCTTACTCTTGATGAAAATGTTTGGCACGTACCCACCATATGGATATTAACAACATAAAAACACGCAGGAAAATCGGCCTGTTGGTCGTCGGACAGTTACGTCAATATCATTTTACAACTCAACCTTCCAAAACTTAATCATAACCTTCCAAAAAGATCGTATTGTGATAGGATTCCGATCATTTTGATGCTTTTCTCCCCAAAACGACTCTCTACTTTTCGATCCAGGACCGAAAATCGAGCTTGCTCCTCCAAACGGTGGAATAATACACTCCGGGCTGTAAAACGGCCTGTTATGTGAGAATTACCTGGAGCTTTGTTCTGCTCTCACATATGTGCAATGTATTCCATGTTTTGAAGGACACTTTACAACAGACTTTTTTGGACTGACCCAAAAACCTTCAGTCGCAAGAGCCTGTAAAAATTCTTGTCTCTTCATGACGCACAAAGCTGTTCGTAAGCAAAACTACGAATTTACACAATCGCTTTAATCGTCACGGTCGTAACTCCTTCATCCTGGACGTTTCCTTCGCTGTGATCGAGTATTACGTGTTGGTAGCAGTGTCAAAAACCTATCACAGTGAGGTGAAGATTGTACAAGCAGTGCCATGGTGGGATATTGAAAGGCATACAACAAGACAACAAGCGTGTTGTTGGTTGTCGTTTGGTATTTTACATCCTTTCAAGGATTGCAAATGGTCGATCACACAAGTGCAAGATCGAATACGTTTTTAAAAACCCCTCCATCTGCCGCAAGGAGATTTATCCGAAACTACTGGGCGAACTCAATGAAACTTGGGTAAATAATCACATTTGGGGTCTAGTTGGATTAAATTATCGGCATGAATCTCAGACGATCCTAGAGGGACAATACTTTTAAAATATCGCTATGTTTTATGTTTGACATTGATAGACGTGCCTTCAAAGAATCGAATAAGCCCATCCGAATCACTTCATATTCATTCGTTAGCGCTCTCCAACAATAAAAACTTTGACAAAAAAAAAATAAGTTCAACTCGAATGTTGTTGTGTACGTGCTTCGACTCAGTAAAAAGCGCCTAGTATCATATGAGGATCGCATCAGCTGATGTAGTTGCTATGGAATCTTATTTTCAAATGTGACTTTCGAATTTAGTATATCAAGACTTTATTTTAAAAGATTTCGGACAAGTGAAGCATAGGTAGGTGTTGAATTTTAGTTGTTCTATTCATGGATTTCTACGTTTTGTCCAAATATAGTATATTTCACCATTGTGGGTATTTTGATGACAGTTTTTGTTTGTTTTTCGTGGAATTATATGTAGACCAGGTCAGCCTACTGTCTTTGGGACATCTAGAATTTATTACAAGGTTTGGAGACCCAGTGATCAGCTGAAGGGCTCTTGTTGTAACATGCTATTTTATAGATGGGGCTCTTTTTATAACATCTAGAATGCAATCAGAACTCGTGCGAGGCGCCGAGTTTAGGTAATGTTCCGCAAATTCGGTCTAATGGACACAGATCAGTGATTTAAGTGCATAGAAGGATTTGTAATACAGACTTGGGAGTTCGGTTCGGTGTTCAAATGACTTTTAATGATCACATCGATGAAATCACCAACAAAGCCATGGAATCACTTGGTTTCCTCGAGAGGAACATCAGAGAGTTTTCCATGTTCACGGAAACATTGGTTTTGCCTATCCTCGAATACTCTGCTGTAGTTTGGTCTCCTTACTATGAGGCTCATATGGATCAACTCGAAAGAGTCCAACGAGTATTCCTAAGATATTTTGGTTATCATCCACCGATTTTGACTACCCGTCGCTGCTGGTAAAACGTAATTTGTTGCCCCTGCAATCGCGTCGTTCTATTAGTGACCAGTCATTTCTATGCGAATTGATTCGTGGGCAGCTGGAAGGCCCCTGCCTTCTTTCTAGGATCAGCTTGCTAGTTCCACAGGTTTACAAAAGAAATGCGGCTTTTTTCTGTGTTGACTTTTCACTACTAATTACATGCAATACCGACCACTCTGCAGAATGTTACGTAGTGCCAACTTATTACTTCAAACCAATCCCGATATTGACATATCCTCCTCTCCTTTGTCTCCAATAAATTGTAAAAAATGTCTAGTGTCAATTTTTCCATTTCGATTTTTTTCTGTTGTTGTTGTTCCTACTAGATTAAACTGTTACTAATATTTATCTATATTGTTCTTTGTAATTAGGTTCGCCAGTTTTTTTGCAAATTAAAAAAATAAGAAACCTATGTGTTATGATTTGCACCTTTTTTCGTAAGGGAATTCTCCTGTCGATTGGTTAGAAATGTTCCGAATTGTGGGCATTGGGTTGTTTTCCACCTTTGAGATTAGCAAATCAACTCTGCGTCCTTATTTCATGAATGGACAAACACACTTTTTGAGTACCAGTTTTGTTGCAACTTATTCATTATTTACGCAGCAAAGTAAATGCAATGAGAAAAAAACCATCTTCAACCAATCATCATGGAGTCAACATCATAAATCAGAAATTGAACACAATTTTATAGATTTTTAGGCAAATACTGTCAACAGCTGATAACGATAGATGGCATGGGTTGTCGCTTTGAGATCCGGAGGACAGCCCCCTCCCCCCACTGTAATATTAACGCTTCTGTATTTGATAGAGTTGTGACGTTCCAGGTGGTATTGTTCCGTGCAACGTAGTTCGCAGGTTACGTCATGCCCACGATATCAATTCCGCCTGATGTCAATCCTCTGCCTTTGAAATTTCTTGGAGCTGGAATCTTGATGAAATAGGGAAAAACGCTACAACTGAACCAGGACTGACTGAAAATGACCAACGCACTGAAAGCATAAGCGATGTGCATAGGTAAATGGAAGTTATGAATGTAACCATTACAACGAAATGATGGGAGAGTAACTACAAATTATAAGAGAAACTTGAACGTATTTTTCGGCGTGAACCTAAACGCAGTACCTGTGTAACGAATTTTGAGGACCGAGGGGACTGAAGCACTTTCACAATCTCCTAGAGCAGATTCCAGTATAATGGTATTGGTAATAAAAATTTGGAGGTTCCGGTGATGCTGTGTGCGAAAAAAGTCGGCTTTGGTGCCCAAAATAGCTGGAACAGTTTGGATCGATGGAGCTAATTGGAACCAGTCCACTTATAGAGCGTCATCGTTCCGAAGTATTCCTGTAACGTCTCACTTCCAGTGCTCGACTCTTGTGTAACCCGCTCATCACGTTTCAACGAACGCTTGGTTCTACATAAAGACGGTGGGTTATTGGTTCTTCTGCTCGTCCGCTACGTGCCACTACCGCCTGGGTCCCAAAGCAGAGGCCTGAACTGCGTATAATATAGTTCGAGGGATCCCGCAGGAGTGAGCACGACAGTGGTAGCACGTATTGTCTATAAACGCCAACAGTGTTGAAAGAAAACCAATAGTCCTCCATCATATTCACACTCCGGCCTAACCTCCTCCTGCTGAATTCACAATGATGGAACCCAAAAGTATTTTTATTGCAATCCCGCCTATTGCCCTTAACCCTTATTGAAAGATAGAAGATTTTATGGACCATTGAGCTGATTCACGGTTATTGATTTCTATTTTACATATGGATCACTATTCGGAAATGCTATTCTAGGTCCATTTTTTTAAATCTTTTCATATGTTCAAATTTGTTTAAAGTTTTTTCTCTGCTAGTCTTCTGCATACATTCCTGGATAACCTCAGTAAGGCAGCACACACTTATATTTATATTTTTAAGGATGAAGATTATTCAAAACAAATTAGCGCCAATTAGTGACGTTACAGAGCTATAGAGTGATCGAACAACACAATACATTATTACTGTAAATTAATAGCAATAAAAACAGGTCGCTATCGTCAGTCTCAAAATAACAGGCCAGTCAGCCATGATATGGCAAAACATAAGTACTAAAACAAAATCTAAGAGGTAACTGAAAAACAGCGGGCTTAGGTTTACAGAATTTACACACACATTTCGATTCTCATTCATGTGAATTTTTCTTCCAATTTTCGTACTCGAAAAACCTTACACTATGAACCAAGGTATTTTTAACTCCAAGTGCAAAAAACGCTGGAAATTGTTACTCAAAGGTTTATCACTATTGTATATCCCTCCTAAGTAACTCACTGATGTATACTCGTATATACGAGTCTAATATCCATTAGACTAAGTCTGTGGTACATTGTCCAAACTCGTTACCTCGCACCTTCATATTACTTTGATAATGGCATTCAAGATAAAAAATCGGCTGCCTGCCACTCGGGATAGCTCAGACCTCCCGTTGATCGGCCTCTTCAGCCCGTCCGTCTGCCTAATCGATTTTGAAATTGTGAACGAATGGATGATCGTTCAGCAACCCTAGTGGTCTCATTGTTTATTTGTTGATTCCTATCTGAATCAACAAATAAACAATCCTGTTACTTCGAAAGCTTCTGAAATTTCAAGTTTTTTATATTTCAATCCCTAATTATAATTCTATAGGGTTAATTGATAAAGATGTCGGGGTTACTGGCACATCCCGGATCGATATTGGATTTTGGAGAAAAAATTTTGTAAACTTTGTTCGATTAGTTTCGGAAGGGCTTTTTTTATTCGATTTTTGAAATCTACGTATCTAGAAACGTAAACCGTCAACTTTTGAAGGGGGAGGAAGGATTAAAAAATTGTTTTCTTGATCGATTGTAATGATTCATTATAGAAAATAATGAACCAAAAGCAGGTTCCCAGGTTCAATTGCTTTGTTTATAAACAAACAGGTAGTCAATATTAGTTTACAATATAACCTTTTATTCGTTAAAACTAGGTATTTACAACTCATTAGTAAGTCGAATTTTAATTCAATAGGAGATTAAATCGAGAGGAGGAAAAAGTAAATGATTTGAAATGTGATACTGAGTAGGCGATGTCTACATAGCTAACAATATGCTATTTGAACTCCCACCATCTGAGGATAGATCTAATGGACAAGATAGGTTCCCTTGTCTTGAATCGACTTGTTATTGCGATAAGTGTCTAACGGTCACACCAGTTATTACTGTTATTATTTTTATTCAGGGTCCTTGGGAGGTGTCTCGTCCACCTTCGCTACACAGAAACCATGGATTATTGTGCGGATCATTCCCCTTTTTCCAACCTATAGCTCCTGGAGCCAATCCCCATCCACCAGACTGAGAATTCTCCCCACAAGGTTGTCTACCGATACTGTCCCCCGTGGAATGAGAGCCCCAAAGGTTCTGAACCATCTAGCTTCGAGTGCTTGTCATTCTAAGAGAAGATGGGAAGCAGTTTCTTCCTCCTGTCTATACAATCTGCACACGGGATCACCAGTGCAGGCTCCAATGATGGCAGGCTACATAAATGTTTCCTGAAGCACCTGTGCCTAGTCACCATTCTCACGAAGAGTTTCATTTTAATCCTAGATAGATTGAGGGCGACCGTATTTTCGCGATGGCAGGGTGCTCTTCATCACCAGTTTTCCATGTGTTTCCTGTGTTCCTTCCTTATCCATTTCCACAAAGCGGTTTTTATTGAGCATTTCGCTACACGCAAGACTGGTTCAAGCCCAATGAAGCGCATTGATGCTCCCACTCGAGCTGGCAGGTCTGTTCGTTCGTCATCTACCATTCCTGTATGCCCAGGTACCACTCCAAGACAAACTTTTTATTTTTTCCCACAATTCCTTCACCAGTGTTGACCTGATGTGGACAGCTGCAAGAGCCTTAAGAGCGGAATAGCTATGTGATGGAACAAGTGTACTCCTGCCTCTAATTCCTTGTTTCAGATTCTCCGTCAGGTATTCTTTTATTGCGGAGATTTTTGCCTGGTAAACTGTGGTGTGCTCAACCAGAGGAAATGATGCCTCTAGATGTTGCCTCCGAGCCTCAGACCTTCCTTCCATCCTGGAACAATCTCTGTAGATTACTACATCCCCAGAATGATTAGAAGATCTATCTCCTGCCCATTCGTCCCTTCTAGCACTTGTTACCTTGAAGTGCTTGTCGAAATCATAAATAGGGACAGTTTGGTCATTTCTGATGTAGAGAAGGCCTATTCCAATATACTGTAAGATACTTGCGCCTCCTGCGGACTCCATTTCCTTCCATTTGTCCATTGCTTGTACCGCTGTCGCTGCAGCCGAAGACTGTACCATTAGCTACAGGGGTGGTAGTTAAAGGAAGTTATTCATCCCCACTGTATGGCAATCGTAACTCAGCCACTCCTGATGGCAACAATAATTAAAATACCCATGGTAATAGATCCATTTTCTATAAAATTTTGCTAACAGAATGGCTTCCTTGTTATTCGTCAATAATTTGGACTATAATTCAGGTTAGAAACCTTGAATTTTACACATATTTTTTTTTAAAATCGGGAAATTTAAGTAGCTCACACAAAAAATGGTGCATTTCAGTGAATTTCACAAAAAATGTGATTAATTCTTTATTCGTATTGTTATTAACATTCTTATCATTATTCTAACTTATGAATATGAATACGTCTTTCTCTGTCACACATAATGGTGGGGAGTAAAGTGAACACAGAGACAGTGTCTATTCTACCATTTCGATTCTACATCTGCTACTAGAGTGAGTTGGCGTCGTCATAGCTCATTCTTTAGCGAAACCTACCATTACTCAAGAGTGTTTAATTAAGTAATTTTTTCTCCTCCGTCTTCAAGCGTAGTTTCGCTCGAGACAAGTATTGACACTGACAGGTGAGACATCACGCATTCAATGAATGATTTTGCTTTTCAGGAAGGTGCGGACACGAGAGCCCCTGCGAGCAACTCTGCTACGAACTCCACGATGGGATCATCGAATGCGACTGCAATCAGGGTTTTCTCTTGCATCAAGACGGGTACTCGTGCGTCGGTAAGCAGCGGTTGAAAATAACAGTTATTTTAGAATGTAATTTTTAGTGAGTATTTTCGTTCCAGTTCATAAAGACTAGCAGCGAATCAATAACCTTTATATTATAGGTTAACAATTAACGGTGAACAAATAAGAAAATGGTTTTTACTGTTAAGTTCAACTCTTAACCCCTGTCCAATAATTATTTGCTCAAAAGATCAAGGTTGTAAACTAGGTTTTACTCAATCCAGTAATCCCATTCCGTTCTCGCGTAACGGTTTCCTAGTAGTTACTCCAAGGTCAAAGAGTGTTCTATGTTGACACACCAGTTAACTTGAAATTTTGCCAAATAATTTATGGTGGAAGAACATAATTTTGAAAAAGTTCAACCGTCATACGTCTGAATGTACGAGTATTACAATTTGTCCTAAAAACATCTGCACAAAGTTGGTAAAACTTTATTCCTTGAGGTGAGTATAGATAGTTCCGTCTTCTAGATTCTTGAAACTGCCACGCCTGAGCATAAATCTGACGACTTTTACCTTCGGTGATATCCTCTGGGTGTTGCGGTGATGTCCAATCAGCCCTTCGGAAGGGGCAGCTACTCATTCCAACCTATCCTAGTTACATCCATAAAAACAGGGAAATCAACGATGCTAGAGCAGTGGCGTTTCACTATTGAGGAAATGTCAGGGTGATGCAGATTGAACTGTTCTCTACCGTGGGGGTGTTTGTGAAGTTATTCAAGCCGACGATGTGGGAGGAAACCGCGAGTCGTCATCGATTTATATTTCATGCAAATGCTCTGCTTACCTGAGAGCTGTTTCGCCTCTCTGGGACTTTGCCGACTGCCACTCTCGGAATACATAAGTCGGTTCGTCTGGGCGCGCGTTGGAACATCCGAATGACCGCTTCAGTGTCTTCACCGCAACTCACAGCTCAATGCCCGGTCATTCCAGTTCATTGTATCACAAAAGGTCAATTTCGTATTGGACATCCCATTTCAAGTGTTGATCAATATACACATAAAATTATCGGATCCACGTGACTTTTTCAATCCGGGGACATTCATCACAATGATGCGAAACACAGGGTGCTGTATGGATAGACTTTATAGATTGAGGAGTTAAGCTTGTAGGTAATGTTTTTTCAAAGTTCAGGTCCAACAAGTTTTGACTAGCCCTTTTCTGCTTTTCTGGAAGCCTCATTCCAATGTGATCCCGTGAACTGGAGGGTTAGGAGTGAAAAATGACTGCAAGACAACGGGTCGTTTTTTCTCTCAAGGAGTTGAGTTTGCGGATCGTAAGGACTGTATGCGGATGACCTGGTCCACGCCGTGAATCATGAGTATTCAATATAAGCAGCACGAGTTCTACAATAACTCCTTCAAACACTAGGGTAATGGTGTACAAAGTGGAAAATCAACTTGGATATGTGCACACTACTATCGAAAGAAGAAAACTAGATCAACTTCGGTATATTTTGCGGATGGTTGATAAGTGTGGTTAGATCGAATGCCATCTACAAATATGAACCGTACTGAGTACATACGACAACATCAAGCGAGGGAAGCTTGAAAAGGAGTGAGGTAGTGGAAAAAGTGAATTCCCATCATCCGTATATTACCCAATTCACCGGACCTACCTCAAACATTCGACATGAGACCAATAGTACGGAATCAGATGGAGTTGAGTTGGTTTCTATTTGTCATTGCTCAATTTCGAGCTGTAGATTCTAAATTGACTCGTGCCATGTTTGAATTGACTATGGGGGTCGGTTCGCTACACTGGTCACCGTCCAGATTGGAATGCGGTATTGATGACTCGCGCTTGTGGCTGACCCTTTCCTCGCTTCAATCGGTCTTTTGTCTGCTTTGTCTCTCCTCACAGCTGGCCACAATAATAACCGTCTACATCTAGCTCGGAACTGCCTGCCGACAACTCATTACTATTCGTATCTTCACCAGGTTAGCGTCCCCCTCTTCGTACATATTTGATTTTCTCTATTACATTCAGCTTTATGTATTCTCTTGGACGCGGGGCTATGCGAAACGATTAATCAATTGATCGTTGATTGAACGATGGCTCAATCAAGTTGCTGCCAACTTATTTTTAGCTTTATTTCTTTAATTTAAGGTTATTTTTTTCATTAATACGCCCTTGTAATTGTAATTTGTAATAGAAAACATTTCTTTTTCCCTGAACATTTTTTATAAACCCCCTTCAAACTTTTACGTTTCAAGGTGGGTAACTCAAAATCTGACATGTCCGTCCACCGTAAGAGCCAAAATAGGCCTGGAATTACTGTTTAAACCTCCTCTAGGGGTCCTCGTGATTCCAGGTTTTGGCCCCATTCCGAATGTTTCAATAATTGAAATTTCTGAACCGAAAAATGACCCACCCCCCGAACCTCATAGTGAGTGTTGCTCAAGTATTGTCCGGAAGTGTTCAATACAGAAAACCCAAGTTGAAAAGTTAAACTGGCTCACTCAAAAGTTTCTTAAAACTGGCCTCCGTATCATAGAAAACATAATAGAACATTTAATGATCATTAGGCAGGTCCACGAAATTCTGTTGCCTCAGACTTGTTGAGGCGTTGTGATACAATGACAAAATTAGCGCTGGTTGGTAATCCATCCACAATGCCTGTACAAAGGAATTAGACGTGCAAATGAACTTTGTTCAACGGAATCCATTTACCATGAATTGAATACCGATCGTCTGAGAATCTGAAACACACTTGTCCTAACCCAAGTGCAACTTCCTGTGAACCATTTATCTCATAGGTTTCTTACTTTTTTTCATTTCATCATCATCGCATGTATAGCCATTTTGGAGAGGGTCTTCAGTCATTTCAAGTTCGTAGTCACTGAAAACTTGCTTCGAAATGCAGACAAGTTGAATGAACTATCCTGTGTGACATCCAAGAGTGAGGGATTTTTTTTTAATCTCAAAAGCTGAAGAGCATTGTCAGCACTCGAGACCTCAAGTGAGTCTACAGAACTGTGGATACTAAGAGCTCTCGGGTGAAGGATATGAAGTGAAGTAAGTAGGTGATTTAAAAAACGAATATTCCAATTTGAATTGATGAATCATTTGAAAAGGACGTAAGAACTACGTGGAAATTCTTGAGTGCAACCACAAACATTTGCTCTCGGAAACCTGTATGGTGAAGGTGATGTATGGACAGTAACAAATAGGTGAATTATGTGGTTTCCGCATGGATATAGGGCGACACGAGTAACCCTATGAATCTGTTTTATTATGAACTATTCTGAATTTTAAGGGTGGCAAATTTCTGCTGGATAGGTTTGTTCTGAAACTGAAAACAAAACTTTTTACCGTGTTCCACTTCATCGTTGTGGGTTTGCGTCGTTTGCCTTTATTTACACTTTTGGGAGATGAACAATTTGTTTCTTCGAAATCGCAATTCCTAGGTATTTTGCGTTTTAGACCATTCTGAACGACTTTCTGTCGTGTGTCACGCTTAATGTCTACAGTTTTCATCCGATTTTGAAAATATTTTGAGAAAAACTGCGGGTTGCTTTACTAAAGTTGGACTCTTATGAATTTCGTCTCTCAGAAATCATCACCTAATTCTGGCCATGAGTAAACCTAAAATCCACCAACCATTATTTTGTCAGGTTCTTGATGTCAGATCTCGCTCGAATTTGCTGAGCAGAGAAGGGAAACAGTGGTCTTATTTGTGGTCGATTTTCATATCAGTTTCAAAAAATGTAACTGCTATGCATATGCGGACGTAAAATCCTTCTACCTAGAAAAATTGCTGCCGTTTCCATCCGATAAGGATGTAATGCACAGGAAATGTCTGGGCTTCAGTTTGATGGTCCTCTATGAGTTTCAGTCCTCAAGAAGCTATACTTCACCCTGCGCATACGAAATCTGTCTCGCATTATTTTCTAGTTTTTTTGATCTTGCTAAGATTTTTAGGCTAGGTGGGAAATACCGATGTAATCATCTCACATCAATTTCATCTGGACTGGATCATTATTGTATTCCCGTGAAAGAACAGGAATACGTGGCATATTCGGCCAGTGAATCGTCATGTCATCGATACGAGAGGAAGTTTTGTTCCACAAAACTTGACAGTTGTGGTATATTATACAGTCTTATGTTGATGAAAAATTGATATTATTTAAATGTATCGTTGAATCAAATATGATTATAATTATAATGGAAATAACCGGTAACTATCTACCAATCGATGGCTAAATATCGTTAATATTTTACCATCGCTACAGCGTTTTCTAACGACATACAATATCGTTGATGGTCCATCTTATCAATTTTCCAGGAGAAATAATGGTGACATCAATACTGTTTATTCCTGCATTGGCAACAAGGAAACGCTGGGGAGCAAAACAGTTACTCGGTGAATATCCAGTTACTTTGTAATGTGAACACCTTGCTTAATCCACTATAAACTGAGAAATCCTGGAATCTTCAGCTCGTTATTTTCTTTCTTGTTCATTTTTATTCTACTTACCTTTCAACCTCATTATTCCTTGCTTATTCTTCAAATAGTTTTTTTTTATTATTACTTCTATCAATAATGAGTGTTTTATCACATCATTACGGTTTCGTCTCCGTTTTATCGATCAGCAATGAAGTCCTCCTGTATTAAACCAGGGTCTTCGCCTGGCTACAGAGGGTTCCCATACTACTCCTACATCTTCCCTTCAGATGCTGCTTGAGCATATCGGCGCAATCTGCTGCTACTTCGCTGTGCAGAGCGCCTGCGCCCTTTCCTTGGGAACCAGCTTAATCATAGTCACTCTACCACGCCTGAATGAAACACGTTCCAGGTTCTTCAAACATAAACTCGCTCCTTGGATATTCGTGTCCAAGATCTCACGGGACAGCATAGACAAATACCTTCTGGTCCCATGTGAAGTTCCTCTCCTCCCACCTTAGATCTTTTCAGGGATGCATGAATACCTTTACCTAGAGACAATCCAGAGAAATGCTGACAGCATTCCCCTATTCACTGGTGGCTGTTCACTTGACACTTACCAGCTGTTGCGTCTGTGTTTGCAGCAGAGCTATTCAACACCGCCAGTTGTTGGGAGTTGGGAATTGTGTGATCAGCAGTGACTCACCAAGTACTATTTAGAGATTCATATTCCAATGACCCCCTGATACAAAGACTTTTGGACCAAACTGATTCAAAGACACCGCTCCAAACCACAATCTTTAGTATGAACTGCCTTCACTTTCATCAGGTCTCCTACATGCAACACCTGGCATGAGCAATGGCCCGTGCCCGGTGGTCCCTTTTGTGACCAACCTTTCGACCTATGGCCACCCACTTCGAACAGCAGATCGTGATGTGTGTAGAAGACGTGGGGGTCATCTATCCATCTGCCACTTCTAGAGGATTTCCCAGCTCTTGTAGACCTTTGAGTCCAACATGGACCCCCTCAGTGAGTTTGTGTTATCTAAACCTGGCAGGGCCCAGTCCTTGCTAACGTACCGGAGAGCAGCAGTATACTACTATGAAGTGTGATGTCTTAGATCTGTGATATGCCTACTTCACTTGACAGCATGTATTTGGTTGAGATAGGGTTCAAAATCTCTCTCAAAAAAAGGTACCTGTAGAGGTACCCTACTTTACAATGATTTGCACTCAGTGGGACTTTCTTTATCTGTGTGGAGTTCGAAATCATCAACATTTCCATTTCGTCATGATTGTTAAATGTTTGTTGCTGTAGAAACTCTGGATGTTCAATATGTTAATCAATACCTACTTGGATATCGTGAAAAATCACTATTAATAACCACCCTAAATTCATCAGTACTAAAAGCTGTGTAGCAGAAAGCCATTAAAGCTGAGTTGAAATTAGTACAGATGTTTTGTTGTGGCAAAAACTTTTGCCAAATGCGTTTCTTGATCTCGATCCTGTACTTCCTGGAAGATTATGGGACATTGTTTGGGGTTTCCTATCAATGCAAGTCCTGCTGTCTGTGATTGCTACAGTGTTTTTGAAATAGAGTGAACAACTCCGGGGGCCAATCCTCCCAGATACATGGCAGTTCCGTGTCAACCTATTGGTGTACTCGAGTGATGTTGAGCCTGTAGACGTGCAAATGAACTCCGTTTCGTGAATCCGTTTGTTCAAGAACTTTACCTTGTAGTGTCATGAGTATTCATCAGTTTTCAAACTATCGTTTGAAATTTTCCTGTAACGTATTGGCGTATTGAGTTCCTCATAAAGAATTAACATGATTGGCGAATGGTAGCTTTCATGAAATCGTAGACATTTCTTATTTATTATCGTACTTCACTGTGAATTAGTAGTTATAAAACAAGTGAGTGGCTAAAGACAGATTCAGTACCGCATCGCCTCAGTCAGCTCATTTCTGTTTACACCTGTAGTTGGAGCTTTGGAAATGCAAATGAACTTCGTTCTTTGATTATCTCGTTTCTCGAAAACATGAGATTTGGCCCGCCGCAAATTGAACCCAGGCCACGGGTACGATCATGGGCTATGTCGGATACTAGAAATTGTGGGTGGTAGGCATTAATTTTACCTTCCCATATTCAGATGGTAATGCATGAATTTTTTGTGATGTAGAGGTAGCCGTTAACGCTCATTTATGTGCTCGCACAGTGGACTGCCTACCAGTGTATGGATTTCTCGAATGATTTATACGAATGATTTATACGAATGATAATTCGTAACTTTCAACTGGTCAAACTAATCATGTTACTTCCCTACTGAGCAGGTGTTTAGGTTTGGATTGATTCAATAATTTCACTAATTTGGATTTCACTAAATTGCTAGATCAGAAATCGGTGTTGTGTCAACTTACCGAAATTCTCGGAAGAAATAGTTCGACGTGGTTCTATGTAAAGCGTGTTTATATGAAAATGTGATTCAGCTCGACATTGATTATGTATGAATTTACGATTATCAATTAATTATTTGTTTTAGATATCAACGGTTAAATTAGGCGCCCAGTTCCATTACAAACAGATAGGCACGACGAACGTTGGGAAAGATGATGACACCCTCTGTTGTGACATTGGTAGTCACAGTATAGTCATTGGCTGCTATATCACAGTCAAAACATTCAATTACAAATTAGAGCTCAGAGATGGCGAATTCATTCGACTTAGAAAGCATTATGTACACCCGACAGCTGGATTCACATGTTGCGTTTACCTGTTGCCAGTTTAGGGGCTAATTGACCGGACGTTGGTATTCGTGTTTACAATGGAGCTGGCAGAGGACGTTGCCTTAGTACTACATAGTACTACAATTGCTCCTCGCTTAGAAGCATGTTGGAATTTCGTGAAGCGAGCTTGCAGATGTTTTATACGAGTTGTAGAACTTATTGGATGGAATTCACTGAGGCCGTCAGGGGTGGCGGTAGATGTAGTTGGGGTGGAAGGGAGCAGGAGTCGTGAATATCTTGGGAGTGAGCTGGCTCTTCCACATTCCTGCTTGTGCTGGGAAGAAAAATACAATTACGTACTGAGTCCGATCGCATTTGTCTCTGTATCTTTAAAAAGTCTCTCTCTCTCTCTCTCTCTCTCTCTCTCTCTCTCTCTCTCTCTCTCTCTCTCTCTCTCTCTCTCTCTCTCTCTCTCTCTCTCTCTCTCTCTCTCTCTCTCTCTCTCCCCCCCCCTAGATTGTTGTAGATTTGTTTGTATATCTATGACATGTATTCCACAAGGGGCCATGTAAGTAAAATCATAAGGAAAATAAATAAGCCCACTGCTGGCAATTAAAGTAAGACAATAATGTATAAAAATAGTTCATCCACGAACATTTTCTGCTCCAGTTACTCAGCTTTTTGAATTAAGGGGCTCACAATTAAATTTACAATATATACACAAAAACAATAGTATGAAAATTACAACATCTACTATACTGGCATTAGTTGCATTTCAGATAAATAACTATTCTAACTAAATATAATTTGATATGCTTGAAAAAACAGGTAAGTTGTTTGGGGCTGGGATAGCACTGAGTGGCTCTTTTTTTCGTGATTTATTCATTGCATCCTTCTGTACTTGATTTTAAGTTCTTCTTTCTTCTTTTCTATGTGTTTATTCCAGTTTAATTTGGAGTCAAGTGTCAAAACCAAGTATTTAACCGCTTCAGTATGCGGTATATTGTTCGAATTGATCTCAACATCCAAGATTGGGACGTTTCGGTTAGTGAAGTTGATGTGGGCTGATTTTGATTCGTTCAGCTTCATTCTCCACATCTTGGTCCACTTAGAAACCTCAGTAGTGGACGTCTGTAGTTTGCGTGTTGCAGCTTCTATATCATTTCCAACAGAGAGGATAGCCGTATCATCTGCAAAGGTGGCAACATTTGTGCCTTCTTGTTGGGGTAAGTCCCGTGTGTACAGGAGGTAGAGTACTGGCCCTAAGACACTCCCCTGCGGGACCCCTGCTTTTATGGGCTTCAAGCCGGAGTATTGGTCATCTTGCTTCACCCTGAAATGTCTATTTTCAATGTAGGACTTCAGTAGTAAGTACTACTGTCTTGGGAGATCCCTGTGCAGTTTGTACTCTAGTCCCTCGTGCCAAACCTTGTCAAAGGCTTGAGCCACATCCAAGAAGATACTGGCACATATTTCTTTACCTTCTAGGGCCCTCTCAATTATGTTAGTGATTCGATGGACTTGATCTATTGTAGAGTGCCGTTGTCTGAATCCGAATTGGTGATTTGGATCAAATTTCTATCTTCTATTAGTGGTTTAAGTCGTTTAAGAAGCAGCTTTTCGAACAGTTTCGACATAAGAGGGAGGAGGGATATTGGCCGGTACCCCGGCTCTTAATTGATCAACTTTGGTGAAGTAGGCTACACCTCGAATTGTTTTCATTCACTTAATGGTGGTTCAGTGAGAGTAGACCTAAATTTCTTTGAAGATTGATCCGGGATTAGTTCGGACCTCATTTGTTTCCTCTTCCTTGAATACGCAATCAGGTTTTAAGCTATCAATGCTTCATCGGGTCGTTCAACAATGTGCAAATGAAGGTGCACCGGCAGGATGGAGTTTGTGAGGAAAAAGAGAACGGACCTAGCCTTCGAGGGCCTGTTCTGTTCAACAATCTTTCAACGCCTCTAAAGACCATTGTTAAAAACGTTTCTCTCGGTCCTCTCAAAGCGTCTCTGGTTTGGGTCCACAATGTTGAGCCTCTCCACGTATCCCCCATCCTTAGAAAAGTGGTTTTCCTCCAAGGATACAACTTCTGTTCATTATACCCCTTTAAAAGGCCTCCTAACGGTATTAGCCCTAACTGGTAAGTCGTACCTAGTGATTTCTAATGGTATTACAATGTTTCCATTGTGAATACAGGTTATTTAATTGTCAATACAAATTAACTGGGTAGTATACGATTAGCCATAACCTAGACGAGACCTTCAAATGAACTACAACTCGGATTGATTCGTTTTAAATGTAATTTAGAAGGGAAATATATGGTTGTAACACCTGAAACGATGTAAAAGCTACCCTGATCACATAGGACCCGGCACGAAGAGAATAGTTACTGTTCCGACTGCAAACAAGGTAATTTTAAAAAATTTGACAAATTACCATTTCTGAATTCGGATGTGACCTACCAGGTAACTTAATAGGTTAGCTAAATGAACCTTGGCATCGATCACGAGATTTTTAAGTAACCTACATTTTTGAAGTAACCTAAATTTTGAAATTTGGAACCTACATTTTTACAAACCCTACATTTAGGAAATTCTTATGCTCTTTATTTTAGTTAACACAGTAGAATTCTGAAATTTAAATTTCATACCTGGAACAAAATTCGACCTAATTTTTTCTGTTGGAAGATTTTAAAAAATGCCTTGGGCGGGAGCTATTCAAAGAATTTTAAGTTACTTTCCTGACTTTCACAATTATAAACGTTGCTTTTGTGACTTATACTGTAACTATCGTGTCCTAAATGAAGGTGGCAATGGGGGGAAAACAGTTCAGGAAGATTTTATGTTTTTTGGGATAACACTTTTTAAAAAATCATTCTTTAACAATACATGGGTCTCGGTTCAATATCAGACTTGGTACGATATGAAAAAACGAGAAATACGAAAGTACAACATTTCAAATCTAAATGAGCGATTCCAGTGCAGAAACGAATAATTAAACTGTGAAACTGGAATTCGGTATTTCAACAAATCGATTCTCTCTTACAACTTGTAACTGCTAGCTAGTAAGGCCCAGCAGTTAAACTAGATATTTGAGTTGGAGTGCTAGTAGGTACCGCAACTTATGGTAGGTAATTAATATCGTGGCTCGTCGGTTAAGTATCCGAGTTCTTGTGATAGGTTGTAAGTTCGTTACATGATAGTAACTGTAGAAGTCACAAAAGCAACGTTTTTAATTGTGAGAGTCTGGGCAGTAACTAATAATTTGTTGATTAGCATTTTTCCGGGAAAGAAACAGATTTATACACGAGATTGAATGGTTACTACGTGACAGACCTCAATATCACTTCAACTTTAATATGAAAATTTACTACCACAATTCACCTAGGTCAACTAAAATAACGAGAATAAGGAGAGGGTGGGCTAATGGTTTAAAATTGAATTTCCTGAATGTAGGGTTGGAAAGAATTGACGTTACTAACGTGACCTGAATTTTGGTATTTTTTTATTTAAATAATGTAAGAAACTATTTTTAGTTCAAAATCTCGTGATTGATGCCAAGATTCGTTTAATTAACCTATTATCTGGTAGGCCACTTCCGAAATCAGAAGATCAAAATTCAGATCAGAGATTTATTGTTCAGAAATGGTAATTTGTCATTTTTTTAAATGAACCTGTTAGTTGTTGGGATAGTAACTATTCTCTTTGTGGTTAAGTACTATGGATTATTGTTTCCAGTTTTGGAGTAGTTAGATTGGACTAATTTAATTTTTTCGAAGAGGTACTAGGTGAAATAGTTTCTCTTCCGGCGATGATTCTTCCAATCGGGATAACATATGAAATTATCATGAAACTCAGTATATATTTGTTATGGGAAGACGGCGAGATAGGTTATTGCGTTGCCGCTTCGAATTTGCACATGACGTTACAAAGAAATGAACTGATTGTCGTCTCTGCCACTAGTTGTAATAAATTGAGTTGGAGTGCATCTCGTTTCATCTTTTTAGTGTTGGGAAGAGGGGTCTTTGAAAATCCCAGCTCAAATAAATGGAAACAAACCCCTTTGATCTCGCTGCCGGCGTTTGCCTTAGCTATATTCTTCATGCAAAAGCGATAAAATACACAGGGAAAACTTGTTCGTAAGGTAATGCCGCATGACTGGGAATCCCTTTTCCCCTTATCAACATTGTTAATCTTCTCTTCCTCAATATTTCCTCCGCTTTTTTCTCTTTCATTTCCAAACGCCGTCTTCTTTTTGATAGACACCCCGCCGATCCTTCAGCAGTCGCATTTACTGAAGTTATCACAAAATAGGTTGAGAACAAACTGCAAAGTATTTCATAAAGATTTATTGTTTTTGAGATCCCCTCCCCTCTCGCCACCGCCACCACCGCAACTTTTCTTGTCTACCAAGTCATCGAAAGGAAAGCGTTAATTCAAAATCGGAATTTCCACCAACTTTCAACATTTTCGCCCCTAAAATGAGATTTTCTCGTAAAAACACGTTTTTGAACGGTTTTTTTTTTCCTATACCATACGTATGGGAACTAACCCGTACTGAACATATAATTATGACAATAAACGGCGGGAGTAGTGCAGTGACCAAGCGGAGCAAGGGCCGGCCCCTTCAACCTCGGGAAGGGGAAGGAGTAAGAAGATATCCGGACGGTATAAAAGCCCGGACACCGAGAAGGGGCGGCACTTGGTCAGTGGGCTCTCTCTTAAACTAAAAACCTTGACTTCTCATTGCTTAAACCCCGAATAACCCTATCCCACGAATAGCTTTACAGTAGGTCCGTTCTAGCCTTACCCCGAGTCAAAGCTCTGATGTACGCGGAAGTTGTTTTCCGGAAACATCGAGTCACTTGCTTAACTTCCTCTCTTCACCTCAGAGGTACAAAGTCGGATGCTGCAGACGCAGTTCATCGACTTTCTACGCTTGACATCTATCCTATTCCAAGTTGAAGTGAGTGGTGTATGCGGACTAAATTGTCACGGAAACACCGTCACAATTAACTTATCTTCCGTCCCTCTGTCTGTTTAAGCCGAACGCTGCAGACCCACAGCCGTCTGAAATCGTCGGTTTACACTACAAAAACTTCCTAGGTACTCCTTGCGTACAGCTAAACCGCTAACCGAACGTTGAAAAAACAATCTTCCTTCAGAAGAAAAAGTAGAATAGTAGAGAAACCAAATCGTTAAATTCCCTACACCACCCATGCCTACCATCATCCCAACTAGACTGCAAAAACTTATTTTTTTTACATCAAATCCATTATGGTCTATACGACGGAAGGCGTACATGGACGGCCCACAGTGGGGCCAAATGGCCGATTATGAAGAAAAAACCTCCACTAGAAAGAACATGTTCATTAAATCACCCTATTTCTATGTTATTGTGAAACCAAAAATTCATTATCAGAGGAGTAAATGGGGAAAAGTAGGTTCAAATTATGTAATAAAAGAAAAAATATTTATTAATTTTTAATCCAAGTTTGTTAATAACATCTAACAATGAGAAACAACCAATAAAAGGAGGCACAACTAGGAAAAATAGATTTAAAAATAAAACTAAGGTTTTTTAAATCATTCAATTAAAACCATTATTATTATTATTTATTAATTTTTTCGTTCTAGGTAATTAAATAAAGTCGAATAATGTTGAATAATAAAAAGCAGATTTCCTTTTTAAAAAAATTAGCTATCTAAAGCTAAAT
Source organism: Creontiades dilutus (assembly GCA_031894815.1). Classification (NCBI taxonomy): domain Eukaryota; kingdom Metazoa; phylum Arthropoda; class Insecta; order Hemiptera; family Miridae; genus Creontiades; species Creontiades dilutus. The sequence continues at coordinate 308,713 of JAVIWC010000496.1, read as the reverse complement.
TCAAAGCTTCAGCGGTTTGATCTGTTCTCTAAACGAGAATAACCCGAAAAAAAAATGTTTCCGTGTTTTTGAAATAATCCAAAAATGAAGACAACGTCAATTTCTCTCAGCCGATGGGAATCTAAAGAGAATTCGAGTAGAAAGAGTAAACATGAGAAATTCATCACCAAACAGAAAATTACTCTGATCTCGATAAAAATGAAGTGCGACCAAGCGTGTTTGAACCTGTGTCCGAGGTTTTCAGGGAACCATTTGCAATACCTCTATTGTACTTGACTGCCAGAAAGAGAGATTAGGTGACGTTAGATGATATTGAAAACGTTTGAAACAGAAACAATTGTTTGGTATTTCAACATAACATTCACTACCGGTATTTTCAACAATCTTGAAGCTGCAAGGGACAATCCACACCATTGGATACCAGCCCATGGAGGAACATCAAATCCGAAGTCAAAAAACGGTCGTTCTCCATCAATCCTCCGCTGTAGCTGTGGTCCCAAGAATCACGTCTTCTTTTGTACGTCATGAGCAATAGGAATCGTAGCTGGGTTCGCTCCAATGACCGTTTAGAGTTATCATAATTTGGCGACCAAAAGGTATTGCAAATTCTAGGGATTGTCGTACGAGAAACGTGAACAACAACCTCAAGGCCGACGGGTTATCAAAATGCATTCCCTTTGAGCTTATTTCGCTGATGCGGGCGGAGAACGACAGGTCGCTGTTGAAGAGGACCCGAAGATCCCTCACCTAGGACTCCCTCAGCAGGGCTGTGCTGCCAATTGCATATTCATACTTAATACTCGTATTGACCCTTGTGAATGTTACGACTGTGCACTTGGCAACATTCAGATGGAGCTCGTTCACAGCGCACCACACCCTGAGAGCTACCAAGGACTCCCGCAACGCATGACAGTCCGATTCTGATCTTATCGCCGTACAAATTTTGAGGTCATCTGCAAGAAGTAGGTGATTTACACTCCCTTGGGCTAAATGAGACCACCTTGGACTGCCTGTTATAAACAAGCTTCCCACAACGACTTATGTCTCTCTCGATTGTTTATTATTTTATCCGTTGCCGAATCGGGCGTAACACACCTCCCAAGTTGATCAATCTATAGAACCGGATAAGGACATTCATGCATTCATTACTTAACAATATTTATTCGTTCAGTTGCGATTATCGGGTGGGTTGGGCTCCTATATAGTCTGAATAGAGAGTTGCGGAACAGATTATGAAGCAAAGATCGATACGTGGGACTCGGTTCTCTAGTGTTCTGAAACAGGTTGATCGCAACTCTATTGACGTACAAAACTACTGAGCTCTATCGTTCCATCAGGGGCCGATAATGGCCGGACACGAGCGATACGAGGCAGTAAAATTTACGAGGCGCGGGCCGTAAAACGAAGCTAAAAACGCACCTGCAGCGGGTCACGTTATTAGGGTCCCCGCGTCGATAAACCGCATTTCACGCGCTCCACCGGCGTCGAATGCGGTCGGGACAATGCGCTCTTTTATTACGTATCGTCTCCCTCCGCCAGCCCCAGCTCTCAGGTGAATCATCTCTGTTCCTCCCTTGTCCGTGGAACAGAAGCGACTCGCGTGCTATCCGTTCGAGAACTATGATTAGAATGTGACCTAACGCCGAGGGTTGATGATCGGAGCTGTTCGCGTAGTTTACCTAAAATCCCAAAGCTCAACTATCTACTGCTTGTCTTCCATACAACTGAATCGATGTTCAAGGCCACCCAGACGGGAAAAATTGCTAAAAACGTTCATTCTACAATAGTTCATTATTTCCAATAATAAGAAGAAATACACTTGTTAAACAATAATCTATCGAAATTATACATGAGTATGCGGCACACCATTTGAAAAGACAAACTGAAAAAATATAACGTTTTCAAAAATGTTCAACTTGTTATATGTTGCACTTTTTGCGACTTAATCCCAGAACTTCGGACGCGTCTGATTAGTGGCTGTCATGAACATTCAGATCTTTCTGATGGTGTAGTTAAAATTGTGATATAATTAGTTTTTAGGCTCAAAAAATCAATTTCCAAGAATACCAGAAGCTCTACGACTACTTGAGAATAGCAAAGTCATCCGGCGTCTGGTCACATCTAAACCTCTCTACCTTGTGACAAGCGTCTGAATTGATCTTATTGGTAGTTTCAACAGCTCTAAGAGCTCTATAAACTGCTCCACCGTACTGAAGTAAATAGCTTGTTGGGCTAAGCTCAGAACTGAGCATAACTTAACAACTTAACTTAGTCAATTACGTCAAAGAGCAGGTAACCCCTAAGAGAATGGTCGGCAACCCTTTCAACCGGTCCTCATGCAAGGCCAACGGGCCTACCGACGGACATAGTTTACTAGATAAAGAAGGATTAGTGACAAACAATATTATCTACCAATATTTTTTCCTCATACTATCCGACGTGTTCGCTTGGGTGTTAGTTGTACACAGGAGGAGTGTGACTCCCTTGCTGCTTCAGAAGCATTACCATTTTCAAAACCGTACACAAAAATCATGTCAACATACTCACTCGTGGTATAGCTACTCAACTGAAAGCAAATCATTGCAATCAATCGTAAATGAACATTAACAGTAGCCGTCCCTCGGCTCTTTGATTATACTGACTTTGGCCGGACAGCTTGGAAATGCCGTAGACGCTGATCACAAACGAACTTTTTCATTCATTAAATTCATTTTCATTTTTCATTTTTAAATATTTATTTTTTAATTTATATCTTAAAATCTTGTTAAAACTCTAACTCTTTGTATGAACTCGATTTAAACCAGAATATCTTACCATTGTCCAACAGCTGGATAACATGTTCGAGTCAATAAACATTTTACTAAATCTGAATTTGGTCAGAAACAACAAATTATCAACATTGCGACACCCAATGCTACGGCGAAATCTCATTGGGGCTCATAAAACACGGCGCACAAAGCAACCCCTCCTTCAAGACCTAGGGGTCGTGCGGGTCATTGCATATCCTCGCCCCTGACCAAGACAATGCCTGCTCAGTAGCTTTCCCAATTTTCAAACATTAGGTCTTTTTCAGTGATACAGGGTGTCCCAGGACTTACGCACAATCCGACTCCTACGTATTCTACAACTCGTTTCCGACTGCGAAGAGTTGCATTCATCATCGAGACTTTTGAAAAAACCTCAATTTTAACAGAAAACACACGTTTTTCTGCAGTTAAACACCATTTCCTTAACTAATAATATTTTAAAAACCAAAACGCCTGCAACGTTGGTAAGCTGACATTTTGGCGCACGTTTTACCAGGCGATTTCAAGATTTTGACAAAACTGCCATTTCGCGCAGCAATCGCACATCTTCAATGCAATATAAAAAAGTTTCTTGACATCAAATAGATAGACAATTTAAGGCTCTTTGAAACGGTGTCATCAAATTTGAGCTATCTCCAAAATTGAGGGAGTTATGACAGTTTTAATGACATAACATCCAAAATAAGAAAAAAATCTTAAATCGCGAATAGTTCGGAAACGAGATCTCTGGGGAAAAATTGCTAAGAGGCATGTTTGGTCGGAAATGAGTTGTAGAACACTTAGGAGTCGGATTGTGCATAACTCCTAGAACACCCTGTATATACACTTCCCGCTCGAGAACTGGTTTTGGACATCCGAGAACATCGCTCCAATTCTCACATCACCTGTTTCGTCGTTCAATTTGGATGAGGAGAGGACCACTGTACTTGGGAACATCACATCGAACTGTACCTATCTTCACATAACTCGGTGCTACTGGGAAGAAAACCGATTCTTCCCACGTTGGTCTCGATTGTTTATTTACGATTTTAACCATAAAATGATCTGGATTCGGCAAATTTTTCTCTCATGCATTCTTTGTGCCACTTCACGCTGGATCATTCTGATAGATAAAACTAGTGAACTATTCCACTAAAATGTATGAGATTGTCACATCATTAAGTAAGAAGGTTTTGGCATACTACGTTGACTGAAGATAACTGATAGAATCGTTAGATTAAAAGTATGCCAAGTTTTTCTGGTCGAAACTTACGTTTTCTGATGGCGACTGAACTATAGGATATTCGCTTAGTTTCATCAAATTCTCAGAAGTGTCCTTAACGAGTGTGTTCGTTTAATGATGAATCTTGTGCCTGAAACGAATGACAAAAAATTATTAAATTAGGAAAGTACGAGGACGTTCCAAAATTCATATAAATCTTTAATTATCAACTGCTTATTATTGATACATTGGCCACAATCACAAATATTAACGTGGATAAATCAACTGCTGTACGTGGGATCGTGACTTCGAACTGTACCTATCTTCACATAACTCGGTGCTACAGGAGTTCACGCTCTTTGGGAACAATAGTTACATTCCTTGTTTTTAACTTCATAAACCAGACCAATTTCAGGTCCTCTCAGTAGCAATAACCCCGTGTCGCTTGTATTCTCAAACTCCGTCCGAAGTGTTGATTTTCCCTACCGTACAGGTGTAATCTTCTTCTCGAGTTGTACTGGTTTAACTGAGAGGTGGCTCGGCCGCCTTGAATAGCCTTTCATGTATTGAGGGCAGGAGGAGGTGAAAAAGGCACTATTCCACTCCGAGAGTCCTTCAAGCTGCCTTCAAGTCCAGAAGTGGCCACTACAGCGTTGACTCCTGTCAGGCTTATATAAGATTCGCTCACCTTCGTTGCACTTGATCACCAAACGTTTCCTGAACGTTCTAAACTCTCTGCGAACCAAAATCAAGTGAACCCTTTCGAAATTGATTAAATTTACTACGAATAATGTCCCAACTTCCCTTACAACCGAATAACATTTTCCTGGCGAAACTAGAAGATCTTCCATTTGACTCAAGTGGTTTTCAATAATTCCCAAAAAAGATGGACCCCTACGCCTTACTCTCTCCCACTATTGCTCCCTAGTCTACCTACAGTTAGCTCTGTTTTACTATCTGGAAATTAACAATTTTTTTCGAATTGTACACCATTCTGAATAACTTGAGTTTCGTGTCTGTCTGTGAGTGCGTGTGTTTCTCCGTGTGTCTGCATATCCTTGTAATAAGATTGTTTGTTTATATTTTCAATAATGAACCTTTGTAATCGACCAAGACAAAAACATTTTACGTCTCAAAATGCGTAGATTTCAAAAATTGGATGAAAACAAAGTCAGAAAAAATTGCAATAAGTCGACGCACACACCCACACAGACACATTTGACGGCTTTGATGTTTGTGGGAACACGTTCCGTGACATGTTTGAACTTAAACTGGCGAGGTGATGGAATTTGCCCCTTCCAACGACCCAGGTAGCAAGCCATCAACACCATTTTACTGTAACTGCTATTCCTCAGCATAAATCTTAGGCAGGTTTTCTGTTCTGTTATTTCGAGGCTGCTAATAACAAACTGTTTTGGATGGAGTTTGATTACGCTAATAATGTTTGTTGTGTTGTTCGGTCACTCCCTAGCCCCTATACGAGTAATGTGTGCTGGCTTATTGTGGTTATCCAGGACTGTTTTTACAATACATTAACAACGTAAAAACTTGTATGCCGGACAGATGAAAATGTTGAAAAACGAACCTAAAATAGTGGCATTGTCAGAGAATGACCCTTGTACGAATTGTGAGTCGACTTCCCTTGCAAGCAGGCAACATTTCATCTCTTTCACGGATCTTCGTTTCAATAGCTAGACTGGAGGATTGAATATGATTGATATGCAAACTAGCTGTTGTTAGGCGGAATTTAAATTTTACATCAGCCACTTTGTGTGCGGGCCCCCTGGCCGTGGTGTCGTGTGCATTGAATAACGAAACGAGATTTAACATCATGTGCTAGGCTTCACACAACTCCAACATGTATAAAATTTACATGGATGCTAATGGCCTTTTCCTGTCGCAAACCATAAACATTGCGAGTGCAACAGAGTTGGTTGGTAGTTTTAAGGACGATGACTGCATGAATTATTCTTCATGTCACGAACAGCAACTTGTGTTCATGTGACATGAATATCGCAAGAATATTCACGCATTGCTTTCTCTAGTTTTACAAATCCGTTTACTCCATTTAAATCATAAGCTAAGCTCGTAAAACCTCGAATTTTCGCGATTTCGTTTTTTTTCTTTAACCTACTTAGGGCCGCTTTGATCCGAGTTCAAATCGTTGCTCAACTGTTTAAGTCTCCCAAATGGATTTCACCGAGTCAATTACCGCGAACTCTAATCGACCAGCGTTTAGCTCAATCAAAACTCGGAACAGTCGTTGTCCTTCAGACTTTCCTTTCAGCTCACCGCCCTTTCACATCTTTTCATAAGTATTAATATCATAAGTCATAATTAATCATTCGTATGTATTAAATAGCAAGATCAGGAAAAGTTTGATGGCGAGTGTCGAATGCTTCGTCCAACGCAATATAAGAGCTCGGAGTAGTTGAATAAAAATATTCTTCATGCCTGTTGAAAGTAATGCAAAACCTGCACCTGCTGGTTGAAAAGAAAGAAATATGTACCAATTCAATGGAGTATTTAACTGTATCTACGACACCTACAAGTACAATTTGTAAGTTTACAAAATATTCGCTACAAAAGCAGTTGAAACCATATTTATAGAAGAAAAAGTAGGTAAAGTGGGTAAGGTTTTTCACCGGTCTTCTAGAACATGCAATAAAGAAGGTAATGTATCATTATTGAATAGTTTACTCTTGGAAAATCACCGAAGACAAAATATGAAACCTATTTTCGAACTTTCAATGTGAAGAGCTTCCCTGGAGACAGTTCCCCTGTATAAGGCACTCATTCTTTCAATTATGGAATGTGCATCTGCCACACGGTCACAGTTAGGGTTGGTAATCAATTTTCGATTTTCACAAAAGATCGATACCTATATGACCACCAATTTTTGATTTTTTTACAATCGATTTTAAAGCATTTTGGTTCCTACTCCTAATTTTACGGTAGTTATGGGGGATTTGGAATGTTTTGAGCTGGAAGAATTCCTCTGACTTTCCTTAAATTCATTAATGTTTTTTAACAATAACGGTCTTGAACACTCATTAAAATTTCAAATCATTCGTACGATTTTTAGAGAAATTGTAGGTATTTCAAATATATGACATTTGCGCATGCGTAGGCGAGAATTTTGATAATTATTATCGCACGATTTAGGTTTTACTCTCAGTTTCAAGGTACTTTTGAGAAATTTACTTGATTACCGATTTTGACGAAAAAAGTTAGGTGAAACAACCACAGCTTTTGTCCGATCAAGCTGAAAACTTTGCGGGCACCATGTAGTTGGCTCCTGAGGAGTATCAATAATGCGAATGAATCGAAATTTTGTTTGAAATGTCAATGTCAATTGCACCATTTTTGAGGCAGTCATGAGTGCTGCGAGGGATGGACATTGCATTTTTTGAATCTGGACATCTTGAAATTTTAAAAGTAAAACATAAAATAATAAGTTTAAAAAAAATCTATATTAATCAGTTTACTGGCTTCGATTAATTCTTACAATCGATTTCAGACTGTCGTTTGTGACATCGATCGCAAAATCGATTTGGCTACCCTAGTCACAGTGAGATCACTTGCACTTCCGTGAGATCCTCCGCTATGTTACCTTCAAATCGAGGATCCCACCTGCGGAGGCAGACCACAGTTCGCTGATCGAACAGTGTAAAGTGAGCACGCTTGAAACTAGTCGTACATCTGCCGATCTCGCTGTGCTGCACAAGGTGACCAGCGGGGCGATTAACTGCTCCGAATCGCTCTTGAAGATCAAGCGTGGCCGCTCGTTCACCTCTTCTCTCGTACGTACCATTTTCCTCTTCAAGCTATCGGAATCGTCCCCGAGGTAGCAATCACAACTCTGGTGCACTCCAGCTTTTTAATCATTTCAAGGGCAAGAACCACTGCGCGGACCTCACCGTCTAAGTTGCTCGCCAGAGGGCCCATAGGGGCTGCAACTGTCCCTACTGTGGAGGAAACACCACCTCCTCCATTTCGCCTAGCACCGACTGCACACCCATCCGTGTAGATCCGGCCGGAGCCAGTCTTCTTCCGGGTAGTGGGTATGAATTGTTTCGAGAGCTACTGGTCTATGTTCCGTGGGAGGCGTCTGCTTGGAGACTGGTGCAATCAGGGAGGTATGCCCTGTGGCAGTGCAGTACGGAGCTATTTCTCTTAGAGATGGGAACGGATCTGGGTTCTGAAGTGAGTGGGTGAGCCCATACTCAGTCTCCAGTTTGCCGATCTTGGAAAGAGAAGATTTCTGTGTGCTTGAGCGAGGGCCAGCGGGTGTGTATGTTTGCCAGTAGTGCACATCGTTTCGCAGGAATCTTTCATGCATCGACAGGGCAGCAGCCTGATTTCGATAACTAACAAGCTCTATTTCGGTTTGTATCTCCATAGCAGCGATTGGGGCAGAGTTTGCTCCTCCTGTGATAACCCTCAGGTCGTTGTTTTAAGTGACCTCCAGCTTACGGATCGTCGCGTCAGTAGAGGTTATCAATAATTCATTGCCATACTCCATGGCTGGCCGGACATATCCCTTGTACGCGCGGGTGAGGACATCCTGGGAGGCACCCCACTTTGTCAATACATAAGTTTCATCAATCTTGTGACATTAATGACATCAGTGAACACATACATTTTTCGCATCAATGTTTTGAAATATTACATTGTTGCATCAACGCCGTTTCGAGGCAGTTTTGGAATCTACGCACATTGACAACGGAGGGAGGGAGGCTATATAAATGTTTGCTGCACGATTACAAAGGTCTTATTGAAAATAATAAACGAAAGCATATCGGTGCTTCATACTACTCAAATATCCTTAAAAAAAGGCCGGGCCGAATAAATGTGTAAACGAGAGCTAAATGAATTTTCCAACGTATGAAAAATACACTTATGAGGGGAATCTCGTCTGAGAGAGAGATTTCTCTGAACAATAGTGGAATTACTGGGACACGGGTAGTTCTCGTTGAAATTCAAATATTTCCCGCCGATCAAATATAAACCCCCTGGAATGGTGAAATCTGGACAAACAGCGTAAAAGCATAGGGCTCAAAGAGAGGGGAGGGGGGTATCGCCTGCCAAACATTGTGCGAGTAATTACCTTTTAAAATGGAAATGCAAAACGGACTGAAAATATTATTTGACCTGTGGATGGGTGGGGGGGTGGGATAACCGGCTGTGTGGAGAGGAAACCGTTTATCATCAGATCCCGGCTACAGGGATTCATCCAATCCAATATTTGATAAGTGTAGGTAATCACTGGCACCGTTCTTACTCAAATAAAACGGGCCATATTTATTGTGTAGGCAGATTTACATGTTCAAATGTGCTACTAATGGCCCATAAAATAACGATTCATCAATTCGTTATTTCTGAAGATGGGTGTTTAAACGGGGACCCAAGTCTTGGGCTTTCAACTCGCGTGAGAAATATGCGACTCAAGAATACGGTAGGGGGCTCTTTTTTTCCAACCCCGTGTCACGTTGGTATTCCTACGCTTCCAACGATGAGTAATGGTTGTCTGTTTATCACATTTTAGCATGGAACATGTTTTATCCGTGACCTAACATCCCGAAAACGCTTCAAAAAACGCTGCAAATTATTTCACTGAGGTTTATTATTTTCGAAGCGATCGGGCTGGTTAAAAGTCACGAACGTATTTTCTACTTCAATTCCAAGGCTTTTTATGGTCCGGAATTCGAACGGACATCGCAGATTTTGAATTACACAACTTGAAAGTGACAAAATCTGAAAGAGGATTATAAAAAATGTTTCCTTTACGATTACAAAGGCTTATTATTGAAAATGATAAACCAAAAACGCTGCCAATTCTAACACATGGGTTTATTAATTTTTTGAAAATTGTCTCATTGTGAGGTTTGGGGGCTTCTTGCATCCGTCGCTTCGGGAGATAATTCAGACGCCTTCAAGCTTCTGGGTCATCCTTTAAGCGTGGCGGAACATTAAACCACATTCAGCTCAATGGAAGGGGCAACTATACCATTCTATCACCTCACATGTTAGCATGAGCGCGGTTACGACCTCTAGCCCTTTTATTATTCACTGTCCTGTCACCCCCATTCACTCGTATTTCCCCTTAGGCTAAATGCCATTAATTATGACCCCTTTAATAATTGTCATACCCCTACCCTACTTATTGCGAGCGCCGTGAATGAGAGTCATTTGAGGATACAAATTTTTTGCTATACGATTTGCCTCATTATTGCGAATGTCACAAAAAGGTGTCATGAAATTGAATACAATGATTTACGCGTACAACGGAGTCTTTGGTCGGGAAATGGGACTTCCAAATTTTTCATTGCACAGAAATCATTCACCATTCGTTGGAAAGCTCCCAAATTATCTCGCATTTTTATATCGTAGTTTTGTATTTACGAGAAAGTAATCCAATAATGCGAAGTCATATATGGTCAGATGTGTCAGCATAATGGCTGCATCATAACTATTATTGTTTAAAGCGCTAACTTCCTGCGAGCATCTTAACCTCTTGCTACCTACCGCGACCACCTTCCCTCACTCCTCTTGTCCTCTCTCCCTTGCGCCCCCTTTTGTGATGACTCCGATCACTCCGATCGCTCCAGTGAAAATTTAATATTCAACAATTGAATTTTTTCTAGTAATAACAGGGTGTCCAATGAACTACGCGCCCCCTCCTTATTCTATCTAATTTTTGGACGAAACATTTGCAACAAACGTCTTTCTTCATTATTGTTTCTGACGATTTCAAATATGACGATATTGGGCAAAGGCAGTGACTTTGCAATTATATAAATATCTGGCGATTCGGTCATCACAGTTTACTAGGTCATACGGTTGGTAAATCCAACTGATTCCAACATCCACTTGACCGAGTGACAGGACCAAACCAAGGATTCTTTTCGGGGCCCAAACGTTAGTCTCATAATAACGTAATACAGTATTTAGAGAGGTAGGAACTTCACTCCTCTGCATATTTCATGTCAAATTGGCTATTGTGGGCCTTTGCGGTTCATTCCTAAATAGGTCACACTTAAAACGAGGGAAGAAACCTTCACCTTAAGTTGCTGGGCTCTTAGCAATGATGGCTGTGCGGTCACCCTTCTGGGAGTCTATACCAAAATGAACTTTTATAAAAGCTCCTGCTGGAGTACTCTCTTCCTGGTCATTGTCCGAAATTCTGAGGAACAGGATTTCTTGTCAGGCGTCTCATCTATTGTAATTCTTGGTGTTTCGCTAGTTACTTGTAAAAGCTACTTGAAGCTAATTCAGTCATGTTAGTTAATAATCTCCTCCCGAAATTTTTGTCTACCTCAAAAAAGTCTACTATGACTTAAGAGAAAAACCCCGACTTTCTGGGTTTAAAACTGATCAACCGACTCCTCTTGGGCCGGTTTATCAATCTGATTTATCCATAGGATAAGGGAGGGAAAGCGTTATTGCCCAGGTAACACCGTTGAGGGTGTTTAACCATACCTTGTTGAATCATATCCGGAGTGTTAATTTAGTGTTGTTGGTCAGTTGAATCTTAACCCCTGATGTTATTTATGAGAAGCTCAAAGATGTACATTTTTGTACATCTGTTCTCATATACTGTGGAGGGACATATCTCAGAGACTTGGAGCTGATTATCCTCTATGATATCATCTTAGCACTATGATTCTATTGAACTGAATACACCTACAAATCTAATCAATATTTCGAAACCTTATTTGCTGACGACGAAGATTTTACTAATAAGCATAATTAAGTTTACCGTATGTAATTGTTGGAATGTTTCAGAGCTCAATACGACAATGGAGACGTTACGGGAAGAGGCGGAGATGGAAGAAGATGTCCTGTACCAGAAGGGGGCGTCCTTCTCAGCGCAGCTGATGCCGGGGCCAAGCAGCTCGGACAGCCCCCGAGAAGCGACGCCCCGCGGCGTCACCGAGTCCCTCCCTCAGCCGTGCGATGACTGTGGGCAGGGCAATTGCCTCCCCGATTCCCCGAGGTGCCAATGCCCCCTTGGCACCACCGGTCCCAAGTGCCAGACAGGTAACCTCAACATTCATATTTGTGATGTCTTGTCCAGGGGCGGCCTGCCGCATCCACTGGGTATTGCGGGAATTACTCACCTCAGCCCTTAGAAGGGGCAACTACACCATTCCACCACGCTCCTTGTTACATGGTAGCAGATCCTGGTTTTGAACCACTGACGCCCTATTAATGACTGTCCTTTGTATTGCCCTCCTTAGGCAAAACGGCCATAAACTTAATCTTCGCCCTTCAACTTTTGAAATTTTACCCCTGCCCTGCCTATTGCAAACCTCCCCCTCCTTGATTTCTGAAAGACCAGGTAGTTTTATGGATATCGGATAGTTTCCCCTTCCCAGTTCTTGAACCCGCCGCTCCTCAGCATAACCTGACGCCCTCTAGCTTCAGGGATATCCTCTGGGTGATTTGGGTATTACTCTCCTCTGCACTATTTGTACATATAGATGTTGATTATGTGATATAGGGTGACCCATGTCAAGGACCGCCAAACTTCAAACAACTAATTCCTGACAAAATACTCGTATGCCTCCTAGAAATTTTCTCTTTGAGGCTTCGTCTTCGATTTATTTCACTTGAAAGATTATTTCATGTTTTCAAAGTTATCACTCTGATTCGACCCTCCAAGGAAATACAACTACAAGAGCAGATCAGTTGTGAACCCAAAATTGAAAGGAAGCGTTCGTTGGATCCGGGTCCTAAGAATGAACCAATGAGAGGGCCAAATTAAGTCCGCAAAATTTCAGAGAGGTCACGTAGGTGTCCCCTCACCCGCTAGAACGAGTTCTTTAGCGCTAGAGTGCGCTAGGTTCTCCAAAACATCCTACCTATTATCAGTTGTTTGTCCCCAACCCTTGTGACTGAACTGTGTTAGCTGTAAATACCCGTGAATACAGTAAGTGCTAAAAAACTTGAGTTCGCTAAATTGTCGGTGGAGCAAAGAGTGATTATATGCCACTTTTGACAGGACTGCAACTAACCTCAAAGGCAAGGTACGCTCCACGATACGCAAGTTCAACCCTCATTACCACGGAAAGGTAGATTGGCTCTGCGGGTGTGAGGCAAGTGATCAACTTTTCTGCTTCCCTTATCTTCTTTGCTGCAATAATAGGAATGAAGCTTGGGTTGAAGATGGAATTGGGCTTTCACCTCCACGATGGTTCTTGCTGGGCAGATATGAATTTCAACTGTTGCAAAACCTGTGTAACAACCGTTAAAGCAACCAGTTAATTCACCCCCTTATGATGTTGTGTAACTTTCATATTACATTAGTTTCAATAAGATAGGAATGGTCTCTTTTAATGTTCATCCAAGTACCCACTCCCATTGCCGTATTGTTTATTCCGTTTTGAATTATTGTCATCTGTAAGATTTACAAACAAAGCCTTTGCGTCTTCTTCTCCTTCTGCTACCTTTGTATACGTAGTAGAAATCAAATGTCTGATATTACTGCATCCAATATTATGAGCAGTACGAGAAAAAGGCAATAATGAGGAATTTCCGAAGGAGAATAATTGATTAGGTTGTTCTCTATTTCCGAAGCTGCTTCAAAATCAGAGATCAAATATGAAATTGACAGAAGCATTGTAAGACTGTATATCAATGTCAACAGCCAGTCAGAAAGGAATCCTACAGGTGGGAATCGAGAGAAATTCATTACTTCCCAAACCCTTGAAATTATTCACTATACTGATGGAGAACAACCGGTTATTGCTTCTACCAAAATTGGATGGAACACTAGTTGAAATTAATGCCTTGGGTAAACTAATAAAAATTCTCAATTGTTCTTTAAAAGGAAGTGTCGTCCTTGAGAGAATGAATAATGGGAGCACTCTTGAACACAGAAAGTAGCTGTAGTAGATTAGCTGTGGGTTTTCAAAGTACCTAAATTGTTTTGACTGAATAGGGGCGGACTGTAAATAATTAGAACAACCAGTTAACCCAAATCCTATAGAAATATTTATTGAAAAGAAAATCCAATCCCTCCCACGAAATCGTGGATACGAGAGAATCAACATGTCGTTTTGCAAATAAGCAAAAGAGATAAACTATTCTTAATTGAAAGGAGCTCCTTGGAAGATTAATGATTCGTCACAATTATTCAAGTAAATATCAAACAACGATGAGAATAAATGAAATTTAATTCTTGGTGTTCAATGCCCTTCAGTTGTCCAGAGACGAGCAACAGTTATTAGGATTGAATCGAAACTGGCGTTTAGAACATCGATCCCAATATTCAGCGAAGGAAATCACTGCCCATGCACACCACGTGGCACCTCTATAATCCTGTAGACTTGATGCTCCCGATTTTGTCGTGGTTAGCAAAGGAAACCCAGGACCCAAGCAGCATCAAGAAAAACTGTGATCACAAAGTGCCCACTACAACCAGTTGTGCTTTTTGGAACGAAAGCTGAAAAGAAAGGGAGAGGGTATTGTGAATCAATGTTCGTTGTGCTCAAAACTCTTTTTTTCGGGCAAGGCCGTTCGTATGTTATTTTGATGGCTCTCGGTCGAAGAAGGAGTAGTCTTCAAATGAAGAACAGGGGGTGGAAACTGGAGCGGACAAGCCAAATTGGCGAAATGTTGGAGGAAACCATGTAAGATTGATATAAGGAATATCTATTCGGAGCCAACCAACTGCAGAGAGATCCAGGGGAAACTTGGGCACTGTCGAAGAACAGGGGCTGCTGCTATCTCATCGGGTGACTCTACAGTTCAAACGTGATCCTGACAAATCACCACTCGCGCACCTCATAACACCTCGGTGACACTTTTGTTATCATCTACGAGTATAACGTCCACCTAGGACTCAAGAACACTGGGTACTCGACCACTTCAAAGTCAATAAACCAAAGAAAACATTATATTGCCCTAACACGCCTCAAGGTGGCAAAAACCTGGCAAAACTCTGGAAGTCCCCTTTTTCTTGTTTTTGTTCTATTGAACACTGTCAAATTGTAAAAAAAAAGCCAACTGTTACCATTTTTTCTCCGGAACAACCAAGAGATTTATTATTCATACAATGTAAATGTAAATTTCATGTCCAAAAATGTGAATTGATCACGAAAGAAAATTGACATTACACTAAATCTTGAATAAAAAAAAACCAATACTAAGTTAAAATTTAAAAAATGCTTTTTTACTTCAAAATCACCTTGAACGGGGATGAAGCACTTGATTACAATGAATTCCTTCTTCGAATACTACAGGTCTAGGTTCAAAATGTAGAAAAAAAACAGTCATAGAATAGTCGGGGACTTTAAACTCTTAACGGTGAGCCAATGTGACGATTAAAGCAATGATGGTTCTGAAACAATGGTTTATTATTTGTTTAATAAAGCGTGATTGCTCGTGTCAATTGAAGTTGGGAGAGGGGGGGGGGCACTTTTGGTACAGAGGAAACTACTTTTTGTAAAACTACCCATTGAATTGTAAACTGAATAACTGTTGGAAGTGTCAGAACACTTTGTAAATCAGTACAGTATTTCAGGTTTCTCTGGAGTACTGTTACATTACCCCGTCAAAGGCCGGGACACACCTGTCCTGCACTCTTCCGATTCAGCTCCGATCATGCAGTCGGACGGGTGTTAGAGAGGGCAATGTATTCGAACTTGAAACCCTGTGGTTCACACTTTTCCGACACACGACCGATCCCACTCCCGTCCGTCTCCGATTTCGCTTCCGATCCTGCACCGGAATCGGAATCTATTCGTTGACCAGCTTGCGGGAAGGGTGCAGGACGGCCGTGCTCTCATTTTCCAAGCTCTAGTGATTTTGTTCGTGCCGTTTTGTGGTGGTTTTTCCAAACTAAAATTAAATAACAATGTCTATCAAACCGGAGGAGCTAATTGAGTGTGTGAGGGAATATCCGGTACTGTACGACCAAACCTTTTATTTACTTTTGCTTCCAACAAGTTGAAAGTAGACATAGACATTGTAAAATATTGATAGAACTTGGTTTCATCTCCAAAATTATGAGGTAGCAACGTTGAAATTGACTCTCTATTCAGATGCTGCTTTTCCAAGCAGCTTGCACCCAGAATCTACGTTTATTTTGTTCTTCGTCACCAAACACCTTCCATCCTCTTCACCTTCCTCATCGAGTGCAAGTGCCACCACCTGTTGCTAAAATTCTTCAACATTTTCCTTCACAGTCAGAGGACACTGTTTACATTCGAGGGGTGACTGGCGGTCGGATGGAAGAAGAGGCCCCCGGTTCCCGCACCGATCCGATTTTCGGGGCAAAATCGGATCGGAGCTGGATCGGAAGAGTGTAGGACAGGTGTGTCCCGGCCTTAAGTCGGCAGACAGGTGACGAGCTGATCTAACGGGCCTGTCGCCAACGTTTCCCCAAAGTCACGTCTTGGTGCCGTTAAGGGCTGGTTATCATGAGTGTGTTAGGACAGGAGATGGTATCTATTCGCTACCAGTTTGGATTCCCTAAGGAATAGCCTACGGTTACTTCTAGAGACAAGCCAGTACATAGTGCTACCAGTTTATCACAAGAAGGGAAGGCATGGTTTGAAGGAGGTTTGATTAAATCTGTCAGAGTGTTGCAAACTAAAGGGGAATTTTCCCTTAGTAGTAAGGACACTAGTTTAAACTCGTCAGAGGTAACAATATTTAGGGGCCGTAACAGTTGGCACAGGCAGTAGGACCCGAAATAATATGAAACAATAATTAATTAAATCCCTCTCTTCCCACAAGACTGTAAACATCACATTCCCTGACTTGGTGTATTTTGCTTTCTCACTCTCTTGAGTCAAACCATATTCCGTAACAATGACTGCCGACTTATTCAAGTAAGCTGCTGAGCAAGCGGCGTGCAGTTTCACATCGTCATCACGTTCGACCGCAAACCAGCCGAAACCACTGGTATTTGACTCCGTGTGAATGTTATGTTCGGGAAGTATAACCCACAGTTGAAGAGGTTTGATTAAATCCTCCTCACAGCTCGAACCGTAAGAGTGTTACAACGAAAGGGAAATTCTCCTTAGTGGTAGCGACACGAGTTCGAAAGTTAGTAAATGTCACTCGGTGTCCAAGATGCTGATCGGTGCTTCTTCCCAAGACCTGAGATTACTCCCAGCAACGAGATATGGTAAATAATAATCCCTCAATACTTCCCTTTGCCCAACTAAACCTACTGCCAGAAAGTAATCTCCTTCTAACAGAGGCTTTATTTTGTATTTTCCACATCAATTTTGTTAAGTCACTGTCATTAAACGGAAACCGAAAACAAAACCTTGATATTGAAATAAAACAAAAACATCTATTTTAATACGAAAGTATAATACGAAAGTGGCAAGGAGGTAATTTTTGTTGGAAATTATATGAGAGCACTAAATCCGATTGTCGGTAACCGACTCTAAAAATATACTACTTTGGATATACCCATGTCTACAAGTGGAGCTGTTTGTTTAATGACCCGTTTTAATGAATGGATAGCTCCATTAAGCTACAGGAAAACCGAGGAACGTCCCAGCTCAAATGTCAGATTAATAATGTGCCTCATTTAGAAAGTTGTCTGTACAGATTTATACAAATTTAAATAAAAAAATTTTGACAACGTCTCATTAAAGCTTTATTGTGTTGACTTTCAGACTTTTAGGAAGGCTGCTGAAAGTTTGTTCATGAATTAAAACCATCCACCAGACAAACTGCATAGCCAAGTAACAAAATTTGAAAATCTGAGCGAATGTATGATCATATAATTTGGACTTCCAAGTTAATGTGTCGTGCTTAACCGTTACTGCCCACTTTATTCTCAATTTAAAACAATACTCATCTGCCTTACCAAATCATACAAGGAAGTTGTTTTGATAGCTGAATTAGATTGCCATTCTGAACTGATCATTGGTCTGTAGATAAGTACTAACGGAGAGAATAATTAGAAAACTAATGCAACTTTTAATGAGGTTTCCAATGGTACTAACGAGAAAGACATCTCGCGATCCACCCGTAACCTGTTATAATAACCGGTTATTTCATCAACACGTTACTCACTCGTAACACCATTAGAATGCTGAGAAGTATCTACCCAATTTTCTTATTACACGTATATCTACAGACTTCAGTATTCTTTGCTGGTAGGTATGAAGGTGCCAAGATAAAATTCCATGTAAAACATAACAAATTAATGAAAATTATGAAATATTTTTATTGGTGCTAAGAAGAAGAAATGTGTAAATAAAGTACGTAAAATTAAAAAATCTCTTGCTTACATCTTCGAAAAAACATCACAATTCAGGATTTCATGCTTTGAGAGCACGGAAAACTGAATTTGGGAGGGGTCCTCAGATTCCTGAAAGTGTTGAACCATTTAATTTGCTCATTTTTCAAAAATCGGCTAGAATAAACTTGATTTGGAAAAATGTGGAATCTGTCTTCACTGCTGAATTTGTTTGGAAAATTAGTTTGTGATAATTTATACATACATGCTTAATGATAGCTGACAGGCAATCACTATTGAAAACCAAGTCCTCCAATATAATTACGTTACTTATTGGATTGGAGTAGTAGGTAGATACTTACTAGTCAGGTCAGGAACCAGGGACTGGTTGCTGGGATAGCTCCTCGTAAAATAACACATTTTATCCTTAAAAGTTACTAAGAGAGACGGTAAACTGTACCCCTTCAAACGTAGATGGGAGATTCCAAGATTACTGGCCTCATTCAGAGTTCACATTTCAAAAACAATCGGTTTTGGAATGGGTTCTGCCACCATTTTTATTGCTGAGGGGACCCTTCTAAAGACGTTTCGTCAAATTTGACACGATATTTCGTCGCCCCCAACAGCAGAATTCAAAATAAAATTTTTTTTTTACAAATTTTTTCAAATTTGACATGCAGCATTGCAGCAAAACGACGACAAAATCTGTACGAACCTGGTTACATGCTTTTACCTGCTGAAACCGAACAGCAACTGTTGGCTGGAGCTCCTTTTTCGTTGTCACCACTATCGGTAGGGTTGGCAACTGTCGTTCGTTAAAAGATTCACCCGAATTTCCCCTGCGTGTTTATGAACTCCCGCTTTCAATTTCAGTGATGATAATGACTTTTTTTCGTGGGACGCGCGTTTTTCATGGCATTATCTGCTAGCAATTTCACAAAACGAAAAAGAAATTCTGAACAACCATGGAGACATTATGACAGCACCTCACTCATCAAAAAGTACTAAAAACTAAGCCCACTAGTTACAACCAGCAGCAGAGAACACACGAGGAAACTCATGACCAATGCTGTGGGACAGTTACGGTAATGACATTTTTCCACTTTAGTTTTGAAAAACTTCCCGAAAATGCACAACTTTGATGGTTTCTATATTTTTCCTTCAAGAACTATGTTGCTAGAATGTAGTGTACAAAACATTATCAGCTATAAACTTGTTGCAAAAGCAGCATCTTTTCCGGACGCTAAAATGCCCAGTAATCCTCGAATCACCTAGATATAGACTCAAGCCCTGGTGGTTACCTGTATTGGCCTCGAAGGATATTAGACTTATTCCAATCCTTAGTCACCCCTGACACTGAAGCCAAATAGAGCGGATTTTCAAATGTCAAAGAAAACTTTTCCTCTTATCCCGAGTTCGAAGCTAGGGGCCCTACGTTAAGGCGTTTTTCTCAATACCACCTCTTTCAAATAACTCTGAAAATGCAATAACTAGTTATTTTAACGCGCTCATTTGCTCACTCGACGTTTAGCGTTAAATTGCTTGCCCTATTAGATATTCGTCACCCATTTCCACCAAGAACTCTCTTCTGATTCAGCTGTGGGTCTCCTCAGGCGAGGAGAAGGCAGTAGGAACACACATTTTCTCTGTTTCGAGCTCGACACCATTTTTTTCTTAATTGTGAGCCAATCCTTACTCATAATGACTGGGAGATTACGAATATATCCCGCACGTTTGGGCGGAAATAACCAATGTTAAAGTTTCCTCCCGAAAAATGCTGAAAATAACGCACACTCATATTGAAAAAGTTTGAAAACGTTTTTATTCCTCTCATTTTCATTGTTTTCTCTTCATTGTTTCCTACACCTCAGAATTCCTCATTCCTTATTCACTAAAACAACCATACCGTTGAAAGGTTATGTTAGTTGCACCATCTTATTCATTTTGTTTCGTCAGTTGCCATGAGAAAAAATTAACTTTTCAAGTTTTAGCACGTTTCGTACTGTCCAATTTTTTCTCTTGTTGAAGGTCCTTTTTTTACGTAAAGGAAATCTTCAAGATCACAAGGTGGAAATCGGATCTCGTAAGATACCTAGAAGGGACCACTCTTCGAGTTATGAAGGATTCAAACCCACTAAAACCTCACTTTCATTTCCCACGTTGGGACTCGGTCTGGAACTGTTCAACACATTACTTCAGGCCAAGTCCTGATGTCACATTGAAAAACTTTGACAGTACGAAACGCTCCTCGGTCCATAGATAGACTCCTCTGTCTCTCCCGTTCTTGGGTGATCTTTCTCTGCAGGATGCCTTGTTGAAGGTCCTTGAAATATTGTGCTACGGAGTTATTCTGACAGGAAAGATAACCCTTTTAAACTCGAGAACTAACGGTTTAAACAAATATGACATAGGGGAAAAACAGGACTTTTTGCTGGAAATTACATGGAAAACA
Source organism: Creontiades dilutus (assembly GCA_031894815.1). Classification (NCBI taxonomy): domain Eukaryota; kingdom Metazoa; phylum Arthropoda; class Insecta; order Hemiptera; family Miridae; genus Creontiades; species Creontiades dilutus. Next base: position 288,041 of record JAVIWC010000496.1, on the reverse strand, counting down.
TAAATTGAATATTGATCACTTTAAGATTATACAACCTGTGCATACATGTTAGTAAAATTTGATGAGGAACGAAGGTTTATGTTGGCCCGGTCTGAGCTCTAGAAGGTCCTGAACCAAAGCTTTACGAGGTAAAACGTTGTCACTGTAGGTTCGTAACTCATGAGGAACAGGCCCACATGAAAGAGAAGGGATGGGATGTATCGGTTTCGCATCAATGGAAAACAATGACCACAAAAACAACGCATCTACCTACTTGTGCTCCTCTTCCGATCGATGTTTGTCCAAGCTTGAACAAAGCGAACTGTAGTTATTCCGGCAATCGATTTTCAGGTAAATAAATATTTAGGTAACCGTTCTCAGTCTGCTAAATGCTATCCTATTTGGTTCTATTTTCATCAATAATAACTACCACTTTGAGGCCAATTCATCAATCTTACTTGGCCCAGGAATATCTCATGCAGCTTAGTTAAGAAATTCATCAATATTTTTCTCCATCGGATGGTGATATACAGGGTGGTCCTTATTGAATGTACCACCCTTTCAATTTCGTTGGTTGTAGAGAAATCAAGAAACTTGTCGAAGTAACCTCCCCTTATTTTTTTGCAAAAACTGCAATTTGAAGCGTCGCGCATGCACGTAAATGCCCGAAACGCGCACTAACTTTCTTATTTTAAATGGGAACCCAGATTTGTTATTGCAGATTCGGATTCTACTCAATATTTCTTGAAAATTTGACCCCTCAACCAATTTTTTTTAACCGAAAAAGATAAACATTAAGCCGGTTTAGACTCTTCAGAATAAGGTTTTAAGTAGTATCTTCAGCGCTCCCAGGTACATTTGTTAAGACGACCTCCGTCGGGAACTTACAATGGAAACAATGGGCTAAGTGATTATGCAGCTTGCAATCAAACACGAACAACAACTTCATGCAGACATGAATCCCAAAGCCCTTCACAGTGATGGTATTCATTAAGAACAAAACCACAGCCCAAAGACCATGAGGTGTGTTACGAGATCCATGCCCAACAGTTAATCAGCCTTTAGTGTTTAGCCTCAGTGTTTAGTCCCGAAGCTCAACCCTGCAGACATAGTGCTCACAATGTGCCACTCTTGCATTGAATGCAGTCATTGCTGCCCAAGATCGTCAATGGTTTTTGCAGCGCACTTATACAGGCAACATTTTGAATTTTGAATACAGCAATTTGTTGAAAAACAGTCGAGAAGGTTTTTGTTAAATCGTAACAAATAAACGACAATAGCATTGACAAACTCGTAATGCGTAGGTAGGTTCAATCTCAACAATTTTTACTTGGTGGGTAACGGTGTGTTTTCGTTTGTTGAATTTTGTTGTACTATTTGGATATCAGCTCCTGTTACATAGGAGAGTCGTGTCGTGTTTTATTGTTCCATTTGGGTCGCCACATTCATCTCCACAGATATCTATGTAGATGTGGTATCTGGTATAGAAACCCTTCGCTAAAACAACCGCGGTTGTTTGAACGGAGTCGGTTTTCAGTGCCTTCTTAATCGGATTTGTGTGTCGTTCTGTCTTCTCGTAGTTAATCACACACATCTCTGTGGATGTCCTGAAAAAGAACTCGGACGAATGTCTGCAAGGTGCTCTTCGTGGGACGGATAATACCTAGTTCGCTTTTACAACAATTTCTGAAAGCTCATTAGAAATTCCTCAAAACATGGATGTCGAAACGGTATGCAGATGTGGACTCAAACTCACGAGGGGGGGGGGGGCAGCACGGATGCTTGTTGGTTTATTGTACTTTCTGGAGAGTTTTGCGTTTAATCAAGGAGATTCAGCCCCTTGGTAAGGGGTTTGAGGCCCTTGATTAATTGTTCGCTTTGAATAGACCTCAACAAGTGAGCAAATCTGCGAAAGGTGAGTGCTGGGCACTCAAATATTATGTGGTATGTCGTTTCGTCAGTCTCCTCACATAACCTGCATAGGGTTGAACTTTGTGTGACCCCAATGCGGTGAACGAAACGGCATCCTTCTTGGTTTATGCAGAGAAAATACTATTTCGTGAATATGAATGACGAATATTGCGAAAGCACATGTTTGTAGAGTATTGTGAAGCCTAACGTCAAACTACCCCTTCACTGTCGGATTACAAGCACTCCATTTCTTTCTTGTTTTCTAGTCTACAAAAAAACGAACCCCCTGACATCTTGGAGCCTTTCTGAGTTCGCGGAGCTCTATCGACTCTACTCAGCAAGTTGACTTGTGTTGCAGATGTAGATTCACACGCCGAGATTCTCGGAGCAGGGCTGGCTGGCTTTCCCAGCCTTGAAAGCCGCTTACGAACACGTCCAATTAGAAACTGGTTCGCGGAAAGAAGCGGCGGACCGGATCCTCTGTTCAACTTGGTATAATGAAGCTTTAAATAGAGAAGTTGGATTTATAGGTATTTGGATTACGAGGTTGGACCTAGCAACCTTTCCAGCAAGCGGTAGCTGTTTCCATTGTGTCACTTTTTGAGATGGGATTCAATGATTCAGAGGCTCCTAATGATGCTCGACTGCATACCATACGATATACCGAATGACTCCCATTCTAGGAGCATGTTTAACATGGGGGTTCCAAAGAAAAATAAACATTTTTTCGCTGTTCTGCCCTACGTTCTCGGAGTGTATTTGATAATCTATAAATAGTACGGCCAGATGTCAGTTACAAAATAAACCTTATGTATACAAAACATAAAGGAAATTAAAGAACAATAGATTATAACAAAACATCTATATAAATCAGCAATAAAAAACAGCGGAGTTGATAATTATACAAAATAGTTGATTCTACGTTAGAAATGAGATGGGAATGGATGGGATGCCACCCCTAAATGATGCAGCCGAAGAGTGGAGTGTGTCTAGATTTAAACCACCAGTCAATCGGTTGATTTGGGGAATTCCGGAGGTTATTTTTCATATAGTTTCATGAGGAAGGACCTGAAAATCCAGTTGAGCCATCAAATCGGGACAGTCAATTTTTTCTGAAGCAAGCCTGTACAAAAACATCACATCTAACTCAATACGACGGTAATCGAACGAAGTTAGAAAGAGTTCGTAGGGATTTTGTTTTCCTAAGCAGAGGGGATTCGAATGAACTGGATAGACTGACGGTTCAGGAGGCTACTTGTTTGTTGTCTACAAAATAGAATGACTACAAAATGAATAACGATGCTTATCCAGAAGAATACAAAATTTAATAACTTGAAAATTTCAATACCGATTTCTTTAAATGTCGCTTTGACTACTCTAATGTAGAGAGATGTATTGAATACAATTTAATTTTCGGTTGGGATCTTACGTTCCAAGTTCCATATTTTAATGTACCGTGTCCATGCCATGTCGCTGCCATTGATTTCAGTCCGGCTTTATCTCTTTGTCTGCTTTTAATCTGTGGATATTCGGGTAAGTGAGGGATCGGCCTACAGTACCTTGTCCTGCTTAGGGGTTTGCCCCATCTGAGCTAGCAGGGCTATGGTGTTGATGACTTCTACTTCCTGAGACGATGTATATGACTATGTATCCATCCATCAGGTTACAGAGTTTTTCCCTCCTCCTTTCTCAACACAGACTTGGGACCGGCTATGGCAGAGTGGTTAGCAAGAGGTCATAAATAAGAATATATAAAGGTATGAATAGTATTATTTGCTATGAACACAATAAAAATACCTCACTAGAGGCAGAAGAAGATATGAGAAGGGAGAGAGGAGCCCGGTGTGTTCTTTTGCTGTTATTTGGAACGGTTCGCGTAACAGCTCCTCTAACTAATACAAGGATTGCTCCGAAACTGTTACAAGACTGTAATTCTACAGTCGTAGTCATGTGGAATCATCGTGGTGTATTGCATATTTTGAATAGATTATTGTTGAAATGTTTTTGCATTGATTCATTTAGTGACCACTAGTAGATATTGTGTTGCAGTGTGTAGACTTGTGTTGCAGATGTAGATATTCACACGCCGAGATTCTCGGGGCAGGGCTGGCTGGCGTTCCCAGCCTTGAAAGCCGCTTACAAACACGTCCAATTAGAAATTGAGTTCCGGCCTGAAGTGGCGGACGGGATCCTCTTCCTCACGGGCGAGAGAGACGACTTGGCCGGCGACTTCATGGCTCTCCTCGTTCACCAAGGCTTCGTCGAGTTTCGGTGAGTACCCTCCAAATACGAATGGATCACTTTAATGATAAAATTTAAGAGGGTTAAACAAACAAATTTCCCGATCGAATTTTAATAAAAGAGTTTTTCTGCATCGCCTTTGTGGACATCTCAGGTTTTCGAGCATTCCTAAACAACTTCTGAAGTTTGATAGTTTTTCAAATGTAAATAGGGTGCACGCAAAAACTTTTTTTGGGTAAAACTAAACAGAACATGGAGCGAAACTCCGTTTTCTGTCTCGTCCCATTCCTGTTATGTATTTCTTTAAGGGTTCTTCAAGAAAACCAAGTTCTGTGCCATAAAAAACCACCGCTGTAACCGAAATGAGCCTAAAAAAATTTGGAGTGGGACGAATTGAGCCTCGCCGGCGGCATAATTGAGCCACGATCTGAAAAATGGATAAAACGCGAGAGACCGAAATGAGCCCCGGCACGAACATTTTCCTTCCTATTTTTACACAGACTTAGGACTGCCGAACGTCGTAGTTGGTAGATAGGTTAAAAATGTTTGTGACCAATAATGGACCGTCGTCAAGACAAAATGAAAATGAAAGTGAAAATTGGCTACACTCTTTTGTATTGTTTGTTCAAAATCCGCATACGCGTCTGAGGGGTACACGTCCGTATTTAATGGTTTCCATCGTATTGTCGGCTCTTTTAAATTGTGAACAATCGGGGAACGCTTTACAAATGAACAGTCGGGGCTCATTTTGGCCACCGCCAAATCTCGCTCATTTTGGTCGCTCCCGAAATTCCTCTTCTAAAACTTGGAGGTAAAAATCCCCTCCCTCTGGATTCAAACCACCGCTCAGTTCTAGGTGGATGTAGTGAATTTCCTGAGGGGATATGCGCCTACTATTTAACTTTCTCTCCTGAAGGGAGATATTCGCTTAAGTTTTTGCCCCTTTCGGTCAGTTGATCAAAATTGAGGTTTTAGCTCGCAAAGTCGGCGATGCCAGTTGCGTGCGACCAAAGCACCGAAGTTGCTTGCTGATGTAGGAAGGTGATTAGCGTACAAAGTTGACGATGCCGGAGGGGAGCGTCCGAAGCACCAAAGTTGTTTGCTAGGAAGGAAATGAGCGGGATGTAGTGCGCGAAATTGGCGATACCAACCTCTCGAGGTTGCGGCACCAACTTGCTTGCTACGGAGGAGAGGTCCTTGGATGCTGAGGCGATACCCGTCTCTCAAGACGGCTGCACCTCAGTGGAAGAAAAAAGATAGCCCTAACTGACCGAGTAAGTACTCAAGGCAAGGTTTGGTAAAGCGAAATGAGAACGCAGGGTTTTGGTTAAAGCTGCCAGGGCTTCCACCGACTGTATCCTTCCGGCTCGCAGGCCGGGGTTTTATACGGATAGGGATCCCCTTCTACCCTGCTCCCTTTGGAGGAGGGAGGAAGGGGCGACGCTACCTGGTCTGCTTGGCCCTCCTTTATTAGGGAATAATTCTGTTTTAACATAGGTGAATTCTTCACAGTGGACTTCCTCGCTTTTAGTGTGTATCAATTTATTTTAAAATTATTAGTCCATGTCCGGTGTAGTTTCATCACAATATCACCTATCGAACCCCTCTCCCCAAGCCAAAAGGACGTCTTTGGCGTTGAAGTATCTCATTTTATAAGATTGGTTCCACAATCTTCATGAGGTGCAGGAACATCTTCAGAATCGTAATCCGGAGTCAATTCAATTTGACTGCCAAGTCTACTTGGATGGTAATCAGGCAATGACGTCCGATTATTATTCCATGTCCCGTCAAGTTTGATCACGAAGTCAGCTTTCGATACCCCCTTCCAAAGTCAGAAGGACATCATCGTATCTTATTATTGAGATTGGTTTTCACCAGTGTCTTCAGATGCATCATATTGCACCTTTTTGGAAAAAAGCACCAAGTTACCATCGCACTGCATTCCATTCAATCTTGTTCATCCCATCATCTCCTATTATGAATTAAATTTACTAAAATGTCCCGGTAAATTCTTTGTCCATTTCCAATGAGCCGCTGCATTAGAAACAAAGCACATTTGACTGTGTACATGCGCAACACTTTTTAGTTAACCTATCTGCCTTGACACACAATTAATACTTCAGTCAACTTCGGTCTGTAAAAATTAAATTAACTTTCTGAGCCTTTTCAACTTTCAAACTTCCGAACTCAGTTTGATTAAGGAATCGTGATAAATCACGTTCCTTCCCAGTGCCTCCTAATCAAGTTAATTCTTACTCTTCCGATTCTTAGTTAATGAAGATTGGGAAAGCCTTGTGATCGTTTTATTGAACGAATAATTTGTGTCTTCAGCAATCTGAATTCTACTCGCGTTCTGCAAATCAGAGCTTAATGGAGCCATTTGGTTTCTCGTTTTTCCGTCTGTACTAATCACGGAAACATGCGTAAATGGGTCTTCATTTGATTATGTTGAAAATAAACATGAAATATAATGTATCATGCACTTCACACATTTAAACATATAATCCATGCATTTCACAAAACCCTGACAATTTTGATATCCTTATATCTCAAATACACCATTTTTTAAGGCTTATATTGCACCATGTAATCTCATCAACAATATTAACCCGACGTATATTACTAAATACATCATTCAGCAGGGCCTTTGATGTATAACCTTGTATCTTGTATTTCCAACACATCCAAGGTCGAGCGGTTTTAGGCGCTTAAACATCGAGCTACAGCTTCCTCATTCACGTAATCTATTAGTATGACAAGATGAGGCGTTACTCACTCTTTGATCTCCTCATCCACACTTTCCACTCGATCATCGTTGTACTCAGTTCTGGAAACGTTGATTAATCTGCCAATTGGTTGGAGCTTGCAGCCCCAAAACTGGCTTGAGTACATGATTGTAAAGAATCAACTTGTTAACAATGATCATGGTCAATCTTCGGCTGATTAGCGAGCACATCCTTTTAAGTTTCAGTGCGAAATCAGTCCTCATCGTATTGATTGACGTATTTGACGTATTCCTTAAACCTGAGCTTGGCATCATGCCCAAATATTTGGCAACCTACGGGAAGCAAACCATCGTTTTCACTTCCTTTACATGCATTTTTTTTCTCAAATCAAAATTTTTGTTCGCATTTTACGTTTTAGACCGAGTTATGTTCTGAGTGTGTATGTCCACAAATTGTTGTAACCAGTTGAATTTCTTCAGTTTTCAACCGCCTGAGACAAAAATGAATCTACTCCTTCCACTCCACATAACATAATTTTCTCACGCCCTTATTGTAATCGTATTTTCGAAAAAAGAAACGGGTTCCTCGAATTTCTTATTCGACTCGTTCGTTATTTGATTCAAACCGGTGACAATCGTCACTTCTCTTATTTTCAAATTAAATGGATACTTTTCGCTACATTCTTGAAAACATCTACTCAAAACTCCGAAAATGCAGCCATTTTCTTGCACGACCGAAATCAGCTTTTCAGCGTCCATGTTTCTCAACGTTTGTTTCACACCTGTTCGTCCGGAAAATCACAGTAGAATGGGGATCACGTGTGTTCGTACGAAAAGTGACGAACGATTCGGGCATAATGGACACTGCCTCCACACGAATCACATGATTTGTGAGTTTTTTGGCGAACTGAGTTGACTAGAGGCCTAACGCTGTCACCCAAGATTTTATTCAGTGTGGTATACGGTCGAGGAGAACAGGAGGAAGCATTCTTTTTTCCTGTACAGTTTAGTGTTCTATTGTGTTATATTGTTATCATTTCAATCATTCTCTTCATGTAGGTTCACACGTTCCTTCAGTGTTTTTCAGTTAATTTGGCCATAGACTCACCATAATCACTGTCTATGGACCTTTGTGATATAGCAGTGTACATGGATTTGATTTAACGTGAACAGTTTCTGTGAATAACGATTATGTTGATTGACTTGCAGTGCCGTCATCCTTTCTCGGTTGATAATCGGTATAAAATTAAGTTGAAAGACATCTTCCTTTCGCGCTCAATGCTCATCTGTAGTCTCTCCAATGCCTAGTTATAGCTGTAGCTCCTTCATCAAAGGGCTTGCCGTCGCATACAAATCGGCATGTAAACCTGGAGAGCACGACAAAGGTCCGGGTTAAGTGGTACCTATATCACCGGGAGAGCCAATTTTGCGCTCAGCCGGTCTATCAGAACTATGAGCTGTTCCCTTACATTGGTTGGATAATAAGGACCGCGGAACTGCTCTGCCGGTTTCCTTATTGAATTGCTGGGAAGCACCGTAATGCGCGTATACCAGCGGTAAGCGTGGGAGGGAGGTTGCTATCTTTTTCTGAAATGATATTCTTAATCTTTAACATCGCAGATAAAAGAATGTTCGTACGATCGTAGGATGCTATTGAATTCGACCACTGGATTGGGAGTTTATTCATATAGATACGTACCAACCGACCTAAATACCTGCACTCTTTCGGGATTGAGGTCCTATTGGGATTGTGAAATTATATTGAAGAAAATTCTCTACAATATTTGCCTCAATGTGCTCATTCAAGAACTGTGCTGTGAGGAAATGAATCGGGGAAATGGGTAATCATAATTGTTTTTTGGCGTAGTACCAAATTCTTGTAGAAAGATAAGCTATTGCAATCACTTTTCACTTTAAAATAAAAATCTCCAGAATGTCTTCATGGAAATCCGTTTTGGGGTACTCTTGGATATTAACGCTTTCTCATTTGTTGAAATACTTGTAAATCTCCAAGTCTCCATTGGGGGTGAATAGTTGCGTGTAGCCTGCCCGCCTTGTCTACTACCACGCGATGAGCTCCTACCACGCAAATATGAAGTACGCTTCAGATTTTGTTCTACTGGGAAACTTTATTTAAATATTAGACGATGTCGGGTACTGAGACTTCGGTATAGCGTTCACAAAATACTTTCAATAGGGGGTTCGGACAAGTACCATTACCTAATGCGAACCTAAAGGGGGGGGGGGGAAAAATTCCCAGATCGCTATAGGATAAGCCCTGGAATTTTTGGCCTTAGCAACCAGAAGATCATTGTGGATGGGAGGTAGAGGGTTAGTAAACTATTACTGTTGTAAACATGTATGTTTCAATCGTAAACCCTTTTCCCTGTGCTGCAAAGTGGTCCCGAATGCAATTGTATTTGGAAAAAAATTATTTGTTGAGCTATTCTCATAGGAAATTTTCAGCTGATTCCGAATATACCTGTTCCTAAAATCATCCTCAACTATGTTTTCTTGAAAAACCCTCATTTTTCAATTTTACGGACTGAAAAACTCGCCAACTAAAGTTTTGTCACCCACAAAAGTTGTAGACCATAAAGTTTTGCTGTCATTGGTTTCCATAAATTTCTAAATTTATCATAAAATGAGAAAGTAACCGTTTTCAAATTTTCTTGAACATGTTTCTTCACTTCTACGCCTCACAGCTTCCACAGAACCAAATGGATCAAGATAATTCTTATTTATTCTCATTTACCAACTGTGATGGTGCATAGATATTCTAAAGCAATCCTCGACTATCACCGAACCATTCATATTATTTGCAATCAATCACCCAGTCGATTTACCGCAGGTTCATAAAGAAAAGAAAGAAACGAGAAGAAATAATTAAATATAAACTCAACAGAGGAATCTCGGGGCGTTTTATTGTTTACAATTCCTTATATTTATACAGGGTGTCCCGCACTTAGTGTAAAAAAAAAATTGGGTGAAACTACGTGGAAAATGGAGTAAATCGCCGAAAAGCGCGATTTTTTTTCAACCCGTTGCTGAGATATGCTATTTTTAAGAGTTTTTTCAAAAAATCGCGTTTTTCGCCATTAAAACGCTTTTTTCTCGGCAATTTCCCAACATTTTTGCACATTTGCCAAAATTTTTTTTTACACATTTATCACAATTCTCAATTTTTAAACGATTTTGAAGAAAAGATTACAGGAAATTTAATGCCCAATTCGAACCTGTGGTTGAATGCCGGAAAACATTAATTGAAATCGAGAAAAATCAGTTTCTGTGGCCCGTACGTCACCTACCAACTTACGTTAAAACGAACTACACGTTTTCTGGCATTCGAACTTTAATTTCTCCGTCAATTCCAATCAGAATTAAATGGTTGAGACGCCGTTGGAAAGCTTAGAAGTTTATCAAATTTGACAACGAAAAAAAATTATTTTTGTGGTCACGCCAAGCGTTCCAAGTTTTTGAAAAATTTCACTTTTGTTCATCTTTGATTGAAAATTTCGGTGTTTGGAAGATGCAAATCAAAGTACTTCATATAGGAAATATAACGCAGATCCGAAAATGTGGTCAAATTATAAATTGCCGAGAAAAAAGCGTTTTAATGGCGAAAAACGCGATTTTTTGAGAAAACTCTTAAAAATAGCATATCTCAGCAAATTTATTTTTCCATGTAGTTTCATCCAATTTTTTTTTACACTAAGTGCCACCCTGTATATAATTACAATGCCACCATAAGAAACACGAGGAAAGTAGTGGCAAGGTTGAGTTAGAACTCCCTTATATGTACAAATTTCCTTCAAAATTAAGAAGACTAAGTCTGTTAGCTTGCTGTAAGTCTTTTCACCCCCGCCATGAACATTCACCTCATTTTAATTACGAACCTTGACAAAGACTGACTAGAGGGATTTCCATTTCTTCGCTTTTATTTTCTCCCAAGTTTGCCCCTGCTCTAACGAACACAAACACGTATTTGAGATTCATCACTACTAGAATCTAATGGGAGGACTGACATTGGTTCGGCTCAACTAGGAAGGTTACCGAACTTTTCTGAATGTCTGTAATCATTGCCTTGCGTTCGAAACGTAGTCTTTCTTCCTCTTTTCATAGTTTTTCGTTCATTCGTTTGTGGGTTTTGTCTAATTTGGGGATCTGGATGCTCCCTTCGCTCACTTCTAAACATTAAAAAACCAATCCTTCGAGTAGTTTATAGATTAGTTGGACAAATAAATCAGAATGTGTGTTGAAACTAGTTTCTCTGTGATTTGAAGTAAAAACCTACATTATGATTTTGAAATTTGTAAGCTTTCAATAAAAAAAATTAGTGTCATCTTAACTATAGATTAAACCCTTAAACTTATAGATTCAAACCCTCAACCTCCTATACCGTAATCGACCACCTAACGCTCACAGCCACGATGAAATATTGTTCTGTTGGTAAAATTTACCGTATTCCTGTTGTTAACGGATGTCCGCTATAGTGTTCTCGGCTGTGGCCAGAATGTCGACAGACATTCGGCTATGTCCGGTACCCCCGTGCAAAAGCCGAAGCTATGTTGGTCCTCCCATTAACGTTTACTTTTATATCACCGATCAGGTCAAGTCACCTGGCACGTCACACAACAAGCTGAGACGAAAATAACATTTTTTCGCACCGATGACGGAAATGTAGAAAATGTCGTAACCTAACGGACTGTTTTCATCCTTACTAATTTGTTTGAATGTTTATGTGTTCTCTATTAGTGGAATTGCCTTAAATTCATCATGCTCCACAACGATGCATTTCCTAGTTTCCAAAGGTCACATCGCGTCAGTGTCTCTTGTCGGTGGTCTACAATGTTGAGGTTAGTGCAGCAAGGTAACGCTAACCCGCTCTGGTTAACGTTCCCGACCCACCTCCTGTGATGACATCATTATTCCGCAATCTCTATGAGCTGTAAAATCAGGGCGGTAACGGGCTCTTCCAACTAACGCCCTTATCCATGTTAGCGGGGGGTCTTCATTTACATACTCCTGTTTAACGTCGGGCCCTAACAACAGCTCAAACCCCGCGTAAATGTCCTTACCTGGCCCTTTCCTCTCTCTACCGTTGCACTAAACAATGTTTGGAATTGATATGAAATCTCAATAATGAAACTTATTCTTTATCTAGAATGGTGGTCGGGGTATTGTCCGCGGGATGAGCTCGTCCAATGAATTAGAAGCTTTTGAACCCAACGTGATAACGGCAGCTTTGAAGGGGAACCCGCTGCCGTTCACCGTTTAAACCGCCTAACGTGACCCGATAATATGAGAGGTTAATAGATGCAACATGTATGTAATAAAGTAGGTGAAGTTCTGTCAGTAACAACTGTATATTTAATGGTAAGCTGCAAATATGTCCCTTCTGGGATCCCTTTAAAACACACACACATTCTAACACATATGGGTTCCGAGCCTGTCTATAAATAGCGGATGCATTGTTGTATCACTCGTTTTCACACAGAAAAAATTGTTTTTTTCAAAATCAAAATTTTCACCCTCGTTTCAAGTTTTACACCATTTTGAACAACTTTCGTTTCTTGTCTGTCTGTCTGTCAGTGTCTCGCAAACCCTTGCAACCCTAATCGCTATAGTTTTCATCCGATTTTGGTGACCTTCCAGAGGATGTGCGGGTTTGGCTGCAGGTTCCCTGTGCTTTTAAATTTTTAGAAATCATGCGCGAATATAATATCAACCTACCATTATTTCCTCAGCTTCGATTGTCCGATCGCCCTCAAATTCACAGTATAGTAAGAGGAGAACGATGTAATGATCTCAACGCGATATCATTATTAATAAGTTCCAAGTGTGCGCCTGAATTTCTTAGACCTATCCTGATTTTGATGAAAATTTTCTGGAAAGATGCGCATTAATATGTGTGTGGTCCCCTATGAGTTTCATCTTTCAGAAATCAATATATCAGTCAGAGCACGGGCAGATTCGATTTAGATTGAAGTGTTCTGATGAATCCCAAATCCTCATGGTAGTCGAGGAAAAACGGTTCACTGATATCATATAAATTTAAACGAGATAGAATCATTAGTAGCTAAATCCTCATCAAAAACCTATTCTCACAGTTTCCATAACGATTTTGATGAAATTTTCACGTTCACGAACATTGTCGCTTGAGATGAGGTAGTCAAAATATTGGCTACCGAAAGGAATCTGTGGAGCATGGAACTTGTGGACGATTGCTGCAGTTGAAGTCCTCAGTGGTTCTCTGATTTCAAGAGTCAGGAGATTTTAGGGTCTTGATACAGGCAATGCCAGTACTCTATCGAAGAGTTTGCCAACGAAAGAAAAACTGCTGTGGATATCATCCTAGTATGCAGATTGGTCAGTAGACCACGTTTAGCGAGGCACAACTGCGTTGTTGTCCTTTTTGCAATGTACGAAGGAAGCATTGGGATGTTCAAAGTGAGGAGGTGCACATGCGAATAGTTAGAAGAGGATACAGGCCAGTCCTTGTTGTTAAAACACCCTAAGCCTGTTGGATCATTGATGCTAAGGTTGTATCCGGGTCGAAAAGGCACCCTCTGAACAGTATGTATCACCGAAAGAAGATGAAATATATCACTTCAAGTGGCTGTGGCATCTATTACATGGAAGGGAATTACGCATAAGCAATCTACCCACGAACTAAAGAAAATGGGTTTTCTTGATTTCATTGTGTCCAGTGTGATAAACGATAGTGTATTCATTAGGGTCTTTGTCCTTGCGGGACAAATGGGGTTGAATGGGAACTCCAACCTTCTCTTTACCCAAGATATTAGAAAGACTGTGAAGTAAACTGAGTTACGATTGTAGTTTATATTTTCAACGTTTGTAATCTTGTAATATTTAAAAAAATAACCATTGCAATGCCTCCATGCATTGCAATTGTAATTCCTTCTAATTTTCAAGGAATTTGTGGGTTACAATGGTCTCCAATGAGTTTCATTACTTACAAATCGATGTATCATTCTGCGTATGAGTACGTAAAATCTTCCAGCGTCGTTTTCTCAAGTTCTAGCGGTACTATCTCTTTCAAGTTTTGTAGAAAGAACTAATCATAGCATATCAGTTTCTACACGATCCTAACATTATTATATCCGATCGAGAACTAGATCGGGAGACCCGCAATACATGTCGACTAACCTTATGCAGACGTTGGATGCCCCGCGGCATTTCTATCCCGTGAATAGTTTGAGGAAACCATCTTTCGAAACTATCCAAACCATTTCCGAAGATCTATACTTGAGGAGGTCAACCTAATGTTTTACGTCAATTCTAAGGCTTTTATGGCTCGTATGGGAGGGCGGACATTGAATATTTGGAAACTACTCACCTTGAAACGTATAATTACGAAATTTCTCTCTTTAACACACAGACGCACGCCTATCGTTTTTCTCTCGGATTCAGTCTTGGCTGGATTTGCAGGCTGTTATTTATTTCTTTTCTTTTGATCGGCTTGTCCCACACCCTCCCGGATCAATTCTAATGGGTGTCCCTCTACTGATGAAGTCTGCTTCAAAGGGACGCCCTAAAAATGTCAAAAAAGGCTAAAAATTGATGATTTGATATTTTTTACCAATTCCACTTTGAAAAAGTTAATCAATCCCGAACAAAGACTTTAAAAAACTTAAGTTCAAATCGTACTGAAAAAGGCACTTGAAAAACACACATATTGCAAAAATTCCCAAGTTCATTGTTCCTAAATAGTTCATTTGGTATAAAATATATAATTACCCTGTCTTTGTCCCCACTGTGCTCCAATGTCAACACAGTTTAACGTAAATGTAGAAATCTACTCGTAATACCAGATTTTAACGGAAAGTCGCTCATACAGCCATGCTGCATGACTGAAACTTTTTTTTTCAAGTTTGCAGTAATGGCTAATTCCATTTTTCGTTCGGAACTCCATCAATCATCTCACGTAAATATTGATGACATTCGAAAATTGAAATGGATCATTCTGTATTTGATTTGTACATTTCTGGACATTGTTTGGAAAATTCTGAAACTGGTTTGGAAAGTTTCGGATCATAACTTGGAAAAGCTAAATATCTGCATGTTATTTAGACGGGGAAGGCATTTACCACACCCAACTTGGCAGAGGTTCTTTTACCTATTTTAAAAAACTGAACTATTTCACAATTTTCCTGTTGTAAGGAGAGGCCCCCCCCCCCCCCTTGCCCGTGCCCTTATTGTAAATGAAAAAATCTGCCTGCAATTCTAACAGACATGGGATTTCACGTTTTTTCATGGATTGCGAATATGGGATCCAGTTCTCAGGATATAACCGCGCGATGGTGCGGTCACAAATCATCATAATCGATCGTCTTAATTAAGTTGTTGAATGCAAATACGACGAGAAGATAATGGACTCTGTCGGCATAGCGTTCAATTATCACTGAGACATGAGGTGGCCATAATGATTCTGATGAGTTGATCGACCGGTTCATTTCAATCGCTCCGATCCACCCTCTCATGCTTGAGGAACCAATTATCAAATAGCGGAGTCTCCGCTCGTAATTGCCTTCGAAACACGTTGAAACTAATCAACACTGCACATAATATCTTGACTGATTGTCAGCCTGAAATCACGAGTTGAAATTGAAGGGTTGGATTTGCCCTGGGTTCGGTCAAATGTCAATGGCGGTCCAGCTAAAAGGGATATTTAGCCAAGGTTCTCATTACTTCCTCTCGTTCCTCCTCGCTTTAATTTTGATCTGAATTAAATGACAGATGAGTTCTAATCATAAGGTAGATACTGATGTTTAGTGCTTTATATGTCATCATTAACCATATAATTAATGAGCTCAACATTTGAGAAAAATTAGATAAAATCTCTCTCTCTCTCTCTCTCTCTCTCTCTCTCTCTCTCTCTCTCTCTCTCTCTCTCTCTCTCTCTCTCTCTCTCTCTCTCTCTCTCTCTCTCTCTCTCTCTCTCTCTCTCTCTCTCTCTCTTTCACTCCTTCTCTCCGGGTGCCGTCATGGCACGGGGTGTGGTGCGGGAAAAGTGCCATGGAGTTACTCGAGCTGGGCATGTCCATTATACTCCATTTCCCACATCCCAAGGGCCGGCATCGAGTTAACCTGGGCGTCTGCCCCACTTTTATTTCGTTCAGCCTTTTCGTTTTATTTAATGGTGTGTGCCCCCTCTTAAGAATTTAAAAAGAAGTGTGTGTGTTGACATATTTAGTCGACGCTGCCCTGTATGCAATTCTGAACCGATTTTGATGATCATTTTTTGTTCGATTCCAATTTTAGTCTGGTTGTGCATCACACTCTTGAAATTTCGAATTTCATGACAGAAGGTTGTACTTAATTGAAGGCGGTAATTGGCATTTAATTCGAGTTTTCTTTTCTGAACTACATATACGACGTGTATGTACGTATACGAACGAATTTCGAGTGGTGGCCGGGGGTTGAATTTGTTTTTAAATCGAAATTCAAATCGCTTAGTGTTCCAATTTTTTCTGTTCGTTGGCCCAGTAGTCCGTTGTTGACCTTGCCCTCCCGTGTCGGTCCTTGGCTTTTTTCTTCATCCTGTGATTCACATCCTTTTCCCCATCTTCCAACCATCTTCTTCTACGACGACCCATTCTTCTTCCAGCTTCACTTATAATATTTTCTTGGCATTCGAGATTATTTCTGCTTTTTCGTCTGTCTGTGGTTAATCCTCGTTCGTGTGAAACTACATCAAATTTCAGTCCGGCTTTTGCTGAAAGTTGCGGAAAATGTAGCTCGCGTAGTCGAACCGATTAGAGGAAGCGCTCGCGTGAATATCCCGATACTCCTACCGCTCAATAACCCAATCTCGTTCTAAATGTACGGATAGTTTGCGGGATATAGTAGTGATGAGGAACAAATATCAGGGAGGTTTGATCGCTACCATATCAGTGAAGAGTAGCAGAACGTGGGTCGGATGGACAGGTTTATACGACAGTACCGGCCATTTTATTGCTTTTGCGGAATAGATCCGAGGACTCCTGAAGAAATAACTAATACCTCGTTCCTGCGGCGGCTCCTCCTCTGAAACACAGGGGACCCATAGAGCTCACCAGGGCCTATCACAAAAGGAACGGAATATACGAATTTTCTTATATCTTTGCCAAAAACGGATTTCAACTTGTCTATGTCTTGTTGACCCACTCAATTTGAAACCGCATGAAACAGTAACGCAATAAACACAAAATCATAAAGACACCAACACATACCGACCCCGAACTGCATTCCACGCTGACCCCTGCTAGGTCTATTTTGCGCCTTGGTTCGAATAGGGTAATCCAGTCTTATTTCACTAGCTTCACTGGAGATTTTCCAAATTGTTTTTTGTTTATTGGTTGGATGAACCGACGCTCCTAACAGCAACCGTCCCTTCCTCCTTCACCAATTACCATTTTTGTTTGTCTACCCCCCCCCCCCCCCAAACTAAGAAACAGCCCCCTCATATAAGTTGGATTCCTGTTAATCCTAAACTGTAATTTTCAACATTCCGCCTATTATAATAGACGATAGTTAATTATATTTTTTAACACGTAAGGCAGAGGTAAACTTAGAACAGAAACACACACGCACACATACATTCATGTAAGTTGATAAACAAACACGTAAAAACTACTCGTGAGCACCCAGTCGGACAATATTAGGGCACTGTAATTGTCATTTATACGTTTGCACATAGAAAAACTAACCATACCTAAATTAATTACTAGGTTCATTATTATTTAAGTCCTATCTAGTGGTGTACTATATTTTTGAATGTCGTCACGTAAAACACTGTTTCAATCAACTTTACCCCGCCAAAATCTTTTTGGAATTTCAGTGACGCAGTCTGCGTCATAGCCCCCCTATGGGAGATAGTATTGACCTTCAATCTTTTAAAATTGAACAAAAAAAAAAGAAAAAAGTCAACGGCCCGGTAGCGAATATGGAAAAACTGCACTCCACGCCTCGCAAAGAATTCTAGAAACATGGGACGTGCTTTAGCCACGCTAATCATATACAGTATACATTATACGTATAAAGTGGTTCTACCTCCATAAGTGGAATCCCCTGGATATGTGGATCAACCTGGTTAAGCTGTTTGGCCTTAATAAGAGAGTTTAAGAGAGAGAGAGCGAGAGAGAGAGAAAATTTTTTTTACAATTTTGTGTTAGATCTTTGGGGAGTTGGGTCATGATTGAAGCATGTTCTATACTAAAACGTTAACACCTTCAAGTATTCGAGAATGGTATACAATTTATGATCAAGTTATATACGCGGTAAAGTCCCAAACTTACGCCTTTCGACTTCCATTATTTTTTATTCGAAGTTGTGTTTCCAATTTGTTCTTCTGTTAATTGCTAATTTTCACATCATGCCTCTTCCCTTCTTATGAAAAAAACACCTAATTCAAATGTGCGGCTCCCCAGCTTTAATTAAACATTGAAGCTATCTTATCTAAAGTCTTAGGAGCTTAGCACATATCCCATTCATTGAAAAAAGATTAATTGCTGTTGTTTTAGAAGATCTTTTCTAAGCTCGAATCCATGAAACTCTCGTCTACTCCTTGATTTTGTTTGTTATCGCCACTACCAATAGAGTTATTTCTTTATATTAATCTAAGTGTTGTTGACTATTAATATTGGAGCAACTGTAATTTAAATATTAAAATACGGTGTAATAACGCAAACAATCATAAATACAAAATTCCCCATGACCGTCCCGAATTTTAGTCCTAACATATTCAACTGCTAACAACCACTTCAGTATGTGTGTTTGGAGCTTGAATTTCGGAAAACAATTCCATTTGAACTGAACTGCCTTCCATTCTTGTTATGGGCTAAGTCAAAAAATGAAATAATTTATTCCTGATTTGCCGAAAAAAGTCTCTATTAATTAATGAATTAATTACTCTATTAATTCTTAACTGGTTTGTTTGGCTGGTAAAGTCTAGAAAATGCGTTCAAAGTTGGGCGCTTCGCAAACTCCAGCTAATTGAAGCCGAGAAGTTTGTGTTGACGAGAGAGAGAGAGAGAGAGAGAGAGAGAGAGAGAGAGAGAGAGAGAGAGAGAGAGAGAGAGAGAGAGAGAGAGAGAGAGAGAGAGAGAGAGAGAGAGAGAGAGAGAGAGAGAGAGAGAGAGAGAGAGAGAGAGAGAGAGAGAGAGAGAGAGAATGTTTATTTGTTACAAATGAAATATTACAACTTATGAGAAAACAGAAATGTAAAGAAAAACAACCTAGAATACAAACCAAAAAGAAAGAAAGGTATCTCCAACATCCTAGGACTATGGCAAAGTTTGCCTTGAGTCCGGGGTCACCGGTAACTCACAATATTTTTTCAATTTTTTTTTTTTTTTTAAATTATAATAATAATAAAACACTTCTATCACTTGGTATGCAGGTAAATTTTTTAAAATTATAACAATCAACCTCATTTCCATTCAATTTTATATTTTACAGTTTATTCTGTATTCATTGTCCATTGACATATGTTACTCATAATTTGTACGTCATTTTATTATGTTTATGTAAACATAGGTAAAACCACTTTCTCAATCAACAGAACAGAAACAAATTAGGTATACAACACTTATTAGGTACTTTCATTATTTGTTTGACAACTTTTGGCTTATATTCCCCACTCTTGCGATAAACCCGTAACTCAACGATCGGAAAAGAGAGTAAAATTCTGACTCACGCGCCATGGAGACAAAGAACTGGGTTTCCTCACTAGTTTCCGCAACTTATAATTGCTGTACCAGTTCCGTTACTCGAGAGGTGACAAAGTCAAAATTATCAATCGATAAAACCGTGTTTTAACGCTTAACATCTCCACTCTTTAAACCAGTGCGAGTTCCATTTAACAGTGTTGACAAGATTGGGTACCGTTGAGAATAAATTGGGTAGTTTTCAAATGATTCATTGCGGACTTGAAAATTTTAAATTTGAGTTGGAAAGATATCCAAATACTTGTTCCGTAAGGATCAGCACTTTCAAACCCCTACCATTCACCTCAATAAGAAATGTGCATTTGTGCACTAGGTTCTTGAAAAGGTAGCTTAAAAAACATGAGGTGCCACAAGGAACCATTGGAACTCTTTCCCTGACGTGCCCAACTCTGTGATCTGCTTTGCTGGGTATTGTGAACATGGCCAAGCTACGACCTCGCAGAGCGTGAATTGAAATTGACGGTAATAAACCATGCTGATAATAAACTATTCACCGTGTTTGCAGTGTTTGACCTCAAGCATCCTTGATGAGAAAGGAGTGATATTGCGGGCTGATTGGAATTCGGTTGGATTGGAGCTCAACAATTATGTATTCCAGCACGATCTCAGTTTAATAACGCATCGCCTCAAGCTATCACCGCTATAATGTATAAATACTGTTTTGCCGAATCGTACACTACGACATCTATCTCAGTTACGAGCAATTACCGCTTTACTCAGATCAGCGGTTCTCAAACTTCAAGACCCCCGGCACAATTCACTCTAAACTGGTCCCCCCAAATATGTAAGCCTACTATATTCGGTGTATGTACTATCTACCGTGTATTCAAGAATCGATTCTACATCTGTGGATGCCGTCGAAAAATGCGTTAAATTTACGCCATTTGATGGGGAATAAAATATCTTAATGCAATTTACTCGAGTAAAACATCTGTCAATGTGCAAGTTACAAATTTTGTTAGGAAATCGCCTCTCGTCCTCCCGTTTTGACTACGGCCCCTCAAAATCATTTGGCCACTCGAATTTCTGAGCTGGTTTTAGCTCCTTTTACGTCTAGAACTATACTACTACATCAAGCGACATTTCGTTGAGTTATCTATTTGAAGTGATATAACATTTATGAGTTGTGCTATTAGTAATTTGAAAAAGGTCTGAAGGCTGGATTTGAAGGTTGCTGAAAGCATTTCTTCATGCTAATTAGTTTAAAATCTATCCTTAAAGTGCGGTCCATTTCAACGGTAGACACCCTGTAGCTTAGATTTTATCATTTGTGATTCGCTTTTGACATTTTACATTCATTTTTCATTTGGTTAAGTTTTACCCAATCTGTGCATATTCTAATAGAGTAATTTGTTTATTCGCAATCAAACCATAAATCTACATAAACAGTTACCATTTATTTAGGCATTTTAGCTTACGATGCTAGATATTTGTTATTTGTCACTCAAAGCAATAATAATAAACAGAGCTTCTGTGTGAGGGATGTGCTTGATTGTTTATGCACATTATTTTTTGAAACCGCCGTGACAGTTTGGATAACGCTATTCAGAATCCCTTGGTCATGAGCGATATTTACTCTTCACGACATCTGGAGCAGATAACCTAGTTTTACAACAGTAAATGGTGGCAAACGGAGTGGGCATTTTCACTCGAAATCGGTTGTTCCTTCCTTACACCAATGCACAAGGACGTGAGAGAAGATTATTAAAAATTCATTACAATCCCAATATCACCTTGGAGGTCAATGAGGTCTCGTTTTTCCATCATGCTGAGGGAGTATTCGTCGACTGAGAGGATTTGAGATTTGTTGAGTGGATTTGTTGGATCCACTCAAAATGTGACTGATTAATTTGATTCATATGCGTTAATTTTGACATATCAATGCTCTTTTCGTAAACCCAGAAGACGTTGAACGGTTCGTATTTTTCAAATATCGCAAAATAATCGGAGTTTCAAGTTCAATGAAGGGTTGACGTTCCTGGCCTTAATCATTTGTACGTTGCTTCAAACATGAGTTGAAAACGGTTACGTCAGAGTTGAGAACGGTTAAGTCAATATTCCGTTAAAGGTATTATTGACTTGCAAACGTTTCATGTACTCATGAAGTTTATCTTTCGTATGAGTACGTGTCAAGTATTGCTGGCTTTGATAGTGAAGATGCAAATAATCTTGAACCCAAGCTTGGGAATTGCAGAAGAAACTTACAGCCTTTATTACTCGTGAGCTCCTACATCTCTGTATTATCGGAGTAGCGACGGTGTGACTCTAGTAATGACCCTCGAACCTGTTTATCTCGGAGATGATCTCAAGTGCAACCTCTCGAATTCGCTTAGGCTGAGCCGTGAATATTCCGTCGAGATGAAAAGGGGGGCGTTTAAGCTTCTTCAGCGGAAATAACAGCCTGAGGAGAGACGGTGTAGCTGGTGGTTTAGACCCCTTCTCAGCCGGGGGCGAATGTTTACCCTCGTAGATCTGCTTTGAGAGCCCTTGGAGGGTTGGAAGGCACTCCCCTAAGGAGACGAGGAGCCTATGTTCGACTATCCCGATAATATAGGGCGTCCCCAGAGCTAGCTCAACTTCGATCCGTTCTGGAATTGAAACGGGCGACGGATAATGATTAATTATTTCCGAATCGCTTCAATGGTGTTGTGCATGTTGTAGTGGGGATACGGAAGGACATCGATACTTCAAATACTGGAGAAAATCTACTAATCATATACAGCGATGGGGGAAACCAGTAATCAGAATGACGAGTACCTGCACAATGCTCAAGTATTTCGAGAGAACTTCCTAAGTACAAGCACTACCATATAGTACAGTACTAGACGTGAATCCTTCGGAAGTACTTGCTAAGTACAAGTTCTATTAACTTGGATCTGCAATTGCCAATTTTAAGTGGATACAACTGTGAAAACTTGTAAGTTGATTTCGTAAGGACGGGGAGTGGAAGGCGGTCCAAGATTCCTTCCCAACATTCTCCGTACTGTTCTAGGTTAAAACCAGATATTCATATTCATAAATAACAGTACCAATGAAATTCATAAAATATGTATAAGATTACAGACACAAATATATAGAAATGAACATGGCAAGAATATATTGGATATGGAATATGATTACAGATGTGAATAAGAACACGAATACGGGTATGCATTTGAATAAGAATACCAATAAAGAATTGATTGCTTTTTTGCGAATCCCACAAAAATGGACACTGTTTTTGTGGAGTTCCCTAAAATTTACTTCATTTTGTGTTTCAGTGAAATTCAAGTTTTAGAAGATGATATCTTTTTGAAAAAAAAAACCACTATTCACATTTTTTTCCACAGCACTACCTCGAGGGCATACTATTGGAAATTGATAACCAAAAATATAAATAGAAGTATATAAAGCAATGTAAAGACTCTTAGAGACAAAGGCGAATTTTTGTAAAATGAATTAATGAAGATGATTGCATGGGATTTACAAAACACAAGTTGTTAGATTCTCAAACCCTAACAACACTAAACGTAATTATTAGAGAGAGAATAAACAAGAATAATAGAACTTCAAAATAACTCCAAGAAAGAAGAACACTTTCACGGACAATTTTTCAGAACAATATATTTTACGAATAAGTACCAACAACCGACATTCAAAACCATATGGAAATACTTAACAGCTGATAAAATGAATTTAGAGAATATCTGGCCGATAAACCAATTTTGACTTCTAATAATTAATAAACAAGTTAGCTGAAGCAAACACAAGTAAATTGAAAAAAAAAAAATTTCTTTAACAAAGTTAATTGCGGGGAAATTTCCAAAAAATAATAAGAAATTTGAAAAAAATGCATTGTTTTCTGAAGGAAGAAAAAATGAATCAGAAAAACGTGAAAAATACGCTTGCGCTATCCCCAAACGAGACGAAATTGGTTGGCAATTCATGCAGCTTTTTTTATATGTTCAAAACTGGGTGCAGAAGAGCACCGCGATTTAAAAAAAAAACATTTTTTATTTGCACTTGATAGCGTTCTTGTCAATATAATCTGAGATGCGATTGCTACACTGTCCTTGAAGAAATGGATGAGATCAATTATGGGGAAAGTCATAGAGGAATAGGTATAATTATTTACAGTAAGAATCCAGGCAATCGAGGTATAACCTGATGAACTGAACAGGGATAGCAAGCTACTCACGTTTCGACTATTTCGTACTTTGAGGGTAAATTCTCCCCTAACAATATCGACATCGAGGGACCTTACCATCTTTCCTTGGAGAAAAACCTTGAGAGGATAATGGACTCAATAAGACAGTACTGCGCTGCGTCGTGATCTGCACATTGAACGGATCAATAAGTCTTTTAGGACCGAAGATTTTTGTCGGAAGAGATATGCGTAATGCCTTCTACTTTGTCCCATGGCAGCGCTGGACTAGGAAAATGTTCCGGTAATTTGTGACAAAACGTTCCTCCTACAGTTTGTAGGAAATCCCTCTGAATCCTTCGTCAGTCGAGGGACGCCTATTGGAATTGAAAATACAGCATTTCCAAATCTAATTCAACATTTTCCAAACCAAATTCAACATTTTACAAAACAAATTCAACATTCATTACATTTTTAACGAATAATTCGTTAAAATTATTTATTACGAATAATAAAACGAATTATTCGTACTGGTGATGGATAATGCGCAAATTCACCGCTCTACTGGGATCCGACAACTGGTTGATTCAAGTGCATTCGATGGAATAAGTCAAATGTTTCTTCCACCTTATTCTCCCATGTTGAATCCAGCTGAGAGTGCATTTTCTAAAATTAAGACCGTGGTGAGGAATATTCTCAGCGAAGAACGATACCATGTCTTACCACGTGCAACTGAACGGGGAGTAGCGGCAATAACTGCTCTGGGCTATGACTGCTCGAATTATGTTATGAACCCTTTGCTTCTTCTACCAACGGTGGCAGCTGGCCAACCTTTACACTAGTACTAAATTTCGTTAAAAATGTAATGAATGTTGAAGTTGTTTTGTAAAATGTTGAATTTGGTTTGGAAAATGTTGAATTAGATTTGGAAATGCTTTAAATGTTTCTAGTTCTTCGAAAATTAGAGTAGTTGCAACAAATAATGGCCATTACTAGTTTTCTCCATACATTTAATTACATGAAACATTTTGTATGAAATAATTTCGAAATTATTGTGGGCTTACAGCAGAAATTTTAATTAAATAGATTACCAAGAAACATGTAATAAGTCTTGCGGATCTCATACATTTGAATGGGTTATCAAGTGCCGCTAGATTCCACGGGTCAGTATTAAGTTTTATGCTCTTGCTACAATGGTTCTAATTTCATATTTCAATATTGGAGCAAACGTCAATTATGTTATTTGGTTCATTGGAATTCACTGTTTTGCGTTTCCCTTTTTTATTGAGTTCGTATTTGATTTTTATGTAGAAAAGTTCAGGTCTAACACTTAAATAAAAGAGTGGAACGAAGTGAACGGAAAGAAATGAGAATTTTCCTGTGATAACTTACCTCTGTTCATTAGATGGAACCTGAGGAGCAACAATGAGTCTACTTCTGGTTAACTTTCTGGTTCCAATCATTGAATACAACTATAACAATCAGTTCAAAACGGTGAAACTGCAATTTCAGCACGCCAATCGCTAGTTGAAACTTAGAGCTAAGAAGAACCAACAGAAAGGAAGGCAAGCTCAATGGGAAAAACACGACGAATGAAAGTCTTGAAAAGTCCTTAACAAATTCTTAAGAAACTCGACTGCCGAACTTTCAGAACGAACAGGGGATTGAAGCAATCTCCCAGATTTTTATCAGAAAACAGCTCATCCTTGGGAAGGAACTCTAGTGTTGGAGCTATGAAACTCTCCTTCAAAACCTTGGCAATTCTGTAGATATTTAAGAAGAAACAATACAAAAAGCAGTTAGTTGCTTCACTCCTCATTTTTGTAATAGAAAGCCTTTGTCTGAAGTGTGAAAAGAAGCGTTATCGTGATTGCTCTATGTTGATATACTGTACGTGATGCGTATCATGTTTCATTTCTACTCGCTCACCTCCTGGTAATATCATCAAATTTGATCGATGATATCATCAAATTTGATCGACAGTACCGATGTACAATAGGACGAAATGTCATTTTCCAGGAGGGAGATTGCTCGAAAAAAAGTTGTTCTTTTAGTTTTAGGGGCATAGCCACTTTTACACAAAAAAAACGCTGTTTTCGAGTGAGAATCAGCTCCCTAGTGAACCCCTCAACTTTCCTCGCTAAGCGAATGGAATGGATGCTATTCTAACATATTCATCAACAAACCCTGAAGGGAAATCGTGCGACCCCATCCAACAGACTCCATAGGCTGTATTTACACTGCACGCGATGCGATGCGATGATGTGTTCATATTGCCCAGCGATTGAGTAGACCAGTCGAGTGTTTGGTATACCTCTCAAGACGTAATTATTGAATAAAACAGGTTCAACTACTTCAATTTTTCCCTTGAAAAAATATACTGAATAAACAAAAATTTTTTGGGCGGGGGAAAATGTCCATGTTGTGATACAATTTGTGTTTTTGGTCCGACGATGCTGGACGTTGTTGCACGCCACTAATCAATTTTTAGTGCCGATTTTGAATAATCAATTGAATTAAAATAATAGAACAGAACAACGGAACATAAATGTTAACAATTGAATGGCGGAAATTCACTACAACTCGCTTCAAATCGCTACGGAGCTTGCGATTACATCAGACGACTCAATCGCTCCCCTCCGCTTGGACTGTAGCCCACCTAGTGCCCTTTGCCACTCAACGACAACTCGTCGGCATTTTGTTTTTTTCGCTCGTCATCGCCTGTCATCGCTTCGGAAAAAAACATTCCCGGAAGCTGTAATTTCACACTTCAGTTTGTTGGTGATCTTCCGGAAACCCTAGGGAATGGCAGTATTTATACAAATTGAAACTTCGTCCGCAGATACCTCAGTCTTAATGTACTTAGAATGACTGACCGAACCCAACAACAAAATTTTTTTTCGGGCAATGTCCCTGGAAAAGGCCATTTCTGGTTGTTCGAGGCAAAACTCTAACATCCAATTTCACTTTTGGGTAAAATTTAAGCCAAACCATTACGCCGTATATAGCGTTACGCCAGACCGCTTGTACCTTTACGCCGAATGCATTGTAGTCATTGAAAACTTCCAGATTTCCTCTTAAGACTGCCTCCTTGTCCCTGAAAATAAATTTCGGGTTTGCACATGCGTATTATCTATATTTGACTCAATTTTTATGGAATCCATGAGGACTTCGATCTCTCCAGTAAAATTATCTATGTATCCCATCTTAAAATAGATGCTATTCAAAAAGAACATCTTTACGAGAATTTTCAAAACGACGAGGTCGAGTTTTTCTCCAATGTTTCCTACTGTTTACCAGTAAATATGTAAATTTGATACTGTACATTATTTCAGGTAATTTACCATGTAAAATGTATCATTTCTCTAAATGTTTTGTGCTGACGAATTCATGTCGCATTGCTTTTCAGGGTTTCCTAGTTTTGAGTAGTATTACTAATTTGAGGGAATGTAGTTTGGTATTGATATAGAACGTTTTCGTCTTTACGGATCTGACGCAGTAGCCATCCCTTGGGATCGTGAGATGTTAGCATTTTGGTTCATGACCGACATTTTCGGGTACCTTTACGATCTGGCATTGATGCGTGCCCTCTGGGAGGCCAGACGTTTCATAGCGGAAGAAGTATGCACCTAAGTAATTCCTGCTCGTCGATTATTGAACTGTTGTAATACAAACTTTGTATCCGTACACCACTCCTGTTTTTGAATTGGATGATAATTCCTTGGTTTAATTTGAAGCATTAATGAATGCCTGAAAATGTGATCTCTCATTCGTTTCATCTTTAAAGGTAAAGTCAGGGATCTTAATAATTTCATTATTTAATTTCTTCTATTCGAAATATTGTCATCGCGCTTTATTAATTTATTTGATTGCCCTTAATTTCAAGAGGTGTACATAACCGCCTTCTTCGCTCGTCAACTATTCTCCAATATTGTAATTTCTAACTTTGAAAGGAACAAATTTTCTTGTTAGCAAACATAATAGGAAAAATAAAAGAGATAACTAAGAGAAAATACCACAAACGTCAATTTTGAAGTTTTTGATTCAATACCTTTCCCCCCGAACGACCCTGGAGATATTTTTAGCTGAGCACCCCAATTGATTAATTAAATATCGCATTGATAAAGGAAGGATAAAACTTACTTCTCTTATCTTTTGATAGGAAACATGAACTAAGCTCTTCATCTTTCTTAATGAGATGTAACATGGCATGCAGTGTAACAAAATAGCAATTATGACGATAGACAAAAGGAATAAGGAGGAGCCGGATACATGATGGTGTTCCACGAGATGACGTGGTGGAGTCAGTAACACCCCAAGGCGGGCTAGATCAAATATTTAACTGTAAAAAAAGTCGGAGTAGGTGCTGCATTGACTCGAAAACCCTGTGTTCATGTATTTATACGTCTGATTCGATTCTCTCTACATTCTAGTCGGTGAAACACTCAGGTAATGTTCTGATTATGTAGGTCACTTATCATTCTCAGACCTGCAGTTAGAAGGAAATTGTTTTCACCGTGTAACTGCCACCATTAGGGGTTACTGCCACCTGATTTCGTGTTTATTCATAAATCAAAATGGCGCGTGTCTTTTTATAATGGTTATGATATATTCGTAACGACTTGTTATTCGATTATTGGTTACTCCCTTATCTTGGGAAATATCCTCTAGTTATTTAGCGTGAAGGAAATTAAGCTTCTCAAAGTCTCCGAACATTTGTAAAATCGAATTTTTCCATTGAATTGAAATCCGCTTGAGGCATTCTGAAATGATTCCTACAAAGATTTGATCAAGATCCTGAAATTTGTTTGTTTATCACATAATTAGTTTGGATGTATGTTTACCATACATTTGAAAGTTAACTTTTACTAATGGACAGAAATCCGTTCACTTGGTCATGCTGCACGATTGGAACTGACTTGTTGGTGCGTGCGGAATTTTCTGTGGAGAAAGGGGTTAGGAATCTTGTAGATTAAATGTTATCTCAGTCAGAAGGGACTTAATTTTCAAAATGTAATTTCAAGCCTTTTCTACGAATGAAAACCCCTTTTTCGTCCTCGGCATGGGGACGCTCCTCTTGCTGAAAGGAACCTACCGATTGTCAAAAGTGGGCCTTCTGTTCGCATCGCTCTTCAATTGATGGTCGGGCCCGAATCCCAATGAACCCGCTGGATAGTTTGGCACAGTCCTAAATCAGTAAAACAATGTTTCCCCAGGCGTTCGTTAGGTCCAGAGGCTGGTGATGTTTAATTGCTTTTGGCGATGGGGTAACAACCCGGCTTACTGTGCTGCACTTCCAATCAACTCCATTTTCGCTCTAGTGGATGTGGACAAAGGTCCCCACCTAACCACGCTTTTTGTTCGTGCATCGAGGCAGTCCGTTGGAATGTAACACCGTTCTTCTGTGATATTCTTGCGCAAAAGCCAACAAAACAGTAGTGCGTCGATCCTGAATGTTGTGTAACGAGACACCAGCTCTACGCAGCTTCTACTTTCAAGTCTTCCCGTCCCACCTCCCTGTTATCATCTCTGTTTCAATTCTCCTGTTTTCTCTCAATCTCTAGTCGACTAGTCATGCTCCTTTGTTTTCACTCGTGTTCTCAGTGCCCTTGTTTCTTCTCGCTTTTTCATTCATGTTATTCTCGTCTTCGCTACTAGTACGTGTGGGTAGTCATGAGTGAGCCGGTTAAGTGTACTGATTGTGACAAATAATTCCTCAACCCTGGGACTTCACGAGTGCACGGATACCACTACAGCTACCGTACCGTCAAGGGAACATATCTAAGCATTAGCATATAATTGGAAAAAGCAAGGGAGGAAAAATCGCCCCATACCTCGTCTAAATTTGCGGCATGTGCCACGTTCAAGAGTAATAGTGGCCTCACAATTAATTATTATCTGAACCACTTTTATAATCAACTTTACGCTTTGTCATTTGTACTGGGGAAGACTTCAGTGCTTGTGGACGAGACACCAAATCCAAAGATATTTGCCGTTTCCTCAAAAGTACGGCATCTTACTATCGTCACATACCTGAGATATTTCAGAGGTGGGAAATGAGGGGAAAGCGGCAGAGCAGATCAAAGGGAGCTTAAAACACGTTAGATGGTAACAGGAGATAACACAGTTGATAACAGGACTTGTGTTATGTAGGGAAGTGCTAGTGTCGAGTGAAACTATCCAAACTACCCAGTTCAGGTTCCAAGATTACTGTAATTTTTCGAGCATTGATACAGGAGGTTGAGTATTTGCTACCATTCAGGCAATTTACGTAAATAGAGATGTTTTATGGGCATCAATGTAAGAAGTTGTTGACCATCAACGTTCCGAATTTCGGACAGATTATGGAAAAATAACAGGAATAACACGATGGCCAACTATTGTGATTAAACTTGGAAGTGATCTATGAATCTATCCATATGAATTTATTTACTGCCACAACTTATGTTTGGGCAGTAACCAAGATTTATGATGCTATGAGACGTTCGTGAAGGACTGGTATGAGGTCAAAGCGGACGAAAACCCTCCTTGCAGTAGGTATCTGTCTCCGATATAGGGCCAAGGCCCACAAATACATTATTTTTCTATCTATCTATCTATCTAGGTATCCGTCTCTGATGGTGATTCACAGTACATGGAATGAAAGGAATTGCTGAGCAAAGTGACTTTGGATCGGATCGATCTCAATTTCAATTAATATTAAAATTAATTTGGATATCAGGGCTGATGTACTTGCAATGGGTATAAAGTAAATGTATGGATATCAAGTAGTCTTTACTTTTTTTCAAATGTCCGATTCAGATATCAGTCGATTTTGGGCTAAGATAATTCTGAAATATATGTCAATTATTGATACTTCAAGTTATTGGACCTTAATAACAGCTAAGCTAACTACTTATGAACTATACTTGAAATTCGTTGCTTGATCAAAGATGATAATCAAGGATCTTGATGTCTGTGATGGCGAAGAATCTCAAAATCCAATGTGGACAACCCCCAGGTTGAAATAATTGGGCGCTAAAAAATGCTATTTACAATGTGTCGTTTTTCGAAATAAGTTCCAACAGCATCGAAAGATAGAGCTTATTTCCAATTTAGTATTTCAAAAATGCATTCGATAATCAATTGTCTTTGGAAGGAACTCGCTATGATATACTGAACGTATAGCAACATTTGAAATTGAGAGTCATACGAAGATAAATCTGAGATCGAAAAACACCTACGCCACAAAGAGGCCATCTGTAGCAAAAAATGTCAACTCGAGTTTGCAGCATTCGGAGTGGTCTTATTTTATAATGTTTTTATGGTGTTTTTCGGAAAAATCGGCCAACCAGTTTTCTTTTCACCGACCCATAGTGTTGCGAATTACGTAAAAACTGCGGCATTGGCAAAACTTGAAGGTGCTCCTTAAGGTTACTAAAGCTCTAAAATGTATTCTTTAGACAGAGGTGGATATAGAAAATGTTGAAAATGTAGAAAATGCTGAAAATCGATTATTTTTGGGGAAATGCAAGGTGAAATATTGTGAATGAACGAAAACAAAAATGATGTCGTAATAATAAACATAGAATTGATCATTTAAACACGCATTTGACAGTCAAATTTCAGATAAAAACTGTCATATCGATCAAAATATAAATACTCAAGAATTAGAGCTCTTGTTTTGCCGGCTCTGTGTGACTGGGTTTACATGAGGAACGAAAATGTACATGATGTTAATTAACCTTTATTTCTCCTCTTATTTTAGTTTCATTTTGGTCTTTTTCGTTTAAAGCATAAATGGTTCTACTCCATACCTTAGTTTTTTCATTTTCATTTCCACGTGTCCGTTCTGAACATTGTTTTTCTTTTTGAAATTATTTTTGCTTTTGGGAGGGATTGTTAGTTTTCATGTTCTGCTGATGACATTTGCTATGCTAAAATTGCTAAAAGAAATTCCGACACATAGGTACGAAGGAAGTTGCTTATTTCATAAAGCCAAACCACACCACAAACTGCTCTTCAATCCATCCACTTTTATCGCCAAGTGGATGCCTAATCATCCGACACTCTTCGCATTGCCCCTTTTTGGAAATTCTCTTCACCATTTATCGTGTGAGGAAATTAAATAAAACAGGTGAAATCGCCCGTTCCGAAAATGGTCCCTAATAATCGTCCAGTGTGTAATGTATCGTAATTTGATATACCGTACTAATTTGACATACCACACTTTACCATGAGAGGAAACAATGATTGCCATTATTATTAGGTAGGGAGGTAGCTACTTAACCCTTGCCCCTGGGTCAAAGGGAAAACTTGCAAACCTATTAAGAGCCAATATTCTAAATAGTTGACGTCTCTCTGAGAAACGTGGAGCCCTACAACCGCAGCGGGACCCTCTTTCATAATCAACTCTGACCTTTTAATGATCATAACGAAGGAGCGGGTTTCGGGGGAGGGGGCTTCATCAGGAAAGTTATTAAAACAGCTCTCTCCGCACTCTGCCAACGTCTGGGGTGGGGGAGCTCGTCAGATTTTAAAGACTTTGTAAGGCAGCCCAGGCGAAAACAACCGTTCTCCGAGGTCGCGGGGTAAATAAGTAGTCCTAAATTACGAGCGGTGACCAACCAGCTCAACCGTCGGATGAAAACTCCCCCTGATAGGGTCGAGGGGTGTGTCGGAGTTGGTCCGCCGCGGTCAGCAGTTCCAGCGGTGTTTTAATTGACCTTGTCCTGCTTGTTGCATCAGATGTGCTGACGAGTTTGATATTCATTTATCTTTGTTCGAAAAGTCCCAACTCACGTGTGACAAGGAGGAGTTGAAGGGTTAGTTGGAAAACTAACCCGTCCGTTGGGAAATCTCTTCCCTTATTCAGATATACTTGACCCTCTGTGCGATCATTTTGCCTTTGGCACGTTGTTTAGGCCATTGATTCCATTCTATCATGACACTTTACAAGTCACTGATTATCCCATTCTTGGATTGTGCCTCAGTCGTTTGGAACCTGTACTAAAGATACTAGGTAGACCAGCTGAATTAGTCAGCGATACTTGGCCAACAAATTCAATATCCCACTGGATGCAGTCAATTTTGAGTTCGTGGATGAGAGATTTTGCACAGAGCCTTCAGATCAGGCGCAGTTTGGCGTTGTTTCGACTCACCATCGCCCTTGTGCAACCATTTCATGGTCCATTCTATCTCTACAATCGGACAACGTATGATGTCAAATAACGTTAATTTTTATTTGGGAGTAAGTTGTTTGGATGCCAAGACATCTATCAGCACTAGATATCGTAATTTATATATTTAGTTTTAGTGGAGATTTGCCCCCACAAACTTCGGAGGCGTCGGGGAGCCAGGAGAGTAAACGCTGATGGGAAGATAGACTGAACATGCTATTCCACGAATATTTTTTCCAAACAGACAGATACCAGATAATAAGGTCCTGCTCCGTCATCACTGAACGACACCTCGATCAACGGGTGTTTTCAGATTATAACGAACCAGGAGCCAGTAGCACTAAAGAAAGTCGGGAAGGGTCTGGTACCCACAAATGATTGGGAGGCCTCCGTTTATACAGGGTGTCCCGCAACAAGTTCATAAAACGTCAAGATTTTAGACCTCATTTCCAACAAAAACTGACTCTTGGAATTTTTATCGTGTTTCCGATCTTCAGATACTAAAATGGTCATAACTCTCTCCAACTACCATCTTGAACAATTTTGAGGTCACCGTTGGAAAGAGCGTTAAACGGATTATTCCAAGGAAAAAAATTTGATCATTTATTTTTAAAAAACCTCCATTTCCCATGTCTTCTCTTGCTCATGATAAACAGTTTTTCAAAATTTCAGCTTCCTACCAGTATCAGAAAAAAAAATGTTTTCACACAAGATTTTTTGAAGAAAATTACATTTGAATGAGGAAAAACGTGGGGTTAAATCACCGTTTTCCATCCACAATCGACTTATGACAACAAAAAAATGATTTTGGCATCGAACCCTACGGATCTTTTGTAGGTGAACTGAATGGTGACTCTCTCGAGGCTCTAACTCAACCAGTCAATTACCAGTAAAACATTTCAATTATTAAGATACCATTCGCTCAAAATTCGAGTGGCCTGTGTGTCAGCCTTTTAGATCAGAGGAAAGGTCCTCTAAATCACTTATTTTTTGAGCGGAGGTGCCTGGGGGAGTCCCCATTCAATGCAGAATAAAAAGGTACTTAAATTCTATGGCAAAACCTTCTCTTTTTTGTAGCTAGTCGATTTTGGGTTATTAACGTCGGTTTCACGGTACAAACCCACGTGTTTCCACATTCAAACGTAATTTTCTTCAAAAAATCTTGTGTGAAAACATTTTTTTTTTTTTTCCTGATACTGGTAGGAAGTTGAAATTTTGAAAAACTGCTTATTATGAGCAAGAGAAGACATGAGAAAAGGATTTTTTTCAAAAATAAATCATCAAAATAAATGTTTTCTTATGCCGTTGGAAAGGCGAGATTCTGGGAAAGTGGAAATTACAATACCTGTCTATTATGAACAGGAGAAAACATGGGAAAAAGTTGTTTTTCGTGAATTCTCTAAATTTGATCTTCAGACTAGATTGCGACACTCCAAATAATGTGGAAAATTATTATTCCGCCTTTCTGGGTGGTTATGGCCATTTTAGTGACTTGAGATCAGAAACACGAAAACAAATCTTAAACCTGAAATAACTCGGAAAGGAATTTTGTACGAATTCGAAAAAAATCGATGTCCCTTTTTCCCGTTTTATACGATCACAGTTATAAACATAATCGATCAAAATAAGCACGAAAATTTGTCTGGGAATGGTAGTAGATATGAGGATCGCTTGAATAGATCGGTTATTAACCGACATTTATCAAGACATAAAATTCGAAATTTCTGGGTTTATTACACAAGAGAGGTTCGTTAGAAAAAACCCTGGAAATAATGGAGACAAAGATTTATTAATGCTACTCCAGCCATTCTCCCATTTGCATAATATACATATAAGCTGCATGAGCAGCGCTTGATGGATTCCTATTACCCCCTCTATTCCCCCTCCCAACAGAGAAATCAAATTTTCCGAGGTTCTTTACACTATTAGGCTAGAATTAAGATCGAACAAAAATAAAGTTTTTAAATCAATAATTTTATCAAGAAATGCTAGGTTATTTTACAAGGATGAATTGTATAGATCAAGGTTCATAGATTTTCTAACTCGAAACAAAACACACCCCACTCAGTAAGTCACCAACAAACGTTCTCCCGTATTATAAGATGATTACACAGATGTTCTTTCAAAATCATAATACAAATTTATCTGATATTAAATGGAAAACCTGGATTGATATTCATTTAATGAATTGTATTCTAAGATGATTCAGTAAATTTGACCCCCTTTGCATTTTGAGTCCATAATAGGGGCCACGCACACAGGAATTCAGGGCATCAATGTATGTTGTAAAGCGGTGGAAGCTGGTGGACTGTGAACTGTACATTGTGATCAGTGAATCGCGATCGGTATTCCCAGCCTCGTTGTATTCGTGCGGGCGATGGTTAACTTGGCTGATCAGCTTGGCTAATGGCAAACAGACCGTCGCACAATGAGGCATAATCCGGCAGAACTTGTCCAAAACTCTCCGGCCTTCGGATTCCGTGTTTTTTAAGGTGCTTATTAAGAAACATATATTCCAAAATCGCTGAAAATTACCCCACAATGGTCTACCATTTGTGTATTAGATGGCCCTTCTACGTGTATTACCGTACTGGACTACACAACCTGAGACCAATGCTTCCTGCATATGCTCGAAAACACTCGTAGAAATCCAACTAAAATTTAACAAGGTAGAATAAAAATAGACGCAGAAATGCTCCCGCTTGTCCTCAAGTTAATTGGAGCTTGGGAGATAGCGTTTATTATTGGCTGTAGGT
This sequence comes from Creontiades dilutus, assembly GCA_031894815.1. Lineage (NCBI taxonomy): Eukaryota > Metazoa > Arthropoda > Insecta > Hemiptera > Miridae > Creontiades > Creontiades dilutus. The sequence goes on along the minus strand of JAVIWC010000496.1, from coordinate 252,417 downwards.
AGATTTTGTTTTATCTTCTTCTTCATCATTCGATTTCCTCTTATCGTCTCTATTCTTCCCTTGTCTACTCTCAAAGTAAATCTCGATAATATAACTCTCATCAACTTCCTCAATTTCGGGTTCATCGAAGAGACGATTATCATTTTCCTGCAAAATAGGAAATTTCCCTATTTTCGATAGCGTGGAAGAGCTAACGGGAGATGGTTGACAGAAACGATGTCCAGTTTCCTGGGAAAGTATTCGTTGGATCGGGCTGTTACAACTACCAAAGGCTGCCGTTAAACGTATTTGGGTAATTTCGCAGAAAGTGGCAAACTCCGGTCCTGAGCAAGTTGTGGGAAATTTTACAGGAATTCATGCTTCTAAAAATATTCTATCTTATATATGTATTGGAATAACATGATGAATCAACTAGAATACGGATAACTATGGCTATATAGCTGAAAAAATTTATAAACCTCTATTTGTCACTTCCCTGGCATGTCCCTGGGTTGAGTTATACATCTTTTCTGGTCTTTTCTCGAATTGGATTTGAAATTGAGCAGGGTTTCGCGGGCACATAGTGATGCAGGGGTTTGCAGCAATCGTAATATAATAATTAAATAAAATTATTTCTTAAATTAGGGGGCTGGGGGGCTAGTGCAGGCTTGTCCCTTGGGTCGCAGGTCACTTCCCTGTAAGTTTTTCAACTTGGCGTGAAGGCGGGAAAACTAATATTTTGAACATTTTTTTCCTGTTGACATCACTGCTAAGATCCCGCCAACCCAGTGATAACATCCTTGGTTTTTAGGAGCTTCCTCAGTTCACGTGGTGCAGTGCCGATGTGAAGGAACTGTGTGTAGGTTAATCATAGCCTGTCACTTCCCTGTCGCAGGGCCTGAACTTGTGGAAAGTACCATAATACATAGAATAAGATTAATTAGTGCCTTTTTAGGAGTATTATCAGACAAAGAAAAGAAACTCAACATAGTTACGAAAATGAGGCCAACAGCTTGAATTTTCCTAGAAATCGTCACTCCTCTGGGTGTCACTTCCCTGGAGAACTGTTTCCAGGGAAGTGACTTTCTGAGCAGGGTTGTGACTTTTTTCATAATTTTTAATCGGTTTTGCTTGATTTAATAAGAAATGGTCGTTGTAACCTACAAGTACCTAACTATCTATCTTTTAGTGTTCATCCAGGACGCACATGATGTCACCAAAGACCCGAGAGGACATTTTGACCACATAGTGAATAAATTGCTACAACACTAGTCATGTTTTGATAAATATAGAACAGAAAAAAACACGTGCGTTCGCAACGGTCGTTCTCGCCTAACTCCACATTCATTCACAATTCATTCACAACTATGCCCTATAGTTTATTTCTTATAAAAATTGTAAACTGCTTCAGTGTCGTAACTAATAAACCGTTTATCTATCTATCTATCTATCTAGTCACGTTTTGTGGAAAATAGACCTCTTCTACAAGGTTTTTGTGATATCTTGCTTTCTCTTTAAATATTGGGGAGTTTCAATAACAATTTTACAAAACCATACAATTTTAGTCAATTCCCTGTCCCCTCGAATTTTCAAAATGGTGGTATCTTGAAAATGAATCATTTCTATGATGAGATTTTCCGGCATTTTACTTCCAATATATTGAAGAAGAGAAAAATAAGGAAAATAAGGAAAATATTTGTTTTCCATGAGAGTGAGTTTCTTGTTTTTTTCGAAGCTGAAGTTGCCACTTTCCGCAAAATGACCCATTTACGTACGTACTAGTGGAGTTCTTTAAAAGGGAGAATCGAGTCGTTTGCTTCACGATTTGAAGCCGGGAAAGTGGACAAGATTGATCTCCTTTGCATATTGGTAGTTGAAAATTGAATTTGGCTGGGAAAACCACTTTTTTGTCTCACGTTCGCTTCGTGGTTGTTCCTTACAGTCTCGGTGCACCACATGGGTTTCTACTGGTCACTACAATTGTAGGATTCAAAACTGACGAGCTTGGGTGACATTGAAATGCGGCCTTTGTTCGATTCAAATTTAAAGTAATTCATATTCTAATCGGTAGCAATATTACCATAGATGTTAAAACAGTACTGTGATTAAAATTAGAGTGCATTTTCTTGAGTTGGGAGAAATTATTCACCATCATCGTACTCATTCACCCTGCTGCTAATTTCGGCATAAAATAAACTTTGAAAGCCCTCCTCGAATGAATTGACTAAAGGGAATGGTTCGCAGTCATGAGGCATAACGGTTAGAAAGAGGAATTTCCTCTTTGAAAACTAAAAATCACTTGCAGTGAAGTTGTGGAAAGCCTTTTCAATAGAGTAAGCTCAGTTAATGGAGTCTTTTCCCTCGAGGAAATAACTGGTTGTGAGGTTAAACAGTTTTTGACGTTTAGATCATTTTCCACGGTAATCGAGAACTGGAGATTTAATGAATTAGGGAATTATGGTACTTTGTGGTTAATATTTTATGATACTGGGAAATGCACAGCTGACGAAAATCGGGTGAAAGCACTTGTGATGATGCAAAGCAAAATATGATTTTATTATTAGTAATTTTTTTGAAAACCATGTTTTTCCCATAAAACCCACATTCTTCTACTTAAATAAACTTTATTTCAACTTTTGACCTAATTTTTGGATTCAGCGTTAAATTTCATATACGCCTGAGGCATGTTCATAATAAAAAACAAACTTCCAAGGACCCCAATTGCAGTTCATACATTGAAAATGTAAATTTAAAAAAAAAGTTCATTAAAATACTTTTACGTTAATTGCATCCCCAAAAAAAGGCTCTGAAAGCTGTCAAATTTCAGGAAAGCTTGCAAATTCAATCAGCTTGCCAATTTAAAGGTCAATTTTTCAATTCCTTAATGAAGAAATTCACGTTTAAAATCGAAAAAACGGTAGGCACCCACAAAAATACGGTGTCTAGATCAAGTCAAGTGATTTTCTCAAGTGAGGTGTGAGATTTCTCATAATATCGTCCTTGTTGATGAATAAAATCTGATGTTCTAAAAATGTTTTAAAATGTCAAGAACGTTCATGTCGATAGAATTTTGCTCCCAACTACATGTTTAGTTTTTTTTTAATGTCGTAGCAGCGTTAACTTGTTGGGAGGTGTAATGCATGTTCCAAGGCTTTTGCAGTGGGAAGGGGAACACCTTTTTTTCGTGTGGGTATTTATCCATCAACAAGTGCACTCTACACCTGTTAACAACGTCGAGATTGTAAGGGGACGAATTTCAGAAGCAACTTCTATACTGCGACAAGGTCTCACATACATGTTACGCCTACATTTCTAAGGAAAAGAGCTATAGCTTGCGTACGTAACCATAGAAGACATTGCAAACATATGTTCCAAATGGTTTCTCAACAGCCCTGTTCCTCAAAATTCGGGTGACTACGCGAAGCTCCCAGTCCGAAGTGAAAGGCGTTTGGGCTGTACTCGATGCTCCCCGGCAAGTTCTAGCAGCTGTACGTGAAGCTCCCAGTCTCTCTATTTACCTCTCTCGAGGCGTTTCAAGCCTTATCGGTGATTTGAACGGACTGACTCTCAGTGATCGTCGAACAACATGAACGTATCCACGTGTATAGCATCCGGTACTCGTCGCAGTGCTTGATGCTTTGGTCAAATATCAGACTGATATTTACATTAAAATAAACACAGAACAGGGGAATCATAGGCGAAGTAGATCCATTATAAAGAATGTGTGGCTAACAAAACTGATTGAGCAATGCGATGTGCACACCATCACCCTTACCCAATTTACAAAAATAGTTTTGTTCACCATGATGTTTTGTTCCCCAAGCTTCCTCGTGATCTACTCTGATGTACCATGCAGTTTATTTAGGATGAAATTGAAGAGAATTTTATTGATTACTGAACTTTGTAGTGTAGAATCTTTTTCCTGGTGGTTGCAGTAAATGGTTGCACAATTGCCTACAGTGTAGGTCACTGCAAATAAAGTTTTCAATATTATTGAAGTATTAGGTGATTTTCGTATATAGGTGACGGGGAGCTTAGCGTACACGAAGAGAAAGTTAGCGGGGAGCTTCACATATAAAAACTCGCCGATGGGGAGCTTCGGGTATGCGCCCCAAAATTCTGCTGGTGGTATTCTGCTCCACTTGACATGTGTATTCGCCCGATACCGATCAATATTATGCTAACATCAATTTTACGCTTTTCATTTAGCGTGCGCTAAAGTTTAGTCCTCAACTATATTTTCCCCCTGCCCTATTCGTCAAATCTCTTTGAAAATAGAAAAGTAGAGGAGAAATGACGGTTCGGTTCCCCATATCAGTATCACCACAATCGCATCATTAGTATCCGCTGCTCAAGAATAAAGTTCAAATTCTAGTATCTACATGCAGCTAGTCGCAATCTTTCAAGATTAGTCTAACATATAAGGATGAGCGTGAGGTATGTGCCGCACACAACTTGACGTTTTTTTTTTTATACCTTTGAAAGACCTAAGCGTCGTTTGACTGCAGAGCTGATCTCTCTGCTCTTGACAAAACCAGGTTAAATGAAGCGGTGAATGATATGTTCGAAAGGGCTGACCCGAGGGAATCCTTTACAAAGTCCCATCGCCTGGTTACGAATGAAAAATCCCCCCTTCTAACCTCTTTGGGTGTTTATTGAGGTTAACCACTTCGTCGACTCTCGTCTGTTTGAGGGATTCGGAGAGCGTGTCCATGTCGTGGCGACAGTTGATCGCCGCCTCAGCACGACCTTCGTGTGAAACGGACTTCAACTTTCCACCAACAGGCTGCCAACTTCTGCCCTCGACATGCGATAGACTAAATCCTCTTGATTTAAAAGGCTGCAGCGTTCCTGCATTGTTCATGCAGCAAGTTCAATGGTTCTTGGGTGTTTACTTCTTCCATCAGCTTTTGACAATTTCCATCGTAAATGGGTTCAACATTTTTGGAAACCATTTTCATGAAATTTCCATCCATAGCAATCTGATTTGAGGTATCCAGACGCACCAAATTTAAACAAATGGTCTCACGACTATTGAAATCCATTTCTCTACCTCACTAGGGACGCTTTGTGTTCGTGCAAAAAGAAAAATTACTCCCCTCCTAAAACTAAATGTTCTCTTTCTTTCTGAGTTTTCTGATCAGTTTTAGTTCCACGTCCAAAAATATGTTAAGTTTTACTCCAAAAAAAAAAGAAAAGTCTACCAGTTGGTAGACAGTATAGCTTCCCCAAAAGAATCTCACAATTTTTCATCATCCTAAAATTCGTTGCATTTAGTAAAGTATCATTTAGAAATATTTGTTTCCCGTCAATGTCATAATTGACCATTTCTTTGCATTCTGTCATTGCTCGTGTCATTTTGAGGTTTGGGGAATCATTTATAGGTTCATAAATTGGGATTATTTGCTATAGTTGATTTTCCGCGGATCTAAAAAATCAACCCAGTCGATGTTGCATGCGAAATTCCTAGGAAAAGGCCCCCACACGTTTTCCCCCCATTTATTATATAAAATATTCTCTATGAATTTACGAAAAAGTATCCTCATTAGGCTATTCTATACCAGTGGGGCCGCATTTCAGCAATATAACTGGAGAGCTTGAAGTTTCCCAACGGTTTGAGATCTACTGATTTGAGATACCATAATTATCTCTGAGATGGAGATATAACTTTCTATTTGAGGGATGTTAAAAATTCCCTTCGTTTTACAGGCGTCATTTCACGTGGTACGTTGATGTTCTCGATACGTCACGTGTGTCAGGGAAATGACGTGATTTGTACGCAATGTGACTAATCATGACAACGCAGCTCCGCAGAAGGAAGAAATATTATAACCGGAATCCGCATGAGAGCTGCGATCTCACTCCCGAGAACTACGGACCAGTCAGAAGACTGACAGCGGGATTTTTCTGTCTTCGCTACCGTCCTGCACAATCCAAGGAACTCAGCTATTCATTTCAGATTCAGTATTTTATTTGATCCAAATACACGATTTCTTCTACGGGATGTATGGGATTCTCTCATAGTGGGCGCTATGTTAACAGTCACAGTAGTGGATACTACCGGTAGCCCGTACCGATACCCATTTTCTCTCGTTTCTCAGTATATTGGGGTCTTAGTACAAATTTTCAATGAATAAGAAGGAAAGAATAAAGATGTCAAATGATAAAAATAACTAGAAAATTCACATATATTTGTCACATAAGAAAATCGGTGCGAGACTCACAATTCAAAGTAGTGGTACATTACGAACTGTTACACAAAAATGATCACATAATTTTTAAGGAATAAGAAAACAACATCACTAAACGAGACTCTAAAAAGGAAATCTAACAATAAACAAGGGGAACGTATCAGGACTGGGAACTGCAACTGTGAAGACCCAAACGACGATCTGGACTGGATAACTCATGAACTGTCAGATTGAAGGATTATAAATGATTCAGATGACAATTTACCTATTGCTCTCTCACCATTTTTGTTAACAAACGAGTTTCTGTTTTCCTATCAATCTACAATCTTGCTCCGTAAAATGATGTTTGATGAAGCTAGGATTGCACGATCACCGTTGGAAGACAATGAGAAATAATTAAAAATCGTTGATAAAAGAAACAATTCAATTCCCTGGGGCTTTCCCTTTATTACTCCATTACCTCATTCTCATTACGCGCTGAAATGATCGCAGTAGAGTGCTCTTAATTTGGTGCTAGTGTAATATATTGAAATTGTTCATCTTTCAATGAATATCATGCATCAAATCAGAGTATTCCCTCTCTTCTGGATCAAAGAACGTGATTTCGAGTTTCTTTATTTCCATTTTTTACCTTTGGTAAATTTTTGAAACGGCAGCACTTTTAATGCAACTACGGGTTACCGACAAACTATGCTTCCTTAACTCAGAATATCAAATCCAAATTTTTGTGTAGAAGCCACACAATATTTAATATGAATGAAGGAACCCCATTCTAGTTGAGGAAAAACCCCATTCATTTTGAGAGCCCGAGTTTCGCACATGCTGCTCAGAATTTCCAACTTAAACATCAAAATACGAATTTGAAAACCCACCGGAAAAACTACCAGAACAACTCATTTTCCGTCAATCTCCTAACAGCGCAAACTGTACTCAAATTTTGTAATTTTAGTGTTTTTCTTATCAGTTTTTTATCTTGTCTTACCTATTCTTAACTTGTCTTATCTTTTTATATTTTCTTTTTTTTTTAATATCAATAAATGAAAAACAATGTGAAAACATTATGTATCACATGCGGCTGATATAACATTCATTGCTTCTTTGAAGGCATTAAGATATCAGCTTTCGTTACTTACGCAAGGACTAGTAAAATATTGGTGCTTACGGCGTCATACACTTGGTAAAAAAATGCTTCCGTTCACCCCAAAAATTTGTACTTTTTTTTAATTTATCCAGGGAAGCTAATGGATGTTTACACAAAAATACGAGAAATGAAGTCTCCATAAGCAATCTGGATCGGTACAGGATTAATCAAGACTATTCCCACCCGCGAAAAGAACTATCAGAGGTCTATCATGAAAAGTGCGGTATCAGTATTTTTCCGGAGACGATCATGGAGGTCTCCCAGTACGGGGACGTCTATTAGAATTGATCCTGGGGGTCGGGTCACAACCCAAACATTTAAAAAAATAATAATAAATAAAATTAGAAATAAAAAAGTAGCTAATCTATTCTAGACCAATCTAAGATCAAGGAAATGGAAAAAACTAGCTGCATGTCTCTCTGTGTGTGCCTGTGTTCTGAAGTAGTGCCATCAGATACTTTCCAGCTTGGTGTAAAAGCTCGTCGATTCGATGAAGTACCGTTTATTGGAAGTTGTCAAGCAAAAAGGAAGGCCACGAGCTATTACTCAAAGCTCGGTTTTAGCTGTTCTTTGGAATGTACGCACATTTTTTTGCCCTGATAAAAATGAATTCGTTAACGTCTGTTGTCAATTTCACCTGGTTTGTTCAGTTGAAAAGTTGGTACGCTTGCGATTCATCATTTAAGATGTCTATGGATACACTCATACAATTAGTATCCCGTTTTTCAAGGTTTGTGAGAAGCAGCTACTATATTCGTGAGAAGCAAAGTAGGTGTGCGGAGACATTTTTTACTGAGTGTATGTGATGAAGTCATTGTATCGTCTTTGCGATATCCATAAGTCAGTTAAAAGGTATTGAGACACTCTGATCAGCTGAACGAACCTTTTGGCTTATTTCTTTCCTCATCGATCTACAGGGGTGGAATAAATATAAATTCAGCTGCTTGCCTAGGCATCTAGTATAAAATTACAAGGTATGTAAGCGCCGAGTTTAGATGATGTACCAGAGATAACGCTAGGTTGCATTGATCATCTATTTTCCTAGAAGGGTAACCTAACATAGATATAATCAGACTTTGTGTAATAACTTAGCAGAATTTTTTCCTGGTAATTCGATTATTTTTTTTAGTTAATTTCTATGGTACGTCTATTTTTAGAGGAATACGTAGTATTTCATTTCATTAATTTTGTTTCTCATCACTACGATGACTGACTATGGTTGTATCTTGTATTTTAGGACTAATTTTCGGACGATCCATATTAGATGCCCCATCCTGAAAATTATTATTTAGTATGACGTTGTTCGGTTGTTGGCGTTTCGAATTGAAAGCCTTGTGTTCTATCTTCCCTTTCCACTTGGGCTAACCTCGTTCAAGTAGTGCTTTAATAGACCATCTAGACTCTCCGCGCCTCACTAAACTGCATCTCATCAGTGATTGGTTTATCAAAATTATATAAACCAGCGAACTCACTCCATTTCAGATGGCTGAGTAATAATCGAAGAGTCAGTCATGCTTACAGGAACTATTAAGGTGCGACTAGGAGCCTAAAGGTACATTTTGGTATTGAGTTTACGATATCATCATTGGAGGTTTCAAAACAATGAACCGAAGTTTATGAGGATCGATAGTTTCATTAATATCCTTTGGGAACTTGTACTAGTTTCACAAGATGCTTTACACCCATTTTCACTAGAAACAAGCGTTTTCTGCTTGAAGTTCCTATAATGCCACCTATCGATTATCTAATCCGCTCAACAGTTACTTCTATGCCCTCAAATATGTAATTTCAAATTGAAGCTGCACTTGTTTGTGTCAATACCCGTCTTTAAGGAGATTGAAATATGTTGGGTATTCAATCTGTCAACGATGAAGTTCATAGGGAACCATCTCAAATCTAACCCACACGATTCTTGAGTGTTCAATTGAAATCGAATACGAAGTGAAGTAGATATGGTTGCTACGACGATGCGTTTAAGGGTCGTACGTTGGTAGTTGAACATTAGCTATACTTTTTTTGGCGTCGATACGAATTTCAGAAGATGCTCTAGGATCCAGCCGAAAAAATCTATGAGACTTTCATCTTGCGCAGTACGGTTTAAATTGGCTTTAACGTTTTCTTATGTGCAGAGGGTACTTCAATTTGGTAACGATGAAGTCATGGGGAACCCTCTCGCCCCTGGCACATAGAGTTCTTGAATTGTCACTTGCGTGTTTGAATGCATGCAACAGAATGATAACTTTCTAGAATATTTACGAACTCCTTGGCCATTGAAAACAGAAAAAATAATGAACAAAAGTGGAACCGAGATTAGCGTAGGGATAATGATATATGATGTTTTGGAGATGAGATACATTTCTGATGATTAGTTTCCGAGCGGTTTCTTCTTCTCGCATATAAACAGTAGACGGCGCCATACGAACTTGTAATTTTTCTCCCCGGCCTTCAACGATAACAATTGCTTCACAAATCCAGGCAGATGCCCATTAGTGACGAGTAGGGGCCACTATTTTTTATTTTTTGGCTCAATAAGGAAATTTCTTTGAGACTCAGTCTTGAAGAAGTGGTGGATGTCAACGCTGTTCTCAGTCCCGCCGAACTAGTGCCCTGCTATCTGGCGTTAAAGGCCTTACACCTGTGCAACGCACTGCCTCAGCGTGAATATGCCCAGGGAGGATGTGAAATCTCCCTGACTACACCCCTTCGACTTCTATCTGCTTCTGAAGCACCTCCCTCAACAGATGAAGGGTAGTTCTAAAATTCATCCCTGCGCCATAAATACGGGTAATGTACAGGTCATGTAAAACAATCTATTACATGGTATTAAAAAATGTATTCGCAAACTCACCTCAAGAATCGTCAAATTTAATGAACCTAAATCCTTTCATGAATTTTCTTTACATCTGTAGGTTATGGTATGCAACGAGATTTGTATAATGAACCTGAAATGTCCAATTACAACAATGCGTATTCAGCGGAAAGTAAATTCCCTCCGGAATTGAATTAGTCCATTTGAGGACTATAGAGCGTTCCGCCTGTCTGTTCAGAACGAAATTTATAAATAAAGGAATCATCTCCAGAGATCCTATTATGATTGGGTAATAGCCCAGCGGAAAACGAGCTGAAATTGAGAGAAAGAAAGGGGTAATTTATTCAACTCGGAGTCACTCGGGTTTCGAGGGGCCTTTTGAACGGGCCGGCTGCTAGAATGTGTTTATTCCTACTTTATTCATCGAGTGATCGAGTTTCTTTTTCCCCCCACACTCCCTTTGAATTCAAGAGCTTTCGGGTTCAACAGAACGTAAGCGCGGAATCTGCCGAACCATAACTCAACTTCTACAATCCTTGAATGCTTAGTTGTGATAAATGCATTATCATACATTTATCTTCGAGTTGAAGCAGTGAATTCTCTGGCTTGGAGGACACGCTAAGTACTCCCAAGGGGATACGGTTCAGCTCGACACGTTAATTTGTGGAGCTAACTGCTATTTTAACAGCAGTAGAGAGCCGCCACTTTGTGGATCAACTTTCTCTCTTTATCGTACATGTACTTGGAATGAAGTGTCTGAATGAATTTCTGAATAAAACTGCAAGGTAGAAAAGAATGGGTAGAAATCAGAAAGCTGAATTTTATTTAATATTGGGGCAGAATCTGAAAGAACGTTCCCAAAACTCTCCAGCCTTCGGATTCTACGTTTTTTGAGGTGCGGAACACGGAAAACATATTCTAAAAACACAATTTATCATACAAAGGTTTATTAGTCCGGTATTACGATCACCGGACTACAAAAACTGGACTTTACAACCAGAGGCAATGCTTCAATTTAACGAAATGAAATAGAAATACAGGTAGAAAGAATGATTCCCCTTGTTCTTCTCAATTGATTTGAAGCTTGGGAGACGGCGTGACAAATAATATAACCATATAACATCAACCAGGGCCATCATTAGGACTCTGCCCCAACCATTTACGGCTCTGCAGCCAGACCGTCTATGAACAGATGATCGTACAGTAGCCGGAGTCCACCCACAAGCATTTAAACATCCGACCCCGGAGATCTTAGATCAGGTCTCAATCGGTTTCCCCGTGTGATGGTGAAGGGAAGGAAATGCAAACTCCGGCTGTGCCATCATTTCTCCTCCCCGTTGTATTTTTTGTAAGTCCAGCTCCAGGCCTCGAAATGCCAACTCATCCAGCCATCACTACACGTCGAGGAATAGTCGCCTTAAACACTGACCATGTGAATCGTCCTCCTGTTAGGACTCTGGTGGTCATCCATTCCAATATCGTGAGAGAAAACCCTTCTCAGTTACTGACCTCTTGCACCATACACCTCGTCAGTGTCCAAATCTTCGATATGAAGTGAAACTGTAGGCCTCTGGAAAAATCAGCAGTCGAGCATTATCCTTGCCCCGATTGTGTTTTGACTCAGGTAAGTGACGAAGTGATAGATGCTACGTCAGGGAATGTGATGGTTACAATCTTTGGGATTGAGAGGGGTTTACTTAATTATTGTTTCGCATCATTTCGGGTCCTGCCTTCACCAACTGATACGGCCCAAAAGTATTGGTACCTCTGACTGAGTTCGAACTTGGGTCTTTACTACACCTCTTCGACCTGGGTTATACTCCTTGAGCATAATAAAACCATCATCAAGTTCAATCGAGCAACCAGTTCAGTTGAAGGAAGGATAGCGAAGTTGAAATTACTAAGCACTAGAGATTCGGTGAGTAGTTTGAACCCAGTTTCGTTCAGTGAGGAAGACTGGAGAGATGATCTGGCATATAAAGCAGCTATCAGCTTCTCACCGCCATCTCCGACTTCCTCTGCAGTTGCGTCTCGGTTTTTGAAAGTCTCGACACACACACATCACATTCTACGTCACTTCCAGCACTTCACGTGTTCCGTCGGGACTTCTTCTTCCGGCGGCTACACATGTGCGGCTACGCTTCTAAATTTTTATCTGAGCTTCGTAAATCATCTCCTGTCTGTCAATGGCGGATGTTGAATTACATCCCCCGAAGACGTGTAGAAACAAATATTTTCAATAACAAAATTGGACATTCTAGTCTGTAAGGGAATAAATGACGGTCTCCAGCTTTCCATCTCCAGCCTTCATAAAAACAATCGACTGCTACATATCGTATATGTCTGACAGCGCCTAACTTCTGTATGTATCGGCGTTACATTTGGAGTGTATTCTTATCCACCTTTTTCCTGTATTTCTTGTAAATTTTGATGAAATCAGTTTCATCTCTTTTTTGTTAAAAACTGTTATTTCTCATGCACTTGTCCGCTTATCATCTTGTTAGAATTTATAATTTCCATTGGTGGAGTTCATCCTCTTTATACTGCTACACTATTCATTCGAAATCTTGAACAATGAACAGTTTTTAAAAAAATCGGAAATACCATCAAACAATGAAGCGATAGTCACACGACACAGAACATTCAAAACTGAACCAACAGGTGCAATTCTGTGGATCACAGATTCTTGAAAAACACATCGTCAGCCTGTAGGCACATCATAATTAGTTCCTCAGAAATCCAGGAACCAGTTTAGGTTGAATGGGTTCGGTGGATGCGGGAGGGGAGGAGGGAATGGGGGCTTCAAATCAGAAATACGCCAAAAACCTGTTGTAAAATTTTTGCGAATATGTAACGTGCTCGTCTTTTTGAAACACTTAATTCATGGCGACCTCCAGGATTCAACTTAAGGGCTGCTCAAAGAAAAAACAATATTTACAAAATACTAACTTTTAAAACAAAGTTCTGAGAAGTGTGGTTGGTCTCCCCTAATACATGCTAAATGATGAGATTCATCAAGATTTGGGGGTAGAGACCATCACACAGATGTTAAGATCGCAAAGAAGCGCGAGCACAAACACGAGAACCCGGCAATGCTTAATGTCTTGGATAACGCTGATGAACTTCGGCTCCTCAAGAGAAACAAACCATTGGACTCAGTTGTACAAATCCAAAGGTAGTGCAATAAATTCTGTGTTTGACAATTATGCTAAGTAAGGGGGACATTTTATAGTAAACCACACTCACCACAGTGTTGAAAATATTAGGAAATTAAATATTGCTAGTTGAAATGTATACCATTTTCAGTTGCAATAGATATGTTTGTCGCAATGTCGTAAAAAGACTAGGCAGGGTCTCGCCAGGCGGGAGAGGTGCGAGATGTAGAGTTAACATCACTTGAAAAAGTCTTTGAAAAGAAAACTTATCAGAAGTGAGGGCGGTTGGTGTTTGTATCCTTAGAAGTTCATTTGATTCTTGATTAAACGATTGGAACAAACATCCGGGTTTGTTCTGATTGTTATTTCTCATTCTTCAAGCCAATCATGTAACTTAACTTTGGTAATTTTAGGTGTTGGGAAATCAAAACGATTTCGCTCGTTTTACGCGATTTCTATGAATCAACGCTCCATGTGTTTACCTGTCCGTTCAAGTCCAACCTCTCATCTTTGGCATCCGCCTCGGAAACTCATCGAGTAGGAAATCGAATTAAATTTGCAGGGTAGGGGTTCAGCAAAACCAATTCTCAAATTAGAACAGGTTCCCGCTCTCGGCTCTGTGCTCAGGAAGCTTTATCCTCAGCAAGTCCCAATTGAATTGAAATCGACAGAAATCCCCGATCAAAGGGTTTCAACCTCCAGGTTTGTTCACGAGTGTGCGGCGGCCGGTTGAATGTTAGCCGCTGGCCGCCAGCCTTTGGATTAAGCCCTTGGACTCGTCCCAATTTCCCCCGAGATTCTACTGCAATCTCCCGACGTCTAGAATCAATAAATAACCCATTTATACCTTGAATATAGCAGACCTTTCAAGGAGGGCGGGGTTGTCTCCTTAGTAATGAGTCTTGAATACGTTCGGTTCCCAATACAACTGCGGTTTTCGCGGGGAAAAAAGCGATGCGGATATTTACATAATGGTTTATTGTTTCGGATTATATAGCCTTCCTAACCAGAACTAGGCTCTACAGTGAGAAACACTGCTTTCGCTGTGTACTCGACTAGAAAAATTCACAAGTCATCTTTTCAAACAAGACCTTTCCACTTCTATCAACTGAACACGTTTATGAACGAATGAATGATAATAGCAACGGAGGTGGTCTCGTTCAATGTACAGTGAAACTAAGTTTATAAAATTACCGTTTTCGGTTCATTATTTTCTACAATTACCCTTTGTAAACGTAATCGACCACGGAAAAAAAGTTAACTGCCGCCATTTCATTATCTTTTGGTTAAGGTTTGAAGGTACATAGAATCCAAAAATCGCAACAAAAAAAATCTGTCGTATGCCTTCCGAAGCTCTCTCTATTACTGAAAATTTTGTGAAAAATCATACGTGGATCACACGTGGAATCACTGGCATCACATTATGATGATGTGTGATTTGTGATATCAAAAGGCTGAAATATTAAAAAATGCAAATATCGAAAACTGTTTTTATGATTGCCTTTTGAAGACACCCTTTTAATCAATTGAACGAGCCCATCCGTTCGCTCTTCCGAAGGAAGAAGAGAAAATAATGCGAACTTAGTAGGACTCCCTCTTATAAACTTCGACGGTTGCACAGCTGATATAAATGGAATGGAAGTTTCCTTTAATTAATCGAGTTAATAATAACTTTTATGATAATATCATATTATGTTGACGAACTAGTGATTAGTGCGTAGGTACTTCTTTGATTTTACCTCATTAATTATAGTTGGTGGGTGCCTACTTATCGTTTTGGTATGTGATATATTACCAAACCGACCTACGAAGAAAGTCTTATTTTTCTTTACTTTCAACGGATTCAAATATATATATCCTGAGAGATATGAAAGCACTAATGTATTGAAAAGATAGGGAGCAATACAATTACCATACATATAAGTGTAAAATATGTTGGAAAAGCGTTTCGCCTGTTGTTTCAACATTGCTTCAACTGTACACGGGGCGCAGAGCATACCATCCACTCAAGACCGCTAGGTAGTGCGGGTTTTGCATAACCAGCTCCTGTGAACAAATCAGCGACCCTGGGCGACCACCGAAGTTTTATCAACAGTTACCTACTTTATTCTTGGGGAGGTTTTAAAAAATTTAAGGAGGGGGGAGGGGGGGGTTAAAGTTGATTGAAACAGTGTTTAACGTGACGACATTCAAAAATATATTACATCACGTAATATAACGTGAATAATAATGAACCTAGTATTAATTTAAATATGGTTTGTTTTTCTATCGGAAATGTATGAATGACAATGATAGTGCTCGAATATTGTCCGTTTTTTCTATTGCTGACTGGGTTTGAATTTGTTCAATACCTATAAAAATCTTCTTTTAGTTTTAGATAAAATAAGTGGTGCTTACGAAAATTGTTTACATGTTTGTTTTGGGGAGGAGTTACAAACTTACATAAATGTGTGTGTTGTGTGTGTGTTTCTGTTCCAAGTTTAGCCCTGCCATACGTGTTAGGAAATATAATTAACTATCGTCTATCATAATAGGAGGAATGTTGAAAATTACAATCCAGGATTAACAGGAATCACAGTATAGCATCAAACTTCTCAATAAGTCTGACTGCCTGAACGTGAATCCCAAGTTTGGTCACCCTACTACTTTCTTGAAAAATACAACCTTCAGTTCAGGATGATGATTCAATTATCTTCTATGATTTTATGTTGATGCTACCTATTACTTAATGGCTTCAAATACCCATCTATTCGCGACGAATATTTCTACATCACGGATTTGAACTTGGTCTAATCCCAACTTGTATGTACATTATAACCACCAACACCTCCAACAAAGACGAATTTTTCCATCTATAGCAACCTACTGCTTTATCCCTTCCCCTAACCTTCCGTGGAATGCTTCATGCCCGACTCTTAGCTTTAAAAACTTCCATTTTCATCAACAGAAGTGAGACTATTCTATTTCTCTTCCAATTTAGTTCTTCATGGACTAGTAGAATAAGCTATGTAAAACTTGAATTTCTACTCCATTGGCATAAAAAGCTCCTGCTCATACTTTTCGGTACAACATTTATCTGATGCTAAAATTGTTTAAAAGCCATTGCGAGTTGAAGGATTGGAAGGGGGCGAGTGCTGGATGCAGAGCACTACAGAATAAAGCGGCCTCTACCTACACTATTGGGTCATCCTCCAGGTTGAACCACATTGAGGCGTCAATTCTAAAATCAATCAACGTGCAAGAAGATAACGGGAAAATAGCAAGGTTTGTGTGTAAGCTATGTAATAGCTGACAGGGACGCCTCCAATGCTCGCTCTCTACCTAAACGGCTTTTTCAACCACCTTGCTTCCCACACACTGATCTCAAACGCAAATTGCACCAAACCCAACTTCTGACCTGGAGAAGATGGCATACCACGTATCCTGCTGGAATCGGATACGTTTCATTGTTCCCGCCGCCTTCCACCAGGTCGTGGTTTCATGAAGCGGGCTCGTTGTATTCGCGCGGGTTTTATACGACCATAACCCGTTTAAGATCAGGCCATTGTGTCACCAGGGAACGGCTTCACAAATACGGTCTGTCGTGTACAGATTTGTGCAGATATTGCGGCGTTAACACTGAAACGACACAACATGTGATCCTCGAATGCCCACATAATTCTCTCCCAAGAATCGAACTCCTCAACAGTTCTATGAACTATACGACCCTCCCCTTCAATCTGGACTCACTCATAGCTTCAGGAAACACTGTAGTGTACTGTGCCCTATATAAATTCCTATTAGACATAAACTATCATATTGAATCATACTCACCCATATTTTTGTAATCTAACATGAATATTTAGAATGCCTTACCATGTTATGGCTGTATGTATATTGTTTGCAAAGCCAAATAAAAATAAATAAAATAAAAATAAAAAAAACACCTACACTAACGAGTGCTTGTACTATTGCCTTTGTCTTGTCGTGTTTCTTATAATGTAGGCATCTCGCTCGTGTCCTAATAAATCATTTCCTCCGACAGGTTCGATTGCGGCTCTGGCGTAGGGGTCGTGAAGTCGCTGGAAACCGTGTTGTTGAACCAGTGGAACCGACTCACCGTGTACAGGCACCGGTGGGACGCTTGGATCCAGCTCAACAACGGCAAACACGTGGAGGGAAGATCGAAAGTGAGTTTAGCAATTCCAATTTTAAAGAAGTTGATCAGAGAGTCTTGCGTCGTCGTTCAAATTAAATTCAATCAAGTTAAAATCAAATCAAATTAAATACTATCACATGATTAAAGCAGCTATACTTTACACTGCCCTAAAATGTAAGCAATCTTCCTGTATGTATGAATTTTGTCAAAAATAATAATGTCTTTAAACTCGTCCTAAAAATGCTTGAAATCCCACTGTTAGTGATCCTGTGCTAAAAGCTGTCAAATTTCAGGAAAACTTGCAAATTTAATCAGCTTTCCAGCGATACATTCAACTGTGCGATTTCGTACCAATTGTACGGAGCAATTCCATTTTGAAGCAGAAAAAACGTTGAACACGTACTAAAACGGCCAACGAGGAATCCAAAGGATAAAAAGAGCAAAAGGATAAAAAAAAAAGAAAGGAAGGAGGAAATTTTTTTCAAAACTGTCTGTGGGGACCTAAATTTTGGGCCTCCGATAATTTCACTTTCTCCCCTTTTAGATTTGAGGATACTAGCTCTATTTTATCGACCTACTGCGTGATGGGAAGTTAGCTACTCGGTACAGTGTTCCGAATAACTTGAAGGAAGTGTTATGTGAGTATAGGGAATTTATTCGGAACAGTGTTCCCGGGATACGCATACACCGGAACTGAATAAATGATAGGAAGGAGAGTTTAGTGGCACAGGAAGCATTTCTCAAAGTATTCCCGATGGTGTACAGCGATTCCAGGACAAAGTCAAAGTGCTGCGGTTATGCGTCGATGCGTATTGACTCGACCAATAATGATATACATAACGACCTCCAAGTTCCCACAATAAATGCAGTAAACAAAAGTCAGACGATAGCCCACCATCAGAGGCTTCAACGTCGTATCAATGACGAGGTTGTGAAATCGCAGGGCGTTCATAATATGCTCAACCGTCTGAAAACACGAAAACCTCACAGCCTGTGCTTGTAGGGAGTGGAGTTTTCATGTTTGTTCACTTAGTGTTGAGCTGTGCGCTCCTGAAAACCCTGTTCGTTGAGGAGACTATCTGAAATGACGTGTACTATGTGTTATGCGCTCTTATCTTGTTTCAGCCATTGAAATTAATTTACAATAACAAATTTGGTTATAATTTATATTACTTGGTGGGGTAAATATTACCATACAAACAAATTCTCAATTACAGTCCAGTCCCTCAAATCCCTGATGTGTGAACCAGAACTCTGAGTGCCCAGGGAGGATCTGGGGTACAGCGACCTCCCACCCGCACAGCTGCGTCCCTAGGCCGCGTTCTAACTCGGGCGGCGGATGGGAAACTTCGTGGGGCTCTCCATTGGTCCTCCATCTGACGGGTGGCATTTTCCTCTTACCTCCTGGCGTTCTCTCTTTCCTTGAGAAAATCAGCTCCTTAGCCGAAGCTGCTTGGTGTCTACATGTTCAGCTAACCTACGAGCTTCACCTGGTTACTGATATTGGGGTTGTGCAAGGTGTTAGAACAAGGGGCTATGAAATGAGCTATACTTGTTTAGGTTTTGGCCGTTTGGTATGTCTTTATTCTTGAATCACTCTAACGCCTTTTTCCTAAAGAGTTCTGGGCCCTTAGGGTGGTTGCACACTTTCCTGGATTTTGGGCATGTGAGAAATGTTAAGGTCTTAACGAATGGACTACCTAGGAGAAGTGGGTTAGTTGCAGCATCAATAACTTATGTGCAGATCTTCCAGCAGAGGAAAGACGGAGGGTGGGCGGCTGGTCTCTAAGGGTCCCCCTCAGGGGGCAGCGCCTCCCTGTCTCTCACTAGATGGTGTTCCTGGTCCTCGGCTGTTTCACTTTCTTCTCCTTTCTCGGCCCCCTAGCGGAGTCTCCCTCTTCTCCCTTCACGATCCCTCTACCGCCCCATCCTCAGCCCTCCACATTCCCTGTAAAGATTATATCTTCTAACACGTCCGACTTCCCCACTAATCTACTTGCTAGAATCTACGTCTGATTCCAGGAACTAGGCCTCAAAAATGATAATTCAACTAGTTTGGTTTTAGTCGCTTTAATCAGGATTTATTCTCAAAGCTTACTTGAAGATACGTGTCCCCCAACTCCACTGGTATGTACACAATGGGCCACAGCCACTGAGAATGTCGCGGTACTATGGGAAGGGCGGTGCCATTGACAATAGATGGCGTTAATGGACGGGAATAGTGAACGGCATTAATGAAACCTCCCTCGACTGCGCTTGAGTATATAGGCTGCTCCAATTCACTGGAAGGCCGTCAACATCATATTAATCATAGTTGATCATCAGTCACATTAACTAACGTACCTAGTTATCATCATCATTCATATTATGTAAGGCACTTAACCCTCATTACCCTTAAACAAATGCGGTAATTACGGTGGAAGGGCAACCTCAGTCAAATTCACACTAAGAACATTTTGTATTTAACATATATAAATAAATATTCGAAGTTTATCATGACTTTTATTTATGGGGGAAAAAAACGAAAATTCTGATCTCCTAGTCGTTTCCAATAACAATAAATATTGATGATCATTTAAATCATCATTAAAATAAATATTGATGATCATTTACAATCATCATTGAGGGATTATATCAGAAATGGTGTACCTGTATATCAAGATATAGCTTTTCCAAGTTAGATTCAGAAATTTCCATTTCAATTTCAGAATTTTCCATTTCAATTTCAGACTTTTCCATTTCAATTTCAAAATTTTCTATTTCAAAATTTTCTGTTTCAAAATCAGAATGTGATCAATATCCACCCGGATGGGTGAATATATTTTTGTCGTTTTTTAAGATTGCTGATGATTGCTTATGACTGTTGTTTACAGGGGTTGTTCTCACGTATGACATTCAGAGAACCAGTGTTTATTGGAGGGCGAGGCAACACCTCGGGGTTACAAGAAAAACTGCCTACCGACCACGGATTTAAAGGTTGCATTCGCCATTTGCAGATCAATGATTACAACTACAAATTTGCTGCTGTTCCGAAAGGGGATGCTGTAAAAGGGTTTGACATAGGTAACTTTTCAAATCTATTTTATTTATTAGGTACATCGTTAATATCAGAAAATCAATTAATAGCTATCAACCAATAGCTAACCAGAAAGCATCGTCTCAAAATACCTACTTGTTCTGTGTTGGATCGACAAATGTTGCCCTATTTGCCATATTCGCTACAGTTCTTACTCTAGAACTTTCTAAACAATGGAGAACCAGCAAAAACGGTGGAAACTAAATACACTTGAACTTTATTGTTATGTTTTCCAGTTGGAAAGTGTCTATAAGCGTTTAGTTGTAGAGTCAGTATTATTATCACAATTGTTTTTATAAAGTATTTAACTTGTTTCCAGACGATTGTACTGCTGACCGATGCAGCAAAGTTCCTTGTCAGCATGGTGGGAAATGCCTGACCTCTGGAGATTCGGCAGTATGCTTGTGCCCCTTAGGTTTTTCGGGAGATCTTTGTGAATCTCGATTGGACTTACAGGTAAGTAAACTTGGTGATAATTGTGTCTGCGTTCTCGCTAGCAGAAATGTTAAAGATGAAAACAGCGCAACGATAGAATGACCCCAGTGACACATCTAGATGGCAGGTTTTCTTAATTTGTTAAAGTCTTCCAAGAAAGCTTTTAAATGGTCATAGGTCCTCAAGAATGTCTTCTAAAACTATTTAGATTTAGTATTTTCAATTATTATTATTATTTAGAGTCCTTGGGAGGGGTCATACTTCCCTTCTGCCGCATCGCAACAGTGGTTTATCGAGCAGCTCACCCCCCTGAACCTGGACCTGAAGGTTCTGGAGCCAATCAACATCCACCAGACTAGGATGGATTCCCCCACAAGGTTGCCTAACGGTACTATCTCCTCTGGGTCGAGAGTCCCAAAGGAACTGTCTAGCTTCCAGTGCTGGGTATTCAAAGAGAAAATAGAGGCAGTTTCTTCCTCTTACCCACACAATCTGCACACTGGATCATCTGTGTAGGGTCCACAACATCCTGTTTAGAAGCAGCCGAGCCAAGCCACCACTCCCATTTGGAGCGTCATTTTCCTCCTACATAGTTTAACGGCAGCCGTATTTCTGTGATGGCAAGGTGCATTCATTACCCATTTTCCATGTTATGTTCCGGGGATGTTTACCTGGTACCTTTTGTGTTCCTTTCTTAGCCATTCCAAGCATTTTGCTTTACCCAAGATTGGTTCTGCCCCAATGAAGCGCATTACTTATCACTCCTGTACAGGTATGCCCTGGACATTAAACCTCAGCCAAGAAAAAATGTATTGGTATTTATAATTGGTCAAATGTTCGTAGCAGCAAAAGTATATTGTGAGTATTAAAATAATTGACACATTTTCGCACAATTTTTGTATAAATGGCCTAATTGCTGAATGTGGTGGGTCATTATCTCCAATCTTAACTTTGTAACAAAGGTCAAGTATCCATGAAAGAGAAAAGAAAGAAACCCATAGAATTAGGAAAAAAGATAACACAATCCAATTACCCCCTGACAACCGATAGATACTGATGTTTATTATTTCACATTCTCTCGTTTTAGCGTAAAATCACAACGCTTAGTAGCTGTTTATATGTTTTATAGATTTACCTTTTAAATATTGAGAGGGAGATAACAATTAATGTACATTTAATCATTGACTACTTGCAGCTAATTTAGTGAATGTTCTCAATCAGATGGGTATATGTATAAAAAATTTCAGGTGCCAGCATTCAATGGTTCCAGCTACTTGCGCTTCCCAGGCCTTGGTTCATCAGCACTCTCATGGTTAGATATCATGATGGTGATCAAACCAAGTGATCTGAATGGTCTGATACTTTACAACGGCCATAGAGTTGACGGTATGGGTGACTTTGTGGCCATCTATCTAAGTGAGGGGCATGTGGAATTCACGTTTGACTTGGGAACTGGTGCTGCAACTCTAAGGTAAAACCTACTCGTAATTGCATTACCTATATATTTTATATATGATGTGAACCAGAAACCACTCTAAACAAAAACAACTTTTAATGATCGGGTTTTACCGTATTATTTACAATACTAAACCTTCGTCCTTCTGAAGCAAAACTTTTTTTATAACCCCTTCAAATTTTGTCGTTTCACGTTCTAAGGAGAGTAGATTCCAAATCTGGCAAGTCCATCCACTGATTGCCGTCCGCCATACAGGTGATGAAAGGCTTTAGGATAAATGTAAAAAATTCGTTCTTTTGCACATGGACTTCAGTTGGGATCTAGTTGGTCCTTCTAGCACACACACACACTTTTTTTTCTTTTTTTTTAAATCTCCCCTCAAAGGCAAGATTGAGGCACGCCATTAAAATATAAAAGCGAAAAACTAAATAAAAAAAAAGGGGGGAGGACGCCCAGGTTTACCCGACGCCGGCCCTTGGGATATGGGAAGTTCAGGATGATGGTGGAGGAAAGGAGGGATGAAAGGAAGTGCCCTATAAAATGACCACCAGTTCAGGTAAGAGCCTCGGATGACGCGGGTGGTGATACCACAAAGTACTCCTGATGAGATGCCCAGCTTAAGTAACTCCGTGGTACTTTTCCTGCACCACACACCGCGCCATGACACGGTTGCAGCCATTGGTTGATCCCTAGTTGGTGCCCAAGGTCATTCTAGCCCTGCACACACATAGACAACCTGTCCAGGATTATGGCAGACCCAACAACGATATCCACACACACACGTTATGGGTCGACAACTAGTCAAAAACTTGAGTTTTCGGAGTTTCCACTGACAACGGCCTGAAAAGGGGAGCCAATTTCTAGTAATTTTAGACGACAAATCGTCTGGGAAAGGTTTCCGATCCGTAGAAATACGCCCAATCGCAATTTCTGAACCTAAAAGTGAACCCAAAAATCTCACAATGACACGAGCAGTTACGGATATTCAAAAAGTTATAAACCCATGAGTTAGATTTGACTGCATTTACGTTTCGATGTGCATAGATTCCAAATCTGCGATGTTCATCGGCTGTACGGGCTACAGACGGTCGTTTGTGTGCAAGAAACGGTCGTTTGTGCTGACTTGAGCTCATTCCAACCATTAGATCCCTGCCTGCTCCATTTTTCCTTAGTCGTCCCTGATCTTGGACTTGAGCTGCATTGTTGAATTAGCCAATGTTCACCATGTAGCTCATCGTACGTGCAAGTGTGACTTTCAATTCTCTAGCAGTTATTTCTAGCCGGGTACATGTATTTCATTATCAATAAAGCATTATCAACCAAATCTCAGGGTCCCATTTCACTGCATTACACTTCCGACTGTAACATTACAAATGCATTTGGAAAATAAGGTTTTAATTTCATTATATACAACGTTAAATTTTTTAAATTTACCAAAGCCTCCTAAAATAAGCAGTTTTAGTTTAAGATTTTGCAATATTTATACAGAAGAACAAGGGAAAGCAAAATTCGTCACAGACTCAACAAATGCTAAAAATTGTAGGTTTTTTCGTAGTACATCTCTCCCTCTTTTTTGTGAGAAGAGATGTCTGTTAATAGGTGCTAGATTCATAAGTTTTCAGAATCTTCAAAAGTTACGTGTATAGGTGTATTGTTTGGATCACGCGACATAATGCAAGCAACAAACACGAACTAGTAAATTGTTGTTATTGGAAGCTAAGAACGTACTTAAACAAATCTGCTTATCGAAGCAATCCTGTTTCATAAGCAGCATTTTAATCATTCGAATAGTATAATTTTACAAGAAAAGTAAACGTGTAATCTACCCTTAACAAAACCAGTACCTTTCAAAATCATAAATCAAAGTAACAATTTTGGACGACTTGTAAGTTCCAAGTCAAGATTCGTTGAAGATTTTGTGGTTATCAGTTATTCAACCATTGCGGGTTCCACAATGAATAATGTTCCTCACCCGAAACTATCTTATTGATTCTGATTTCAGAAGCGCTGGGCCACTCAGCTTGGGAGAATGGCATGAGATAAAGATTTCCAGAACTGGAAGGCTCGCTGTTCTTCAAGTAGATAAAAATCCATCCGCACAAATTCTATCACCAGGCGCCTTCACACAGCTTTTCCTTCCGTTGAATTTGTACATTGGAGGAATCAACAACTTTGACATGATATCGCCCAAAGTCAAAACTCGTTCTTCATTTGTTGGTTGTATACAAGGGGTGAGTGTACAACAAACTCAAATTCTCTCCTTTCCATTTTCAGTTGTATTATTGTAAACTAAGTATATTTTTCAATGTTATAAAAGGAGACTTTTTCACCAATTGGTCACCTTCGATTTTCTATAGCTATGGATCGCTCATATTCATCACTCAAGGTAGCAGTGCTGTAATAGTTGCGACTAAGTTTTGAATGGGTTGATAGCATTTCCCGTATGTTTGTCACCCCGCCCACCTATCTATCCATTTGCATAGCAAGTTTAACATTTGTAATTCATCAACAAATTATATTAAGTACCTTTCTAACTTATAACTCTTATAAAATTGAAAAGATACTTAATACGATGTCTTGTATGTTGTTCAACATCTATACAAATCGTCCGACGTTTGTCATTTCTTGGTGGATCATAATGAAAGGTGTAGAGGAAATTGTTTGAGGGGATGATAAAACAAGTGGGATTGTATGAAAGATAGGAAAACATTTTTGCTCACGTACCATTCCTCTTCAGCCCTGGGTGCTTAAACGTTCCCAGAGCCCACTGATAGGCCTGTTCCTTAGTGCACAGCTCAACGTTCGTTACATCTGACTTCAGAATTCTCTACCTGTTTCAGTTGTCGTACATATGATTTGTGAGCGTGTATGACATGCATATATCAGGCGCCTTCATCTGCTGTTCTCTAGTTATTAGCTTGCTCATTCAGCTTTATAACTGTTTTCTCCTCATGAAATGCTCTCCAGCACATGTATAACCTTCCAAAGCTTGGCAATCAGTTGTGGGGTCCTTCGAATGGTATGTAAACGAGGTAAAGTGAATTGGGGCCCTGGTGCCATTATAGCCTTTCTGCAGGCGCGCAGGTTTAACGTGCGCTGAGTGAAGGAGGTTTAAAGCCGACATTGACGTATGATTCCCCTGGTTTGGAGAACTCTGATACGAAGAAAACGAACCAGTCCCTCAATTGAGTAGACCCCCCTTCTGCTTTCTGGAAGCCTCTGAAAGTGTGATGGAATGGATATCTTCAGGCATACCGCCTCACCCCTTGGAAGAAGGCAACTACACCAATCCATCACCTTCATTTCATAACTTTCGTATCAACAAATTTTCTTTCTCCTTTCAAGCTTAAGTAGCTTTCATAAAATTATAAATAGCAGCCCGCTCTTCACAGTCATTACCTGATAATCCAAACAACGAAAACCCCAAAAAAGGTATAGAGGGAAATGTTTGGAACGCAATTTTGTTTGAACTAGTCAGGTGGCGGATAGTTAAGCATTTTTGGTTGAATAACTCTTGCAGCAAATTCAATCAACTTTTAATTTGAATGGAGTGATCTCGCTGCTAAGACGAATAGCTTCAGAGATATTAGCGAAAAACCGAAAAATTATACCTTTGACCTCCTCCCTCCCTCCCCCTTCTCCCTCTCCCTGGTTCTAGGGCTAGTGGTGGGGACTTTAATATTATCACCTCCTGACTAGTCCAAAGAAAGTTACCAAGTTAAAAATTGTGCTCCAAACATTTCTCTCTATACCTTTTCATTTCCTGGATATGAATTCATATTGTTCACAACCCTTCATTATACTGTTACCATAAGTAATATTTTATTCAAATAATGCCTACTCGCCATTAAGAGCCTCGAGCATCGTACATTTTAAAAAACCTCAACTCCTACCTTACAAAACACAATGAGATTGACGTTCAATTGAAAACCGAATTGTCACGCTTCTTTAATTTTTTCAGCTCTCAATAAATTACCAACCAGTGCAAATCCTGGTCGAAGCTCTTGCAGGTGTGAATATAAACAACTGCCCTCACCCATGTGTGTTGAAACCTTGTGGAGACGTTGCTCGCTGCGTGCCGCACTTTGAAGCGTTTAAATGTGTATGTAACAAGCATTGTGAAGAGAGCGGAGATCAAGCTAATTCCAACCATGTGGCTTCATTCTCAGGAAACACCTACCTTCATTACACCGACCCTGAAATTCTAAGCAGGCAAGATTTTCTCTCTCGATTTTTCTCATTTCTGCTCATGCGTTTAGTACGTAATTTTGAATTTCATTCAAAATCTTTTCTTCCTGCAAAAATAGATTGTAAGTACTCTAGAATATGGCCCAACAGATACCAATTCCAATTTTACCCGTTTCTTATTCCCAAACTCAAGTGAATTTACCATACCTGTCATACATTTTTACTTGAGTTTAACATTGTTTTGCATGATTTTAATGTCTTCGCAGATCATTTATAATCACTCATTAATTTATTTATGGCCTGTAGGTATCAGTACAACCCATTACCTACCTGCCTGTCTGTGTGGATTCATTCCAATAATTTCCTAATTCTATTATATTTTTTTCTTCTGAAGCTTGAGCTTCTTTTTGAGCCTTTTTAATGTAATATTGTAGATTTCAAGTTTCCTTCCTCATTTTTCATTGCTTCGGTTGTGTCTAATTTGCGTTAATCGCCGGAATAATGTTTACTTCATAGTTTTTCATTATCCTTGGAACAGATAATCCTTGTACAGATGTTTTGAGAATACATTGTATTCCCCCTATGTACCCTGTTTATCTTCTCCCAGCTGTTAAACAATTTGTGTTGGCAACACACTCAGTTGTTATAGGTAGGATATTCTTCGAATCGACACACCGCAATATCTGGTTAGTAATGTTCATTGTTGCGATGCAACTCCTTGTATTTTTACTAGTCATGCAACGGCAATAAGTACTATTTTCTTCTCATTCATTGTGAGGCAGTAGGAAAAAACGAAGTTGATGTAACCTTAGGGAATGCAAATTAAGAAAACGTTAAGCGATCCTTGTCATCATCGTTGTCACTTATACTCGTGAATTCATACCAATGAATTGCTGCTACAGATTTTGATTAACTGTGAATGAACTGAGGTTTTTCAATCTTCGAGACGGAAAATATGAAAGACGTGAGTGGTGAAAGCGTGCTCATGAACATTAATAATTAATAATATTTCTCACAGTAGTGAGAAATAGTTTTCCCATCATTGGAGTACCTATAGTAGTCAGTCCTTCTTTCATTTGGTAATCAATAGGGTACTCATAGCTGGTACTGAGAATCCCAATTGCCATTCTTCTGTTACTCTGTTGAAAAATATTGTATTTTTCTTTTAAATAGTCACCAACTTTCATCAATGATCAATATAATTATAGAATAAAACACCAAATTTTATTTAAGTTCAATATTTTTATTTTTCACGCTGAATCACAGTAAAATAACAATATCGCGATTTCACGACGGCAAACAAATACTGCATAGTTCTACACTACAGTTGCGCATTATGTTTTTAGCCTCCTATGCACATTACCTCCAATGTATTAACAATATCAAATCCATTCTCATTGAATGAATAAATGAACAGATTAACCAGAATGCTTGGGTTTACACCTTCCATTGAACATCCATTGCATCTGTTTTACAGAATCTTGGCCAATAAAGTTAGCATTAATATGAGATTCAGAACAACATCACCCAATGGCCTCATCGTTTGGACAGGAAGAACTGAAGTAAGGCAAACATTCGGAGATTTCCTCGCTATTGGAGTAAAAGATGGTTATCTTCATTTGAGATACAACTTGGGCAGTGGAGAAACTGTTATCATTTTTAACGAAACAAGAGTTGATGATGGAAACTGGCACCGAGTTAAGGCTATGAGGTAAATTGGATATCTTGCTATTCTTAAGCTTGTAACTTTTATTAAACAAATATTTTCCAATCTTTAAAACACCAGAAAATGAGAACAAGGTATTTGTTGAAGACAAGGATGTTAGAATTCATGGAAAAGACTCGATTCCCTTGAAAAAATGTATAAAACATCATATCTATGTGTGGTACATGATGTTATCTTCGTTGTCTTATCTTCTCTTTTTATCCCAAGTAGTTTCCTTCAGGATTTCCACAATGCTGTCTAGGAAGAGGGTGCCTGGGTGTAAGGTAGCTGGGTTTAACCTACAGAGTGTTTGATGGATCTTCAAAGCTCTAGGGGAATCATGTTCTTCAATTTCCAGAGGTGGAGAGTGCAAGGTCTACAGGGGAGTAATGTGTAATCTGGGGAAACTGCAGGACAACGTCTACTTTTGGGGTGGCCGTTCAATTACCTGGAGGAAGGAGGGATCCGCTAATTTGTTTCAAAATATATTTAGTGAACCGTGAAAAATGTATTCAGATATAGACGGAGCCTAACTTTAAAAAACTGGCGACTTATTGGCAGCTAGTATGGAGGTGCATATGAAATCTCCCAAAAGAATTCAACTTCAAACGACAATGGGGCTGGTCTTCAGACTTACTGGAAGCTGGTAACTGGCTCTTGTGTAATATTGTTGTCGCTATTTAACAAACAGGAGGAGATTAGAATATGCCACCATGGGAATAACATGAGAAGATAAGACATCGTTTCCAAGGACATTAGAACCGATTCAACCAAATAGTTCACTGTAGCACAAGATATGTTTGGCATTCTCTATTTTTGTTTCAAAAAAGCTACTGATGTCTGGGGTAATTTTCCTGATTTTCTTCAAGTGACATAGTTAGTTGTAGCCAGTTAATTGGCCTACAAGTCCTCTGACGTTTTTATTGAGCATGGGAGCCAGTTCAGTTGCCTTTCATTTCTCCTCCAGCGGTTTCATTGAGAGCAGTCTCAGTAGATCTGTCTTTCTGATACGCATGCTGGGATATCTGTAGAGATCCTTTGGGGAGATATTCAGCTTCATATTTCGGTGAATAACTTTTTCCTTGGTTTCAAGAAGGAAGAGCAGTTGACGGGTTGATACTGTTTGACTTGGATCGAGTTTTTACCAGCTTTAGAGATAAAATACTTCCGAAACCAATCATCTACGCTTCTAGATTGTAAGCAAATTTGTAGATGGTCTAAAAGAAGATTACCAGAAATGAAGTAAGTGTACCACTCTGCCACATTGTTACATGGCATTCCCAATTTCGTTGTCGTGTTCTTTGGAGAAGCTTTGTTAAGCATCCTTGTCTGAATTGCACCCCTTGCCAGCTGCATTGGGAATGAAAAACGGGAAATAATATTGAGGAGGATTGCCTGTAGGTATCGTAAGGAGAGAATTAATCGTCTGGCACTGGGAAATAATTGATAACGTACAAATACGTTTTGATTCCAATCCAAATTCCAGTTTTATAGGTAAAATAATAGTTGGAATATCTAGACTTGAAGAATTTACAATTCGTAATTAATCTGAAATATAATTCAATTGATGTTTGAAAGAGAGAGAAAGGGGGATGAAAAATAATGTGATATTTAGCTTTAACGATGCCTAACAACATTACTCACCGTTGGGGGATGGATCTGAAACAGGATTGTACGGTTCCATTTTGTCATCATCCCTATTCTTGAACGTACCTTGTTATTGTCGCCGGTGAACAGTGACCTACGGAAATACAATCTAGTCCTAATTTCAATTTCCAAATTGTCATGTTGACACTGGCAAATCAGTATAAGTTATGTAATTTAGCTGAAAATACTAAATATTAACTGAATTTTAGTTAATTTACAAAAAGAAATGGCGTTATGGCAAATCGCATCATCTTATACTGTGTTTGAACTGAGTACAGGAATATATCATTCAAATTCCCTTTGGTCCATAATGTGGTTAAGACATGTTGATTTCCGATTATTCCTATAAAATCCAATTATTCTAGCAATTTGTTCATACTTCCTACTTATTTTTTTCAGGAGTGAGCAAGAGGGCTCAATAGCTGTAGATCATGGTAAAGTCAGTACCGATCGATCTCCAGGGAAACTCAAACAACTGAATACAAACACTGGGTTGTATATTGGTGAGTATTGTTTTCAGGAACTGCCAGGAACTTTATTCTGAGATCTGTACTAATATCTATGTTTCATGACAACGTATGTGTGTATAGTATATATTCATTATGCTCAGTACTCCGACAGTGTTCTGAATTCGCTATTCCCTCTCATCAAGCAGAATTGACATGACGAGAGAGAATCTCATCAAGGTGGGTTGCTTGGCAGCATTGATGTCATTCCGAAAAATGCCTGCGTTCATTAGAACAATCCTATCAGTAAAATATAGATCGTTAGAACATATAGATCGAATCAGTGGGTGGGATTGATGAAAGAATAAAAGGAGTATTGAAGACTGTAGGGCTTAGAGGTTTCTCAGAATAAAATTACCATGACATCTACAGTCTGAGTGTGTGTTATCTGCATCACTTAATGTTTTAATTTCTGCACTCAAGACTATTGCATTCTACATCGTGATGTGCTTGCAAAGCAGTGGTGGTTTGTCATTAATTAATCAATGATCTCTTTAAAATTGAAATTATAAAAACCAGGAAGAAAAGAGTTTCGAGTGAGCAATGGTATATCCAATTTAAGTGTTAGGTGCAAGGCATTTACAGTTACGAATAATTACAGTGAAAGAAGTTACTTTTTATTACTGACGATGACTCAATAGTCAAAATCCATCCAATAGTTTAAATTATTATTTCATAGGGAAGACAATTTTTTCCTAACATTGCATTTTCTTGGGAAAATGGGTTTTCACTACTTTATCTCAGTATAATTTAGTTTGTTCTGAAAACATGAAGGATTTTCATTTGTGATTTTGGGCATTCACGGGTTACATGAAATCATTTCAGAATGTCTCAAAATGGACTACAATGAAAAAACTATGTTATATTTATTTTTTAATTAATTAATTTGTTTCATTGGAATAGCTTCTTTCAACAAACAATATGTTGTTAATAAATATTTGCAATTAGTTATTTATTAATGTTGAGATCCTGCTTGAGCCCCTATAAGTTAAGTAGATGTAAATGGTAATAAACAATGAGCAAATTGTGTTGGAAGTGGGATTTGCACCATATATTGTGATTAAATAACGATTTTTGTAATTAAAACAAATTTCTAAAATTGAAATTTGAGATTGGTAATTTGTCCAATTATGTGGTTCACCATTACTCACAAGAGCAAATAAGATCTACTGAGTTTGTATTAAGGCTAAAACTGGAGTTGCCTCACCCCCTTCGAATTGCGTTGGACGTAACATGAAAACTATTTAGACATTCATCTTCCTAAATAGCCACTGTACTTATCATTGCTAACCTTCTATGATCTGATACATTTATTACCCACCTCATTCATTCGCCTATTTAATTTTTCTATGTAATCGAAATATTATGTACTTATTCAAATCAGTTGCCAAATTATTATGATATATTATCGTTACTTTATATATGTTTCAGGCGGTATGGGTGAAATGGAAGTGGCAACACTGTACAAATATCACAAAGGGTTTCAAGGTTGCATATCTGAGCTTACATTGAATTCAGAATACCATGTAAAACTTGCATGGTCTGCAGGTGGAACCAGCCACTGTGGGGATATTCCTCCTTAAAGAGACTACACCCATCTGCGCTTACAACGGACTGATTTTTAGTATATTTTAGTTGAATTAAGGAAAAATGTCATGGATATTCAATGCAAACCTCCCTAAATGTTTTTTTTTTTTTTCTGGGGGCATAGCTTCTGACAGAATAATAAATCTATGCTCTCAGTGAACTCGAATAGAATTTCAGCAATGAACAATGATCATTCCATGTTGATGAAATCTATTTTTAAATGTCAATGTTTCCTAGTAGTATCTGGAAAATACAATAATTACCTATTCCAGACACAAGAAAGGAAGGAAGTTATTCTCTTCTATTATCTCAAATCGGTCCAAAACTTGAATTACAGTGTAGTAATTGTATACTTGGATGTTTTCTTCTTTCCTGTTTAGGTATACTCTCATTCTTCATTTGTTGGAAAAAGAAAGGTTTGAGTATTTACCTACGTATTCATCCCATTGAAATGTTCATATATTAACGAAGTATTCCGTTATTGTAGCAGAGAATGGAAAGTTACCTGTTGAGAAGAAACACAGACTTGGACTGAATTAAATTGTAAAAACTTGAGGCAACATACCAAAGTAGACAAATAATGTTTATGGCCTAAAAATAAAAATTCATTTGGTGATACCTACTTAATAATTTTCACGTGGTTGTAGCTTGTAAAAAGTATTACTAGGAAATGCTGTAAAAAAATTAATCAGTCTAGTAAAAACGAAATAAGACCATACAATACCTACAAATGATTTATTGTTGTATTATTTCACATAGGAAATGAAAATGGAGGGTACTGTACAAAGTAGGACAGTAAGCATTAAAGTCAATTGGAAAAATCGTGGGTAGCTTTCTATTTAAATATATTATCCGTATTGTGTTAGTTTATATAACTAGTTGTACCTATTAGTTTCAATTCTTTGGAACGGAATGCCAAGCTTGTTATTGATGTCTGGAATAGATCCAGCTGCCTAAAGCGCAAATTCTCCCTTCTGGATTTTCGCCATATTTTGTAGATAGTTACCTACTACACATGAGTGTCAAATGTGGTGGAGGATGGCAAGTATTAGTGAGTGAATGTACTAGATAAATCCAAAATATCATTTAAAACCAAAATATTCCTAGTTACGTTTCATTTCATGGTGTTTTAACTTCTGGAACTAAAGTGGGTTGGTAAGTTTCATCTAAATGTATTTTTCTTACTTTATGTAAAATTTCAGGTTTTATGAAATATTTGCAAATGTACTAGCTACCTTTTTTTTATTATCAACACCCTAACAGTATCCTCGATAGTCAATTATGAAAACATTATTCTCCGTCAGTTTTGTTTTCTGTGCCTGCAATCTTATCTGTACATTTAAAATATGTACCTAATACATTGGTAGCTAGGAGTACCACTCTCCAGTCATGTTTACGATCAAGGATAATGAAGGACATTGTTGTTATTATTTTATAGATAAGTAGGAAATACTCTATGTAAGGTAGAACGGATGAGGGTTATAAGATTGCCTCAGCTACCTTATGGTTTTTAGCGACCCACTCTTTATTTAGTTTCCTCATATTTAGAATTCACAGAAGTTCTGTACTGGCATGTGTATGTATGAGTACACTTTGAAAGATGGTAAGTGAAAATAGCTCCAAATCTAGGACTAGGTTTCCTTCCCTACAGTCAAGTACAAAGGGTCGAATTCATAGTCCTAACTTAGTCGAAAGGAACTCAATAATCTCTAAAAATCTCTGAGAAAGTCATAGTCACTGACAAGCAGGTGTTTGAGCGTTTCCTTAATAGGAATTCATAAACAGAAAACGTAACAAATGCTCAGATTAATCAGCAGAAGAATAAAGGTAGGTCCAGAGCCTAAGTATTTCCTTAGTCACAATATTTACGTTCTCTTTCAAATTTCATTACTTTACTACATACGAATGATGATTTTTTTTCTATATTTTTTTCTATGATGTCCAAGAAAGGTGTTTACAAACATAAAAACTAAAAAATTCAGGTCCGCAAAAATGAATTACGTAGGTTTTCTATAAATATTCAACAATTCAGGGCAAACAAAAATATTAATTTTGCGCACTATTTCATCTACGAACCTATTTGTAGAGTGTCTTATTCTTCTTTTTATTACGAGTATTCAGACGTTCATAGCCTCATTCTGCTAAGAGCTTCACAATAATTTTTCAGTAATTTTATGTTTTTGGAATGATGACTTCAATTTTTGTTTAAATTCACTCGGAGACTAACAAAAAAAGATGTTAAGAGTGTAAGTGTGATAAAACTGTGCAAATTGACTTGAGTTAATAAGAATTACGGAAAATTCAGATGTAAGTTCGCTCTATTGATAACAGAAAATTCAAGAAACTTCAACAAATTGACACAGTTACTACTCAGCGATAATAGGTGATAAAACGAGTACCAAATGGAGCAAACAGATTGCACAAGTGAACCCGCATATTCATGGGGTGAGCCTTCTCAACCCAACGTCCCTCTCCCAAATTGTTTTTAGCTTCACAGGATAGGTAAGCTAAAACGAAACCCATAGACAGGGGAGTAGATTAACACCAAATCTCAAAAACTTTCAATGTATTAGGAATTCCCTAATTGTTTCAATGTATTAGGAAGTCCCTCTCCCAAATTGTTTATAGCTTCACAGGATAGGTAAGCTAAAACGAAACCCATAGACAGGGGAGTAGATTAACACCAAATCTCAAAAACTTTCAATGTATTAGGAATCGGGATTATTTTTTATTTTGACTCAGAGTGAAATTAGTTTCTTGAATTAACTGTGAATTCAGCCCTTATTGTTCTTGATCAGTCCTTGTTAAATACTGACAAGATCCTTAACTAATGAGATTTTTCATTAGGTTCAATGTAACATGTCATTACAAGCACCAACCTCAATCCCTACGGCTTGAGCTGCCCAGTACACACTGAATCCATTGTATTAAATATTTAATAATGCGTCTATAGCAGAAAACAACATGGCATTGTGGAAGAGGCTAGCAGAAACTTGATAATAAAACTTTAAACTCAATTCCATATCAGCACCGAGCAATATGATCTATTCAGCTGCATCCTGCCTTGAGCTTCTCTTATCTGGAATCTTATTATTTCACGCTCGCCATTATATCAGAATCCTATTTAATTATTCATAAGTATATTCCAGACCTCTTTTAATTAAAAATAAGGTAATTTACAACTACTAAAGGTTATGTACTCGGCAATAATGTTTCCATGTTTTACATATCTCTTTTGTGCCTCATTTAGTACCTGTTGACTTTATTTCAATGTAAATATCAATTACTTATGTTTACATAATTGGTGATTATATTGTCCCAAAATACAATAGTAGTCGTCGCTTATGACCAAGTAAATTTCATAAGGTTGTGAAAAACAACATACTGAAGCCACTGCTCACGACCCGTAATAATCTTCGTAGGTTATGAGAGTTGAAAAAGTCTATCAGCTTCAACACCTTTAAAAGCCTCATCTTGATAATCCACAGACCTACCTCATATTATACTGAACTAAATTACAATTTGTATTTCATAAGAATGGTGGGGTGTACCATTCCTACTTTTTCTTCTCTCTGTTTTTACTCTTTACTTCTTGTTTATAATGATGTGCACCAAATAACGAGTAATCAAGTTTTCTTTAAACTCTTGGATATGACCAGGCTTTGTGTATTCAAGTTGGAACACTTTGGACCAACTTCACTGTATTAGTTAGATTTGTCACAGTTTTGAATCACTTAATCTTAAAATCTTCCCAGTTGAATCACTTAATCGTCAAATGATAAAGTTCCAAATTAGCACTCTTTTTGGTAGTTAAATATTGGAAAATGTGTGATACAATTTGCTGTTTGGAGCATCCTTGCAACGTCACCTAGCAATAACCTTATAAATTAAAAACTCTCTGGGAAATTAGATTGCAAAATAATAAGCATAATTAATTTTGAATATAAAAATTATAAAAAAGATTGTAAATTTTCATTGTTTCAACTCTAATGACTTCACATTTTGTTCAACATTCATTTACAAAAATTATGCCTAGAACGTTAATTTTGTTCTGCGAACGGTTGATTGCAATTTTGGAGACCTCCAATCTGCTATTTTCTATTTAATTTTAAGGATTTCTGTGGCATTATAGTTTTCCGGTCATTAACAAACCCAAAAAGACATTGACTGCCCCCGAGTCTATGTTGCCTACCCTGGTAGAGGCGCCAGTGTTGAGATGTGGAATAGCAAAAAATTTAAAAAAAACCACTGCCAATGTAACTTGGAACATGTTGGTTACTTATCGAATGTGCTATTACCTGAGCTACAAATACGCCAAGTGCATATGGCAAGGCATATAAGTCACCACATAAGTCACCATTCTGAAAGGAAATACCATTCACAGATGGGGTCATGTGAGTGCCACCAAACACCACAGCTCCTGGTAGATGTACCTCTGAATCATTTCAATTGATATCAGAATTGGATTGATTATACGCATTACCAGCTGCAGGTAGGCACCAACGACACCTTTCATAGTTTCATTAGAAACAACTTGCTTGCAGCTTTTTTTCCACATTACAATTTACGAGGTTTTACCTACCCACATACAGAGGGGCATAGAAATATCATGTTATTCTGCACTTGGATAATGTTCCTCTCAGCTGATTGGAAACTCTCATAGTCTTTATGATCCCCTTTTTTATTTATATCGTTGAACTACCAACCTACCAACTAAAATGAATAAAAACGACATAATACATAGTATCTACTCTCTGTTTTATGTATAGGTACGCTATGTGGGGATGAATGTTTCCAAACTTGTGTTAGTGATTCTTTATTCTGTAAATGTTGATAGAATGCTGCTGATGATCAACCTACAAAAATCACATGCTATTTTTATGAATTTATTTTCTTGTGGTGTTGAATTTTACTTCTTCTTTATTATTGTTTTCTAATAATCTTCAATTGCACAGATGTCGAGCAGTCACTTTCCTTTCACTTTAA
The DNA here is from genome assembly GCA_031894815.1 of Creontiades dilutus. Classification (NCBI taxonomy): domain Eukaryota; kingdom Metazoa; phylum Arthropoda; class Insecta; order Hemiptera; family Miridae; genus Creontiades; species Creontiades dilutus. The sequence continues at coordinate 215,418 of JAVIWC010000496.1, read as the reverse complement.
AAAAGAAATGTCTGCTTACATTTTCAGATTTTTCTTTCTTTCGTATTTACCTTGATGAAATCTTGATTTATTAGTCAGGTAGGTACTCCATTTGAAAACTCTTGTTAATCCTATTTGACTCATAATTAATCAAGTGCCACGTAAGCCCTATTCTGGTGGAAATTCGCAAATGACTAACCCCAAAAATCTTGGTCTAAAGTAATGATGTTGACATTCTCGGCACTACCTGGTTCAAATAACACTCAATTCGTGTTGGTATCTCTGAAAATTTTGCATAGCGTAGTCACAACGATTATACTACTATATGAGCTTAATTTTTGTTTTAGTCTGGTTTGATTGGTATGACAACTCACCAAAATCACTCAAATACCTACCAATGATTTGAAAGTTATATTTACTGTGTAAATAGTGCATAGTCAAGCTTCATACTCATAATTTTAAAACATCATACTGATATGGTGTGGTCAGCTTAAAATGTCATGCTGTCTCTTGTATATAGCCATCTCTGTTATAGTTATAGATTTAGAATCCGAATATACCATAAAACACCCAGTGTTACAATACTAACTTCATGTACAAAAAATAATTTTTTAATATGGTTATCACAAAGTTTTTTTTTTCACCAAGCACAATTTGTAGGGTTTTTTTACGGTTTGTATCTAAAACTACTGTGTTTCCTTGGAATTACTGAACTTAGTGAGACTTTTGTCTTCTAGCCCACTACATGCTTGTATGATACTGCTTCTATCTTGAGAATTGATTGTATATTTTTACATAGCCTCCAGAGCCAATTATTTTCTTTGGGTATGAAAGTAGGTATGATTACAAACCTCATCAACTTCGCTTTAATACATATCATCTTATGTACAGTAACTTAGTTTTATATGTCATTGTGTATAAATTTGAGCAATTATAATAAATGTTGATGTGTTAAATTGCGTACCAACGAGTCTTGTATTAATTTTAGTCTCCCAATAATTCTCCAACTTAATGGTTAACCAGAATGTATTCTATAGGACTCACGAATGATGGAATAATCAAATTTGAAGAAGGTTATATGTAGGGGAAATGGAACCAACTTGTGATCAGTTACTGGTTTTTCAAGTTAAGGCGTTGTTTTCAGAAGTTTTTGAGTCGGTCAGGTACCTACATCTTCTAAACCTAATTGTTAACAACTTTCGATTCAAATCATAATTAATTATTGTAGAGAAACACAAATATATTGTTCCTAGATTCAGTAATATTCCGCGTGTTTACCTTTTGAACCTGCCACAGACCAGGTATTGATTGTACAACTAATTTGCAACAAAAGTTGTCCTGCAACAATTTTCTCTCTTAGTTTTCAAGTTATGTCAATTACAATTTTTCCTTTTTTTGATCTTCAACTCACTAAAATGATCATACATCCTTGTTTATACTGTTGGAAACAGCGTTAAATTTCCTATCTCTCTTATAGAAAACCAAAGTTTTTAAAATAAATTTAAAAGGCTGAAAAATGAACTTGAAGAGGGAAAATTGCCTGGCCCTTGTTTTCTTTTGATGGGAAATTGGCCAAATTCACGACTTCACCATCCTCTCACTGATCCTGAGGCTGTGTTTGGCGCATGGATTTGAAATTCGTCTGCTCCTCAACAAGGATTCATGGGGAAGGTTGGAAAATAGTATGATAATATTATACCTATTATCTTATTCATCAAGTATCTTTTTCATTTTGGGCAGGTGGTGTAGATGTGCCTGTGCTACTGTCGGCAGCCACCCCTGGTAGTTGGAGAGGAATGGTCTAATAATCTCATATAAATTTCAACATGATTGTACTATCATCTATTCGCCTTAGAACCATCTTGACAGACGGTTTTTAAAATTAATCTCTATGAAGTTCTTCATTTCTCACCTACTGCACAGCATTAATGATTCCCTGAAGAACTTCATTTTGGAAGAGATCATTTTAATGTTTGTTTTGCGGCCCACCACCACAGTCCAATTCCATATGTCCATATAGGCATCAGCACTGTCTTGTACACCAGCACTGAGTGCCAGAAAATGTCCAGTCGTGAGTATTGACCCATTCGCCAATACATTTTTCTGAATTTGATTGAGTTTTTCCTTTTTGTTCTTCACATGCTCTTTCCACCTAAGTTTGCTGTCCAATGTCATTCCTAGTTACGTTTCAGTATTCGCATGTGGGACGTTGGTACCAGTTAATATAAGTGTTATTGTTGCACCTTTTTGTTAGTGGAATTGGCATGAGTGGATTTCGTTTCATTGAGCTTTAGTCGCCACTTTTTAACCCATTCATTAACTGCAGTTTTCGCTTCGTGTTGTTTTCTTGTTGAGTCCTCTACTGAGTCTGAAACAACTAAGATTGCAGTATCATCCAAAAACGTTGCTATAGTAGCCCTCTTTTGTAAGACGTAGCTCCTTCTTTATGACGCATGTCCTGCGTGTACTACAAGTATACGTAATAGAGGACTCAGCTCGCTGAATTGTGGTACACTTGCTTTGTAGCTTTCAAGCTTAGAGTATTCTTCCTCCACTTTTACTCTGAAAAATCTGTTGGTCAAGTAGGAATGAAGTACTTCAGAAAACTAATGATGCAGCAACCCTCTCAACTTGTTAAGAAGACCTTAGTGCCACACCTTATTGAAAGCCTGGGATACGTCCAGAAATACTGCACTATTATCCTTTTTCAAAGCATGAGAAAAATAACTGTAATGGGAAATTTTAACGCTGATGTGGAGAGATTGTTTGCTGTGGAGAAATATTGTTACCCTGTTAACGTTTAATATTTAGTCCTGGAAGATCGTATGCACCCAACACATTGCTATGCGCTTTCTCCGATTGAAGCAGCATAATTTTGTTATCTTAAGGTTTCATTTTCTTCAGAATTTTGATGCCAAAACACCCATCGAATGTTTTGCCATACGCTGTGGCATGACAGCTCACTGGCAAAGTTCCTTCGTTGTGAATAATTTCCAGGCTGTAACGTTGCACAATTGACAATTTGTTGAGTTGAAACCTCAATTTTAAATGCAAATCACGCCTAACCAAACGATCACTGAAGGCAAGTTCAGCAGCATGTTGGCAAGCAGATAGACTCAGACTGTGAAGCAGTGCTTGTTGCACATTTGTAATGTTCTAAGGTGTTCGAATTGTTCTTGTGGCTTCTGGTGGTCTCTTCCTCAACAATGCACCTCATGGGTAAAGTGCTTCAACGCAAAGAAGAATGGTGTTTGAGAGGGAACAACCCAATTTTGGTGATCAAACTCACGCTGAACTGCTGTAAGCTGAAATTCGGTTCTTCACTGTCTATTATCAGGTCATAATTTCAACTGTTGAAAAATGCCAAGACCTTCATTATACAATGGTCCCTTTCACTCAATGGTCAACCCATTAAGGGAAGGGGAGAGTAATAGCCATATCAAAAACGTCTGACCTTTCTACCAGAGCCTGTATCTTTCTATCCCAATATCATCTAGCACCAATCTAAGGACAACTACTAGGATTTTGAAATTAAAGGCTCCCAAGTACTTTCAATCTTATTTATTAAATTTGGTGTAGCAGTATACATTTCTATAAAAGAGTAATTCACTAATTGAATACAAACTTAGTGTGCAAATTTACAATATTGATACGACTAGCTCATTACTATGAAGAAATTCACCCACCCATTGGTGGGGGTCAGATTGAATAATGTACATGACCATATGTACAGGTACAAAAGAAGCCAAACAATAAACTATAAAACACCAACAAATTAAATTGCACAAATCACAAACAAGAAAGTTCAAAATCACATCACACAAAACGCCAAAACAAATGACAAGAAAGTCATAAAGTTTAACCTGAATGAAACAATCTCCTAAGAATTTCCAATTTTATCTTATCAAATTGTTGAGAGGGTTAGTTATAGAGCCTCTTTATTTCTTCAAATTCCAGTTTTTTAGAAATGTTTGGTTCTGTGGGATATTTATTATTGTGCGTATCATTTTTTTTAATTTATTTTCTTTGTGTGATTCCTATATCTGAGATTAGAAGAGATGTCCCACCAAGTTTGGCTTTAAATATAAAGTAGGCAAATGGTTATTCCATAACTTTGGGATGGAGTTGTAAATTGTACATAGTACCAGTAATGTTGAGAATAGTCCAACGCAGTAGCTACAATCTGTTGATTCAAATTTAAACTGAAGGTAAACATTCTAAAGGCTGGGCCACTAATCAATCTGTCTTACATTACACTTAAATTATAAGTGAGAACTACCAAAATGAATATATAAAATGAGATGGTACAATATATTCCAAGTTTGCTTAGTTTGAAAAATATAAATTGAACATTCCAAGAGTAGAAAATTCTACAATACGACATTCTTTGCTCTAAACTATATTGCAATGGTATAGTACATGGTTTTGAATAGCAGGAAGGTATCTAAGCAAGAAGAAATAGATCCAAAGGCATGCAGTTACCTACCACGTATTCATGTCAATAAAATGAAATATTTACAAATTTACATTTTCTTGAGAATGAGGTATTTCACAAAAACCCCCCAATTTTACTTCTTCTTGAACCTAGTATGACTATAACAACAGTATGCTGTAGTAATTCTAATGTGAGGTATAGGCACCAGACATGGATGTACTCACAAGTATATCCATCCCTATAAATGCTAACACCAACGAGTAGTAGAGTACACAACCTTAGTCGTTGAAAAGAATATCATTAGGGGCGAAATACACAGTCGTTACTTAGTGGTGAGGAAATGCTCAATTGAACTCCTAAAGCAGGGAGGCTACTTGCACTATTGGTAATCAGTGACTGAGGAAATGCTCTAGCAAAGTGTGTGAAAAATGAAGGAAGGTCCAGAGCTACCTTAAGCATTTCCTTAGTCACAGTTCTTCACTTTCTCAAGGAAGGAACAATCTTTACTCAAGTCACAACTATGAATTTCGCCCTAGGTATCTAGATATAGAGTTGAATGGAAGGCTATCCAACATTCATTTCAATAAGCTCAGTGGCAATATTCAGTGGTCACATCTGTGTTGTACAGAAAATAATATCAAAATACTGGATATCAATTCCCAAACATTAATAACAACAAGTTTGGGATAAAAGAGTTTTTTTCTATGAGGTGAACAAATTCAGGTCGTTAGAAGTGAACCAGTAATGGTTGGTAAGTAATAATTACTTCCCAGTTAGCCACTAGTGAGCTCCCTCCAGCATCCACTAACACAATTTGTTGGCAACCCTTTTATTTAGTTGATACGTGACTAGTAGGAAAGGTACTTGCCATGAACATAAGGAAGTGTTTCACACTACTACCAATCTACTAATGTCAAATCTGGGGGGCAGGTAGGAACAAAAATGCTGGTTGGGTATCCCTTATTTCCTTAACGCAGAATTAGTGGTGGGTACCTGGTGACATCCACACTGAACAAGCCAAAAGGTCTGAGCACCATGAATGACCACCTGGTGTGCAAACTTTCAGCTAAGCCTGACTCCTTTCCAGCTTGAAGGGGGTAAATCTAACGTTAAATGAATGGTATGGGCTCAGATGCAAACAGTCATTGATAACAGATAAAATTAGTAATGTCACAATTCAAGATTTTCAAAGTGATGATTCAACCCATAGTGTTGAATTTTAAGTAAATAATAATGACTGATTTCATACATTATGAAAACAATGGAAAATCCCTCAAAAAAAAAAAAAAAAATGTTGAATAGCTCAATTTCCTGGAACATCTGGTAAATGTATGATACGGAAGAATGAGATGTCGAGGAGCTTGTCAAATTTATGTAGCTGATTAGATGTTTCTAGGCCCCAAATTTGTGATCCCCTGTGATGCATTATTTAAAAATCCGTGATTTCACTTTCAGATAATAATGATATGGATTTGCACCAGTTAACAATATATTGAAGAAAACTCCCTACATTACATACCTAAATACTCATCTGCTCCTGGCAGGAGGACATACTATGATCGCCAGTGTACAATTTGTGTAAACACCCAACAACGAAGTTCACTAGTACCGTTTTTAATTATAAAAATTAAAATTATTTTAAAAAGGAAGGGGCGGGGGGGAGGGTACAAATATGAAGAAAAATACGAGTTTACAAGTACTGGTATAGTAATTTGTTCGAGAGCAGGGGGCATCTGCTAACCAAAATAGGGACCTAAAAAGTCAGAACTAAAGAAGATCTGAAAAAGTAGACATTTGATTTAATTTAATAGTCCCTCGACAATCAAAGCTTCTCCCCAAGCTATAAATATTGTTTTGGTTATGAATTTAATTAGAAATTGAATAAATACGTCGAAGCAATTGAACTGTAATCAACACTATTCAATCAGCATTATAGAAACAATGCATAATACTCCATTATTGCCAATGAGCTCATCAAATGCGAATTTAACAAAGAATTATTAACATACAAATAAACATACTGAAAATGACGCGTACCTGAACACAATTGATTCCTTTTTAAGGTTTCTTTAGTGACAAAGTGATGATGCAGTTCCAAATAACACAGGCAATCTGCAATAACTGTGTTATTATCGTAATAAAGTATACTTGAAAATAAAAAACAATGAATGGTAAGCACGACTGGAAGTCTGAAATATTTTTAAATAGATAAAAAGCATTATATGTAACAAATTAACGCGATGATTGCAGAGGATAACTTAGCATTTAAATTGCACTCATTTAAACAGTTTTAAATAAATAATTATATCCTATTAAAGCATAGATGACAATCATCATCGTTTTAGTACGGCTTGGAAATTGGATCTATCCAAATGACTAGAATGGAGAATGAAGTGTACTTCATAAAATTAAGAAAGAAGTTTATGAGCTTTTTAGGGTTTTCAGACAGACAACTGCAGGAGTTTCCACATAGAACCAGTTTAGGTTGGTCCAGAATGTCGAAAACATAAAATCTAGATGTGATGCATTCATGGAGTAATGGATCCATAGGCACATTCCTCATTGTTCAAATGCAAATCATAAGAGTGGTATCACAGTTATATACCACCAATACACATTTTGCTAAAGTCCACAGGACAAATTAATGGTTTAAGAAATGATCTAGCCGTCCTATTAATGAAATTGCTAGTCTTTAGATCGAATTCAAGAAAAAAATTCTTCTGATTTATGACAGAAGTTTATTAACTAAAAAAACTGCCAGTAGAAAAATGTATGAATTGCATGCACGTTTTCAAAATAATTCAGAAAATTGGCAGACATTCAACTCTTTACAAAAAGGTCAATGTCTACAATAAGCCATCCACACCTATACATTAATAAATGAATAAGTATAATTAAAAACAAAAATGTTCATTCGACCCCAACGACAAAGTCTACTACCAATAAAATGCAATAAGAGTTGAAATGAAGAAAAACATATCACTTCCCAATTTTTTTTTTTTTTTTTTTTATACTCTCACAATTAACTGTTTCATCAACAGACATTAACGAGTTAGTTTTGAAACTTTAGCATAGTCTAACTACAGATAGTGCTAAAAGAAAGGGCAATTTAATTGAGTCTTGGTGATGAGGTTCACATTAAACACCTAATTTAGTACGAAGAATTGAATTTACTGAACCCGAAGAGGAGGGATACACAGTGAAACCTCAAGAAAGTGAAATCTCACAAGAGCACAAAACTGTTTGCTATCGAGGAAGGACAGCAGAAACCATCTGCTGCTGAGAGAGTTTCACAAGTTATTGTAAATACGAAAAATGTAGGTGTAAAAAATCGTTTTTATTTTGTTGTACCTGTTTGGAGGCGCGATTCACTGCTTGGCAAAATGAAAAGACTAAGGACGTAATGTGAGTGTAATGTAAGTTTATCACCTTTGCAAATTCAAGAGGAACATTGTCAATACAACAATCACTACCTTCAGCTATAGAGGTGGTTCCACTATGAAGAGTGTTCTGTTATCCAGAGATATCGGATACTGGAGGTTTCACTGTATTTTTGTAGGAATTTTCAGTTTAACTGATGGATTTCGTTCTCCAGCCTAGAGAAATAGTTGGCGGTATCACATTTTGGCAAGGTTCAGATAAATCGGTTTTCTTTCGAATTATTTCAACTTTACCGTTAAAATATTTTGAATTTAAACGGAGAGCATTAAATGTTGAACTTTCCTTAAGACAGAGTTGAACATTTTTTTACATAGAATAAATTACCTAATTATAACACACTGTTCAATGATGGCTGTTGCAGTTCCAAAACAGTCTCCACTCGTCGTCCACACTTTTTAAATAAGTTTTGAAACCGAATTTAAACCTTACTTGTCAATTATACTGTTTTCAATTTTCCCCATACATCAAACAATAGTTTTGTTTACAATATATTTTTTAAAAACCTTATTTCAATAGTGACAGCAGCTGTTCATAAACACCGTTTTCTTGGCTTGCCCTCAAAATTGATATGGCATTAAAATTAGACTACATAATGGGATGAGTAATTTTATTACTCTAGTACTTGAGGGTCTATACTGCCAACTATAGAAATATGAGAATCTCAATTTTTCAAGCTATTTTATGTTCTGAAATAAGAGATTTATGTTGTTAGTAAAAGTCTCCTACTGATAAAACATATTTTGCATAAAACTTGAATGTGAGTTTTAAGGATTGCTTACCATTAAAAAAATAATCTTAGTTCACACAATCAACACCAAATCAGTTCATCAAACTTACAAACCATTTTTTTTTTTTTTTTTTTTTGAAACTAGTATTAGAAACACTAAAATAATTTCAGCACTTTCAAAAAAAATCAAGATTATATGTTTTTGCAAACATTCTCACCAACTATGATAGACCAAACGAAAGATGTCAATTGAATTGAGGACAAAATCGTCACCACTACACGTCTACCTGTAACACCAGTACCAAGTTCAAGTTTGCTCACAGCCTAAAAAAAGTTAAAACGGTTCTTTGAATCTCGTGTACTCAATACAAAGGTATTGGAGCCAGTAAATAAACAAAGTGACTGCTGCAACACTTAGGATTGGAATACTAGGAAATAACTATATCGTTTGAATGAGGTACTCTGTGAGTATGTTTTCGGGCTCTTGATGTGGAGTTTCTACCGCCAGATGTGTTATGGCTGTAACCAGAATCAGAATCATGACTTGGTCTAAATGATGTGAATTCAGAAGGTCTGGTTTGATTATGGTACTGAAGAACAGTTTCATACTGTCCATGAGGGACTGGAAGTATGTAAGGTAATTTATGATGGCCAGTTGGAATAGGGCGATTGGGGTAAAGTTGCAAAAGCGCGTCTAGAAGTAGACCTTCGTGGAATTCCGCACACTCCCCAGCAGTACCTTTATGTCGATTAGTACGCCTTCTCTCCAAGCTACGAGGTCTTCTTTCTCCATGTTTTCGAGGTCTGCTTCCAGGAGGCAGAGAAAAGTTCCACGAACGATTTCGGTCATCAGCGTCTGAACTATCAATATCACGACTTAAATCATTACCAGTTGAACCTTGCAGAGAACTTGTTCCAGAATGGTGAATCGGCAAAGACACTCCAGCCAGGCTAAGCTCATCTTCAGCAAATTCATCTTCACTTCCAACACCATGTCTTCCATATTCACTATCTCCTTCTGATCCTCCACGCCCTGTAACTTTATAAAGGAAACAAACTAAAAACACAATAATGATAATTATGATTACGAGAAATATTACTATCAAGTACTTTCTGACCTTTGTGTGTATTTTCTAACATGCATGTGAAAGTACAAAGATAACAGGACATATAGCGTGTTTATTTCTTTGTCTACAGAACCTCAAAACTCATTTTGTTTATTGAGTTCTAAATGATTTTGAACTATTTTATGAAAAAGTGATAAAAACTTGCAATATAGTTTATGGTCGTTTTCCAAAAAGTTAATGAACAATTTTGACAATCTTAAATGTTCTTACGTAGAGATACCTGATGGATTTTATAAAGTAAATAATCACATTTCACCTGATGAGGCCCATAGGCAAAACATGTTGTGTGTAATGAGATTTCATCTTGAATAAACATCGAATCAATAAAGGAGGTGACCATTACTGCCTCCCTTACAAGTTCAGACAAAAGTTTCAAAAGGTCATTTCAAAAGTTTTCAATATTCTGATTTTTTATAATTCAGCCCTTTATTTCAACCTTTAGAATTAATTTGTGATCAAAATCAGTGATTTTTCATTCAAGTATCATAAGCTTTGGTCCAGTAGTTTCAGGACAACTTCTGAGGGTGAACAGAAGATTTTTCAAAAATTCATACATGAAACGTAAACCAATGTAGTTTGAGAAGAAGTGAAAATACATATTTTTTTGGTGGAGTAAAATTAATAAGATTGAAAATAATGAACCAAAATTTGGAGCGAAATGGTGAAAAGCCACAGTCATGCAGTATGATGAGCTAGATGGTTCCTTATGCCTGTAATCCAGCTAGAATCAACTGCACCCAATGTGGAATCTTAGCAAGATTTTCGATTCCTTCAATCCTCAACTGATTACGGCAGGTTCTTAATTGTGTGAGAAATATCCTGAGACAGTCTACTACGAGAATCATCAGATACCCATATAGTAGGATTAACAACAAAATAATAAGAGGAAAAAAGGTAACCCTGAAGCTAGGTTTGCTAAGAGAAAAGATCAAGATATAATTTTTATCCTTGGTGTTCCAATTGATAAAATTGGTTTTAGAAAAACCGAGCTTTATACTAACCATTTGACAGTTCCTCATAAACTGGGTTGTACAAATCTTGTGAGCAGTATCGAGGGTGTGGCATAGTTCGAGGAGGAGGAGGACAGATGAATACTGGAGAATGCGATAGAACAGGATAAGTAGTAGGTGGATATCCAACATCACATCGCCCCTTAACATCCAACATCTAAAACAAGAAGAATCAACAAAACGTAATTATTAAGATGTACCTATCATAATACACATGCAAGTAACATAAACTGAGTGGAGGTAATGATGAACAATTAATCTAAGAGCAATGTGTCTTTTACAAACCTCAATGGATGGTTGCGGTAATGGACGTGGTCTGATATTAGTAAGGTCTTCATAAATTACGCCATTCCCATGAGTTACATCACAATGATTTTGAGGTGAGGATTTACAAGGCAAAAAACTTTGCATCTTCTTCTTATGCCTGCAAAGATAATATCGTAATTAAAATGACGAAGCATATTAATTAACAAGACCATGTATTCAATGCAGCTGGAGTTGGATGTAAATCACATAACTTTCTTAAAAAACTATTATAATTAACAATTGTATACATTTTCCTCCATGTAGAATCAATCTTTTCCCTAATGAAGAAATTAGACAGAGTGAGCTACCCACCTCTATCTGATAGAGAGGGAGAGAAGGAGGGGTTCATTGATCATTTTTGGCAACAAATCTAAGGACAATTCCATGTATCATACAATACTAATACTAAATTACGTACATTAAATTAAATTGCAGAATGTTAAGTAGTAAGGAACCTGATATTGAGCTAAAAATTTCAATGCGACACAATTGAAAATATGAGCCTTTTAGATGGGTCAAAGGATTTTTGACATGGATAATTTCTAGTACTGAAATTCAACAAAACGACCTCAAACTTGCAATGAAAATTCAATTTTGACCGGATAAACTTGAAACTTTCAACATCTGTTGTCACTCAGGGTCCTAGGTAAAAAATAATTATTCCATATTTGCCCCATTGAAATACTATCCAACTCAACTCTACTTTTTCATCATTCAACAAGACCAGATTGTACACGAAGTTCTTGACATAGATACATGATTCATACACACATGTTGTTGATACATCATCATACAAATTGTCACCAAGTACCAAATTGTGTATTGAAGCACCGTTTTTGGACATGTGCTCTTTCGTTGAGGCATATTTCGTATTTCATACAGCTGTGGCTATTTGGGAAATACTTACTTGCACAGTAATGCAGTTGCAACAAGCAACATCGCTAGAAGAAACACGGAAGATGAAACAATCACAGCAACAGATGGCAGGGCAGGTGAACTATGATACTCTGCATCTATAACCTACAAGGAAAAAAAGTCAACATGAGCCCATTGAAATTAGAACATATTATGAGAGAGGGTTATCCCCTTGGAATGCATTAGAAAAGCGCAATTTGTTCATGTTTGAAAGGGCGAGTCACTATAGCAGAATTAAGTAGCAGTTCTTGAAGCAGATAACGCCTTTCCTATGCTCCTCTCGCCAAAATGAATAGTACCACGCTTCCATACGTAGCATCTGACAGAATCTACTGAAGTAAAAGTAATGCCTCCAGCTAACACTTTAGACACATTCAGCATTGAACCTATGAACCTAATATTTCTTCTTAGATTCACACTTTTGATATTGAAAATTTAAGGGACCACCCCTTGAAAATTTAGGACCACCTTGCACTTTTGACAACCACCAGTGTCATTAGAATCACATGATAAGTGAAAACATTATGCAAACGTTTGGACTTCACGTTGGGTTCACACAGATATCTAAAACTAAAAATGAGAAATCATCAAAATTTGTGAATTTATAATTAATTGTGGACCAGTTTTGCAAAAAAACACATCAATCATATTCCAAATTCAGTTAGAATGGCAGTTTTCCCAAAATTGAGAAACAAAGGGTTTCACAAGGTTAAATGAAATTCCAGGAGTTTGGATTTATCAAAAACTAAGAGCAACACGTATCACTGTAAAAAATTGTACCGCCCCTGTTGATGATCATAACAGTAACAAGTGCAGAGTTGAATGTTAACCCAGTAGTGGGAGCCATGTTTAACAGTCACAGTAGTGGATATCGTACATAGAACTTCACTCGTTTTCCACCATGTAAGGGACTAACAATGTATTTTCAATGGAATGTAAGATGATAAAAATACCTAAAAGAAATAAGGAAATTCAATGGATATTGGTAACATCATAAAATTGGCTCAAGATCCACTATTCATTGTAGTGGTAGTACAGGAATACGAAAATGACAGTGTTTTGCCAAAATTATTGTATTATTTTTGAGGAATAGATGACAACAGCACTAAATGAGAATCTAAAGAGAAATCCAAGAGAGAAACAAGGGAAAAACTAACAAGACTGGATACTCACTAACTGCCACTTTGAAGGATTATAACTGGTTGAGACCACGTGCCTGTTGGTTTTTCATTTGTTTAGAGGGGGGGTTTAATCTAAGATTACCACGGGCCAGCATGGACATAAAACGAATATTTTCAGTGGAATTTCTCCTTTAGCTCAGCTACTGTATGGAATACCACTTGGAGTTGAGATGGATATGGCTACTTTCCACATTATAAATTTTGTGTAGCGGCGATTTTGTTATCAGTTCTGGGGCATAGGGATAGAATCTGTTTTTAAATAGATCATCAAAAGTTGTTGAACAATGTTGCGCAGCTCACTGTCAGTGAAACCTGTTTGTATACAATTTTCCAATAAAAAGTTACTAAAAATATAAGCAAGAAATTTGGAATATGGACTTGAAACATAGAACATTGAACTTGAAACAAGAGGTAGGTATATGAATTCAAAACGTTGAATTCAACATTCACAAGCACTAAGTATTTTATATTGGCACAAATAACCAAGGCATCTTGTGGGGGGGACTGAGGTGACCCATGGTGAGACAAACGGAAAGAAAGAAAGATAAAAAATATAATTATTTTAGTGAATAACTAATTTATTCAGTTAAATTTCAGTCAATTCTACTGAAAAAGAGTAATATCTTCAACTCCTTGTGCAAAGAGTACTGTGAAAACCTGCAACACAGATGTACAATACGTTGTAGCGTTCGACCCCTAGACCCTTCAGAACCTCAAGACCTTGAGTTCCTAAGTGTTGAGATGACCCTAAAGCTATCACAGTGACAACTCATCTGTGTGTGCAACCCAACCAGGACCCAGCTTCCTACAGATTGTGGCATGATCTTCCCTCGAGGCCCCTGCCTTTCCAGAGAACAACTCTCGACAGACTTGAGATAAAAAGTTCGTTCTTTAGCCAAAAATTCAAGCATTCCAAAAGTAAGGACAACACTTTTTGAACACATTAAATTGGTCAGATTCCAAAACTTGTACTACAAAGTCACGAAAAATTGTAGAAAAGCGCCAAAAAAATGGTTATTTTTTAGCAGAATATTTCTCAAAAAAATTCATTAGCAATGAAAAAAGCAAAGCAAATTTATAAAAATGACAACAATTCTAAAAATCTTTGTTTGAATAAAAGAATAATGCTTGAAACAAGTTTTTCGCAATAGAATCGACAATTTTTTGCACACAAAGTTCTCAAATTTCAACTCAATGTAAAATAAATCTAATATGATAATTTTGAAAAAATCGCTTTTAAGATTATGCTGCATGATTGGAACTATTTTTTGACATCAGTTTCTTTATGTAGCTGTTAGCTGTTGACTGAGTTGGGCTAAGGTAAAGCCTACAGGTCCCCCAGACCTCAGTATCACATCCCATCACTGCAGATAACTTCTGACAATATGTAGGTGCTCTAGAAACAAAAGTGAACTTACCGGCATCGCATTGCAAGTTTCCAGCTCCAAAGAGCAATCAGGAAGGTCGTGAAGAAAGGGGGGCCTTGGAGGAGGAGGTAGATGAAAAAATGGAGGTGGCGGTCCAGGGCATTCTGGCTCATAATCTCCACAGTCGATGCTCCAGATAACTGGGACATCCATTTCTAAAAATTTCGGAAGAATCAGTATGGGTGAAAATCTCCAAAGAGTGGAAATGAAAATGTCTTCTACAGATCACACACAAAACTTTGAAAAAAAAATCCTTTTCTCCTTATTTTGAATCTTCTGTTTTACATTACATTTACAATTTTACAATGAACACATTTTTGTAGGAAACAGAAGTTACAATTTAGGATTTGGCAGTTTATACAATTATCACGTCTCAGTATTTACTGTTATATTCTACATTAAATTATTTTGATTCATTCTTTGATATTCAACTAAATTTATACGTCCATATTATAATAAGTGAGGAAGCTATACACCACTCAACTTGGCGGACTTTTTTATTTTTCAAGAAATATTTAGATTTTTAATTTATAATGATTCTGTAAGAGAAGAAATACCCATTGCTGGATGGCATCATTAGATGGGAAATACCAATTTCTTCAAATGTTCAACAGTTAATTAAGTTCTCACCAGAAGTTATTTGAAGAATGACTAGAATGTTGTGCACTGGCTAGATGAAAACTCTGCTCACACCCTAAAAAAAAAAAAAAAAATCTGAGTTTAGAGTACATCTAAATTGATTATTAACTGAACCATGTACATTTTACTTTCTTCATGCATTCAAGGAACTACCCACAACAAAAGACCATTTTCCCTACATATTTGTTGATCTTTCCTGAAAATGACTATCCTGTCCTCTCATTGGACAGTGGGTTACTCAGCAGCTTGATGGGTAAGCTTTTTGATTGGCTAGGGCAACTGGGCAAAACTAAGATGGAGCTGTATCATACAGCCTGTATGGAACTTTTCTGCAGCCTGAAGGAATGTGACAGGAATCCAATGAAAAACAAAAATACAGTAAATGAACCCCCAATGAATTAAATTTGAGTTAAAAACACAGGGCTCAGGGAATGCAGGATACCCTGATGGGGACACGTGATAAGACATCACTAATATATTTCCTAATGTTTAGCAAACCCAAAAATACTTGGCTCAGTTACTTATTACAGTTACAAAATTGTTTTCTAAGATAATGTAGTGGTGAGGAGAGGAAGAAGGAAGTATGATTTATAGGGGACAGTAAGGAGCTGAATGGGGAGACACTCCTGATAAAACCAGGGACTGACTATCGAGTGTGAGTCCAGAGCTTGAGTCGTGAACACGTAGTGACATTGCTCCGTGTAACTTGTGATAGTTCAGTGGTTTTACCTTAGCGTTTGGACAGAAGTATAGTGCATACTTGACGACAAAGACCCATTGAGCGTCAGGGGTTCTCAGATTTGTGAGTGCAATGCCTTTTGTGTCTCTTTTTTCCATAAACATGGTGAAGATCTATGGTCATATTTGTGGATGGGTGGTAGAGGGCCCGAGTCCTTATCTCCTGATCGAGCTGATTGGAGTTCCCCCTCTCCCCACTGAACGATTGGACGGGGGCCCTCTCCTAGGAGATGAACCCCCACTCATTGATTTGGGTATCCGAACGATAAGAACTAGATCGGGACAACGAGTTCAGTAATCTCCATGAAGCTGATGGGAGAGTTGGGGTCCATCCTTCGAACCTAAAAAGATCGAAGTATGCGGAAAGATCGCTGTTTCGAACTCATACATTACTGCAAAGGCTGACAAAGAACATATTCTGTGACCCTAACCATTATATTTTTTGAATACGAGCACGATGGCCTACCTATCCTACTAATAATAGCTGGTATTGAACCTAACCCTGGACCTCAATTCACACTTGATGATGTGTTGAGGAAATTGGATGATTTTGGTTCAATTAAGAAAGATTTAGAAGTGGTAAAGGCGGACGTTGGAAGGGTGCTTGAGATGAATGAAAAGGTTTTGATTCATGATAACAAAATCGCAGCCCTAGAGGTGAAAATGGATAAAATTTTGAATCGGAATGAAGAGTTAGTTAAAAATTTGGAGCGATATTCTAACACTGAACGTGGGAAAAACTTGATAATATACAAGTGGACTCCAGGATGGGAATAAACCACTCAAGGAGGAAGTGAAAATTTTCATCCAGAACAGACTGAGGGTGGAAATCTCTCTCCGTGAAATAGAGCGGGTATATTTCATGCGTGGTGTTGTGGGGGCTGGTAGGCCGGTATTGGTCTCTTTTAGTTCCAGTAGTTTGCGTACTGAATGTCTGGGTGCATCAAAGAACCTGAAAGGCAGGGAGATCTATCTGAAGCCTGATCTACCAAAGGCAATTAGGGACATACAGAGGGATTTGAATATTTTCTGGCGGAAAGCAGTAAATGAAAAGCAGAAGGCTTTTATTAGGGATGACAGATTGATTGTGAATGGGGAACCCTGGACCTTAGACGAGCTTAGAATCCGTTTTGAGCACGTTGGACACTCCAATGAAGGGATGGATAACAAAGAGGTGCCGCAGGGGAAAATAATAATCCAGGATAGGGAAGGAAATGGACAGACAAGGGGAACACCGAGTCGGAAAAGCAAGCGCTGCGACTCGGGGGATACTCTGGAGAAGTTGTGGTGGCGGACCAAGAAGCCAGTGACACAGCCCTCCTCAACTGCATAGCAGGGAGCCCCGACTCACTTCTCGCCAGGTGCCGCTTGTAAGAATAAGTCTTGGAACTCGTTATATATCGTAGTGAGTTGGAATATAAATGGAATTAGAAACATTTCAAAAGGGGACTCAGACACTTTGAAGTTTTTGTGTGATTGTGACATAGTTTGTTTGCAGGAAACTTATATTGTAGGGGAATGGAGGCCACCTCCAATAATCATGGAAAACTTTGATATGTTTGAGGTAATGGCTGTAAGGGGGCATGGGAGAGGTAGGGCAAAGGGGGGTTTACTTACATTGGTTAGGAAAAACAATGCTATTGATTCTTTTGCTGAACCACTGAGAATAGAGTTGGTAGACCTGTCTCGATTTCATATTGTTTTAGCTATAAGACAACTAGAGCTAATTGTAGGAAATGTCTATGTAAACAGTGGGGAGTTGATGGGTGAGTTCTTGGACCTTTTCACCGCTTCTGTAGAATTGGTACAGGAAAGGTATCTGGGTTGGCAAATAGTTTTGATTGGAGACTGGAAAGTTGAGTTGGGGACTTGAATCAGGTTGATGCAGCGAATTCCCTGGAGTCACTCCTAAATCATAAAAGAAAGAATAAGGACTCGAAAATAGATAGAGCAGGTAGGCTGCTGGTAGAGTTTATGGAAGGTTATGGTTTTATGTTAGTGAATGGCCGTACTGAGGGAGACTGTTTTGGGGAATTTACGTTTCATGGAGCCAGAGGCAGAAGTACAGTGGACCTTTGTTGGGTTAAATGGTAGGCTAGCTGAGGAGGGGGTGAATTTCAAGGTCGGCAGCGAGCTTGGAGCTGTATCAGATCACTCAGAATATGTATTCTTAATGAGTAATTTGAGAGGAACCTCAGTTTTGAACGGGTCGGAGGTAAGAATCTCTACTTCATTATCAAAAATAAGCGGGAAGCCAGCTAATTTGGCAACGTACTTCTCCGTACTGTCAGAGAGATTGGCTGCCCCTCCACCTGAAGGGAGTGTTGACGAGCTGTATGAGTGGTTTAGGACTGGCGTTTTGGACGCCTTGGATTCTGCAGGTATGCGAAATACTCGGCAATATAATACTGGTATCGCCGGTTCCATTAAAGACAAGCCTTGGTATACAAAGGAATGCCGAGATCTTAGGAGAGTTGTTCAGGGGTTTTTGAAACAATGGAAAAAAGGCCAAGGTTCAATTGACGCATACCTGAAGCAAAAGAAGAGGTAGGTATATTTCACTCACTAGAGCACTGGAGGCGGCATATGTGGAAAAAATTAAAGAAGAGCCAACTTAGTAATCTGAACAACAGGAATTATACATGGAGAGTACAAGGACCATGGGTTTTTGGCATGTGTTGCAGGCAAGATGACATCCTAGAAAATGTGGGTCGCATACAGCCCCTTAGTAGCTCTTGTAGGTCGCACAAAACAAGCGTAGCCCTATTTCATCACGAGTCAATTGCAACTAGTATCAGATCTTAGGGTTTTGGTGCTGAAATGCATTTAAATTGCACTCTCCAATTCTCGCCGCAGGATCATGAATGGGGCGTTCTAAACAGAACTCTTCCACTTGAGCCACAGCTGTTGAATACACATTGGTCAATGGAGGAGTTCTGTGCAGGTGATCAACAAAGAATGTAAATACATAGAAAATAATCCGGTAAACGTCATTCGAATCTAGGAATCTGGAAAGAAGAGAAGAGGTGTAGACCACAGAAGGTTCACGACATCTATTCTGATATCTGAAGAAGGAAAAGCTGTTTTGATAGTGTTTACAACACTGGCCCAAAAAAACCGCGAATGTCAGCTTCCTCGCCCCTGTTTGCAGCCTAGTACCAGCAAGAACAATGTCATATTTTGAATGCTTACTACTAGTGCTATTACGACTGAAGTTATGTTAATTCAATTGATGTTCAAAAGGATTTACGACGAATTACTTGAAATTAACGTCGGAGATTAAGAACAGCAGCCTAACTGAAAATTGTTAAGGGGCAGTGCCCACGTGATTTTGCTGTTAACGGTTTTTTTCTAATATTTAATTCTTACTGTTAAAACAATTTCATGTGTTTGAAACCTTTTTAAAAAATTTCGATAATGAATGTGTCGCTTTGCGATAGCTATTTACGATACAACTCACTAGAAATTTTTGATTGTGTGGCGGCAACAAAAAATTACCTACACAAAGACGAAATGAGATGTTCATTTGCCGACCAGTAAATTCCTAATGATGTTAACACTGCCATTAATAAGGTATACGTTTCCTAAACAGATTCTTTAATACATCAGTCTGAATGACAACCTAAAGTTGATGCGTTTGGAAGAAACCATCATTGTGTTCTGATTGCGGTTTTTCTTTGGCTCTCTTGAATAGTGAGGTTTTTCGAAGGTGTCACTATTCTTGTGGGTACCGATATACATAAAATGATACATTTAAGGCAGGTAGAGGCAGAATAGTTAGTATACATAATTAGACAGAACTTAGAATTAGAATGAATCGTAGAAACTATGAAACTAACTCGTCGTGAATAATCAGGAATCAATTCAGATAAAATCTTGGTAGCTTTGATTAAAATACGAACCGTGTTATTCGACGAGATGACAATCGGAGCTGAAGTTAAATGTTGTATTTCAGGTTTTAAATTATTTGAGTTTCTAGGTTGAGAAGCCTAGAATACAGTGCAGCAAGAAAAGCTACGAATCACTCAGCGGATATTCCACTTCTATGAATCGGTGACTCATTTCATATCATCTGTTCGTCCACTAATCAAACGTTTGACAACCATAACACCGTCTCACAGATAACTGTGAACTGGATAGGTTGTCTACAACGGAATAATTATATTTTTAGGATTGGCCAACTGATCGGGAAGTGATCAATGAATCTTATCAGTGTGTATCACCGTAGCCTAATAGTATAGGTAGTCTATGCACCAATTATCAACATAATGGCCCCATGACAGATGCTCAGTCTGTCCGAGAGAAAAAATAAGATTTTGTGTTTACCTTGCCATTATCCTGTCGTTGGGCATTTCGTACATGCTTTGGGCGCGAGGAATCCGAACGATTTAGCGTCTCACTGACTTTCTGGTCGAACGGACGAGTAGGTAAACTTATAAACGGAACGGACTATTTAGATTAGTTTGTTGCAGACGGACGAGAAGAACAACAGCGCATGCCCACCGAGGAGGGGGGACCCATAACAACTCTAACTGCAAAGATCGTTAGAGGAAAGGGGGTAGGTTCATGAAAGCTTGTTATCAGTGCGGTGGATACTGACGTTCCATTTTATTACTCAACGTCGCTAGGAACATGTAGCTCATGAGAGGCCATATTCTTCCATGGAACGATTAGAAATTTCCCCAGTATCCCATTTCAGATGAAAACATCTGGATTCAAGATTCACATTTACACTACTTTCCCAACTCATACCAACATACGTGGGCTCCCAAAAACGCCTTTTTTTCACATATCGGGTTGATAAAAAAATTGTTATGATTAGAAATTTTGAAAATACTAGTGGCTCTTAACAATTGCTCACTCCAGCAGCACACAACTCTCACTAATTTCTATTCTTGTGTTTGTTAAGGGACAAGGAGAATGAATTATTTCTATAAAACTTGAAGCAGAGGCATCCCTGTAGGTGGCCACCATTGCAATATACCATTGTATATGTATATAAAATTTCAACATTGAAGGGAGGTATGAACATAAATGACAGGAGAATGAAGTGAAAACCTGTGGTCAATGCTGAGCAGCATTGAAGTTTGCTAAGAAAATTCTGACTATATGAATTTCTGACTTCCATTTTGGGACACTCAGGTCAATGAAAAATTTGGTATTGCTGAAATTATAATTAGTGGTTGATGAGGCAGATATGAACTCTGATTCTTTCAAATATCTATTCATCCAAGACTCAAAATCCTCTAGCTCAGGGGAAAAATGCTAATGATTTCTAGAAAAGGTTTGGAATGAGATCATGAAAATTCAACGTTTTTTTTCCAGCGGCAGGTGAGGAAATCTTTGAGATCCTTAGGTGGAAATTGGATCTTCTAAGATACCCAAAAGGGACTGGAACCTTACTGACACAGAAAATGTTCATCAGCCACCCCAAAGTCTGTGAATTGCCAAATCACAATTCCGATGGTCAAAATTGTTCACTTTGAAGATTTTCTCAATAAATTCCTGAACAGAAATATGCATATCATCCAAAGTTGTAGAACACAAAAAAAAAAAAAGGTTGAATCTAAAAAACTGATGATTGTCTCACTAATCAATGATGTTTCAAACATGTGAAATTTGTCAAGTGCATTTTTATTGATTGATGTGCCTTTTTGTCACTGGTGCTTACCTTTTTTACGATTTTAAACAGATTAGGTAAATTAGAATGATGTTTAAATATTTACAGTACCGTTGCTTTAGGTCTACAGTTTTTCTGATAACTTTGTTTTTTGTTTGATCTTAATCTTTGGCACCAATGCAAATTTCTGTAGCATAGACTGTTAATGAATTACTGGAGAAATACTTTGAAACTGCAGTTCTATCCATTTGTGTATTCCACCAATCTTGATATGGATGACAAGGTTGTTCCCTTTCAGTATGGACAGGATTTTCAAAACCTAACCCCAAATTTTCTCCTGAAATTATTACCTATTCTCAGCCTCTCCTTTTGTACTGCTAGGAGGAAACAGTAACATTATAGGCCTTGTCAAAAACTTTCTCAAAATCAATCTTATATCCTAATGTACGCCTCAATATTTCAAATAAAAATAGTGTTTATGTGGGTATCATGAAATGGAGAAATCCATGGTAATGAATTATCTGATGCTATTGCAAGGAGAGCCATTGAGATTTTTCTTATGAGCGATCTCCTACATGCAGTATAGAGGCAACTTCATCGAGCATGAGCAATGCCAAGTTGAAGTTGCTGGCCTGTATGGTCTCCTTCAGGACTGCTAGTTGAGCCTTTTCTAACCCATTTTCAAGTAGGGGCCTGATTTGTGGTCATTGGGTTGTTGTGTGGGAAATGCAGGAATGATTTATCCAATAGCCAGTTTTTAAGGGATCGCCCAGCCCTGCATAGACTCCTTCAGTGGGTTGATGTCCTATCTGAGCCAGACAGGGTCCAGTCCTTGCTAAAGTACCTTAGAGCCTCAGGCCTCTACTACGAGCTGTAATACATTAAATGTATTAAAAATAATAAATTTTATTTTACCGAGTCAAAGCTTCAGTTCTCTCAGTGTAGTCTTGTTTATTTCTAATTGTCGTTTGAAATTGCGCTTGTTGCAGTATATCACTCAACACCTTGTGAAAATCCACTCTCCAGCCTTAGATGTGTAGTGGAGTTCATAATAACATCAAAGCGATTCCAATGCAATGTCAAATCTGGAAGAACCTTCTTGTTTTAAAGCAATTTCAAACCAGGAAGGAGAAGTTCGCCAGGCTTCACTAAGCTGCGCTCATTCCGAGTTCTATGGAACGGTAAGACTTTCAAACTAGATCATTTAACTTTTGAGTACAACCACGAGATGCTTATCACTGACAATCTGAACAGCTCCTTATCTAATCATTTTCTTGATTGCCATGGTATCACGATCAACTAATTTTGGTGCTCGGGTTGCGGCTAGGAATTTCATCGCTAATTATGTGATCAAATTTGACTGATTTGTCGTCCAAATTAATATTTCGTTAGCCAATACAAAAATTATGGTGTTTAGGATCACTTATCGCTGTTACGGGTTGTCCAGTGTTTGTTGGCGTAGTCATTATGATACCCTTGGCGTTAGCCCCAAAGCAACACACGCAGAAATCAAATCTGCCTACTACAAATTATCTATGTTATATCATCCTGATCGACAGGAAGGGAACAGAGAGATGTTTGAAAAAATAACCGATGCATACAAGGTTAGTGAGCTTTCAAATCTGTATTTTCCTTAAACATGTTATGTGCTCCCATTTTCACAACACTGTCACTTCAGTGATCCAAAACCATATTGTTCTTGGCATTTGGAATTTGAGTTTAGTGATTATACTCGTTGTCTGTAGTTGATAATGTTTTTCTCAGTGTTATCGAAGTTCTCAAGCATGGATGGATGGGGGTTATCGATGGGAAGTTTCTATCACAATGAGTTATTATAGTGTAGGGACGTAAATAAACACAAGGCATCCTCGTGAATACGCTAGGGCTATCCTTCCCCAGCTGGATTCGAAACCCGACGTTTTCAGAATAGTTGAGGTAAAAGTGAATTCGAGCAATTCATTCATTTGCTGTGTTGGTAACGAATAGGGCACTAAAACCTTATTCCATAGTACTTATAAAGGTCGATCTACACACACCCGTGACGTTGACAGGCCGTGATCGCTATACACAGTGGTCTGTGTTTCATACGTGCCGTGTCAGTAAAGTGGCGTGGCCATGTGTCTTCAGATGATGAACTTGATGCGACCATATCCTGAAGCTAATTTAGATGATCGGCAAAATAAGCCCATCCGTGTAGCAGTAAAGAATGAATTGAAGTACAGTAGAACCTCGATTAACCGGCTGTCTCTGTTCTCAGTACAAGCTGTACTCTATGAACCGGCACCCCCATGGCCAGTGGCGGTCCTAGGCTTACATTTGGGGGGGGGGGGGGGGGGTGGTCTCATTGTTAGAAAATGTAATACATTTTTTTATCAAACCAAAGCCAAGTCCTTACCTAAAGACTCAGTTTAATTCATATTTAATCACTTCACTTGACGGTTTTTAATCCAGGTTAAAATTAACAGAAAACGGAGGAAGAAAAAAGTGTGTTTGCAAAATAAGCTTATTATAAACCATAAAATTAAAAATTGGGGGGGGGGGGGGGGTCACCATGTCCCTGGCTCAAAATTTTTTTTGTTATGTTTCCGTGTCAGCGCCGAGCCGGGTCTATTTCATTCTTTTCTTATTAAAATAATTA
This sequence comes from Creontiades dilutus, assembly GCA_031894815.1. Lineage (NCBI taxonomy): Eukaryota > Metazoa > Arthropoda > Insecta > Hemiptera > Miridae > Creontiades > Creontiades dilutus. The sequence goes on along the minus strand of JAVIWC010000496.1, from coordinate 191,235 downwards.
GTATTATTCACTTGAGTTTTGTAGAAAAAACGTGTAGTTTTCCTCTTTCTCCTCTTTTAAAATCATTTCACATTCAAAACTGCACAGCGATCATGACGATTAGCACTTACAATGGCGCCGATTTAACATTGTGACGTTGCCACGCCAAACACCTTTTTACGTTGTACTGGCGCTAGTGTTATTTCTGTTATCCATCTATTCGATTATCCGTCACGGTTCCGGTCCCGAGGGTGCCGGTTAATTGAGGTTGTACTCTACTGTGAAAGTCATTCATAAGATGTTTTGAATGTGTAGCATAGTGACACCGAGTTGAATCGCCCATATCAACATGTATTTCGAGGATGGATTCAGGCTGTTGCAGAACCTTTGGTTTTAGTTTAATTAATAATATTGTGGTATTTGTTACAGGTGATTGGTGACCATGTTAGTAGAGGGCTTTATGACCGAGGGGCTTTCCAATCTGCGCCTAGTACTGCTCCACCTCCGAGGAACTATCATGCACAATCTGGGCCAGTGAGGAGGTCTGATGTTCCTACGGGGAAGACTCCAATTTACGATTTCGACATGTGGTCTCGGGAACATTATGGTCAAACTATAGCGCGACGTGCTACTGCTAAAGCTAGGTATGAAGAAAAGATTCACACCAACAAATCAAAACAGGCAGTCAAGAGCGAAAATCTCACAGTAGGTTTAGTTGTCCTGATCATGTTCGCAGGATGTTGTTCGTACAGCTACAACCTCTTTGTTGACGATTTTGATAGAACCCCAAAAAGTGAAAGGTAATTGATGCTTTTCAGTCGCGAATAAATGGGTTTTGTAGATAATACTCGTTTTTATGGTAAGTTCCTCAGACTGTGATAATTGTCGGTTATTTAAATATATATTTAGCAATCACCTCATATTGTGATCATTCATGTGTACCATTTTCCTAAACCTTCTAGTATAAGTTCCCAGAAGTCTCTTGTATTGGTAAAACTCCTTTCTCTCTATTCTACATAAATTATTCCTCTTAAATAGATAGAGGTGAACGTTTCCAGGACTTGGACCCAGACATTGGTTAGAAACATCAGGATAATGATATGAAAAAATCTGGTGACTGGAGTATCTACCCTACTAGAAAGGGTTTGCCATTTCTACATTTGAAACAGTATTGAACAGCACGAGTACAAGTTCTAGTTGAAAGAGACTACCTCTCGAGAGCTTCCATGAATATACGTGTTGAAAAGCAAGTGGTGGCAGGAAGGCTGTTGTATTGGAGTGTTCATCAAGATGTGAACATTCTACATAAACCGCATGCAATGGTCCCCACCTCGAATTGGACGATTCATGCGAATATTAGGAAGGGTTTGTAGACACTGACCGCATCAAACGTTAACAATAAGCTTCCTCTGGACTACCTACACCAGAAATTATATAGACTGACAAAATGCTCGAGCTCCTCAAACAAACCTTATGTAGGGAAATTTCCAACGTTGAAATTGGAATTTTAAATCATGTTTTTAATTACAGATGATACGTTTTGTTCAAAGGCTTCTCGATCTTCTAATAAATTACCAAACTAACCAAGGGCTTTGAAATTAAGGCAAACTTTCATAGTAGGTGTTCATGTGAAGGTTAATTTAGGTATCTGATTCATTCCAATTTTCCTATCCAAAATAAAGATTTACGTGGTAATGGGAAAGAGACACAAACAACAGCTCACTTTATATGAAACGATTCTTATAATACAGGAGTATATTTTTATACAGAAAGATATGTTTACAATATAATGAGTCCAATTCCTAAGGCAAGAAACATGCCAGAAGACACGAGTTATGAAAGTATTTAAGTACTTATGAAATGAAAGTATTTAAGTACTTATCAACATTAATAATGTCATAGAGAATGCTTTGTTAGTTCAGTTGTTTTGGAATTTGATTGGAACAAGTTTAACGGCGTAACGTCATTTGGTTTGTAGTCTCTGAAACAAATCACAAAGAATGGTGTAAAAAAAGTTGGTTCAACACACACATTGCGTATAACGAATATTTAGAACTAGACAATGCAGCACGCCAGGTGAAATGGGCTTCCTGAGGAAGGATTTGGAAAATAATTGCTGAGAAATGAGTAGCCAAAATGGGACCTTTTCCATCTCTTTCTTTCCTAAACCTTCGCAGATTTTGAGTACGTCCCCAGGAAGAACACATTTCGATCCATGTGTCGAGTTGGCATACAAGGGAATGTATTCATGTTTTGTGTGATTGATTGTACTAGTTGAATTAATAGGCTGCTGCCAACATTTCAGGAATCGAACTCCCAATATTGGGAAAACAATGAAGCTTGACAGTACCAAATTACTCAAAACGATTATTCCTACAAATTTGTTTGAATAACCACCTTTTTTAATTTGATAGAAGATAATTTTTTATTAATATTCACTAAAATCGAAGCCAGTCAATCTGCAAAGACAATCAAATTAGTAACTCCATTTTTACGTTTTGCAGCATTTTCTTGCCAAGAGTGACGAAGTAAAGAGGATAAATAAAGATAGCAAATCTGTCTGTAAAATTACTTTCAAGAGGATATCCAAAAAATTTGTTGGGAAAGGCAACTATCCCCTCTGACATTCAACACCAACCAGTGTCCCGTGACAAGTGCAAGAGGGTTCAATTAACAAGCACTTTCTTTTTCGGAATCGACAAAATTAATACTGCTTTGAGAGAAATATACCATCTTCTATACCCATTGGAATAATCTTATCGGCTCCTTAGAGGCGATAACGATATCTGACCATTCTCCGTAAGGGTTACATCCTTGCCAGAAACGAAAATGCAAACTCTTTCTTTCAAGTTCTTTGGAAATTGAAGAGGATAAATTCACGTCCCTTAACACTCCCAATAAATATAGGTGAATGGCTCGGCAGAATGTCTAACTAAAATATGTGAGTACGAGGTGCTCTGCAAAAACAGCCCAGCATTGTATGCAGGAAAAGCAGATACTGGACTGAATTTGAGGATCAACGACCACAGAAATTCAGTTGCGGTTCAAGATCCGAATCTCCCTGTAAGCAGTTATGCCATCTCCCATAACTCTTCATTTGGTGATTGCTTTGGGTTGAAGGTGATGCGAGAGGAGGGTAAATCAAAGTTGCTATGTACATATGATTCTGACTGAAGAATGCCACTCTTGTAATTTAGAGGTACTAGAAAAATATCGAACCAACTTAAATTCCCTTCATGTTGTCGAAAAATGGGAAGGACTTGACATTAAAAAATACCTGTCAAATGCTACTTACGAGTACGGAGAAAAGGGGTATCCAATGATTAGTAGTTGAGTCTGCCGTAACCTCAACTGCCACATGCCATTGTGATAACCTCTGGCATCCAAATCCCAGATTTTAAAACACTAAAACATCAAAATATTCACACAATGAACAGTTGAAAAAGTGGAACGTGAATTGTTTGACATTTGTTTTTCTAATAGTTTTTTTTATATATACAGGGTGGATTTGATTTTGAAAATTGGGTGTAAGTTTATGTCAAGTAGAGCAGAAAGCCACCAACCACACCTTTTTATCTCAATCCGTTCCTAAGATATAATTTTTCAAGTTTTCAGAAAAATACTTTTTTTTGGCATAAAAACCCACAATATTTTACTTCAAAACAACTTTTTCAACTTCTGACCACACTTTCAAATTTACAGTCCCTTCTCTCCTAGTGTTCATTTGTAATAAAAAACTAACTCCCAAGGACCGCAATTGGGGTCATACATGGAAAATTAAATAGGAAAATTTTAATGGAAATACTTTTACGTAGACTGCATTACCAAAAAAGGTGCTAGAAGCTGTCAAATATCAGTAAATTGGCAAATTTGATCAGTTTTATAGTGGTACGGTCAACTTTACAATTCCCCATCGATTTTATGGAGAAATTCAATTTTGAATGCGAAAAAACAGTAGGCACCTAATTACTAGTACTTAGCACAAAATTATCATTATAATTTTTTTAGTGTTGGCAGTTGCCCTGATATGATTCCGATTGATAATTTCAAGGATATCAGGGCAAAATAAAACTCTCGTTGTAAGTCTGAGGTCGTTTAATTGAATTTCAGCGCAGAAAAAAATGGATATCTCCAATCAAATGTACGAAAGGGTGGTAGATGGATTCGTGAATTAATAACAGAATTTAGTCTTCTTTGAAATCAGCAAAACTGAAATGAAAGTAGTAGTGAATACGACTGAAATAAAAAGTTTACACCAGACAAAGTCGATGTTGCAGGGAAAATACATAGAATATATTTACGAAACTGACCCCATGGTAAACAAGCTTTTGCTCTTTTTGTGAGATCGTTAGCAGCTCTTCCCCTTAGATATTCGACGTTGTTAACTGGTGCAGAGTTCACGATCTTCTTAATGTTTTTCACCTGTTGATGATAACTCCCCACATCCCATCCCCCTTCCCATCGCAAAAGTCATACACATAAATTACACCTGTGTAATCCAGACAAGTTGACGCGCTGCCTTGACATTAAGAAAACTTAATACGTTACTGTGAATACGATTCTATCGGGAGATTTTATTTATCAAAAAATACAATATTTAAAGACCTTTCACAACTCTTGCCTCACTTCGGGCACCGTATTTTTGAAGGTGCCTATTGTTTTTTGCAGTCAAAATTGAATTTCTCGATGAAATCAATAAGGAATTGGATCGTTGGCCATACCATTAGAGAGCTGATTACATTTTCAAGGTTTCTTGAAATTTGACCACTCCCAGCACGTTTTTTGAAAATGCAGTAAACGCACAAATATTTTCAGAAACTTTTATTACAAATGAGCAATCAGCATGTAGGAAAATTTGATCAAAAATCGTTTTAAAGAGGAAGAATTGGGGTTTCAAAGGCAAAACCGTTTGTTTCCTGAAAAAAAAAAAAAAAAAAAACCTTTCAAAAAATTATATCTTGGGAATTGATAGATAAAAATGTGGGGTTGGTGGTATTCACTCCACTTGCCATAAACTGACATCCAATTTATTTGTGACTCAGTCGAATATCCACCTTGTATATTAAATTTGACGGTTTAATAAATGAAAAACACGATTCAAGAAAATTAATTAGAGATGTTGAAGTAAGTACTTAATTGGATCAGCTATGAGAGTTTATACACTCATTGAATTCAAGAAACAAATGTTCTAGCACCTTGGAAACAGGTAAGAAATTTCATTTGAAAACGAAGAAATTGCCGTAGGTAGAAGACTTCATTCTCAGCCTTACTAATTATTGACCTACAAGTTATTCATAAATGTAGAGGTCTTATTATATTTCAACTTACTTTAGCAACATGAAGCCAAGTATCAAAGTCTTTACTGTCTAACATTTTAATGTAAAGTACTAATACAGCCTCGTTGGGATACACCTGTGGGAGAAAATTCTTGATTAATAGATAAACTTCGCAATTAGTCTAGGAGCCCATTGTAGAAAAATGAACCCATCTCATGAAACATAAAGTTGGACACTGGATTAAAATAATATTTGGGAAATACCTATACTAAACAAGGTCGTCTGGCTATACTGAAGTTAAAAATCTTGGATGAATTGTTTTCTGTCTGGGACAGGTTAGTATCGTTCATTTACTTGCCATACTGACAACTAAAAAAACGTCTGGCAAGTCAAGTGTCGCACATAGCCTCCGCGGCTAGGTAACATGACCGTACGGATCTTTTGCAATTGTATATGATCCCCGAAAGATGTAGATTATAGCTTGTTTCAACGATTTAAGGAACAGAAATGCCTCGGGAAATGTTCTAGCATACCGTGATGAACGCCTTCAAGACGTTAGTCACCATGTATTGCGATTTCGTCACGATAATTCTACAACAGACAGAATGATGCGAGTGTATTGAAAAACGATGCGAGATTATCAGATTGTTTTCTCCGACTACCTTGGAAATTTGAGCAGGATCAAACCCATAGAACATTAGAAAATTATGCATAGTGGCCAATGCGTTGATTCCCGAGAGGTGAAATTCAGAAGGGGCTATCTATAGCCAAACCCACACAACCTTTTAAGTTTTCCTCAAAATTGGATGAAAACTGCAAGAATTAGGATTGTTAGAAGGCCTTTAGAACAGTACATTAAGAAACATTCCAAGTTCAATTCCAAGGATACATTTTTCTGCAATGGGCACCAGGTCTATATGTATCAGATTCACAAAGTACCAAATATCATATGCAACTGAAGTGGAAGATTTTTCGTTTCTGGTCTTTCCCTGCCCAAATGATATCATTGGGTAACACAAAATAAATAATGTCGAGTTGTAAAGAAGTATCAGTGGACTCCGGGGTTTTTGAGGTCATTAAATCAAAAAATGAAACCCGTTTTTCCACATTGAGTTTGAATTTGCCCTTACGCCTGTTTTTCTTCAGTTAGGTAATCTGAAAAATCACAACTAAAAATTTTGCATCTTATTACGAAGTTTAACCACCTGACTTCATGTTTTTTAGGCCGATGAATTGGAATATGGAACCCAATTTCAACTATCTAGTACCTGGTACAAATCAGAAAAATTGTTTTAAAAAAACTCCAGAACCAATATCTTCTACATATAGTATTATTTGATGTAGACTTCAAATTCGCAAACAGGTTTTTTCTATCCTACAAAATTTCTATTAAAATATTTTAGTCCTGATCAAACATGCTTGAACTAGGAGTATATTAATTAATGCCATTCCAAGTCTCTAAATGACTAATATCTTTTGAATAAATAATGAAGAGTTCGATTAAATAAATTTATTTATGTATGAACATGTATTTGTTGTTTTGTTTGTTGTTTTTGGTGATTTTCATTGGGTTCCACAGAAAACTTGCTCCTGAGCACGAGGCTAGATAATTGAAATCCGGTTTTAGTATTCCGATTCAGCAACCCAATAACATAAAGTAACCTGGTAATAGGGTGTACCATTTTTAGTTATGATTTTACAGATCTCTGAACACGAGAAAAACAAGCATATGGGCTGTAACTTTACAATTCAGGTCAATCTGCAAAAACGGCTTTCATTTTCTGACTCAGCCATCTAGAACTCCACCCAGTCCAGACACCTTTTTTGTGTTTCACAGTGTATTTAGCAAACATATTTGTTTCTCAATTATAATCAGTATTCGTAGCAGCCATTATAGGATTCGGATAAAAAATTCAATAAGCTAATTGCTTGGTATTAATATCAATTCACTCGTTCTCTATTAATAAAGCAGATTTCTTGATACTAATCTATCATTGTTATTCCTTAGTCGTCCTACTTTTACTTGAGGTAGCAGTGGGTGCTGGTATTGGCCTATTAAGACAGTGATTGGAGAATGGGTGAGGATCACAGACAGAGCAAACGGATTATATATAAGATTCGGTACTTACTTTTAGAAAGAACGAAGTAAAATTATCATTACAAGGAAGCCTGGATGGATCCAAAGTTGATCCTCTTTTGATAGTTGATATGATCAATGCTTCGTAGTTGTCTTTAGTGACACTGTAACAGTAATTGGAATCAATATATTAAACAATCATTACAGAAGGTTAACCTATGCACATTCAATATCTATGTTTTATTAAATAATTTGTGTCTTTAATCAAAATATATGGAAGAAAAAACCAACCTTTCGATATTCTGGACTTTAACGTATGGTTGGGTGTTGAATGAATGACTCTTGAAATACCGATCTTGAAAATACGAGTTCATATTCATTCCAGAAGACCCAAAATGATAAGTTCTTGAAACTTCAGGAATCACACACTCTCGGTCCTTCCTTATTTCAGGCATACGCATCCACATGTCCCAGTCCCACATCTGAAAAATATATCACTGTCAATGAGTTTGGGCCTTTGCCAAGTTGGGAGTGGTTCAAAACTCCCTCGCCTAGTTATGGATCTTTTGAAATGGTATAGATAATCTCAAGATGTGGAATAAAGGTTTGGTACAACGATTCATGGGGCAGAAATCCAGAGGAATAGGTTCTGGTGTGCAGGGCGTACCACATAAGGGCGGATATCCAACTAGGGATAGATTCTACAATTGATTTGTAACAAAAAGTGCCTCCAAGAAATATTATTGTGGAGTCTTACTTTCCGACTTATTCACGGTCTTCGATTTTTTTCGTGTTTTCGATTTTGTCACAAAAACAGCCATAACTTAGTCATTCCCCAAGAAATCTCAAATCTGAGGATACCGTTGGAAAGAAAATTGAATTACCTATTTTCCGGATGCCAAATCAAAAATGTTTGCCTACGTTTAAAGGGTAAAAAATTAGCCTAAAGTTAAAACGTGTCAAATCCAGGAAATTACTGCGTTTTTTTCAATCACCTGTAGAACCTGATTCTCTCACATGAAAATTGTGAACCAGTACTTAAATAGGTGGCCGGAAAGCTCAGCTTTCCAATGGTATCTTTAAATTTGAATTTACTCAGGCGAGTATGGGGGAAAATTTTTAAGCAAAATTAAGGGCTTTGGGAATGTCCTAGGAGACAAGTTCTGTTCAATATTCTACGTGGCTAGAATAGTACCATCTTGTTTCCAAAACTATAGCTGTAAATAGTTTTTTCTAAGCCTACACAGGGCAGTTGACATCTGGTTTTCGAATTACTGAATCCTCATAATGTCAGGTGAACGATATTGGTCGGTCCTGGGTTATACAGTAACTGCACGACCTACCAGTTGTGATGGTACTGTAGCTCTTGCTCCTTCAACTCCATAGAATAAGGATGATGTTGATTTGAAACATTCAATATTTAACCTTTGAAATTGACCTAGGAAAAAAATAGTTGGAACGTCCACACCTCTTTTTTGAAACTAATGAACAGAGGTAATGAAACTTGGATCTAAAATCATAAGATCATATAGCATAAAATCATAAATCATAGGGCTATAGGTTTCATATGTTTCATTGCTGCCCTAGCTAGCCCTCAGATGTTTCTATTTTTTTCCTGACTTTTGGGTACCTTGGAAGTATATATACATAAATATTTGTCAGAATAAGTGCAGGAACAAAGAAAAATTCTTCCACATACAGGTGAAACTGAAATCCTCCTTTTTCGTTGAAGTTGGTCAAAAATTTGGACTTCAATAACATGAAGGGAACGAGACAAAATATCTTGAAATCAAAACATCTCACTTTTTCAGGTGTGGGCCATTTAGCTTCCAGCTCAGTTTTGTAAAGGGATCTGCTCAATATCCAACCTAAACCAGGCATCGTTTCGACTCTAAGTAAAGCTGATATATTGTAGCTAGTTTCTTCATAACCCAAATCATTCCACGCAGAAATACAGTAAATTGTTGGATCCATCTCCAGGAGCTCAATTGTTTGGCTGAAGAAACTAGAACAAGGAAACAATGACACCAAATGAAGCAACATATTCTTGGGAAGTGCTGTGGGGTGTTGTCAGGGTTTTTCAAAAGCTTCTTCTGTTTTATGAATCATCTTCTACCAAATTACCTAAAGAAATCTTCAGATACATCCAGGTCTTCTTCAACAATGATAGCGTAGTTGGCTTTGGGGAACATGTTGAAAATCGCAGAGAATGAAGATTTGTAATGTTGAGAAATTCGTGAGTTTTTGTACCCAATCGGAGTGTGTTGTATCCCTCTCAGGCCAAGCAACCTCGTCACCTCTAAAGGCTCTTCAAAGTAACCATCAATAAATACAGTGATCATGTCCTTTTGTGATCCATGTGCCGAAAGCAAAGACCTCAGTGTCCTACAACAAAATTTGTTTGTCAAAACAAAACTCAGGTATAGTTTCAAAAAATAGGACAAAATATTTATGCCGAATCCAAAGAAGCACAGGTTTTCAACTTGCTACTTCTTCTTATAGCAATGAGATAATTTGCAAACATCATGGTGCGAAACTAACTAAATTCAACTCATTATTCAGAGTTTGTAAAAAATTAGTGTTGTCAATTTCTTCCACATTCAAAGTAAAAACAACATAACAAACATGGCATCTTGCACTTCTTACGTCCAACACTACTCGAGGATTCATCAAAGAAATTATCAATATCATCTATTCATGCAATGAGAAATCTACATTTTTTGAAATACAATAATCAAAATTGCTGAATTTCATTATAGGATAAATTTACAACATTAGGTAGGAGTATAGTGTATGTAAGTATGAGTATAGTTCGAAGTATAAAAATAATTATTGAAACCAATACCAATTAAAATCAGAATGAAAAATGAATTAAATTGAATATTCATAAGCATTATAACTCCATTAGAGTTAATTTTCATCTTTCTCAAATGGGGTCTTTAGACCTCAGGATTAAATAAATTGATATGGTGTTCAGGGAAAATGGTAATCATGATTTTGATAGTTGAAGATGCAAGAATAAGTCTGCTTCAAGCGTTTTTCTTCTAGTAATAAATGAGGAAGTTCTCATGATTCTTTAAACGTATTTTCAATGGGAACTTTAAAAAATACTTAATATGCTCAAAGGGTATGTATCGATTTGAACTGGATGAGGTGAAAATAACTAAGTCCATGTCAGTAGCCTTATTGTACCCTCAGTTTCATTCTATTTCACCATTATAATGATGGAACGAGTCAGGGCTTTTGAGCTGAAAGCCCAAAAATACCGTTTTTTAAAAGGTTTTTGACATCACAATTTTTAAATATTTCATTCCTTAAATATTGAGCTCCATAGAGTTGGCTGAACATGGCGCTACGATTTGAGTTCTTAAACATCGTATCGCATATGGGCAAACTTTCAAATTTTAGAAATTTTTTTAACCACCCCATCCCTTCAAGAATTGTTGATTTAGGTTTCAAGATACGTAATTTCAAAAACTCGAATTAAAACCAAATCTGATTGCCTGCCGTCCGAAGCTTTTCTTCAAACTAATGGACCAAAGTTTACGAAATTCGGCTCAAAAATACAACGTTGTGGGATATGTAAGTATCTTGTCATCACACTCAACCAACCGCTTGGGGTGATATTTAAGGGTTGAAATATTAAACAAAAAATATTAATAATAAATAATTGAAACGAAATCGCAAAACTTTAGATGGAAGAAGGTAGTGTTTTGATTGATTCATATAGAAATTGGTTCCATGACTCAAATTAGACCATTCAGGTAGTTGTATGATCATCCGTTTGAAAATCGGTCATCCATGGTCAGGTAAGCAAGTCAAGCTGCAGTGCAAACTGGCCAACATTTAGTGTATTCACAAATACTAATTTACACGTTTAAACTAAATGATATATTATGAATTTGAAAATTTAAATTTCCCATATGGAAACAATAGATTTTTCAAATTGAAACAATTCAAATTGCCCATTACCCAGATACATAGTGGGCAAAAGCTCGTATGTTGGAGAACTTTGATTATAGTGTAGATTTTCTGTATCTGAGGCTAAGATTGAATCTAATTGAACCTTTCTTCTGTACTTTATAAAACCTTTCTGAAAACCCAGTACCAAGAAGAAAGATGAAGAGAGGGTGTCATGAGCGCTTTAGGGCTGATACAAACTACATGTTACATGACTAATGTGTACACTAAAAACCAAACAAACTTTATACTTGAACACATGGTGTATGAACAATTTCGTTGGGTTAATGTTGTTACGAGATTTATTGGGGGAAACGGTGCATATTGAGAAATATTAAACACTGATTAAATTATAATTTATTGGAATTTTAAGTAAAACAATGTTCTACGATGCACATTTTATCAATCATACGAAGAAACTACTAAATAGTTGGGAAATAAACAAAGATGGCATTTACAGAACGTTCGAGAATATATCAGCTTCAAAACAAGAACGTCCAAAGACTTCTCCAGAACATCTGAAAGACAATGATCAAGATTTTGCAGTAATTCGTTCTGAACAATTTTATCGTTATTAAATTTGTTTGCTTTCATTATAACTTTGCTTACCAAATCTTTATCGCCTGTCGACAATACTTTGACATTTTTGTGAAGGTTAAAGTCTTTCGAGTATTACTCGAGGGTGAACCAAGATTTTGATTATGACTGTGGTTTTTGAAGGCTCTGCCATATGGACAGATATAGAGGATTTACCATTTGAATGAAGGGGAGGGAGGGAGGGGGAACTGAAAACTATATATGTACGTAAACTTGTATGAGCAAACTTTAAATGTAGTAAGTAAATCAATTTGAAACGACTCACTATTTATATGTATAACATTCACTCATAAATGCATGGTGCTTGACTATACATTTTTCCACTAATAGATAGTTTTAATTTCTTCTTGTATAAATTCTTAATCATGCACTACACAGTGCAGGGGATAAGCATTCAATAGCAATGCAGAAACCCATGCATTGTGTGCTCCTCAGCTTCTTGTTAATGTTTTAATAATTCAACTTATTTTGCGAATAGGCAAAACAGGGTGAATTATTTCAGAAGACAAAATCGAGGTAAATAAATATGACAAGACTAGTGGTCACAACGCAAACACGTTTTTTAAACAGTAGGGATTATGAAACGAGCCTATGGAAGTGTGCAAATTTGTTAATAATGTCACAAACAAATCTACTCGCTCCTTAATGAAAATAATAAACCAACAAAAATACATCCTAATGATGAGTTGATGAGCACAGCAAACGGATAGTGAACAGAATTAGGTGAATTACTTCAAGTTTGACACACCAAGCAATCTTTGTAAGAGAGCACCTTGTAATTACCTATACAGATAATGAGGCCTGTTACTAGCAATAACTACAACAGGAACGTTAATTAACTTATTATTGTCCACCTGTGAAAAAAAGGTTGTCACGAGAAATCACAGAAAAATAACAATAAATTAGAAATAACAAAAGGACTACAAACGAACATATGATGATGTAAACGAACATTATTAAACTTCAAAAACGTAGAATTAATTAAATTCAATACGCACAAGAAAATATTACTAAAAGAGATGGGGATCTGGAATGCGAGGAGCTGATTTAAGACAATTTTACTTACTGGTTCTGGATTGAAACTAAGAGAAGCTGGATCATCACAGCTGCAAACACTTCCATAACCTTCAATACGATTACAGAATTGCTGTCTTCTTCTATTTTCTTCAGTGTCAGGCCACTGGCAAACACTTCCTGGAAAGAGATTTGGATCAAGTGGTTTCAAACGTCAAAGTGTACTACAAATTTCATGGTAAGAAAAAATTCAAGTCCTCCAATTGCTTCTGGAAGCGATTCAAAAAAGCAAGCCAAATGGAAACTTTGTTTTTCATTTTGGAAATATGAAAACTTTTTTTTTTGGTCAAAATCAAAATTTCCACTCGCATTTTGACTTTTAGACCATTCTGATCAACTTTTGGATTTTCAGTCTGTTCACAGATCCCAATTCCTACAGCTTGCGTTAGACAATAGCTCATTCTGTAGATGTGATTACATAAAACCATCAGCCATAATTTTATCACATTCTAATGGTCCAATCTTGTTCAAACTTGGAAAGACGGTTTTATAACGATATCAATTTCAAGAAAAATGAACATTTCTGAAAAAAAGCAAAAGTTCATTAACTCCAACTCGTTTGACTGTGTAATTTCAAACGAGAGATAGAAGGATCACATCAGAACTTCCATGATGAATCGCATGAATAACATTGGAGAAGTTTTGATTTATATCTACAAGAAAGAGAAGGAGGGAGGGAGAGAGAAAGAGAGAGAGAGAAAGAGAAAATAAAAATGTATTACTTTGATAAAACTCACTTTCTATGGGTGTAAGAGGGACTTGAACTCGCAGAATTACTGAGGTTCCCCATGAGCTAAAAGCCATGCTCTTACTGTATGATTCACCATAGACTTTACCACCTTTCTGAGTGACCATGGCCCACATATCACGCCAACTAAGCCCCTGAGCGTGACGAGATCCTAGGCGTGCAAGTAAAGCTCTGGCTGCTGCCTTCAGTTGAAACGTTCCTTCATCCTTTAAGATATAAAAACATTACTGACCTACCTTGCAACTAAGAAAAATTTGACATAGCAGTCAAAATATTAATTGGGTACAAATAAATAATACGAACCTTTATAGCAAAAATTATGATTCGTCCATCAGATATCATGTTCAGAAACAGAGACATTGCTTCATCCTCATGCAGTGAATAGGTGTCAAAAAGTCTCTGAGACATAACGCTACCACTAGCTTGGTTTAGAACCACAACGTGAATCCCACGACCTTCTCCTTTCTCTCCATCCTCTAATATCTGAAGAAGAAAAGTATTTGAACAATGTTGAACTTAATTATAAGTTAATGAGAGAAAAATTGACCCAATGCTTGATAAGGGTGAGCAATTAGTTCAAGTAATCATAGAGTTCTGGAGAGAAACATTTCGATAAACTACTACTACAATTTAAACCTAGGGATGCCCTGTAATGCCTTCATTACTCCCCAATATTTTTATCTCAATTCCAGGTAGAGGTACCGTATGGAATGACACTGCCACTCATAAAAGCGTTGAACCTCAGGGATCGTCTAAGAAAGCCATGAAAAAGATTAAGAAAATCATTCCAAGTTGCCCATCTTTAATACAAATAAGATCGTGAACATTGACTGGTTTTACATAGAATACAAATGATGGGTCGATATTAATAAACTCACTGTGGCACCATCGATGGTAACAGTTACACGGGACTGGCTAGATAAAGCCTCAATTGTGAGGGATGCTGGCATGAATTCTTGAATAAGAATTCCATTGTCTTCTTTTTCTTCGCGAACGACGTATTGAGTACCTGATTAGAAGTGCAGATGTATAGTTCAATATCAGAGTGATATGAGTAGAATTAGTTTGTAAGAAACTAAGTTAAGAAAATACTAGAACAAATTCATTAGATAAACTCATTGATCGTATTAAATCGTGACATTAAATCCACAACGAAATTATATACTACCATAATTATTGAGCTCTCCTCTCAATCTCTGGCTGGTATCCAAAATGAAGACCATATTCAGCCCAATTGTCAGCACCAGAATCAACACCAATAAAGCCTGAAACCAGCCACGTCAATACCTATAAGCTAATTTCCATGTTTTGGATGAAGTGTTTCAAATCACATATTTGAAATGTCAACTCTGGGATTATGTACTATTATCATCAATTCACCGCATGTCATCTACGCATTCAAGGTACTACACGTTATCCATATCAATTTCAGAGCAAGTGCATTTGAAATCTTCAACGAACTTTCTTTTGCCACTCAACGTTCCATTTCAAAATATTATAAAACATACTGGAGAAGTAGTACGCCTTGTATTTGAACCACATTTAGAGATTTCATATTCTCCTTCCAACAGAACACATCGCAGCACTCGGAATTATTTCAATAGGATCCTATGTTAAAACCTGAAAGTCCTTAGTTCTTACGAACAGAACCTACAACTAGAGCCAAATTGGCAGATAACATTGTACCTTGGATCAGATTTGAAAAATATTGATTCAACAACGTGGTTTTCATCTTATCAAATCAATAAAGTGGAAGGCCAGACTGTAATTTTAAGTGTAGGGGAGGGGGTTCAATTCGTGAATATCGTAATTATGAAAAGATCCTTTATAACTATCCACATCCATACCATAATACATGGATATCGTTCATGTGTCAACTGGATAACATAACATAGGAATATTCCTTATAAACAGACCTGCTTATTGTAATCTGTGACGTTATCAACAGTAGTCAGTACATAGGGTTAGCAATTTTGATTGTGGAAATGAAAAATTAACATTGAAATAAATCAAATCATGGAAAACAAGAATAAGTTGAATTCCTTCGTTGTCTACATTTCAGAAGGAAGGTGCAACACAGAAAGCACATCTTAAATATGCCCGAGTGAAAGGAGATTGAATCCTATTGGCTAAGGGGAGTGAAACGGGAGGGGAGGACCAACCAATGCCACTCAAAGCTTACAAAGTGAAAGGAACACAAATGGTAACATTATGGAGAGGGGGAGCCAAACTTATTGCAAGAATGAACCTAATAGTGGTGAAAAATTTTGGGGAATAACCTCATTTATATATTTTCCTGACCTATCACTCTTAACAATTTTGAATTTTTCTAGCACATTCTAACATACTTCCCTTTGAGCAAAAGTGAGAAAATTCTACCTATTGACTGTTTGTCTGATCAAAAATAAAGCTATTAATGGACTCATTCAGATGACTTGCAAAGGCAGAATCATCTTTGTTGTCCCTGAAATCCTTTCCATGCTCTTTCATTCATTCCCTAAATTTCCTACCATTTTGACGACAGTACCCAAGCCCACAAGAACAGTTTAGTTTATAGACCCCGCTATTATCCTGGAAGTTAATTTTATCCTTAACCGAACCCAAAGAAGCTTTGTGATTATTTTTATTCTTGAACCCAACATTCAAACCTCTGGACGACAGAATATTACCAAATTTATCCGAAATTTTCCCATAATAAGGTGTACTAACCCACTTTTTCTCTTCCAACTCAATTTCTCTCACTAAATTACACACCCCTTCCCTACTCTTTTTCCTAAGAACCTTATTCCAAATGGAATCAACAAGTTTTCCCCCATATCCATTACTTTCGACTATACTTTTAATAACAAATTTTTCTTTCAATAAATTTTTATCGTACATTGGTATAGGCTGTTGATCATACTATGGAAGGCGGCATGTTTATGAACTAAAGGATGATTTGAAATGCTATGAATAGTTGTATCACTATAGGTATTTTTTCTGTAAGTGGAGAAATCATGCTTTTTGTTAACCAACAATCCAAATTTTTAATTTTTTTCATTAAAGGAATTTAGTCGTCTCTCGGTTCCTGTCCTTAAAATAATGATGTTATCTACGTATTTATACCAATAAAAAAGGTTTCATGAAGTTGGTTTTGTACCTAAGGAGCGCTCGAACTACTCCCCTTAAATTACCAACCTCGCATGTACATAGTTAATACCCTACATGAACCATAGGTGGGTAAATTTTTGAAATAATTACTCATTTGTCAAGTACTTTGGCCGTAAAAGTCGCTACTGTGGATAGATAATTCATACACAAACCGACTGGTACAGAATTTGGATGACAGAAAACACACGTCTTGTACTGAATGTTCACTGTCCCAGCAATTCTAATAATCAAGCGAATTTTAAGATAAAATTCGAAGTTAGACAGTATTCAAACCTGGAAACACCGGCTGAAGCATCGAGATTTGGGAAGGAGTTTGGAAGACAACCTGTAGTTTAGAACAACTTTCTTCACTTCTCTTTTAGGGATAAAGGGCTCGGCTCTTGGGTTCGGCCGCCACATATCCATAACAAAAACGAATTGGAGAATTTCTTAAATTCAATTTCTGGGCGGTTTGAATTTTGCCGTTTTCATAAGCTGTTCAGAAAATCGAGGCTGGCTCGTCCCTCAAGTGACTCCACTACGCAAAAACTTGACTCTCCAAGCTTCTTCACACATATAGAAATTGGAAAAAACGTTTTGGGTATCCCAACATCAAGAAGAAAGTATACGATTATTAAAATAATAATGAAATCTTCAAAAAGTTAAAACAGAGAAGCTCAAACTGATGAGGAACCATGGGATGAAAATGTAAACAATGTAATCGTCTTCTTCTTCGTTTATCATTTAGTTGTCTTGGGCTCAGTAATGGAAAACATGAATCGTATTAAATTCAGTTATGACACTGGTGAGGCCAATGGTTAACGTCACGATTCTTTTCCAGTAATTTGGTTGAAAATTTCGTATTTTTAAGGAAATACGAATCCTGTAACGCCTTAATTTTACTTCCCCTACATCTCGGAAGGTTAAGTAAAAGGTAAGTAGTTCTAAAAAAACTGTTCAACAACTGTATTCATATTTTTAATAATGAAGCTTTGTAATCATAAACAAAGTCCCCAGCAACTTTTTTTAAACTTCCAAGTCGTCAAAAGGGGAAAATTAAAAAACATGTAATTTTAAAAAATTTGAAGTTACACCTATTTTTACTCTTAACACGTTCAGAGCGGAGCCCAATTCAGCTGTTCTTGTTTATGGGCGGAGGCCTGAAAAAAGTAAATCACAGTCAATGAATGAAATGTGGAACGAAGAGCGATCTAGTTAGGTCAACAAGAAGGAAGCCCCCAGAGGAAACGGTGGTAGAAGCATTCATGTTGTAGTTCTTCGATCTGAAAGGAGAAGGTGTGAGTGATTCACTTGAGACTCAATAGAGACGTCCGCCAGGATGGACAGGGCGGCGGGTCTCATTTGAGCCGCTCAGCTCTGAACGTGTTAAAATGAAATTGTTAAAGTCAGATGAGCTTGCACTGGTCTGGGGCCCACATTAATCGATCCGGCACCTGAAATCACTTGAAAATGACATCCCACTTCCTTATGTCAGAAAAACCTCGACAAACCATGTTTTTAGCATGGAATCTGCTTTAGCCTAGGACTAACTAGCTGAATATTGTGGAACACGAGAGGGGAATGCACGAGGTTGGCATGGCATGGGTGATGCAAGTGGGGAACGTACCCTGACTCAAGATTTTATAATTATAATATATTAGTTATATTATAAGATAAGAATGATGTAGGTTCCTTTTTACGGAAGTTAGTGGTGAGTCATCGTAAGTGCTATGATCCTTTATAGTTCTGCAAGAACCTGAGCTGCGAGTCCTCATTTACATAATCAGTCTAACAGCATTATTACGATACATTACAATCAGTAAAGTTAGGGTGCATCTGTCACGTAGGTAAAGCCGAAATAGCTGACCAAAAAAAAAGCAAATTGAAACCAGCAGAATGTTGGGAAATTAGCGAAAGGAAAACCGCTAAAATAGCATAGCTGAAGCGTGTTCTCTGGTTTTTTTTTGTTTTGTTTTTTATTTCAGCCCTCTGGAGAGGTGTCAGCACCGAGTTTTTCCCTACGCGTGTAGGGAAATTGGGTTGACTAGGTGTTAGGAATAGAGTCCATGTGCGAAATGAAAGAGTTTATATACCTATGCCAAGGCCTTCTCTGGGCCATACAGCGCATGGTGGGCCAAATTGCTAAACTGAGAGCTCAAACGTCCAAAAGTGATCTAAAAGTAGTGGAAAGACTTGGTAACACTAACATAGGTCTTAGAATGAATGAAGAGAAGAGAGCCTGACCTTCCATCATAAATTCGTGTTTTCTGAAACACTCAATTTACATTTCCAGACTCAGCATAAAACTATCTAAAATATTGACATAATTGCATATATTTTGAACTTGGAGAAATTAGGTTTTAACTATCACATTGCTGAATATTAGGTAGCTATCGAATTTCCATTACGCACGCAACACAATCTTTACAACTTTTTTGCAATTGCAATTTAAATTATTTTTCATGATCATCAAAGTGAGGTTAAAGTAATACATTCTAATAATGAGAGTTAATGTATACACACTCACCTTTGTAAGAAGATAAATGCACATTTTGTAAGCATATGCATTGCACATGATAAATTCCTGCACACACATTGCCTAAAGTTGTGGGAATCAACGTCAGAGTAGAAATTGCCTGAACAGTTTGTAAATACACAAGGTGGTAATTGGCGGCAATTTTTTTTTAAATTTATTTTATTGCACCAAGTTATAAACTTATAGGCAACATTATTCTAATATATAGTTGGCGTATATTAAGAAATCTAAGATACATCACTTAGTCCTTATTGTCTCGATATATGCACTTTGTGATGCTCACACTAAATGAATTAAATCGTGTGGCTTGGTTCTCTTCAGTCTTCTGAGCAGATCCTCTGTGTTGAGAAGCTGGACTCCGAGAGGTGAGCTCCTGGAGCTGGACTTCGAATTACCCCATTGACAGATTCAATCTGCTGCTCGTAGTGAAGTGTCATTTCTAAAATATCTGTATGCATCTAGGCAGCTTATTAGGACATAATTCTGAAAGCGCTGAATAATGTCACGGTTGCTCTGGGCCGTGCACCCCCACAGTTGCACACCATAAGTCCAGACAGGCTTTAGGACTGACAGTTTTGACTGTCGACCCGTCAGCCAGTACATTTTTCTGTATTTGATCATAAGCTCAGCTGAAATGTGGTGAAAATGCAGGAAAACAAAGGTCACCGTGATGAACTGGGTTCAAAATCCTATAGAAACCCAAAATTCTAGATATTTTCACAAAAACTTTTTTCATACTTTTGAGTGTTGTCATATTTGAGGTTTTGGCTAGGGACAATCGCAATGTGGACACTTTTGAGCCTTTTAAATTTAATTACTCCACCCCAAGTTTAGAAAATCAAAATTTTGAAACATACAAACATTCAGCACACTTTGTTCTTATCTGTTTTCCATTTTCTAGTTGGTCCCTTTTTTCAAAATGACCCTTGTACTTGATTCATAGTTTACTCTAAGAGTTCAACTTTTGAGCTCCCAGATTTGCCAAAATATAACTATGGTGGCCAATGAAATAAAGTAGGAATAAAATAATCTTACAGTGACGATGCCCCTACACATCTGAATTTGTAAGGTTTAATGCTCTTGGCATTGCCATTTGGTAGATAATAGTGTAAAAGGTGCAATAAAAATGAGGTTAGGATAGATCGATACAAACTCATCAATAAACATCATTTATTGAACTGTTAAATATATATTGGGGGTAAACAAATTAATGAATAACAAAATAAAAGAACATGCATCCAAATTTAATTCATCGATATGAACTTTGGTACATATCATATATAATATAAATGGTACTTCTACTGAAACATTGTTCATTGAAACAGGCTACAAATCATTTTAAAAATATATTGTGATTAAAAAAAAATAAAAAATTACCTACTTCCAATAAAAGCCACTACTAGTTACGAGCAGATATTGTGGGACAAAAAGGGATTGAAAACACAGATCACAATAAATAATTAATTCTATAATAACAAAACGCAAAATAATATGTACCAACTATAAAATAATTTCTAACAAAAAACTAAGGTCAACAGTGAACATCCAACCAGCTCAAAGTTCTAGACTTTCCAATCGTATAAAAAAAGAGAACCTAATGACTGTTTTTGAAAAGATACAACCAACTGATGGTCGCATTTTTGATCGTGTATTATGCAAAGTGTAGTATATGCAACTAATTTTTAAAAATAACTTCAGACTTTGCTCCTGGCTTAGTTACGTCGACAGCTAAATAGCTCCTTCATAATCAAGTTATCACTGAGAAACCAATGTTAGTAAATTTATGATTCGTAATGGATTTAGTATTTCGTCAATAAAGTCAGAAAAGTGTGAAATATAATAAGAAAAGCAAGAATGAATATGGCAAGAACCGTGAAATAATTGTTGGATGAGCATATTACCTCAACACTTAGCCAAAGGAATTAATTTTTTCATACCAAACACCCCTGGCCAAAAATACAACTCCATACCCGATTTTAAAACACTAATCAATATTATCGATAATAAACTCCACTGTTTTGTGACCAAAAGGTTGCTCACATGTGGGTTTTTATCAATTTCTGATTTGATAAAGATCGATCTTGGAAAGTAATTAATAATAAAAAATAAAATGGAATAATAATTTTTCTTATGCCTAACACCTTGGGATCCCTAAGGAACTATTTACCACAGAAATAATTTGACTAGGAGCTTTTTACAGAAAGTTTCAAAAATATTGCCCCACATGTGAGGAGCCTAGATCTTTTTACAATTCTCAAAAGTTTCAATGCATTAATGATCAATGTTTGCGTTTGTGACTCATTAATCCCTTTTCATTCTGGTAAAATCAGGATATTTTTCATTAGAAAAATGTGAAAACGTATTGTAGCCATTGAATCACCAGCCCTCTTGATATCAACTATGTTTTTGGGAGTTTAAAAAAATCCGAGCTCTTAATACTCAACGTAGGAAGCAAGCAACTATTCTGCATAATAATTACAATCAAGTAGATTTTAGGTATGTGTCCTAAAATGTGCACATTTATGTAGTAATAACCAATTATACCATTGCACATCATCTGAATATTGCAGCAAAAATTCCCACTAAATATTCTTGAAATTATGAACAAATGGCTGAACAACTACTATGAACAATGTAACAAAAGTTGAATTAGTTCCTGATATAATGAATTGTTTCTTTGTAGCAAATGTGAAGACCCCACACCATCCACCCCCCATCATGTGTGATACCATCCACTACTAAGAACATTTAACATAATGAAAACTGAAATATGGTAGCAGATCATAACAGGCTCATCATACTAATTACAATATGAATCGTTGTAAAGCAGTGGTTGGTTAATTACAATCTCCTTATTACTATGAAACATGACTGACAAATAAATCCCAGTTTGGGGCCATGGCGCTGATGGTATGTAAAAGCCAAATATGTAGTTCAAACCTCAAAGAGTAATAAATCAGCAGGTAAAATTGTCGATATACGCATAAGTATAAACAATTGATTTATCGTATGGTCATAAATTGAAACATTCAAACACACAGATTCCAAGCATTAAAAACATGAAACAAAATGCGCTGGTTTGGGGTGGAAAGGTAAGTAGCTACTTTTTCTGTCTTATGGAACATAAATGCTACTACGATCTCCCAAGTAGAAATTGATCATTTCTTTCAATTAACGAAAATGGAACTGTAAGCCCGAGCAGACCTTTGAAAATGTATGTCAGGACCCATTTATGTGGCTAAACATCACACGCACAAGCTAAAGAAATTCGCTAAATTTAGTAATTCGGGTTCTGGAAGAGCTGTGGGCTAGAAACAAATAAATAGTTTAGAAAGAGCATCTAGTACTAGATACCTCTCCACCTGATCCCGTTACACATGGACATGTCAAATCTAGCCAAGCACATAAAAGAGTATGTTGAGTCCATAACCTTGAATTTGCAGTTAAAGGTACATAGTGGTAAATGGAATACTGAAACCACAAGAAATGAAATACCTACCCCCCCCCCCCCCCCGAACTTATTTAGGCTATATAAAAGTAGACTTTTAAATTTTGAATTCCATTCATTTTTATAAATCATATTTTACGATATAACCATTGTCAGAATTTATAATGGTCATTATCTGATTAAATTGAATTTTTTCTTTACTTTCAGACTCATGAGTTTCATTAATGAATGACAAGTCTAGAGGAATTCTTAAGAGAAAGGCCATTGTTTCATTATTTTTGCACTATTCAACAAATCTAGCTTAGTGATCTTCTAGTAATGGCCTTAAATAAAGTTAAGTACTTCCGAAGCAATGAATGGTACAGGAATGGAGAAGATAAGGATGAAGATTAGAAGATCCACCCTGAAGTACATGAAAAAAGTATCAAAGCCCAAATTAATATTTTCACTTATATTAAATATTTGTTGCAAAAATAAACGAATGCTGATGATGTCAGGTTTCACCACTCAGTTGGGAAATTAAGCAGTGAGGAAATGATGCATTTCATAGCCCTTGGAAAAGAGCAGCAATGGATAACTCATATTAGCGTACTTCTGAGGAAATTTGATGTTTCATTGATTAGTTAGATGAGAATGCATATAATTATTATAGTTGGTTACTCATGCACTGTATTCGTTTAATGAAGGAAAAATGGGAATCACTATAGATTTTCAAAAAGTAGGGCAAGTAGGTAGATTTTCAGATTAAGAATATTTTAAAGATAAATGCAAAGTGAACCTAAAAAAGGGAAACAAGAGTATACAATTTTCAGTGCACGAATAGTGGCAACCATTGATCAGTGAACAGTCTGATCATAATCCGCCTGTTAAAAGATTATTAAAGCAGGATAGTACCATACTATATCCAAATGATCGGGCGAGTTCAAAATGAAATGCATCATTATATTCCTCATTTTACAATTAAAATTAATAGACTAGGAGCAACTGTATAAATAACCACTAATAAATTTAAGAGAAAATGAAAACGCGAGTGTCAGGGTCATGACAATGTTAAAAGCTCGATGATAATTAGTTCCATGGACCAGGTTCCCAGATTTTTTCCATGCACTTAGGCCAACTGTAATCATAATGTTCCGAATAGTAGTGAATCATTTACCATATTTAATCCAGAAGAAAATTGAACCTTCCGAGTATGGTATGGATTTTTTCAGCTGCATATGGAAAGTCGACTGATTTACATATGCATAGATTAATACAGGTTCATCAAAGGTTCTCCAAGAAAAATTAATTGAAACCTGAAAAAAACTGATAATGCATTTTATGAGTAGATGAATTCAACAGACGTACAAATCCTTGGAAGCTGGCTTGCGCAATCCCCAAATTTATGGAGCTCATCACAACAGCATTGAGAAGCAAAATTAAAATGGTGGGTAAAGGTTTTTACAAGTTTTGAGGGTCGAATCTCAACTCCTCGTCCCAACTCAGGGTGGTGAGACAATGGGATCTGAAATTTTCATAAAATGATCTGTGGTTTTTCCGTGACTGATTTCAAAGTAAACAATAAATCCAGTGAACGCTGGAAAATATATCAAAATAAAAACGTACGAATAAATGTTGACTACCTTTAGACAGAGAATATTGACTAATTTATTAACAATAGTTGAAACCTTTCATCTTTGGCCACATCCCTACCAACTTAACTATGGAAAAGCATTCTAGAGCTTGAATATCACCGTTTCCTCTTGTTGCAGATAGTAGAAATAACTATTGTTATTCAAAAGAACTGGAGACAATAATTGTCCAATGGACTTATCCAATAACTTACTTGCCATGCTAAAACAAATTATTAGCATGAAGTCACGAGGTACCCTCACAAGCCTTTAGTATCAACTCATAGATAAATCATAAGCATCAACTGTAGTACGTTATAATAGAAATTTCTCCAAGAGAACTCACAAGTGTGGTCAATTTATTCGATTTAGAAAATTGTTTCAATCCAAGCAATATATATATTATGGAGTGTTATAACAATTTACCATTCTAAATTTGGAAACAAACAATAGACACCTAAGATAATAAACCGAAGAAAAACAATAGAAAAATAATCATGAATGACAGCTGTACTGCAGAGAGAAAAATGAACAACTCAGTTAGAAAAATATGGTTATGACAGATAGCCCCCTGAATCGTAAGCGCATTTTCTAATGATAAACTCGTACACTAAAATTGAAAATCTAGAAAATGGCGACTAAAATATCAATGAATTCAACTCTTGAAGGTGTAAATTAAAACTAAAACAACCAAGATATAATTCCAAGAATCTGCATTTTTATTTATTGTTTGAAAAAAAAATTAACTAGAGCATTTCATGTCTTCCATATTCATTTCCTTTTGGATTTCAAATAAGTGGTAAATCTAAGTTATCACACTCAGAACTAAAAGATTTGCTTGAACATAATTTGGATTTTATATGAAAAACAGATGAAAGGAATCGATTCTCGATTCATTAGTATCTATAAATTCAGAGGGTCAGCAAGAGCTGTTGAGTTACAAATTATAAAAGAAAGGGTCCTCCCAGAAAATTTTCCTTTTCAGACTTGAATTGTTTTTCATCACTCAGCAGTCCAACTGTATGATGATTAAAGCAAAAAACACGAAAAGAAAAGAACAAAATTAGGTTCTCAAAAGGGAGGGGTAAACAGTTGAGAAATATGGTAGTTTAGCAACATCCCGACGCTTGAGACGGGGGTTTGGAGCCTGGAGGAAGGTTCGGGCTGCTGGGGGAGTGCTGAGGTCCGATCTTGATGCCATTTGCCTGTAACAATAGAAAACGTCCCATCAATGTAGCATGATCTTATTAAATTTATGTTGAGTTGTAAAGAAATTCGAGCACAATGGAGACAAAGATCATGTTAATCATAAATATTTTAGCTAATTAAATTCTTCTAAGTGATATTCCAACCCACGAAAACATTTGAACGATTTTTACAATTTTTTTTAGCGTTATTATGAATTTTTGACTTATTTTAATTAAATCGAATTACGTTTTTCAGTATAAATCTGTTCATACATTTTTAAACGTCGAACTTCTTCTTTGGTCAATATTTTCTGAGTAGTATTGTGAAAAATATAAATTTGACGATTTTAAGCCTTTCTTGCAAAATTGTTACGGAACATGATAGCAATTTGAAAGCAGCAACGTCAGTAAAAAGTACATTCAGAAACTAAACTAGAAGTGACAATACCCTCGAGCTTCAGTGACATTTTTACTACACCTTATTAGCAACTGATTTATCAGGTCAGACCCCCAGACTGCTTGCACCCTTCGTTGTACTTTCTTCCTCCAAAATAAGACGCCTTCAGCCAACAGATTATAGGTGATGATGTTTAGGTGACAAAAGGATTCCAAAGTTATCATATTTAATTATCCCTCTGATATACACTAGAAAGTTTCCATTGAATAAAGAAGCAGGGCACGTTTAATCAACGAGAAAAAGGCATAACATTGTCGATACTCATTTGCTTTGTTCAACGGGTTGTAGACTCACCTGGCAAAGCTGTTTCAGAAATCTTATCACAACACTACCTCCAAGCAGCTGGAAAAATAGCTGAAATTCGCTAAGCAAGGATATCCAGCTAAAGAAAGAGGCTATGCCAATCATGAAGGGCTAGAGAAACTAGAACTATTTTCTGACATTTCCTTAAGACCTGGTGGACACAAGACCAGGAAGAGCTCCTTGACCAGTATACAATTCTAGGCCACCCAGGAATTACAAAGTACTCCTTGGTCGTTATTAGGAAAATAAAATAGGCATGCCAAGTGTGTGTCAAGCTAAAACCACGCTTCACACACAATACACTCGTGGCTAACTCAACTTGGCAGGATCCTAATGAAGACTGACACATGGGCTACCAAGTATGGCCCATTAGTAAAAGATGTGGACCCCATCGGCATTAAACATCTAAATATGTCCCTATCTAGAAGCCCAATGGAAGGGAAACAACAGTCTCCCTGAAACAGCAGCTGCCGAGAAGTTTCATGTCCTATGCAAATTTAGGTATATTTAAGATATTTTTTTGGCTCCTACAGCACCAGATTTCGGGGTAGATTTTACTTTGTTCATATTTTGTGAGGAATCAGGGCAATTGACCAAATAATTGTGATTAGAACAGTTGATGTATTTCCTTCCAACCATATTAATAAGTAACTGCTTAGTCACTATTTCTATTATTTCTCAAAGTCCTGGTTCATGCGATGGATTAAACATTGTACGATCAAATTGGACACAACATTGTACGATCGTACATCTAGTGTTGTACGATCAAATTGGTATCACCAACCCAAGTGATAGACAACAACCCTAAAGCATAGGATTTTTTAGCTTCAGAGAGCAGTTTCTGAAAAAAACACAATACGAACAATATAAAGAGAACTGCTATAATCGTCAACACACCTCGTTGTTGATGTCAAATACTCCTTCCTGAATCTTCTCGTATATTTCTTTTGCTGTGTTTATGAACGCTTCTTCAACATTAGCAGCAGTTTTAGCTGATGTTTCCATGAAAATCAATCCATGCTCCCGTGCAAAAGCTTCTCCTTCTTCTATCTTTACTTCTCTTCTTGATTCAAGATCACTGTAAACAAATTAACCACATGAAAACAATGAAGTATGAATAAATTTTCGAAAAATATAAATGTGCAAGTATGATTGTGTTTGAATTGAGAAATCATCCATTTAAATTGAGTAACTCCCACATCCCTAGTGAATATTCTGGATTTCACATCAACGTGTTTTCAATATTTATAACAATATTCGTACTTCATCAATAATTTTTCTAAAGTTCTGTACTCTGAAATAACTACCAATTTTACAAAGCTAAATGCTGGTAGGTACACTACTTTTGAGCGTATTCATTTGGTTCAGGCTGAAAGAATTAAAAGAAATGAATACCATTCGATATGGCAGAGATAAAGTATGCAATCGACCAGAGCAATTTTTTAGAAACTCTCCCAGAATCAGAGAAATTTGAGCCTGTCATACAGTTAGTCGTTTGAGCAAAACATGCTCAAGAGCCAAAAAGACCATCAATACTTATGAATAAAATATAAATGTTATTTATCAATAAAGAATAAAAGGAGCACTGTGACAGTGCATTCGCTTTCTCAGTCCCGGGACAGTCCTAAAAGAAGAAAGGAACGGTGTTTCACCAACCTCTATAAAAAAAGGTCCAACTTGAGCTGCTAGCCGAACTCTGTTCTTAATCTAGTCTGTTTCAGCGTTCACGCTGATTTTCAGCATGGCTTTACAAGTCACTTTAGATCATGAAATTCGCAACAATATTGTGTTACGCAGTAAGTAAGGGTCAGAGGTGAAGCTTGCTCGATACTAACCTTGTACAGTATTTAACCCTGAGTAAACTAAAATTTTCATAACATTGATAGGGGGATTCCAAAAGGGAAAAGACTGGACTGAGGTAGGAGAAGCCAATATAAGCCTGATTGTCAATTGTTAGTAGCTTCTTTAAGGGCCATTTTCATTGACTCAACGAGACTCATCCAAGGTTTGTCAAGCCGTGAGCTGCGGGAATGGACAGAGCCCTATAATTGTGTCATACGTATATAGCACAAAAGAAATAATTGATGTACACTGAACACCAGCAAGTGGGGCAACTTGCAGAGGCTCGAGAATCAACAAGCCTCAAAAGCCCCTCCACACCATGAGGCTTAAAATTCAACAAGCCCTACAGATGACAACAAAACCACAAGTCTGGCTCATTCCTCGTCAAGTCACAGGCTGTGGGAGCGAGGCTCTAAGTTAGAAGGATTAACCTGTATATGCCATGAAAATTTAAAGAAAATATGTCTATGGTTCTATGAGTTTTGCCTGTGCCAACCAATGTTGGCAAATATACAATTACGTAATAACATAGAACTACTCGTGATAAAAAGAAGTACAAAAGTACTTACTACTTCTACAAATTCATCAATTTTACCAAAAGAGAACTTTCTGCAAAAAATATTATACACTGATGTTTTGCTTAGAACTAGATATAACCTTCTCTAGAGACGTAGTTCTACATTTTTCCTAGTTTTTTTTTTTCGAAAATTAAACCAAATTTTCATGTTTACGCCTGACCTAAAACAATCCACCACACTATTGTAAGAGGCAAATTACATCTTAGTACATACAGACGCAGAATATGCAATATTTATTCAAATATTGTATTCATACATTTAGTAGGGGGCGATTGAAATGACTGTACAACAAATCAGAATATTGGCACTACACATATAATCATAAACGTTACAAGAAATCTACAAAAAAGAAAGATGTGTTACATACCTCTTGTTGCCAATCAGCATTATCACCATGTTTGAGTTTGAATGCTGTCTTGCGTCCTCCAACCATGTAGTAAGGTGATTGAACGTCTCCCTCCTTGTAATGTCATACACCAATAATGCTCCAGCAGCGCCTCTATAATATGATCTTGTGATCGAGCGGAAAGCTTCCTGGCCCGCTGTATCCCATATTTGAAGTTTTATGTACTTGCTGTCAATCATGATCATCCGTGCTCCAAATTCGACACCTGCCAATAACGAAATATTAGCACGTAATCAAGCTTGAAGATCATACGCAGGTCAAATGAATCAACCCCATGGGTAAACTCTCTCACTGGCTAGGGCAGTTGAACAGAAGGAAGATGGCGCCATACAGAAATGTTAGGCAGTCTGCAGACAAGTAATGTTAGACTTGCATTCATATGATCGAATATACTTGGACCACTCATTAGACCTTAAGTCTGAAGTCATATTTGAAAGGATAGCAGAATCAGAAATGAATTTATTCAACACCCAACCAGGTTGCAAATAATTGAATCGATGAATAAAGTATACAATAAATAACAAATCAGACTTTCATAAAACTCAACCACAACGTGAGCAATCAGTATAGTTGACATAAGTCTCATTTCTGAGACGCATTTCACCAAAGAATTATCATGCTATCCTCCATGCAACGAGGTGATAATCCAGTTATTGTTGAAGAGTACCTTCACCACCATGAGGGAGGCGAAATAAAAACTGAAGCATACAAAGTGTGTGCAATTGCAATCAAGACTGCCTCTTTTATGATTTACGTTGCAAACATAATCGTATATTGCCTATCAATATGCAAAGAAAGAAGAACAAATTGATATCCTTACACAACTAGGGAATTGATTGTACGTAGAATGACACCTCAAAGCAAAAAATGCAGACTGCTGCCACCCTTCTCATTAATGATACAGACTACGAATTATTTTCACCTTGGGAACCAACATACTGATTGACTTCTCTATAACTACATAGTCTGAGAGCACAGGGATAATAAAAGGTTAGAAATCCTAATTCGATAGGCACCACCACCATGGATGGGAAAAACCCCTGTCTGGCGCCAAGACAGATGCTGTTTAGGCTGCGTAAAATGTAAAAATGTTAAACCTCATTTCAGGGATGGATGTATTTTAATCTAATCATCCGCATGCTCACCCTGAATCAGGTTCGTTAGACGGGAATTCAGGTGATGTTATAAAACCAGACATCAATTTAAAATTCAAATTTGGAACACTCCGTTAATAAGAACAAGAACTAAGATGTTGTAAACCAACTGTAAACGTATCTCACATTTTCACATGTCATTGGATTTCCCAATAGATACTATCATAATCCATGTCTCTATCTCGAATTTCAGATCAAATTGTGGTATCACCAAAAGACGAATCACGAAAAGATGATCCACCCAACTGATTTTGATTATATGCGAAATAGTGTCGTGAAAGTAGGAGTCCTGTAAATCCATATCTTAAATTTCATGTATGTGGCCCTAGTTTTGATAGAAAACTGTTAATAAAATCTGTCGGTTAGACCAGTTTCAACATTCTACGGTTTGTTTGTTTCTGTTCCTTGAGTCCGCAGTTTTCTAAAAGTGAATAAATTAAAGTTCTCTATTAGTTAGTAGTGGATATATTCAGTATTTAATCTCTTTTGAATATGTAGATACGATTGGCAAAAAGAAAGGCTGCAGAAATTTACATCAGAAAGCTGAATAGATTCAACGAAGCTTATTGGCAGAAATTACTATCAGTTGAGATCACTTGCATCTAGCTTGCAGCTCAGTCACACTGCAGGGCCTGACAATTGACGAAGGTAGGACATACTTGGGAGGTACATGTTCGAGCTTTATCACAAGATTTCAGGAGTCCAGTGTACTTCTTCTGGACACTCTCTCTTGCCATAACACCAAAAATCGTTTGGAAGGCATCAGGTCTCTTCGAATCACGTCTACGAAAAGGTGTTATGGTAAGGGGAAACTGTGATGGTACCTTGGATGTATTACACCTTCAGAAATGAGTGATCCTAATCTTGAGGAGCTGCCGAAATTTGTGTGTACAGTGATGTCGATGACAAGTACTGCTAATCAAACACGTAGTTCATCATAGGTTCCGATCTATTTGTCCAACTAATCTCTAGCCCAAGCCAACATACTAAACACACAAATAATTCCGTTTCTTGAGACTACCTGGCCCTTGGAGGGGAACACTAAAGTAGTTCACTAGGAAAAACTTAAGTACTACATCCCTTTTTTGCAATGCTATGAAAAATACATGTAAATTGTTTTTCTTCTCATTTAGCTTTCTGAAATGTGTGATGGATATGGTTAGGTGGCCCCTTCCCGATTTTAGAATCTGTCGCCTTGGGAGATGAACTGACATGACACTAGATACACAACTCCTCCGCCCACCTTTCCACCGAACGAGCAGCTACCAGAAGCGGCCACTCGCCCTATACCTCGCTTCCTTTCTCATTACTGATAACAGTTCTGTATTTTTTCTATTGTGATTCGTTTTCACTGTAATAATTCGAACTTGATTTTTATAGTGCAATTATTTTCATTGAGGTGTAACGTAGATTTTTCAGTTTTTTTTCTGTTACGTATATCAGTATTTGTTCCTTTATTTCGTTAAAATAAAAGCTATCTTCCATAATATCATAAATTATCTAAGTCGCTATCTACTCGTTCACTGATTTTGTTGAAATAAAACTAGGTGTTTTTCATAGTACCATAAGTTACCTAAGTCGGTATTCTTTCGTTTATTTTGTCAAAATAAAAACTATCTTTCGTATAATAGGTTATCCACTACTCGTTCCCTTATTATTGTAATTTCAAGTTTATATGATATATGCATCATTTACCATGATGACTCAAGTCGTTTTCAAGAAACAAATTTCGTTCTTATGCCAAAAAACCCGTCTGAGCAAAAGAAAGGATGAGTTTTGGCCCAATCGAAAAATAATTACGATTACTCCAAATTAAACATTTCGTTTTTCAAAAACCCCTCTTTCTTAAGCATCCTCAACGCAATTATAACACGTTTTAAGGCGGCTGTCCGTCACCCAGTGTTCTAAATTATTAATAAATTTTAATGGTTCCAAAACTTGACGGTGTTTTTTTATTATTATTATTTTTTTTTTTGCTCTGTGACAGGTGTTTGAAAAAATCTTTCCATCAGTCAGTTGCAAACCTACCTCTTTCTTGAGTTGGGAGAATACAAAGACGAAAGCGGTTCTTAAACTTTAATAATAATTGACAAATAAATTGAACTAGGTAGAGTGCGATCGGTCGGATGGAAACAAAAACAAGATAACGATGGCGAAAGGAGGAGGATTGTTATCACTTGAATACTTGGTCAGTTGGTCGGTAGGCTGCGCTAGCTACCACCATTCTGTTGCATAAGGTGGGGGGAGGAGTTGTGTTACTAGTGTCATGTGATGAACTGGACGCCTGCAAGCGTCTGGGTCATCATCTTAGCGTGGCGGAGCATAATAATGCATCCACCTGCTCGGAAGGGGCAACTATACCATTCCATCACCCTCACATGGTAGCAGAGCGTGGTTACGTCCATTGGCCCTATTATTGTAAATTGCCCTGATTATCCTGCAACCCCTATTCACTGAATAGGGGCTCCTTGTCCGAACAGCGAACCAAGAGGTTTGAGATTTTTCAGAACTAGTTCTGGCGTGTCAAAACAGCCAAAAAGGGGCGTGTTCGGTTTTGAATTGGTTCTGAACCTCTTGTCGAAACAAACCTTATATGTCGACAAAGGGACCTTTGTCTTGAGGAAGGAGAAGATACCCTAAAATTTTCTAGACAGTGGTGGTTGATGTTGTTTCTGACGTTTCCTAATTTCCTTTCATCCTTGAACATCACACTCGTACGATTCAACAATGATCATGACCAATAACCAATGTTGAGTCATTAACTAGTTGAGAAAAGATAATTTTAATGTAGATAAGTTCAAGATACCAACGAATGTTAGTCAAAACAAAACTGTTGCGCGAGATTATTGGAAATTGAAACGGATTTTCAAGTTTTTCGGTAGGCTTCATATTTTACTTTTTGTTTTAGAGTTAAGATGGTGCTGTCAAGTCTTACGGTTATTTTATAAAAACGAGCACAAAATGTGTTGATACTAAGGTTGAGATCATATCTAGGGGGGTGGGAACACGAACCGTTCAAAAATTACAACCAACGAGAAACCCGTTCCACGAATCAGAGAGAAACGAGGAAAGCATTTCAGAATGCAAGACGCCTATCGCTACGTCAGAAGGGAATGGTGTAACAATGGGCTGCACAACAATAGAGTGTAATTGGCTGAAGATGAATGAATATTTACCAATAGTTAGATCATGAACGGGCTGAAATCTTTTGTCAGTGAACTGCAGAAGGAGACAGGATTTCCCCACACCTGAAAAAAAGGGAGAAATTAGGGCTGCAAAACGGAAACTCGTCGTATTATAAATGGATGGGATAAGGTTTCCAGATGGAACGATTTGATTGAAGCTGGAGGAATGACAGAGGCAAAACTCGGTCTCAAAATGATCCGAAATCTGAATGAAAATTCAAACTAATGAACCGAAGACTAAAATGCGCATTAAAATATTCAATACAGACCTGTATCCCCGATGATAATATACTTGAACAAATAGGCGTAGGACATGTTGAAAGCTTATGCGATGGACGATAGTGAGAGAATAATTAACTCTAGATGGATTGAGCTGTTTGAGGATCAAAATAACTTATTTCCTTAAATGAGGTTTAGGTTTTACGAGGGAATCTAAACACTTCTAATTGTCATAAACACAAAGATTGGAGATCAACTGAGTGTAACCAACTAATATTTTGATAATTTATCCACCCCAATGCTGCCAACATGATACCGACTGATAAAGGTATGACATGGCACGATCGACAATCTGTTCATGGTGCAACGGAAGGAGTTACAAACTACTGGATGAGGCTTGGAATTGTGAATCAAAACCCAAGCGATGTCGCTTGAGTGGGGGCCGCCACCAGTCGGTTCGTTCTCCATTTTGTGTGCGTTCCTGCCTTCCAACCTCCTACATTCAACATTAAATGTTGATGTTAAATGACGATCTAATTTTGATGGGTTCAGCCAAACAACGGTAGGTACCTACTCCAGACATTTTCGGCAAAATTCGATAGAACAACAGTAGGTATTTAGATCTGTGGGGAACGACGTGGTGGTTACTCTAAAGTATCTCTACAATGCGATTGAAAGACATTTGAAGAGAAACAATGGCACATAGTGTGGTATGACTATCTCTTTTATTAAGGCTTATCACATGTCCCTACCTCTTTTGTTTTAGCATGGAACATGCTTTTAGCCTCGTACTAACCAGCCAAAAAACGTCAAGTGGAAGTGAAACGTGGGAGGGATGCAGGAGGATCGTGGGATGGACGACGCGAGATATTATTCAAGGTAAGAATAACGTACTTCCTTTTATGGATGTTAGTGGGGAGTCATCATAAGCGCTATAATCCTTTATAGTTCCGCAAGAACCTGAGATGCGAGTCCCCCTGCCAGTCTAACAGCATTTTTTGGATAGATATATTTTAGTCAGTAGACCACAAAGATCAGTAATATTAGGGCACATCCGTCACATAGGTAAAGCCAAAATAGCCGACACAAAAATAGCAAATCGAAATTAGCAGATAAGAAATTGATAAGAAGAAAATGATTGAAGAAATTAGCGAAAGAATTGATTGAAGAAAATGATAAGAAATTAGCGAAAGGAAAACCGCAAAAATAGCATGGCTAAAGCATGTTCTGTTTTTTGAATTTCAGCTGCAGGCTCTAAGCAGTAAGCATCCGAGGGTCTAGGGGGCCTTTTCTTTGCCATTTATCTTGCATTTGTTTTCCATGTTAAGTAAATATATGTCGCTTGTAAAGTTGTAAGTGACCAAAAGAGGTCTGAATAAAACTTGGAAAAAAATTGATGAATTTGGATGAGGAAAAGCATGTTTGAAGGAAAAAGCTATGTGATTCAGGGGAGCCTGTTTCCTGGGGAGGATGGATGTTGCAAGTAAAACACAACTGGTTCAATTTAGATCTAAATTAAAAATACTGACGAAGTTAAAGATCTGGGGATGGTTTTGGTTTTCTTATGGAACAATGGCGTTCCAACCAGTGAATAATCAGTAAATGGATATTAAATTCATTAATATTCATGGATATTAGGGCTGATGTTCCTGGTACTATTGTGACGGGCTACTTGATTATACCTAATAATGTGGTTACAACAAAACAAAAATAATGAACCTCAATTCTTGAATTATGAATCAATCAAAAAACCTTGTTTAAAAAGTGAGGGTTTAATATTTCATATAATCTATTTTGTGTAACCATAAAACAGGGTCTATAGGGGATGACAAAAAAAAAAAAATCTCTACCTAATAGGAATAGAAGTTTATTTATTTATTTATTTTTTTTTTGGAATGACTTCTCCGAATTCCAGTAACTGATTCCATTGTCAATAGAGCCTGGAATTATGCATATTTGCATATGAGTTTTTTAGCAGGTATATTGGGATTCGACGTTCTAGATCATTTTCACCGAAATCTGGTTCAAAATTCCTAATTTAAATTTGTATATTCTTGGATATTTTGAAAATTTTCGGCAAATCAGCATTTTTTCAAAAATGTGCATATTGCAAGCATATTCTCCAAAAATTATTGAAAATGAGGAAAAAAGCATGTTTTTCACAAAAAGTTTCCATTTTTAAAGCATGAGTGTATGCCTAGAGACCAGGCTAACACTCAGCCCAAATCGGATTAAGGCATCATTCGCCACAACGACTTTCACTTTAATGACCAGGAATGCCGATCTTTCTAGTATTAGACATAAGGAGTCATTTCAAGAATTTAATGAAGTTAATCTTGATTACATTTATTTTTTATTAAATGATGAGAATAATAATGAGTTGAGTACCCGCGCAGTACCTAATTTGATTAGCCGCATCTACCTTATTATATATACGACAGATTTAATGGTTTTCTGAACAATGGCGGATAATTTGCATATTTTTGAGGAAATTCGGGGCCTTTTGCATACATTTTTTCGTTTTACTGCATACTTGGGACAATTTTTTTGCATATAATTCCAGGCTCCAGTTGTCAACAACGCAGATATTGGCAAAGACGATGCTTTCCCTGCACTTCCGACTGCTAAACAAACGTTGGATGTGCATTACAGAATAAAATAAATTTACGATTTTTATTTCTGGCATCAAGAAAAACCATGAATAGTAAATGTTTTTTCAAAAATTATCGAAATTTGATCTGCGGATTAATTTTCCAAGCTCTAAGTCACATTGAAAATGTCTTATTTCGCCTTAAGGATGTAGTTTTCAGGTGTTTCCAACGGTGTCCTGAAAAATTGATTTCAGAGAGTAGTTGAGGGAGATATGGCCGTTTTACATATCATCGGATATTTAAAGAAAGTACTGTAATCACCCAAACAATGAAGATCGAGATCTTGTCTAAAATCTTCTTCGTTTTCAGACCCCCTGAGTAAGAAAACCCGAGTTTTGGAAGTTGCTAAAAAAGTAGGTTTCTCCGAACAAAACTAGACGAAACTAAGAACGCTAGTTTTTGAGAAGCTGAGAATGAAAACTGTCTATTTCGGTGAAATCCTCACCGCCTGTGGGGTCTGTGGAGCTCTTTTTAAATAAAAAAAATATTTTGTATTATGATTTATACCCAATCATTTGCAAGCCTAAGTTTGAAGTAATACGGTAAAATAGAAATAGAAAGAAGTATCATCAATCATTCTTACCTATCGCCAGTTCATGGAGCAACCTGTTTTATCTTTACGTTTCATGGGAGATTCAAACAAGTTTTCGGGGTGCTTATTTATTTTACCTTGCAGAAAAGGAGTTCAAATGTTCGATTCAATGACATTTCAACAATGATCGTTGATGAGATTTATCTTGTTGCCAACGCCTACTGTTAATTTTGTTTGTTTGTTTTCATTAAGCGGATATTTCGCCGTGGAACAGTAAGCTGTGTTGCTAGTTTGAATATTGTAAGAATAACGGATTTCAGTGGTGGTTCAAAGTGGTTTTGCTAACTGATCTACTTCAATTATTCGTTTAGAGCAGGCTCGAGTTGGCATTCAAGCTCAACGTTTCTCTTAACGGATGGGTACGCTCATAACAGTTCAAGATTGATTTTTTTCCAGTTTTTGGATCGTTTAATATTAGTTTACAGTGGTTATTATTATGTCTCTGGGTGAGTTTTCTTAAAAATTAGGGAATGTAGTAGGGAAAATGACGACGGAAGTTCGAAAGCTTCAGCACGAGCAGGGCATGAAACGGTTGGTACGACGGTTGGTGTAGGCTGTAATAAAAGGGCATTGGTCGTGTTCTTCAAATCACTACTACTTATATCTTGAAAGGAAACATGGAGATAAGTGTGTTGCAGAGTTTCAAGAGACCCACCCCCGAACACAATTTTCTTGACTGTTAAGTTGTCAAAACGAAAAAATACAAAAGATGGGTTAAAAAAATAAATTGTCATTTTAACGCGTTTTTCAACATTTATTACCCTTAAAAATGAGATTTTCCAAGTCAAAGGGAGCCATCTCAATCGATTCAGTGTCAAAAAGCTCTTGGGATTGACGAACCGACTGCCTATGTCAGTAAAAACCTCGACAAAACACGTTTTTTGGCACGTTTTGACCGATTAGACCCTAAATGGAGTCCATGTGCGAAAGAACGAAGTTTTTACATACATTTAATGGCCTTATATGCCCCATACGGCGGACGGCAGAGGGATATTGCAGATTTTGACTCAACGCACCTAGAAACGTTAAATGTCGAAGTTTGAAGGAGGTTTATACAAATTCTTTGCTATGCGATTACAAAGCCTTACTATCGTAATAATAAAATTAAGTTTTTTTCAGTTCCATTTACAATTTTCAGTACAAGTTCAGCTTCAGTTTTTTAATGTTCTACTTCAGGGGTCTCCCGGATTTGGTCCGGCCATGAATGGATGGAAAAAATTAGGCTACCGCCAGAACGTGATAACTTTAAGGGAATCAAGAGTTTTGCCAGACAAATGATATCAATTTTTGGTTCAACGTATCTATGCGAACAAACCTTTTCAAAAATGACACATGTCAAATTCAAATACATATGTAGCAATGCTTTCAGAAGAACAATTAAAAAATTTGATTACGATTAGAACAACCAACTATGATCCTAAGTGGAAAGACCTTGTATGCACAAAACAATTGCACACATCACATTAGATTGGTTTTCCAAAAATATTTGAATGTAAATACTTAAATAAATTAATACAAAATATATTTCTTATATACAAGTAAGTTTTGTTTCCTGTATTGGGCCTAATTTTTAATTTGTCAAATTCGTCTAGGAGTGCTTAAAAATCCTAATTTCAACTATCTGACTTGCAAAATGTTCCATTCCTGAAAATTCAATGGTTAAAATTTTTTATTGAACAACGAAAAAGAAATCATGGAATTGAAAAAATATGTTTAATCACTGAAAACTAACTTTTTGTTCCTATATTAGGCCTAATGTTGAATTTGTCAAACTCGTCTAGGAGTGCTTAAAAACACTTTTTTCAAGTGTTTTTAACAACGAATTCATCCTTTGTTTTGGAATGCTTGATTTTTTGGGGAAAGAATGAAGAATGAATGTATGACACATACACTCATATAAAGGTAGTTAGAAACATCTCAGTTCACAACACCGACACAGAATAACAGAATAACAGTTAATCACAAAGTGTTGCGCGAAGATAGGACGCGAATCGCTACTTTACAACTAGTTAAACTCAGATAATACACGGACACGATGCGACTTCAATGACACCTCTCGGCGAACAGTTGCATTTATTTTCTCCTGTTATAATAAAGCATGTTTTTCATTCATTCATACACTCATATAAAGGTACGGTTATTTTGGGAGAAAGAAATTCAGACAGATATATGGAATTAGAGAAGAGTTTTCTAATATTTCGATCTAATCATGTCTAATCTTGACCGCAGAAATTGAAGAAGATATTATTTTGTGAGCCCTGGTCGCGGTGTTTCAATTTGGTACCCAAGGACAGAACAAAATAATTTATAATGCCCATATTTCTAGTAATTTAAATTGAGGCCAGGGGTTCTACTAGTCTCCAAACCTTACTTGTGAGCACTTTCCGACAGTTGGCGATCATTTGCTGACTCCGGCATTTGACGCAGCACTTTTACCCAAAGCGTTCATC
Source organism: Creontiades dilutus (assembly GCA_031894815.1). NCBI lineage: Eukaryota > Metazoa > Arthropoda > Insecta > Hemiptera > Miridae > Creontiades > Creontiades dilutus. The sequence goes on along the minus strand of JAVIWC010000496.1, from coordinate 151,777 downwards.
AAATGGTGCATTATGGGAACGTGCGTGCTCTCCAACTTGAAGCGTTTTGAGCCATTGAGGCCCTATGACTGTGTATCCTCAGATTAAGGGTTGCAGCCCTTCCCTCACGAAAAAACCAACTATATTCACATTTCCTGCAAATCAGTTGGTATACACAGTCCTTTCTTTGGCACTCTGCGGATCCTTTACATTTATAAGAGTGTTGTATCGGGAGAAGTGAAGTTAGGCTCTTCAATTACCAAATTGCACAATTCGCACCTCGATCGACTACATGGATGCAAATCTTGGTGGCGTGGATGAAGTGATCCTAACTCAAAGTGATTTTGAAAGTAAGATAAGCCAGTTCATACTGAATTCCAAGTTCTTTTTACGTCCATTGGTCTTCCTTCATCTTTTGGCCCCACCATTCCCAGGCGCGGACCACTAGTCGAGTATGTAATTACCTGTTCCAAGAGAATAGTGATGCTTTGCAAAGTGTTTTTGTTGAAGATGAAGACCCTCAATCCACGTGTTTGAAGAAGGAAAGGAAAAACTCCTCCCTGATTATATTCGATGCTCCTCTCATACCCTGAAACTTTGCGCTGTTCCTGATGGAAAGAAAACATACCCTACAGCTTATGAGCGTTACTATGCTGCTCTATATCTAGGTGTAATGCATTGTGGATTTTATGTTCACGGCCAACAATAGCAGTAGTCTTACTTGAGGTGCTTGGCTACACATTAAGCAGACCAGGAGAAACTCGTTAGAACTCTCTTTTTGATGGTTTGAAAAACGTCTTGGAAATTCAATTAAATTGCTATCAGTTGTACCGCCAGTTGAAAGTAAAATGAACCGACAGTGTCTTAACTTATATTGAGGAATACAGAGAACGCTCGGTCTCGATATTTGTTGCTAGTCATTTTACAAGGTGGAAAACACCTCTTTAAATATTTTATTAACAATACCTTTGTTGCTTACTCTTCGGGAAAAGTTGGAGGCCCAGTACCAAAAATCGCATTTTGGAAACAGGTGATACGAATACACGTTTCTGACATACAAAACCGATTGCAGCATTTTTTCAACATCACGACACCAACTGCAGTAGTCGTTCTATGAGTCACCCACCATTCAAAACCAGATGGTTTTCCTGGATCGATGAAATCCATCATCATAATAATTCCATGGCTCCTTTTCAAAGCATCAGTCATGAAACTTATGACAGAAACATATTCTGAATAAAATGAGTCGAGCTGGTTCATTCGTTGGTATCAGTTGTTAATGCGATCAACGCGACACACAGTCTGGACTCAGTATGCAGTTTCTCGAGGAAAATCGATAGCTTGCATAACGAAATTGGGGAAAATGGGTAATTTCACCTTTCTCGTCAGAAATGAAGAGTGTCGTAGTGATTCGCTCCATGGAAGGAGCTCGTTCGTGCCAAAATGGGTTCCGTCAGGCCGTTGTTCGCTTCAAATCCTCAAAAAAGACGATGAATACGTTTGTCGGATGCCGCGAGCGCCACCACTCTTCAATCAATTGCCTATCCAACATGCTACCGGCTCCATTTACTTTTATATTATACGTGCTGCCACAAGGATTCTATGAAATTTCTGAGTGGTCTGGTCTACTGTCTTGGTCTGTCGTTTACCCCCGGTGCTAAGCGAACTGCAAGCTTCCACTTACTTGTCCGAATAAATCACAGAACCAACCTCGATCTCGTTATTGATGAATGGCAGTACTGTCCCTCGGTCCCTTTTCTCAACTTTCCTTACTTCGGAAGGACACCTTTTTCGCTGAAAAACGTCACACAGGTTTGTCATCAAGCGTCATCTTCGTATACAATTTGCGGAGGAGAATTTCACTGTTAGACCAGGCACTGTATACTGACGTATGAAAGGATGAGGAACTGACAGAAACCGAAGTTTGGCGTTTAGTGTTGAGATAACATATTGGAGGGTTAAAGTGGGCTGAGACATAGAACTGGTACCCGTTCATATTACATCAGTTTCTCCGAGTTATTATTAGTGATCTCTCAGTTGACATGCATATGTTTGATGCACCCTTCGTAGGGGGCCCGGGTGCAAGCCTTGAATCTTCCTCAAGGACAGATAATAACGAATGAAGAGCGGAGCTACGTAGAAGATTACATTGAACGTGATGCTTGAGTGGCCGTGGACCTTATCCAGGGGGAAAAGACGGCGTACCATGGTACCTCAATGCCACCTGTTGTGGTCGTCGTAAAAATATTGATGTCATTGCCTCTTTCGGGTTAGGAATTCGTTGGTCTGAAAGCAGAAGTCTCCCTCCGAAATGTCAAATGTCGATTTTTGCTATTCTCGTCTTCGACAGTACACCAGCGGGTGGATTACATTTCCTGCTACTACACACCTTGTTGAATACATCGGATTATTTGAAAATCTTCATGGAATCGCTGGGTGAAGGACAGCCACAAACCTCTGTGACTGAGGAGGGCGGGGCTGAATGGAGGTAAAGGCTCACAAACATTGGGGGGATGGGCCTTCGCATTAATCAAGGCAGGGGTAAATATTTCCGGGGCGGAACGTTTCAATGACACCTTTCCCTGAGGGGGATCAAGTGAGAGTTTCAAGAACCGGAAAGAGGGAACTAACAATATCCATCACAAGTTATGGAATTTGAAATTTAAAACAACTCCTGATGAATACATACAGAAACATCATGATAAATATGCCAGTCAGTTATTTAAGCAAATGTTTCAACACTTTGGGAGCATGTGAGCAAGAACACGAACTTTATTTAAAAAAAAAAAAACTCCTTAAATACTCTTTTATAAAGATGGCAAAAAAAGCAACAGTGATATCTTGCGTTTGAAACTTAACGACTTCGCGTCCCAAATTCCCGTTAACTTGAGTTTCCGTAAAAGTGTATGTCTCGGAATAAGGCATTAAAAAAATATTGACAATTCCCAATCTAAAGAAAACTAATTTTTAAGTATTCAAAATCAATTTTATAGGTAAAATAGCAGTGATGTGTGTTTTCCCCTTGTTGCATTGTCCTGTATCTTACCTTTGGGGGGAACTAAAACCGATCTGGATAGTCCACTAATGAGTATCTCAGTTATCTACTGTTCTTTTTGTCATGCGAGAGAGAGAGAGAGAGAGAGAGAGGTAAATTTGACAAGGTAAATTAAGCAAACAAGGCATGGTCAAAACCGTCTGCCGAGGTGGGTTCTTTATTAATATTTACATTATTCACTGCTTAGTAAAAAATAAAATAAAAATAAATGACTAAATAGTAATACAAACAAAATTCAAATATTAGGCTGATACTTGATAATGAATACAGTGCAACTAAGGTTACAACCAATTAAATTAACTTGTCAACTCCCTTCTATAGTTCCATGCATCACCAACAAAAGAGGCCACTGCATTCCAGTTCTCCCGGTTATCCAGCATTTTCAAGAAGGCTAATTCTCCCATTCCTCTTATAATCAGATGCCTAACCCTAAATTCCATCAGAATAGGACGCTTCGCCTCAAAATGAAAAACATACTCCCCTACGGACTAAGTCACTTGCGACGAAGTTGTGGAAACCCATTTCAAATAAAAACGGAGTAGGATAGAACGTTGTCTATATTTCCACGAAAGTAAAGAGTTACACTGTTAAATCGATAGTGTGGGCTTGAGTACTGTGGTCAAACTGGTAGGAAATTTAGGGAACGAATAAAAGAGCATGAAAAGGATTTCAGGGACAACAAGGGTGATTCCGCCTTTGCAAGTCATCTGAATGAATCCAATCATAGTTTCAGTTTTGATCTGACAAACAGGCAATATGTAGAATTTCCTCACTTTTGCCCAAAGGGAGGTATGTTGGATGTGCTAGAAAAATTCGAAATTGTCAAAAGTGATAGGTCAGGAAAATGTTTAAATGATGTCATTCCTCAAAATTTTCTCCATTTTTGGGTTCTTTCTTGTTAGGTTCCGCCTCTCCATAATGATACTGTTTGTGCCCCTTTCACTTTGTAAGCCTTGAGTGGCATTGGTTGGTCCTCCCCGCCCCCCTTTCACTTCCTTGAGCCAATAGGATTCAATCTCCTCTCACTCGATCCTATATAAGATATGCTTTCTGTGATGTACTTTCAGTTCATGTTTGTTACTGATGATGACCTAACCGTCGAAATCGATTTAACAGTGTAACTCTTTACTTTCGTGGAAATATAGACAACGTTCTATCCTACTCCGTTTTTATTTTATACTCCCCTACTTGCATAATGCACACTCGTTCCTATCCTTCACTACGGGATGTTGGCAATTCAAAGCCAGTAATTCACCTCTTAACCGTCAAATCCATCTTATCCTCCACAAGCTTGTATTCACATCTGCTGCCAGATCGACACTAGGTGAATCGTGCTGCAAACGCGAATACCAACACCGGGGAAGTGAGGAAGATCCCTGTTACAAGAATTGCTCTCTTTGCCCCTCCTGTCTCTTCTGTAATGTTCCTACGCTTGTAAACATAATCATAAATATAAACATTTTTAGAACTATATGAAATTCTTAACCGAACCCAAATAAGTACGAAAATTGGCTGTTCAATCTAGTACATATTGGGAACGCTCGAAAGGAAGGGCCATTATAAACCCCCCTCTCCCTCGTCATTGTCCTTCCCGACTTCAAAATAAATATTTCTGAGGTTTATTGCACAAGACATGTTTGTTAGACGAAAATCGGGTCCGAGAAATCAAATAAAAAAAAGAGATAATAGAGAAGACAATGATATATCACTATTACCCCCTCCATTGAAATTCTTGCATAATTAAATTAGAAGATCTAAAATGTGTTATAAAATAAGGGGGGAAGTTCTTAATCGCACAAAAAAGAATCGAGGAAATCGGCAGTATAAGCTGTGTGAGCAGCACTTGACCGGATAGTCTTTACCCCCTCCATTCCCCATTCCAACAGAAATCAAAAATTTTTGAGGTTCGTTGCTCAATTAGGGTTGAACAGAAAAAATGTTTTCAAGTCAGTAATATCAGATGCTGATAGTGAAGTAGTAACGATTTATTTCTAGTTCTCCCTCCTCTCATCTCCTTTTATAAAGAAAATTATTAGTTCTGAAATATTTTCAACTAAACAAAAATCTTGGGTAATTGACAAAAAAGAAGCATTCAAATTCTTTCAATGGGGTTTATTATTCAATGATTCATTATTTGAATTTCTACTAAGCTTTGGAGTGTGCGTGTTTCACAGGTGATAGAGCGATTTTTGAATTTCAGGAGATAAGCATAGAGCACTTAAATCGGTTCTCAACCAAAATACCTATTTGTATTGATCAGTTGATCATATTTGTGTGCCTCCTGAAATTCAATAATTGCTCTATCACCTGTGAAACACGCTCACTCCAAAGCTTAGTAGAAATTCAAATCATGAATCATTGAATAATAAACCCCAGTGAAAGAATTTGCAGCGTTTTTTTCAAGAGCGATTACAATGGAAAAATATTCTATTTGAAAATTTAAATTTCCTAAGACGGAGCATGCATATCAGAACGCTTCAACCCGTGTATCGGCCATAAAACCCTTTTAGGAGTTCACTCCAGTATCCACATTCACTACATCACTAGGTTACTGCGATCAAAACAAAAAAACTCTTGTGTTTGTTTCGATTGCAGCAGTAACCTAGTGATGTAGTGAATGTGGATGCAAATGTTCGCACCATAAATCGGGCCATACATCGAGAATGGTTTGAGCTACGGACCTGGGGAAGGGCTCATTCGATTCCTCATGGAAAGTTCTTGAAAAAAAGTCCAAATTTAGGCTTTTAACCCTGAAACCCTTGAAGGGCAAAGAATTGGGGCGTTGTAAATTAAAAAATGAGAGTGCAGCCGTTTGGCTAAAGAATTGGGCCGTTGTCGGGCCAATATTGATAAAAATGAATCGGTTAAGATTTCTTGCTTGATCAAGGATTGAAAATATTGGCTATTAGCCCTTATACCCCCCCCCCCCCCCAAACTGTCAGCAAAAGCAAAATTCCCGAGTTTTGTTGAACAAGTAGAGTAAATTCGAATCATGAGAATCTGTTGAAAATTAAGCCTGAAAAGCGTCGACAAAATTTGAAATGTTTCACACACGCTTCTATCGGGTTGTCTCTGATTCTATCTTAGAAGGGCCTGAACCGGATTCGTTTGTGGTTATTTCTTTTTCTAATGTTTGGGTTGTCCCGTAGCCCCCTGGATCAAGAGGAATTCCTAAAACCTGTAGGAATTAATCAAGTAATGTAACAATAATCGCTGTAGAGGTTTTGATCAGCTGGATTTGAATTCCGGACCACTGTGCGGTTGTTCGAATTCCCCTCAAAATCGAGGTTTCAAGGTGGGGGCGGTAGCGGGGAGGCGGCGAACCAACAGGTGACGGGAGACAGCGCGAAGCTCCTCGCCGCCAGTGGCCCAAGCGCTTCCGCCCGGTCCGCACCCCCTCGAACCCACGTAAGTATAGCCCTCAACTACTTCGCGTGTTTCGGCGGCCTCCCGAGCAACGCACGGGTCATCTACCGCCCCCGCCGGCACAAGCCACCGGCCTTCCTCGAAACACGACGTGGCTCCTCCCTTCATCAGCACCCAAATCCCTATCACGGCGAAATAAGAATTCGCTTTTCAAAACTACAATTTTAACACCATTCTCGATTACAGGTCATGATATTCCTTTCAAAGGTCCTAGAACCTTAAGTCAATCGCCACAAATTACATTGTGCTACATATGAAAACTATTGGTGTAGCTAATCAATCATAAATGTATAAAAAACTATAAAAAATTAAAACATTTGATTTTCATATTTTCAAACTTGTAATATCTATCATTACGTAGTGTGGGTTCTTAGTCACTAATTTAAGAAAAGCGTTTATCAATAACAATGATTCAATACATTGATCGAAATAATTTTTTAATGTTCCACCCATTTAAAACATTGGTTGTACAAAATTTACTCATAATATCCTTCATAAACATAAAAATGATTCGAGCTTGCCGCAACTTTGAGAAACGACAAATTTGATAAAACTAAGATAGATTAAAGTCAAAAAATATATTTTTTTGTCGCTTTTTTCATGTCGGTTACATAGCTAAAAATCCCTACTACTTACAAAAGTGGTAATTTTATTCAAGTATTACAATTAAAACTGTTTTCGTATTTCACATAAAGTCCGTAACTCAGGGACTTGAAGTCAACTTTTACAGGATACTTACTGTATGAACCGCTCCTCCAGTTGTAAAAAAATGCAATAAATAAATTCGGGTAACTATTGGGTTCCATTACACGTCATATTCCTTTAAAAGGTCCTGGAACCTTTGTTCATAAAAATAAGTATGTATTATGACGTGCATATAAAACATATAAAAACGAGTGATGTAGCTAATTAATCATAAATATAGACAAAACAATAAAAATCGAAATATTCGTTAAACTCTCCAGTTCAGATTTTTAAACATGTAATATCAGTGATTACACGGTGTGGGCTCTTAGTCACTAACTTTAGAAAACGGAAGGGTTTATCAAAAACAATGATTTAACACGTCAATCAAACTGATTTCGTTATATTTCACGCATTTAAAACATTTTTTGTACAAAATTTTCTTATAATACTATTGACAAACATAAAAATGATTCGAGCTGGCCGCAACTTTGGGGAAGGACAAATTTAATGAGAGTAAAAAAACAGTCTAATTTTTAGCCTTTTTCATGTTGGGTATAAATATCAAAATATCAACTACATTCATAAATGATACCAAAACTGTTTTCATATTTTGTCCTCTCAGGGACTTGATGTGTCACCTCACGGCGGCCACTTGACGTCAAGTAATATCACGTGGTTTAAAGGACGATTGAGTCAAAAATGAAATATATCCAATGAAAAATAAGAGTTGAACGATGAAAAAAATTTGAAATAGTCGCTAAAAAAAGGAAATACCGATTAAATTCTCAACGATTTTAAAACAGTTGAGCGGAGAGAATTCCAAGCAAATACTTAACTTAGAGACGGTCTATGAGTTCACGGTTAATTATTACATTTCGAGCCACAATAGAAAACGTTCAAGACCCTGCCATAATGTCATAAATCTGAATAAACGATTAAATAAATGTTTTGAAATACAAGGAAAAGCTGTGTATTTATTGAGAATAATATCTTCAATTCAATACTAATGTGAGTAGGTAAATTGGGATTTGAAATTCAGCAAAAATGTAAATTTACATCAAATGTTGAAATGATCGTAATTATTGACAATTACGGTTAATGCAGTTGTGACTCATCTGATCAAAAGTTTTTGCAGGTTGTCGGCCAGTTCTGTTTTTTGATGATAGCGATAATATTTTAATAGTTAAATAAAAACCATTTAACAATGAAGAAGCAACAATGGAGACTCTTGCCATAATTAGGCGTTCATATGATCAATAAATTATTAGGTTTATTTTAAATTGAGACTATCGGAGGTTCATTAAAACTTTGACTTTAAGAAGAGTTTTCGTTACAATAATAAAAAAAAAAAAAAAAAAAAAACGTTGAAACTCGTTAACGAAGAGTTATGAAAAATTATCGAAAGATGAGCTTGCCAAGTGTTACATTAGGAAAGAGATGGACGGTACTTTTCATTTATTTTGTATGTTTTCAATTCATCTAAACACTTTTTAACACTATAATTATTGACATTGTCAGGACCTAATTAATTTGTAGCAAAGGAATAAAAGAATGTAAATGACCTTAAATGGAATCGAGTTCATTCCTTGTAAGGTTAGTGAAATTTGAAAAGCACAGGGCTCTTAAAAAAAAAAAAGATGGATTTGAGGAACCTAGTTAACCTGAATCATCTTCAAATATATTCCAATAAATTATCAAGTATGTCACAGCTTGATCATCGATGCAACAGTACATTAAATAACAAACACTGTGTGTGAAATTTAGATATTTTGAAAACTGCCTGATGAGTTTGTTGAAATCGTTGATCAAAATGAAATGTAATGATGTGTATAAAATGAATATGAACCAATTTACAAAGAGGAGGTACGAGCAAATATACTGATAATCGCGGAACGAGTCATAATTTGAAAAACATTTCGATCAAAGATTAAACATATTGAAGTTTTTTGATCGATCCAACTATACATTATATATTAAAAAACCGGTTATTTATTGAATTTAATCAGCACTAGCGAAGTTGCTTAAACCTGAAATCATTTAACGGGGACCTATGAAAAACATCCGGATTTTCTTTTTCATGTTACAGAAAATGTATTTAGACTTAGGGGAAAAAAACCGCGAAATGGGAATCAACAAAAATACAAATTTATTGAAACATTGAATTTGATTGAGTAGGTTGGAGAAAGTCTAAAAATTTGTAGAAATTCACGGAATTGAACCATGAAAATATTAAGTGTGAATTATTATTATTTTTTTTTTGTCAGGTATCGCACATTCCGAATGCCAGTAAACTTGCTTTCATTAAAATTCACATTTTAATTAGTGATTAATCAAGTACGTTTAAATTTAATGGTCGATACTTGGAAATTAAGAACCTGTAATTACTGAATTTAATTGGTACTAGTAGTAGTACTTTTAAAAACTTCGTAGAAATCGTGGGACCAAAACTTATACAATTGATCAGGAGAAAATAAATGTATTTTTCGTAAAAAATTAACACATGGATTAAAAAAATCACTAGCAGGTTCATCCGTATAATGGCGTACGAAATTTGTGCGTTTAATGAATTTACGTACTTTTCTAAACGGTTATTGCTTCCTAAATTTTGTATTTATGATCGAACTGAAAACGTTGAAAATTATGGAGTGAAAAACATGATATTCATTCACGCTAAGAGTAGGTTACGATGAAATAAAATAAAGTCACTCAATTTTCGTCTTTGATAACTATTTGCATATGGAATTACAGACAATCAAGTTCATTTTGGCTTATGAATATTTATAGAAAAATGTGTTTTCTTGTGCCGAGTCCAACAGTTTAGGTTTGAGATGTATCCATAAAAGAGACTTAAATGGTGCTTAGCCTGAATAAATTCTAATGAAACTCATTGCTGCATTGAATTGCTCATTTGAATTAAAATTAGGAATTTGATCATTTCACTATATTCTGTCAGTAATAATTTCCGAATTATTCACAATGATTGATGATTGAATGATTCTTTTTCCACGTTATTTTGATTGACTGGACGTAATAAAAATCTACTAGATTAATAGAAAAACAGGGTGAAACACACAACGAGTTAACACCCTTTTATAAGACCTTTAAAGTTGCCGAATTATCACAGATATATGAACACAGAGGATCTCGTGATAATTAAGGGCGTTTATGAGTTAATAATTGATGGCAATTAATAAAATACATTACTACGACCGACTGGAAGTACATTACTACGACCATATACATTTTATAAGTTTCTGTCGGTTTGGAAAGCTACGGCATTTAACGTTTATCTGTTACAACTTTAAATGGTATTTAACAGGTAGTAGCCCTAGAGAGCAGCATGAGATGTGTGTATTACTTTTCATTCAAAAACTACAATATTCATGGTGTATTTTCTTGAAATTTATCCAAATTCCACTATTTCCACAAATCCACTATAACTTTTATGGAAAACATCGAAAAATATGTAAATAAGACACTTTTTGTAAATAGTATTCTGTTTTAACGAATTTTCGGACGTTTGTAATTTTGGTTTAGGTACTATTTTCAATAATGAACCTTCAGTCATTGACCAAGAAAAAACAATTTTAATCTCCCTTAAAACTTTTCATGTTTCAAAATAGAGGAAAAAAACCGTCCGGAGTTTTTTCCTGAACTCTCAGAAGTTAATGAAACAAAAGTCAGAAATCACATTATGGGTCCAGTTAGGTTTGAATTTTACGGCATTGATCTCAGTGAAAGTGAAATCAAAGGGCTGAATTAATAAAATTCATAATACCGAAAACTTGTGAATTAACACATGTTTTTGTGTCCGTTATCAATAAACATACTCTCAATGAATCGAATGAGCTCACCCGAGTCTGTACGCTCATCCGTTTACTCTCATTGACGGCTAGAACTTCGACAGAAAAAATACAATGAATGTGAACGTGCTTTGATTTACTATTTCTGCATTAGAATAACCCTTCTAAGCAAAACTGATGATCTACGTATATTAGTAGCAGTTAGTGGTACATTATCTACACGGGGTGGTCACATACTTTGCAACTACATCCAAGATGCCATAAAAAGAGACGCATTTACATTTCAGCGTGGTAGATCGATTTGGAACGAAATTAGCAACAAGGGTGCTTCAGCTGACTACTTTGTCTCCATATTTTGTAATTGACTTCTTTGAAGACTACTTCCTTGATCACCAATCTTTACTAGTCCCTTTGTACGAAATAATAACTGGTATCAGAACACCTACGATGCTGCAGTATACTGAATACGAATCGGTGACAAATATCGGTGACTGGCATATCGGTGACAGAGAGTGGAAACGAATGAAATGTGGCGCTGTCACAGTTTTTTGAAGGAAGGAACCATAAAAAGAGATGTTGAACATAAATTTTTATGATTAAAGCTTTCCAGTTAAAATAATAATAATCTGTTTTTGTTCTTGTATATTTAAACAAATGTTTACTAAATTTCCGAATAAGAATAAGAAAAAATTAAAAAAACACATTCATCGCTTTAAAAATTTATTTTATTACATGAAAACGTCACGTTTTAAGGAACTTATGAATGGTAACATAAATTCAGTGACAAACCCATATCGGTGACTTTGTCACCGGTACAGAAATATCGAAGATCCCTAATCATGAAGGATGTTGTGGAAATAAATGTTATGTAAAATGTGAAAATAAGTTTTGAAAATATCAGGTTCACACTTTCATTGTTGAAACCAGTGCAATACGTTATTTCCGTTGGAAAGTCGTTGAATAAATCGTAATTTAAAATAACAGACGCAGATAGACGGTGCTGAAATTCACAGACCTTGATATATTGAATGGGAAAAAATTATTATCAATTCAAAGAACATCGAAGCTTTTTATGAACGCCTACGACCCACCTGATTCTATCTCAGGGATGATTATTTGCCTTTTTCCATGTGTATGCAAAGGGAAATGAGGGTGGAAATTTTTTACATCACAAACTGTTGACAGGAGGATGAACAAAGTGGTATATCTTTTGAAAAAATTATAATTTTCATAACTGCGTTCAGTAATTTTTTAACGGTAAAACCATTATTACAGCTGGGTCCCCTAGTTCAACAGTTATTTGATGCGATCTCTTTAAATAAGAATCGAAAGAAAATCACAAGGTGAAGCATTAAAGTCGTAATGCATTCAGCTTCAATAATGAGCATCATGCGGCTCCAGTAACGCTATGTAACGCTCGTCTCTCCAACGCATTGGCTGAAAGGAACTGGCACCTTATTTCCATGTTCTTTATTTATTGGTATCGCATTATATTTTTGATGTTAAATGTCGAATTTAACAGGATGACCCCAGCCAAAAGACATATCCAAAAGTGAACAAAATTCGCTCTTTCTTACTTTGACATTTCTTTTGGGCAAATGAAATCGGCAAAACGGTCAAGAAATATATTTAATTGAAACTCAGCGCTATCAGCCTCAATATTCACCAGAGAACGCTATTGAGTGAACATTACTTTCCACTCTGTTGGGAAAGTGAAAATATCCATTGCTTGTCAACCTGTTGAGAAAGTAAAAATGGACCTTATTTTCCACTCAATTGATATCGCGTTAGATTTTTCGCGTTACGAGACTAATTTTATAGGACGAGGCCGGCCATGATGTTATCCATGTCAACTACAACGGGTTTATTGTTGCTCATAAGTTGAATCTCTGTAAGAAGTGAATGTTTATAGTTCCTTGTATTCCTCAACAAGGCCCTACGCAGGGGAGAGGCAACTGTGGATGTTGAGCCAGTTGACTACATACTCCGCAATTATCTTGTCAAACTAATTATGTATCGCCCTCGTAGTCCGCTTATCAGAAATATATTTTAATATGCTTGAATATATTAAATACGGAGTAAGATAGAACGTTGTCTATATTTCCACGAAAATAATGAGTTGCACAGTTAAATCGATTCCGACGGTTAGGTCATCATCAGTAACAAACATGAACTGAAGGTACATCACAGGTAGCACATCTTATATAGGCCCAGATGAAAGGAAATTGAATCCTATTGGCTTAGGGAAGTGTTAGGGACGGGGACGACCGACCAATGCCACTCAAGGCTTACAAAGTGAAAGGGGCACAAACAGTAACATTATGGAGAGGGGGAGCCAAGCTTACTCCAAGAATGAACCCAATAATGGTGAAATATTTGAGGAATAACCTCATTTATATATTTTCCTGACCCATCAGTCTTAACAATTTCGAATTTTTCTAGCACATTCAACATATCTCCCTTTGGGCAAAAGTGAGGATGTTCTCCATGTTGCTTGTTTGTCTGATGAAAATCAAATTTTTATCAACTTTGTTGTCCCTGAAATCCTGTTCATGCTCTTTTATTCGTTCCCTAGATTTCCTACCAGTTTGACCGCAGCGCTTAAGCCTACATGAACATTTTAGTTGTATAAACCCCACTTTTATCCGGAACGTTAATTTTATCCTTAACCAGACCCAATGAAGCTTTAAGGTTATTGTTATTCTAACCCAACATTGAAACCTCTGGATGACAGAATTTTACCAAGTTTATCCTAAATTTTCCCGTATACTAATCCACTTTTTTCCAGTAGCATATACTTCGTATAAATGCTATTGGACCACAATTTATCCGGAATGCCCATTAACATAGTGGTATTGCTACAATAATGAGGTAGATAATTTGGCCAAGCAAGGGGCAATTGATAGCTTACAACCAGATTTTCAAATATTCATAAACTATTTTTATCCAATCATCAGCAGGCCTTTCGGTTAAAAAATATGAAAACGTAGATAAGGATCAGTTTTACAAATAAATCCACCCGGAACTTACATTTTTCACATGGATTGCTGGTTCTAATTCAGGCAGAGAGCTTTTAGTTATGTCGATTTCATTCGAACCATGGGCTCAATGCTGATACAAACACAAATACTTGTTTTGAGATAAACCTTTGCAATGCTCGATCGAATTATGATCTAGTTACACTACCAATATATTACAAGCAGATTCCAGGGGAAAAAGGCCATTTTATAATTAATTCGAGTTTTTAGTGATCTAGGATTAAGACTTTTAATAAATGATAACGGCATAATATTGTAATGAAAAACAGTTATAGTATGATAATTTCATTTGACCGATGTACTATAAGAGATCGAGGGGTTTCACATCCAAGTGAAATCGACGTTTTTCTCGCAACTGCCGTGCAAACGTGTACAATTGAAAGGTCAGGTTGAGAAGGGTTAAATCCGGCCTCAACGGACTTCGCCTACTGAATGTAGACAAGAAGTTGGCCCTCCAAAAGAAAAATCAATTTGTAGATGAAGCGTTGAAACTTTTTAGTGGGAAATTCTGGCATTTGATGTGTCGGTGATTTTAATTTCAAGTTGTTCTCAATTCATTACATTTATGTAAATTACGAGAGCATTCCAAAGTTGACCGTATTTTTCAAAAATTCTTCGAAAAATTTGGGACAAACGAATTTTTATCTGATTAGTCTTTCCACATATTTGATGTCTGTCCCTATAGCGAACCGTTTGACCTCTAGATGATTCTTCCTTTGATTAATTACTGCTCTAGACGATCGAACTTTACCGCAGATCAGTTATTGTGAGGTTTTGAAGAATCTTCGCCGAGCGATCCAGAACAAACACCGAGCGCAGTCAAAAGTTTTCGCTTCTTCCACGTTAAACCCGCAAAACTCGACGGATTTCTCAAATTTCAATTAAAATCGCGGCGAAATCTATTAAATATCATACTTTCCGGGGTATACCTATTACTACATACAGATACATAAAAAAGTTCCCTCCGACTGACTTGGATTCAAACTGTATTCGTCTGTTTGTCAGAACAGCGAAAAGGGTCGATGTGATAAACTGCTTCTCTTCACTATTTTCATTTGGCTATTTTGATAAACAACATTTTTTCACTCTAATTCTAGTCTAGATGTATAACAAACGATGGAAATTTTGCATTTTCTTTCAGGAGTGGGATTGAAGGGGTAATAGACAATCCTTTTAAGCGCTGCACATACATATACTTGTATGTCCGATTTTCTTGCAACGAGTTTTTGCTCGAGAAACAACTTTGCTCTAGTTTTGAAACATGATTCAAATCAATGAGTTGATGGGGGGGGGGGGGGGGAGGAATGATAAATTACTGTATCATTATGATTTCTATGTTTTTTCGATCCCAATTTTTGTCTAGGAAGGCAAAATGCAATAAGCCACACAATTTTTTAATTTGAGTGGTCACTTGAGTGGCAGCCAGCCACGCAGACCGATTTTCATAACTCGAAGATGAGGTTTTTCGAATGGTGGGCCCTTCCAATCAAGCGCTGCTCACACATACTGGAATTCCTAGCCGATATTCGTGCTTATTTGTTCAATTAAGAATTTGATCTAGCTTAAAAAAATATTTATACGTGTTTATAATTAGATTTGTAAGTGTCATCATATAAAACCGGATACAGAGACGTCCCTGTAATGTATGTTTTAAATACCAACATTTTTAATGTACCGACCTGAAATTCGATTGGTAGGCTTCTTTTTCCACTCTCCTTTGCTATTATATTACTTCTTGAATCAGTATAATATCAATTTCTCTTCTTGAATTCTGAGAAAATATAAATACACTTTTCGCGCCTGACATTTCCAGTTGAATTTTTAGTGTAGGAGCTGATCATGTGAGTCAAATAATCGACCCACGGCTATAAAAAAGATAAATTTTTCACATACAGTAGAATGTTGTAGGTCTCTTCGCTTTTGCCCGAGGATAGTTTAAAAATACCATTTTTGGAAGTTTTTCGGGTTTTGCCCCACTGAGCGGAAAACGGACATATTTTGGGGTCTATGCACCTTGAAAAGTAAAAGGGAAACATTTGATGGAGGGGGGGGGGGGGGGTAAAATGTTTATGCTGTACGATTGCAAAGGGTTATTATTGAAAAAATAAATCAAAAGTTGGAAAGTTTTATTTTGAATATTGGGAACCCTAGAAACAGCTCTATTTTCCACGAAAATCGTCTAAAAGAATTTCCGCGGCACTGTAGAGGGGCAGAGAGACACCGGTGTTTGGCGAGGGAGCGGAATTGCGGGCGCGGCTAAGGCGGGATCTGTTTGCGGTAAGGAGCTCGCGTGAGCTGCAATCCCATAGAATTAGTCGGAAAGCTCGTCCTCCGACCTCCGCTAATACCTGATCCTTTTATAATTACAATAGCGGAGGAGCCCTGATTAGGTGGCGCGTTCTCGGATCCCTCTCTGTAACGCGAGCGAAACGAATGGAGATCTCCGGCCCTCGCCCCTCTCTCCGGAGGAAGTGAGTTTTAGTCGGGAAGTTGACGTCTTTTTCTAAGGATTTCCCAAAATTTCCTCACCTATCTCTTAAAATGGTCACTTCGGACCCGGGGGCTTGTCCTGTCCGTCTTTTGAACAGTTAATCTGACGGAGATGGGTGGAGTCCGTGGAAATACATTTACTCCCTTTTAGTGAATTTTAGTAGAAAACAAAGCCATTCCAGAATCAAAATTTTCTTCCCGGAAATCTGTTTTGAAGCATTCTGAAACGATTCCAGTTGTTCAAAACTTCTTCGTGCTCATAGGAGGGTGCTTCTTGTCGGACGTGGTTTTTATCCGTTTGGTTTGTCTTTTCAAATTATTGTGAGCCTGTCGGCGAGCAGCTGATAATTGATTGGTGAACCTCACTTTCATCGTCTTCTGTTTTAACAATTTCATCAAAAATATGTTCCAGGTCCTTTGTTCATATATAGCATCTCAAGACAAAGTTTATGGTTGACTCTCTCAAACCTTAAACACTCACTGACAACATTTTCCGATATCTCCATGATTCACACTCTAGGATTCAGACTTCACTTGCTTCGGAAAAAGGAAATATTAGCGATTAAATTACGAAAAAAGCTGAACACAAATCCGTTTCTCAGACCATCCTAAAGACCGAATCCGTGTAGAAAAGGTGAATGTCAGCTACTGCGCATGCTCGAATTCTTTTAAACAAACCTACTTCTTACTGTTTTCATCCGACTTTGATGGAATTTTAAGAGTATGTGCGGGTTACGCTTTTGAAGAGCGAACCAATTCATTACACTGCGCACGAGCATGTGTAAAATTCACCCAGCATCCATTTAGTTCAAACGTTTAAGGGAGCCATGAGGGAATAGTCTTATAACTGAACATCAGTTTCAACACAATTGTTTCATTTTACTCCCCGATATGGAGTTCTACCACGACGGACCCGCAATACATGTCGACTAACCTTTTGAAGGAGTTGTGGTTCCGCGGCATTTCTGACCTACGAATCGTTGTAACAACCGAGATTATTTTAAACATTCCAACGACCTCCACATTCACGTTACATAGACAGAGTGAAGTAAATAAATTATTCAATCATTCAGTGTAAAAAGTTATTTATTATGAAAACTCAATTGCACCTCCAATAAAACAACCAACAAAACTGAAAATTCGTTGGAACCTACAACGTTATTCCGAACCCCCGACTCGATTACAAAACGCTTCGTTCAACTCTTTTCATTGAAACATTAATCCTGAAAATGTACAAGCCGTACGGAACTACAAGTAAAATAACTCGGAGGGCTTAATCAATTATATTCGTCGCGCAGATTACAAAACCCATTAAATCTTCGGTACGACGGTGATGCAACTACTCGTAGTTGTGTTTTAGGTGCAGGCGACAAAAATGCTGATACAGGAATAACGCGGATCGTGGGAAATGCGAAAGCAATCGCTGAGAGAGTCTAATCAACGGGGCAACGAGTAACACACGTTCTCTAATTGATCTATGAAAACCGTTTTTTTTCTTTTCTCTCCCCGTGCTCGGATCCCCGGGTCAACTCAAACAAATCTCCTCAACCGAGCAATGGATTCTAAAGGAATTTCAGATTTCATTTCGTGAAGCCGGCCGTTGAAGAGAGCCATCGCTCTGCCGTTGGGGTCTGTTTGCAGAGAATTTTCGGTCGGCCGACTAAAAGAGAAGGAGGTCTCTGAGCTCAATCCTTCCCACTGTAATCGTGGTTTATTAATTTCAATAATGAACTCTTGTAATCGACAAAAAAGTCTGCTAAGTCGTGTTAGGCACTTTCTTGTCTAGGAAACGTGAACGAATAAATCTGTATAGGTAGGTGAATCTCTAAAAAAGCGTAATTTCCAATGCTGAAATCGTACCACAGTGAAACATCTCAAAATATCTTCCGAAATTGCATATGGCTTCCAGTGATTACAAAACGCAAAACCAAGAACAATATGATGCTCAAATCACAATTTCAAATCCAAAACTCCTAATTTAATCACCTCAACCATCAATCATCAATTGAATGATTCGATAATGGTAATGAGAAGGATTAATGGGGTGGAAATGAGGATATGAAGTTTATGAGCCGGCCTTTTCTTGAGAAATCGCAGGTTTCACAAACGCCATTGTGTATTTTCAAAAGCCATTTTAAGGTTAACTAAACACATAGATGTAGATGTAGATGTAGGATTAAAACTCTCAGGGTGGGGGTTTGGGAGCCCCCAGCACGGAAGCCTGCTGGCTTATTGTACTTTCCTGGGAGTTTTACTTTTAATCATGGAGATTCAGCCCCTTGGTGAGGGGTTTGAGGCCCTTGATTAATTGTTCGCTCTGAATAGACCTCATTGGGGTTTGAGCCCCAAAGAGTTCAAATCTACGAGATGCGAGTGCAGGACACTCAAATATTATGTGGGATGCCGTTTCGTCAGCCTCCTCACATAGCCTGCACAGGGTTGTACTTTGTGTTACCCCAATGCGGTGTAGGTGGAACCTTAGGGGTGCAAAGCCGGTTATGAGGCCGACCATTGTTCTTAGTTCCCTACGGTTTTTGCCTAGTAGCCAGTCAGTAATATTGGTGTTGGGTTTCTCCACCATAAGTTTACTGTGGACATGTCCTTCGATATTGAGCCATCTACTAGTGGTTTGTTTATTGAACATTATTTAACTAAACACATAACTTGGAAACATGAATGAATGTCAATATTGAAAAGTGATCGAGTTATGGTAATGAGACCTACAAATGTACGCAACTGAATGAGAGTCCCTTCATGCTGCCTGCAATTAAATGGAGATAGGTTAGTTGGAATGCCTTCCTCACTCTTTGGTAGTGTTACCACCCACATCCGAAACCATCGGTTTTGCGAAATTCCTCTGTTTGCTTCCCTTAGGGGGCAAAAACCATTGGTAGGCGGTAATAATGATTTTTTGTAGTTACAAACTTTCAAATGAGTTTCTAGGCATTACATTCACGTTAAAAGACGAGAAGATATGCAATAGAAGATCTCATATATCTGAAGGAATCCTATAATAACATACCACTTGCTCTTTTTCTGATAATCACCTTTATATAAAGTGTACCAATATAAGCTTGTTACATTTATTCGAGGAATGAAACTACTCTTCAGTCACCAACGCCATCAAAATGTTAGTAGGGTTGTATTTCGGATCTGTTACGTTATCAACATCGTGTTGAAATTGAATGAGATTATTAGACCTACCATAAAAATTCGAAAATTACAAGAACCTGGGAAAATTATACTTAGTGGATTTTACATTTTATAATCTGGGGAATCGGGCCGCTAGAAACGGAGAAAAAAGGATGCGTAGTGGATTTTTTGTTCGCACATGCGCAGAGTGATGCATCCATTATTGAGCAATGACACTTGTTACAAGGTTACATGAGACGAAACTTTCTTCGAATGGTCTAAAACGAAAAATGCTTGAGGAAATTTCGATTTTGGAGAAAAATGATTTTTTATCTTCCGAAAGTGAAAACATAACAAGCTGCCTATTTGGTCCCCCTCAAAATTTGTTGCTTTTTCCTTCATGAAACCTATAACCCAAAAATCGCATTTAATAAAAAAGAAAAACACGTTAGCTCCCCATTTTAGTGAAACGCAAGGACCGCGACATACTTTGATCGATGGATACTGTACACGTTATACTATCCAGAACGCTGTCTCCCAAGCTTCAACGTAGTAGAGTTCCAGGTCAAAGAGATCAAGCATAACATTCTCTCTTCCTGTACATTTCAAAAGGGTCCGATACAGAATTAATTAATGTTTGTTAAATAATTTTCGGCGGTTCTTTTAGTACACATTTTAGCACTTATTTCTTGCTTTAATTTCAGGAAAAGTGGGCGAAAAGAGTACATTACATTACAGTACACACTATGCAGCATTCAGTGGACGGGGTCGATTTATGTGGTGTGAAGGGCGTCGACTAGGAGCGTCGTGTTATGATGACGAAGCGCCTCGTCATTTTCCGGCCTTCCCTTTTCGAAAAAATATTAATTTACGTGGAATGTTCAAATCTTACGTTTACTTTCTTGGCTGTCCCACGTCTCTTGAGGTCAATTACCTCAAGAGACGTGTTACTTCTTACTCTAACAACCTGATGAATTACGATATGTAGAGGTTTACACATGTTCGTAGGTCTATCTTAAATGAAGGTGATGGCTAGATCTTCTGAAGTATTAAAGCCTTCGAAAAATCTGAATGGGGAATTCGAAAGAATGGAGGATAGCAATCTTTCCCATGATGTTAAAAGAACTGCAGCATGGGTTGATCAAATACTTGAGTACCAGGAACGCGAAATTGAGAAATCATCACTTGATAGTCCGAAACTTACTCCAACACCCCATTTTCAATTATTACAGAGCCACCAAGTGGGAACTTTTTTTAAAGCGTATTTCCTTAGAAATTAAAGCTATAGCAATCGGTCCAATATTTAAAAAATCCGAATTTTCAAAAGTTTTCCTTATAGAAGTTTGTTTTGAAGGACCCTTGAATGATTCCTAGATTTTAATTAAAAAAAAAAATGTATATTTTAAATTATATTTTTCTTCATTTTCTTCGAAGATTTGGTATTTTCGATATGCAGTCGTTGGTCTGACCCGTGTTCGAGCCGGAGGAACTTATGAACATTCCCCAGTCCAATATGCTGCCAAATAGTCGGCTCAAAACTTTCTTTTCCCCTCTTGGGACGTGGGAAGAGTTATTAATCCGCTTTGTCTCCTCTATGAAAACGTGTCGCAGTCATTTTCAGACGAATAATCTATTTTCGTACTTTTATTTTCAGTTGATCACGTCCATGGTGTTCGCCGGCTGAAGGTGAGTTTAATCGCTTTTCATCCCAATATTTCTTTAACATTCCTGTGCAAATACGTCGAATTTCACCTCTGACGCTCGTATTATTATTTTGGAACAGCGGTAGAGTATTTATCATACGAGATTTTTCCTCGCTCCCTCAACAGCTTTCCAATATTCACACCGAGATTATTTGTCCTGTCGTTTCAATCTCTGCGTAAGGGCAATAACGAAATTACATTTGTGACGAATTAACTTGGAACCCTGGTGGAACCGCCCCATGTCACCGGGGTTTCGAGTTTATTGCATTGATCCCGGAAATGTTGATTTCTCTGATCGCTCACCTTATAGTTTGAATGTCGCTACACCGTCAGATAAAAATATTGCCCTAGAGATGGGACTCACACGTCTATGCCACCGTAAAGCTCGTTGAAAATTCGAACTTTCAAAGGTCGTAAATAAGAATGAAAGTGTTCTATTCGTCCTGAAACTGTGAGAAAATTTCTCCTTTTACCATAGAAAAAACGATTTTCGGAGGGTTTGGGTCGTTTTGTGGCACTTGCTGTATATCGCGGGTCCAACGCGCTATTTTACTCTCTCAAAAAGAGGAATTTTGAGTTTTTTCTGTATCATCTTCACATTCCTTCGTAATTCACTGTGAAAGTAGCGCATCAAGTGAGTATAACCGGAATCTCGCGGTTTTTCGGGAAGAGGACCGTGCAAGAAGGGGTCTTGTCGCTTGATTCACTTCCACTTAAGGGTGGTTCTCAAACCACGGGCAATTTTCAGGTCTTTTTGGATGTTTATCACTTAACTGGCCTCCCTGGATGTCTTTCTGATGCCCAGTCATTCAAGACATCCCATTATTTTCCGCGAAATTCAAATTTGATAGAAGTCATAACAATAACGTTGCGGTTTCGGTCACGACAATTACACATTTTTCCTATTTTCACCTAAATGACAATGACAATTCCGACTTTCAACACAGATCCTTCCAATACTACTGGACTTTTTATCGTTTTAAAAATGCAACGTTATACGGCCTTCCAAGAGAAAAAGTGGTTAGAAAGAGAATTTGAGAATGTTTGTTAGGATCAAACATTATAGGTGAGTAACTGGGGCCATTAAATTGGCAGACACTCCAAAATAAAATCTTAAGGAGTATTGTCAACGCACCCTGGTATATCAGGACAACTGATCACCACCCCGACCTCAAAGTGGAAATGGTGAGAGACACGATAAGAAGAATTGCAGCAGATCAACAAAAAATCTCGAAATCCTGTATACCCTGGACAACAGAGAAGAGGTACGGCGACTCAAGAGGACCAAGTCGCTGGACCTAGTTGTGACCAGACGCTGATTAGTGTTTGTGACTTGTAGTGGTCTTAGATAATGAACTACTGAACCACAAAAAGTGATATTACTTCATTATAAATTATGTTGATAGATGATTTCTAATTTAAATCAGTTGTAACAATAAATAAATGGAAGAAAAAATTAAATGACATTGAATAAACGTACTCGCTCGATCAGAAAACACACCACCAACCGTTTAGGGCAACTCAAAGGCGTGCCCGCTTACTTGTGAGTCACTGCTACCACCAAAACTCCTTCCTTGAAAATCCCGGTTTTGTTCCCTCAGAAACACATTCTTTATGATATGAAAATGACCCTAGACTAAAGTGACCAGAATAAAGTGCAGTGTTAGGACATTAAAAACTTGAAGCAGGGGTTGAAAAACCATTGACAGCTGCTCTTAAGATGTAACTAAAAACGAGAGAGTTTTCATGTAATTTTAAATCTCAGGTAGAATATCCGAAAAACCAACTGGAAATTGATAACCTCGGTACAGTTGCAGGTGTGACAAAGACAAATCAGAGTTTCTCAACCCTAAAAAACATGGAAATTACATTAGCTTCCGAGGGTTTTCTATTGGTCGATGCAGTACTCAATAAATGTATGCTTAGATAAGGGGAAAAAGTTGAAAGTCAGACGATTTTGAACGGCACAGCGTGTGATTTACACGAATTTGCCCGTAGTTTGAGAATCACCCTTGAGACTCGTTCAAAAGTGACTTTGTACTTGGTAAACCTCAAGTAAGTAATTTTGTATAACAGTTCTTCAATAAACAATGGAGCTATCAAGTGATGGCGTTATTTGAACAATAAATCATATCGTTACAAAGAAGACTGTTGAAATAGTGTTGGAATTATCTATGATAATTAACACTTATTTCTACCCCAGAAACCTAATTTACTATTCCAATAATGGTAATTTGAAAAATAGAAATTAATGGTGAATTGGGTATTTTTATGAATAAAAAGTTGGATTGGAGTTTATATAGATTCATGTTAATCTGATGTAGGTCCGATAAGAAATCAAGAGAGAATTTGGGTTATATTAAGTTAACCGTAAATATGGAGGTAGTTGCAAGACGGCAAGGGATCGACTGATCTCTCAACTCGCCTCTTCGGGGAGCGAGCGCGGAGGCGGAGAGATGAATTATTGGTCCGCGTTCGAGTTGCAGTTCCAGGAACTGCTACAATATTCAGTTTGTAGCTTTAGTACTTAGTTTGTATTCAGTTAAATGCATTAAGCTTTAGTACTTAATTCTTTCTACTCAATGAAGAACCGTTTTTGAAAGAATAGTTAGTTTTTGTCCAGTTTCGGCTTTGGTCATTTTAAAAATGCCTGAAATATCTTCAAAATATACATTAATCATGGATTATAGTAATGTTGTTTGAATTATAATAGGTTTGAATAGTTTGAATAGTTGATTTCAGGAAAATTTGAACATCATTGGGCAACGCTGGTACCGGATATTTGAGTAATGGGAAAACAAAAACTTCGAACGGCTATCCTAAAAAATGTTTCCAGGACGTCCTTCTGAAGCTAGGCTTCTTTAATAGAGAGAGTCCTATTGGAGGTTGTTGGGGGAACCCAAAAATGGGGGGAAAAAAAATAATCATAATAAAAAAAATAATAATAAATAAATAACTGCATAAAAATCCATTTTACACCATTCCAAGATTGAATCCGAAAAAAAAAAAACATGGGTGTGTGTATGTGACTGACGAATTTGGTCCAATCTTCTTGATTTTTATTGTTCGAATCCAATTTTACTTTAGTTGTACAATAAACCTTGGAAAATTTGCTGTTGCTGACGAAAGGAGGAATAGAAGGGGTAATACCCAATTCTTTCAATCCCGGCTCAAGCGAGGATCGTCGACCTATTCATTCTTTCATTTGTTCAGTTTTTTGTTCAGTATATAAACATATTTCATAACATTCTCCGCGGATTTTCGTGCCTATTCCGTTCAAATAAGAATTTGGTACAGTTTAAAAAAAATATTTATAGCTGTTTATACTTGTGATCATATGAGAATTGGACTTAAAGACGTCCCAGTAATGCATGCATTTTTTTAAGAGTTAATGTCGATTTATGGTTTTTTTGAATGGAAATGAGAACATTTTACAAATTTTGTGTATACATTTTCCAATCTTTTTTTTCATGTTTGACTATTTTCATTAGTATTTCGCTAAAAAAAATAAATTTGTAGGTTCTTTGCAGTTTTTGTGCGCCAATTTAGGTTAAATTGTTTTTTTGAAATCGGACCGATCTAATTTGCTAAACAATGTTGATTTTTGGCGAAAGAACGAAATTTTTAGCTCAATCCTATCGAGAGTTGTCTGGTTGACGGAGAGTTGTCTGGAATAACACTGGAATATCTCGAGAGACTACCACCAATTTACACCCATTGCTATTTCCACTTATTGTCTTTAATTAAATCATATTCTATGTACCCCGACATCATATTAGTCTGAGTTACACTTTTCTTGGGAGCGCCATTTTGTGTTTGAAGCTTTATATTAAATTTCAAAGTGATTGAATTTCCTATCTCGTTTTACAGTCCTGTATTCCAATGAATGTGAGTTTTCATTATAGCGAAATGAGAAATTAATCTATGGCATTCACAAAGATTGTCTCATATTACCATTGATAAGTAGGGAATGCAATGGCAAGGATGCAGCGATTCAGATAAAATCGAACGTGCTGGAGCCCGAAGGAAAACTATTATCGTTAACTTGTATGAAAGTGTCTCACGTTTCGTTGACGATATGAAACTCAAAAGGAAATGAGTAATGGTAAAAGGCGTTTGTTCAACTCAGATTGTTTATGTAATGTGCGAGACGCGATAAAATGTTGTTGCGTCTCCCAGTAACGTGTTTGAGAGTCAAGCGGTGGGAATGATTTTCAAACTGTTCAGTTTCGTGCTGTTCCCGTGCGCGGTGGCTGGTGCGCGGGCCGTGCCGGAGTATTTGCTGAATCCCGCGGTACCACGATCAACGTCACAGTCCTCGATTTACCCGATCGCGTCGGACAGTACTGTCGCGATTCAGCTGCCCCTCAGTTCGTGGACGGTCTCCAGAAATCCATCAAGTGCGTCGCTCACTCCTCCTGCAGAACCTGCAACAGCTGAGCATCCAAAACTAACATCACCGCCCACACCCCCGGACCCGTTTCATATCTTGTACGTAGTAACTGTGTCGACGGCTGTATCTGCAGTTGCGTTATACACGCTTTGGAAACTATTCGCGTTCTTTTTTTCGAAACACTCTCACATTTGTACTCACGGTCCATTTGACGTTCCACGCTCAGAATCTAAAGAAACGCTTCACAGCCGTTTACGGAGGAACACTTTATGATGGACCGTCCAAGACTTTCGAAATTGTGATTCAGTCAGACCTTAGAGAAAAGTGTAAGTTTATCGAGACGACTATAGACAATAAGATTTTCAAACTGTGATAAGACTGAAAAATTGTAACTTCAAAAGTTTCAGATAAATAGATAGAAAAGAGGTGACGGTATTATTTGTATTTAAAAAAAAAATTATATTTAAGAAATCTACTTAACTTGTGAAGTAAGTATTCTAATTTGGTGGTTGTGTAGCCTATGGTGGAATAAAAACATGTAATAATTTCAAATAAACGCCTACTTTAAAGATTTTCATTTATTAATTTTGCTTCCTCACTACCGAAGTACCAAGTAGCCAGTGCCAAAAGTTTTTCATCCCTCCAAAATCAAAATTTCGTCTTGGTTTCTTATGTTTCATAGTTTGCTGGTCAATCATGGTTCCAAGGCCTGTCTGTGTCCAGATTTTCACATTTTTATATCATTTCCAGGGATTATTCAGGTTATTTCCTATGCTCATTAATTCGGATCAATATAGCGATAAATAAAACTAATAGCATAACTAAAACTGTTTCACGTAGGTGGAAACCCATCCAGCATCATTTTTCTCAGGTTCTATTCGTCAAATTTCTCTCAAATTCGTAGGGTAGTCGGATAAGGCCGATTTTATCTTTGATAGGTGTTGCTCACGGCATGAGCCTGATGCGCTAACGTGAAATCCTTGTAACTAGCCTAATGTGTACAGTTTTTTTTTTCGATTTTGATGAACTTCTCCGGCAATGTTTGGATTAGGGTGTCGATGGTGAACTATGAAATTCATCGCTCAAAAATCAATAATTCACTCTACGCATGCGCATCCATAAAGCTTACTAAGAATCATGTCGATTTCAACTCTTCCATGCATATATTCTATATCTTTCATGAACATTTAAAACATTACAGTGATCTACGCATTCATGTTACCTTCACGAGGAATCTACGTGGGTCTCCAAACTTGACAGACGTTTTGGTTGTCATTTTAAATCCTACAATCGGCTATTATTCCTTTGTACTGCACAGATAGTCCTTCGAATTTCCGTGTGACGGTTCATGGATAGGCTATCCCGCATAACGTAAAGGTCTTGAGGTAGGGGTAGCCCTTGTGCGCCGTCCAATGTTGCGAACCATCCCTGCCCTGTTGTTCCGTGGTCCTGGTCTCAATAACTACCTCATTAAGTATATGATTGTGAATAATTAATGCAAATCACTAGTATCCAAAATTAAAATCGAGGGTTTTTAGGGTGTTCACAAAGAAAACATCCACTGGCTGAGGTTACACATCGTCTGTACCTAAATTATATTCCATCACAGAGGGTATTATCATTGACTTTCCAATTCTAAAATCATGATTAACTATGATCATGATTTTTTAATGTTTGTATATTTTCTGAATTTTGCCAAATAAACGAAACGAATGATTAAACATTTCAGATCTCTTTACTTCCAACTTTATTATTAGGAAAGAATACAAGTTTCAGTCATGCAGCGAAATGGCATGAGCGAAATTTCCTAAATTATGGCGTTTAATTTAAGCTAATTGTGTTGAAATTTGAGAACTTTGGGGACAAACATGACGTAATGATCACTTTTATAGGAAACTAACTTTCTACAAGTCTCAATCTGGTGAAGAAATGTTGTAATATGAATTAGGAAAATTTGTTCCAAATATTCGTATAGGTTTTTAGCTTATTTTTATGAAATTTGCGTACATTCGTCAGTAGACTTTTATGCAAAAATCGTTAAATATTTTGGTTTGTGATAGATTAATCATTTTTGAGTTGTATTCTACTATATTTTTTATGAGGAATTTTCGCTAAAAAATATAATGTTACGATTTTTGTTTAGTAGGTTCATGGTATTTTTTTTTAGCGATGTACGTGTACGACAAAGCATTTCAAAGCCATGAATCAGTACTTTCAAAAGAATTTTTGTGAGTGGGGGTTTCGGGAGGTTTTTATTTCAAAAAATATTTTTATAGTT
Source organism: Creontiades dilutus (assembly GCA_031894815.1). Classification (NCBI taxonomy): domain Eukaryota; kingdom Metazoa; phylum Arthropoda; class Insecta; order Hemiptera; family Miridae; genus Creontiades; species Creontiades dilutus. The sequence goes on along the minus strand of JAVIWC010000496.1, from coordinate 123,793 downwards.
TTTGAAATAAATTTACCTAAAGATGACGAAAAGATGAGTCCTATGGGCGTACAGCACAACTGGATATATTTTTGGTATTAACACTCTACGTTTGAAGCAAGTAAGATACTGAGTGAAATATTGGTTCATCATTGAACATAATACAACAAATCGAATTTAAAAAAATCCGTCACGGCTTTTGATTTATTATTTCAAATAAAAAACTTTTGTAAACTTTTTCACTTCGCATTTCAATGTTAGTAGGTTCAAAATCTATACTAGACCTTAGAATTGATATAGAACCGATATTTATTATTTCTGTATTAGATAACCCTTCCTCGTCAAACACTCGGCACATTAGACTTAGTCTGTGCTAGATTATCTAAACTCTACACCTCCCGTCCCATATTCATTCAAGATGAAAATACTTGAGCGTCCGAAAGCCATGCGGTCAGACCCCGGCCTCCTGCCCGACCGCCTACCTGTCCGATGGCGCACGATTTTCATACTCGAAGATGAGGTATTTTATTCAGGGAACCAGTTCCTACCTTAATCTAACAAGAAAAAACTAGATTATTACAATTGAAAATTTTTGAGATATCCATTTTTTGATTGATCAGCCCTTAAATATTATTACGTTAGGGTTGATTAATCAAGATGTCGAGACCACTTGCACATTCCAGATCGATGTTGGAGTTTTGAGCCAAAGCCAAAAGCTTCGGGCGGGGACGGACGTAAACAAAAAAACAAATTTTGAGGGGGAGTTAAATTTTTTTTCGTGGTCGATTACAAAGGTTCATCATAGAAAATACTAAACAAAAAACTGTGAATTTCTATGTTTTAAATTCCGATTTTTGCATTTTCTCGTTTTGACGGCAAGGTAGTAAGAGGGGGATATATACAAAAATAAACATCTGCGGAATAATTTGCAGTGTTTTATCGTCATGTTTGGGTTGGGTTGTCCCACACCAACTGGGTCAATTGTACTATGCGTGAATCTAACGCCCCAGAGGGACGTCCCAAAAATAATCAACCCACGTGTTGGAATCATCAGAGGTGTCATCGGTGGTTGCTACCATAAATATTTGACAGTCTTTATACACGTATTAATATTTCACTTGCTTTTCCCCCAACTCCCTTCCCTTACGGCCATCATAGCCACGAACTGGGTGACTTAAATCAAATCAAAGACTTTGGCAAGGGTCGAGCCCGGGGCGGCACAGGAAAGTCGAATGCACGGCAAATAGACTTGTAGATCCCCGCGGATCCTACACCCACTTCCTCTCTCGTTGAGGATGAATAATTTTCAAGGAGCCCCGTAGACCTTTTAAAGTGCAATAGGGGAACTTTTAAGGGCAACTTAAAGGCGTCTGAAGAATTCCATTCCGGAGCAGTGCATAGGGTATCATGGCTCCTTTGCTCCCCCCATCCCCTCATCACCTTCCTGTTTCCTTAATAAGACTGTTCTCTTGGATTACTCCTGCATTCCTAACTACCGCTTTTGCATTCAAGTCGTTTCTTTCTTCAAACGCGGTTATACCCTTTAACGCCCCGGTTATTTTACGCCCGAAATAAATTAGGGGTTTTCTCCGGGCCCCCGCGTTTGCCCCGGGGTTAGCCCCATTACCCCATCAAATTCCCTGGTAGTTGCTACTAATGACACTAAGTGTTCCCGCTCGGAGAATCCCAATTCCACCTCGTCCCTCACGCCGGTTTCCTTCAATAGTTAATCCGCGAATAACCGGATCGGCGCTCAGCTGCGCGGGCGGGCGGCGCAACAGAATTTATGCAGCGTAATGAAACTAAAACACGCCTCCCTCCCCGTCCAATCACCTACCCTTCCCCTTCAAATCCACGCAATCTCTTCCGAAGGGAAGAAAAACCTCTTTTTCTTTTCAACTCTCGAGGTGCCTATTTAATTTTTTACTAACCGCCCTAGTTGCCTTTGGGCTTTCAATAGGAAACAACAGTCTGCCAAGCAGGGTGTGGCACGTAGCTATTCTGATCGGTAACATGAATACTGAAAAAGGACCATTAACCCTAGAGTGGTAGGGTTCATAGGTAGTGCGTAAATGGTAGGGTAGTGAGTAAATTTTACACATTCCTCTTAATCCTGTAAAATATTGGGTTCATGGAATAAATAAGTCATTTCACAAATTTTTCATAAAAAAACATTTTATTTGGGATAAGTTCAAATTAAAAATACAGTTTTAACCTTTGAAAGACTAAAAGAAATTACAAAAAATAGGTTTCAGCTAGAAAAATTGAGCTTAAGTAGTTTAAGAATAGGAATCAAAATAAAAATCTTCTCTAGGCAAATTAAGTTCCTATTCAGAATGTTTCAGTCTTCGGAATCAAGAAATCGGTCTTGTACCTTATAATAACTCAACGAGAAGCTAGAGCTAGAACTAGCTCTTAGCTTCAGGTAACATAGAAAACTTACCTACTAGGAACTAAGTTCACATCTCACATCACTAGGAACTTTGATCATAAATCACATTATAACGATAGATAATTAGAAAGTTTCGAATATTTAGAATTAACATCGTAACTCAAATAAGTATTATGAAGAAACAACTGAATATTGACTTAGATAATTCAGACTCACAAAATCCTCCATGACTACAACAGATTAGTGTCTATTAGTCTTTCTTCCCACATTGGCAACAAACCTTGAACTGATGCTCTCCACAAACAGGAGTACCGCATTTCTGGCAGTAGGTTGTAGTGTACCTGTGTAGTGAATATGGGCACAATCTGCAGTAAACCCTTTATCTTTTATTAGACACTGGTTGAGACGCAGTAATGGTTGATGATGGAGGCCTGGCTTGACTGGGCTGAGGTTCAGACGTTGAGGATCTAGGTTGTATAGAGCTAGCTGAACATTCCCTCTGACGATTATATGGTCCCACAACATTTGAAATCATTTTTTTCAGATCCTTGCTTAGGGTCGGAATTTCCAGACGATTCCGTCTGAGGGGCTCACACAACTGATCACTCAATTTCAACATGAACTCCATTCTTGTTAGTGGGCGGTTTTTTCTGCTCTTTCCTTCTTTACCTTGACTGGCATCTGTTGGCTGATTGTTCTTTTTTCTGTGGAAGTTATGCATATAGACTGTTGGAAAAACCTCAATTTTAACAGTAAACACAATTTTTTCTGCAGTTGAACACTGTTACCTTAACTAAAAAGATTTCTTAAAACTAAAACGACTACACCGTTGGGAAGCTGCCATTTCAGCGCATGTTTTACCAGGCCTACACAGCTCTGCCTCAAGCATTCATGGGGTTTCTAGGCGAGATGAAAAACAGGCAATTTCAGGATTTTGACAAAACTGTCATTTCGCGCAGCAATCGCACAGCTTCAATGCAATCAAAAAACGTTTTCTGACATCAAATAGACAGACAATTTAACGCTCTTTCCAACGGCGTCATCAAATTTGAGCTATCTCCTAAATTGAGGGAGTTATGACAGTTTTAACGACAGAAGATCGAAAAACGAAAAAAATCTTAAATCGCGAAATACTCGGAAACGAGGCCTCTGGCAAAAAATTGCTAAGAGGCATTTTTGTTCGGAAGTGAGTTGTAGAACACGTAGGAGTCGGATTGTGCAAAACTCCCGGGACCCCCTGTAGAGATAACGCAACCTAGGCAAACTGGGAAAAACTCGCGATTGAGTTGTAGATGGCTTAAAAAGTGACCCATTTATTTTTCAGGGCGGAAGATCGATTAGCGAAAAAATTAGCCTCAACAGCCGTCGAGGCAATTGGCTTCTAGAACGACTTCGTTTTAAATATGACAAACTTTACTAGTCCCTTTGTACATACAAAAAAATACCGACAATGGTGTAATGCACTGTATGTCCCCGAGTCGCAGAAATCTACGAATATAACAACTGAATTTTAACTAAATAAAATAAAATACCAACCCTATTCTTCACTATATATATAAATCAAATGAATAAATGAATTATACAACACCCAATCGGATAGGGCGATATGACTAGGATATTAGTATTGCATCCATCTTGCAACAGGTCTGTCTACAGTAACTTTTACCATTCACCAGTTTAAAGAGAGACCTGTGAATTGTTCACGAAAGGATGGTCGTACAGCAGCCCGATTGGTTTCATTCGTTCACGGATCTAATTTCTATTAGGGATTCTATTACAATCCGTTTGGGGTGATTAATCAAGATGCCGAGAACATTGGCATATCCTAGATCAATGTTGCATTTTTGAGCCAAATTTCGTACACTTTGGTCCATTAGGTTTATGTCCAAATTTTAATTTCGATTTTTGAGATCTACGCTTCTTGAAACGTAAACCGACAGCTTGAAAGAAGTTAAACATTTATTCTTGATTTATTAAAACGTTTCATTATCGAAAACTAATTCCAATAGAAAGAAGCCGTTCGAACTAACACGTGTGACTTATCGCTAGTGAAGTGCAAACTAATATTTATTAGAACATAAGGAACCCCAGTCTTATTAAATTATGAACTTAGAAATACTCTATTAATAAGTTGTGAAAGTAACTTGATTGTTCATCAAATGTTGGCTAATTTGTGATAATAAAATGAGAAACAGAGGCTTGATTAGGGAATCGGTACTTGAGGACGAGTTTGACGAGAATGATGTTTTTCTCCAATCAACATTTCCACTGTAATTTTACGTTTAGACCATTGTGAACAACTTTCGTTTTGTGTCTGTCTGTCGGTCCGCAGATCCTTGGAACAAGCTCAATTCCTATAGTTTTCTTCCAATTCTGATGAAAAATTTAGGGAATGTGGGGGTTAGGTTGTAGATGGTTACCTAGTAGTTTCATTGGTCAGAAATCCTTACATCAGTCTTGCGCATGTGCAAACGTAAAGTCTGCTATGCATAATTTTTTCTCTAGTGGCCCGATTGAACTCAGATTTTCAATTTAGTCGGGGAAAAACGAGCTGAAAATCTCGTATCAATTTCAGCATGGTAGCATCATTATTGAAATCCTTGTAACAATCCTAATTCCAACAGTTTTCATCTGATTTTTATGAAACTTTCAAGAAACGTGTGGGTTAGACTATATATGATCCCTATGAGTTTCTTTGCTTTTCAATCAATCCATCAATCTGCACGTGCACAAAAGTCCGCCAAGAATAATGTTCTCAGGGTCTAGTGGTTCGATGGCGCCAAAGGTCCAAGATTGAACGGTATAATAGTTTCACATCAATTTCAACACGCTCGTGCCATCATTCTATCCGCTTTGGTCTTATGACAGACCGGCAATGCATATCGACTCACATTTCGAAGGCGTTGATTTGTATCGGAACATGTCTGCCCCATATTACTCCCCTAAATCGTCGTAACAAGCTTATATTCTATAGCTTTTGAGATGATCTAGAACATTTAAAAAGAACTACACATTCATCTTTACTAGAAGTTATATGCCACACTGGCAGAGGTATTTCCATTTCATGGTGGGGTATCGACTGAGGATGTGCTTTTTTTCACTGCCGCATTTCATATTTAATACCCATTAAATAATATCTTTCGGAAACTAACGAGCAGCTGATGCAACTGAAACATTTGATTTTCGTTTAAATATAAATTGACAGGAGTGTGGGGGGGGGGGGGGGAGTAGAGAAAAATCGGCCATCCCTTGACTCAACCCCTTGCCCCACTTTTCCCGCCAAACTTCCCTTCCCCGCCCCCATTCGGTCCTTTACAACGATAATTATTATCAGGCGGAGGTGGGCTTTTGTATAACCGGAGCCCCCTAATTAGCATAACTTAGTGCATAGCTTTAATTAGAGTCGGCTAACTTGCAACATCTCCTCCCGCCGGCCGCGGCTCCCGCCGGGATATCTGTGAAGTCGGCTCACCAACACTCAACTCGACTCGTCCCGTCAATATTTCATTATAGAAACTCGGCGCCTGGTGTGGGGCGTGGGGGGGAGGGGGTGTCTTTCATCTTTGGGCTCAACAGGTCCGAAACCTGCCTCTCCGTCTCTGTCTCCCTGTAGAATTCCTAAGTCGAGTTCCACTTCCCCACTTCTAACACTGTCTCTCACTCTCTCTCTCTCGATCTCCCCTTCCCATCAAGAACTTGGGATCGAGCTGGAATTGCTGGACTTGACTCACCAAATCGTTGTCGGCTAATTCTCCACAGTAAAATCGTGTAGCGATCGAGTTCTAAGGATGCACGTTAACAGTTTTGATTGTTTTAGTTTATTACTTTCAATAATGAACCTTTACAATCGGAGGCATTTTCTTTTCACCCCCCGCCCGAAATTTGTTGTTTTTTTGTTACAAGATGTTTGGAATTCGACAATATGAAACGAGAGAGAGAGAGAGAGAGAGAGAGAGGCCTATAGTTTTTTCTCATGTTTGGGTTGTCCAACATCCCCCCCCCCCCCCCCTTTGAATCAATTCTAATAGGCTTCCCTCCACTGACGAAGTCTTGCTTGAGAGGGACGTCCTGAAAAGCATTTGTACTGAACCTCAAGGTTTTGAGGGTAGTTCGAGGATGCATATTGGTGGTCGGTTCAGGGGGCGGATTCGCTAGTTGTAGACTACAGCGGGCGAGACCGACTTAAACTCCGAGTTGGGTCGACTAAGTTGCACTGGGCTCATCATTCAGGTGTGCGAGTAGCCCGACTAACTCACGGCGGCTGCTAACAATAAACTTAAGTGGCTCTGCTGATAGACCGCTTAGCCTCCTTCCCGAATCCTTCCCCTTGTGCTTTCTCGCGTTTTTCGTAACGCTCTTTCTGCTGTCCTTCTTTCTCTGTAACCCACAGGGTTGAAGAAAAGTTCTGCAGTCAAAAAAAGGGATGCACATTTGCGTGAAGCGGGGAAATGTGAGTGTGATCAACATATTCGACAGCACTGAAGCCGAGATCGAAAATTGCTATCAATTTCGGAAGGAGGTTTGGAATTAGATTTGGAAAACTAAGGGGTTTAACCAACGTTTTTTAACAAAGCTTACTGATTAAACCGGAGATCTCAGCTGTTGAATAACAATGTTTCGTTTCACCAACCCTCTATCAGATAACGAACGATAAACTCGCTAAATCGACGAAGAAAAACAATCAGCCAAATTTGATGGTTAGCGTCCGTAAGAACGATCAAAACCAGTTCTTTTCACCATGGTTGTTTGCATTCCGAAATTTGTTTTGTGGTATTTCCTCTATGTCGTGTTATTGTTTTTCGTTAGTTATATGTTTGGTCCGTTTGCTCACCATTTGAAAAACTTCATCTTTGGTTAGTGAAATTCGGTCGGCTACGGTCAGGTATTCGGTCGACCAGGAGAGCAACAAAACAAATATTTTCATCTTGACCGGAATCAAAAGATATGGATTCGAGAGGTGCCAAGTTTTGACAATGTTCCCCAAGACAACTAATAGACAGTGATCTACATACAAGGGTTATTGTAATTCAATGTAATTTCATTAGGAACTTTCGAACAATAATTTGCAGAGTATTATAATCATATTTCATTTATGAGGCATTAGAATTTTATAAGTAGTTTCATCATATTGTCAATTAGGACTTTTTCGCTTGTTTCAAATGAAAATTCAATCTTGCTGTAGACCTTGCTAGGTTCGTGACGCTCTTTGAAGAGTTTTTCCCTTCAGTCTCAACGTCTTCTCAAATAGTAGGCTCAGCTGATGTGATATATATATAGAATCACAATAGTTTTAGACAGAAACAATAACAGACAACACAAACTATTTTTAATATTTCGGCTTTTGCCTTTTTCAAATTGAAGATATATATATATATATATATATATATATATATATATATATATATATGTGTGTGTGTGTGTGTGCAAAGTATGATACTCCTTCTCCAACAGAGGGCAAGTGGTTGCTACGCGCCTCCGGCTCGTTGTGTATGCAAGCCATGAGCGCTCCGTCTCTAGCTTGTTAGCTGCATCATCCGATACACGAAGGACCTACTCGTATCTTCTCCCTCTTCTGCGAGACACATACAATTGCGCCTTCTGCGGTAACCTGGGACAACGGAGTCCCATATGATACACCCGAGATACACATTCATAACGTGCGTCGTTCGAGTGAATGAAACTAACCCGAATACACCTAATCAATTAAGACCTACTCGTTAGCACAGACATAACCAACATCGATACAACACATCACCAAATATCGAATCTTCGCCACTTCAAATTACTGATACGGTGGAGGATGGCAATTTTCATGACTCTATTTATGTTTTATAATGTGATTCAATTACGAACATCGTGGTTTTCCTAATGGCATATCACTGTGATGTTGCAATTTCTGAATGATTGATAGATGTTTGAATGGTTCGGTAAAATAACACTCAACCTTTTTCATATCTTAAATATATGAATACCTACCGCATCCAAAGGCACGTAACGGGGACGCTCACGTTTTCCTTGTGATTTGAATGTACCCAGAGTTAACTAGCTGTAGCGCAACAGATGTAATGACTATATGAAATCAGACTTCATAGCAAACGATATTAGTGCTTCAGTGTTTCATAATTTGGGATCCACCAGTTGTTTTAATATACAGGGTGTCCCACGAGTTGTCCCCCCCCCCCCCTCCTAAAATCGTCAAAATGGGAGTAAACAAACATTTTTTTTTAATCTCCACATTTTTTTCCAAATATCTCAAATATAATATTAACGCACTCCGCGCAACTGCGCAACTATGCGCAATTGACACTAACTTTCTTACTTTAAATATGAACCTCAAGGCAGATTATTGCAGATTCGGATTCTACTCAAGATTTCTTGAAAATTTGACCCCTTAACCAATTTTTTTGATTACGCGTAACCGGTTTAGCGAGCACGCAAAGTTGCACAACCCCAAAATTGTCAAATAGTGGATGACGGTGAACTGTAAAATGTGGCAGATGCATTTTCATTGTTTTTTAACGCTGATTCACGTGATGCTATCCGTTTTTTTATTCGACTCAATTTTTGAGGAATAATGACCGACATTTGTTTATTTCGCGTCCATTTTTCTATTTTAGGCGCCTGTTTTCAGATCGTAACGGTGATTGATTTTCGCAATATTATCCTTAGAAGCTACTAAGATCGTGGAACCCTTGTAACAAGCCTAATTTCCACAATTTTCATTCGATTTCGACACGATTTTCATTGAATGTGCTGATTAGGCTGTAGATGCAGGGAAGTTTTGAATTAAGTCTTGGAAAAACGGTTTGTCATTCTTCGAACGGCTGTAGAATTAGTGTCACTGCCTGCAATACATGTCGATCTCTCTGTAAAAGGCGTTGATGCCTACGGGATCATGTCAAGTGCATTTCTGTACCGTGAATCGTTGTAACTAGCTTATATTCAACACCTTTCGATATTGTTCAAAACGTTTCTATGGTCTGTTCTTTCATATTACTTAGACGAGGAAGCTATTACTAGTTACGTCAGACGTGATTCAGAATCACTTCTCAGAATCTGTTTTTGGGAGCAAGTGATTAAAAGTCAGTAGTTCAGTAATTCCGTATTCGCTGGGAGTCACTCAACTAATTGGAGTCCATTTGAATGCCATCGTCTCAAGATTAAACAGCCGGACTTTAGTCTCCCCGGTGAAGCAAAATTTCTCCCATGACTGAGTTAGTGTGTTAAGAACCTTCCGGGGACTCGAGGACCCGCTCAAGAATTATACACTTATCACAAGTTGATGCATCGATAAGAATTCCGACTGCAAAGTGGCCACAGCGTCACTTTGTCCACGTATCTCTAGAGTTTCTAAGCAATCTGGTAGAAAAATTAAATCTATTTCCAACGGAGTTTTCAGATTTTAATTTGCATAAACAATAAGAAAGCTAAGGACATTTGTAATACTTGATATGAATTGTTATATCAATTCTATCTTTCTTTGGTTACGATTTCTTGATATCATCCTCTTTTTTTGACTTTGTTTATTACTAAGGTTATTAGGTATACAGATATAAAAGGTTCAAGAAATAATGATACACAAGGTTTTGGTAACAGATTAACTTATTTATTCAATATTTGTATTTATTGCTCCAAGAATAACTACGGGGCTCCTATTAACCACGAGGTGGAAACGATTTAAGTATTCCCTTAATATCGTTAATTTTTATGAAATAGCACCACAGGGGTATTAAGTAAGGAGTTTGGTTAATAAGGTTAAATAAATTTGATTTAAATACAATGATAAATTGTGTCGATAGCGTGGCACAGTGTGTTATTTGGGATCAAGTCTCCGTAGTTCGGCGTTTCTTTATCTCTCTTTCCCCCCGTCACTTCCCCCCTTCACTCCTCTCACTATTTGTTCCGTTGATAGCCGACAGGTGGTGTGGGCTATCACACGTTATCGTGAAACAAGGTCGAACCCATGAAAAAAATCTTACTAGTGAACTAACTAAAAAACGAAGCCTCAAATAATCATCTCCTTTGAATGTACTTTTTGTCGCAAATCAGCCGTAGAATTGATCCCTGAAGGTTGATCGTATATTTCTCGGACACCCTGTATACAGAGGGGAATCAAAACTCGGACCTACGGATGCTTTTAGTTAGAGCCTAAGGCTAAGATTGAAGAAACATGGAACATGCTTTAGCTGCTCTGACTACTATCTTATTAGGAGATTTGCTGTTCTCATTTACTTTTGTGTACAGTCCCCTTTATACTCTTGGGAGCTTTACACTGCCCACCCCCCTTGTGAGTCTTTGTACAGTGCCCTTTATACTCTTGGTAACTTTATAATGCCATACGTGTCCTCAAAATTAATTTCAGACACTAGTTTAAGGGAGTTATGGACATTAGAGTGACGTAAGGTTGAACACCTGAACAAATCTTGAAAGTGAGGTAACTCAGAAACTAAGCCTCTAAAACAAAAAGTCTACGAGGTGTTGATTATTGGAAATGACCTTTAGAATCGATCTCTGGATGGCCATTAGGCTTGTTACACTATCTATATTATTATCTGCATCAATGAGGAACATGGGTATAAAAGCGTATACATGGCACAATAGTACGTAGGAAAAATACGAGTAACGATCCTGGTATGCACCGTGAAGATCAGAACTATTGTTTGGAGCTCTGAGCGTGCAAACGAACGTTTGTAAACAGAGCGGTTTGTGTTTGTAAACACGAGGGAGGTTCCGCGCTGAGGCGGTCAAAGGCGCCCGCCATAACGACGGTCGCAAGGGCTTTTGTTGGAGATCAGCTCCAAGTGACAAATAGCCGAGCAGAAAGGCCAAGGTAAATAAAAATGAAACATTCGTTTTAAAAAGTGCGGAACAAACCGTTTCAGCGATAGGAGGCCCTGCAATTAGTAAGGGGAACGGAGTGATAGGGCTATTTGGGACTGTCCGACCTGACCATTAGGGAGGGTTTCGCTTCGGCCATGAGGGTCAGAGGGGGAGCGCCCTGCGCCGAGCTACATACAGTCTACCTATAAATACTCAGCACACAACATTTGTTTCACGAGCTGCCCCTAGACTCATGGATCTAAGAGAAATAATTGGCTTCCACCCACCGCTACACTTGTCACGTTCCCTACATTCTAAATCGTTTACGTACCCGTCTTTTTACGTCCGGCCTACAGTTGAAAAGAGGGAGGTCCAACGACTGGTGTAAAGGGTTTCCAAGCTTTGGTTCGAAAACCCAATATAATTTAATTAGTAGTGGAAGAAAACTTTAATTACACGAATAAGTAGCCTTGATGAGTTTCTAGAACGTCCCGAATTGCTTCAGAACTGCAATTTTCGGGAAAAAAACTAGGTAAAATCTAAAATGGGTTTGGTAAAAAATCTGAACAAACACTATTATCATTTTTTTTGTTTTTTATTTTCAATAATAATAAACCAAAAGTTGTTGGTTAACGTTTCAAAATACGTGAATTTCAAAATTCAAAAACGGACAAAATTCTTCCGTCCGCCGTCCGAAGCTTTTTTTCAAAACTATTTTTAAGAAATTCGGCTCAAAAATCCAACATCGATCAGGGATGTGTCAGTAATCTCGACATCTCGATCAATCAACCTTTAGTAATATGTCAAAAAATCAACATTTCAAAAACTTTCAAAGTCTCGGATTGAAATAGAAATTAGTGAAACTAAAAACGGAGTGAGATAGAACGTTGTCTATATTTCCACGAAAATAAATAGGTACACAGTTGAATCGATTTCGACGGTCAGGTCGTCATCGGCAGCTAACATGAACTGAAGGTACATCTTATAAAGGGCCCAGGTGAAAGGAGATTCAATCCTATTGGCTCAGGGAAGTGAAAGGGGGCGGGAAGGACCAACCAATGCCACTCAAGCCTTACAAAGTGAGAGGGGCACAAACTGTAACACTATGGAAGGGGGAGCCAAACTTATTGCAAGAATGAACCCAATAAAGGTGAAATATTTTGAGGAATGACATCATTTAAACACTCTTAATCTTCGTCTCTTTATTTTCGTGGAAATATAGACAACGTTCTGTCTTATTCCGTTTTTATTGAAATGGGTTTCCATAACTTCGTCGCGAGTGACATAGTCCGTAAAAATTAGTTCCCCTAATCGAAAGAGATCAATTACAACATCCATTCGCATAATTTGGAAAACCTAATCATCCGGTGATGGAAATCGATCGTTTACCGAATTCTTCAGTCCGATAGATGTGGCAACTGCGATCAAATATTCGCCAACTAGAAAAGCTCCTGGATATGACGGCAATACGCAACCACTCCTTCTCCATCTTCCTCGCAAATCTCTGATACTGTTGACCGAGATCTAAAATTCAATCCTCCGAACAACTCACTTAGCAACGCACACAATGAAATAATAAATCCCAATACAAGAATTTGCAGCGTTTTTTAGAATAAATTAAACAATGATAGATAAGAGGAATGACTCGTACATTACACAGTGAATTTCAATGTTTGAACTACAATTGCCGTCCTTAGGAGTTCTTTTCTGATAATGAATGTGTTTTAGGCCAATAGGAAATTAAACGCTAAAAGTGTGTTTTAAATTGCAACAATGTGGGGCTTATGGCAAAAGTTCCAGTCATGTAGCATGATCGTATGAGCGAATAAACATTATTGCGAAAAAAGCTTGTTCTAAATAATATTCTTCTATTCAAAACAAGATCTTGGATATATTGAATTTCTCGCATTTTTATCCATTTTCAGCGCATTATATTTACGTTCAATTACAGTTTCCTGCTAAAAATATAAATTTAACGGATTTTGGCACAATTTTCGAAATTTGACCAATTTAGTTTGCTCAACGAACTCATTCTTTTGATTAGAGTGCTTGATTTTTTTTTTTTTTTTTGCGCAAGAACGAAGTTCCTACCTCAATTCTGTCAAGAGTGGAATGACATATACATATCTTATAAACAAAATGTAGAAATCTAATAACCATTTCAAAATGTTTCAAAACGAATTTCGTGGAAGACATTTTCTATGAAAATTCGCAAAATTGAGAAAAAAGAATGTGATTTTTCAAAGAAAACCTTGAACAAATCATATCTTAGGAACGCATTGATATAGTTCAACCGTTCAGGCTGGATCTTTCTGCATTTTCGATGCTGATTAACAGAAAAACTTTTTCATAACTTGCATATATCATCTATCAATTTGATATAGATCATTCTACAAGGTGTTTGACTGTGAAGCTGGTTAAATTTTACTCAAATGAGGACCTTTCCCACGTTGAAACACAATGCTGCAGAATTAGATTTTTTAACAATGAACCTTTACTCAATACATTTCGTAATTCTGTAACAAGTTTTTCTTTATTTTTTGTTGAGTGTTATTTTTGAATGATTGCATCTAATTCAAAAAATTAAGAATCACATTTTCCCCATTCCGGTTGCACAACGTTGGTACTAACTCCCAGTTCACGTTGAACTGAGTTTAAAAAAAATTAATCAGCTATGCAGTAAAACGTGATTCCTCCCGGTTTATCAGGGGCGGAGCGGAGTAAATGAGCTGCACCAGAGCGTCGCAAAAGGGAGAAATTTTCAGAGACCCAACAGCCCCGCGGGGAACAATTATTTTTGCGTTTTAAATTAATTTGCCCAACGTTACCTACCTAATACGTACTAGCTGGGCTTTTTCAAATAGCTTTTTACATCCTGGAGGCCGTTCTACGTTGTTTGATGACCCCCTACGTTTCGAGCAGTGTAAGACCATTCTCAACTTGCCATGAAGAGTTTCAAGTGGACGGTGGAGTAACAGTGATATAGGTAGTAGAGATTCTTGGTTGGATGAGTTGAGAGCATTCAGGGAACTTTGGTTCGGATCGCATGTCAACCCCCTCTACCCTTTGTTCTTCAATTATTCCTATTTATACTATTCCTTCATGAAAACACTCTCGTGTCTACTCTCGTCCCTGATTAACCGCCATCCTTACTACCATATTTATATTTAAAGTGGACGTTTTCAAGCGTCTCAAATCCGCGGATTCGTAGAAATCCTTTTCAATTGGCTCCTACTTTATATTGAACCTTTTCAACGACGGATTTTCTTGTCGAGCGGACCACACGACGGACACACAGACACGAAAGGAAACATGTTCACAATGGTCTAAAATATAAAACTTGAGGAAATTTATTTATTTCGAAGAAAAAAGAAGCTTCCGCTTTCTTCAGGTAGACTGAGAAGCACTGAAGGATTTAAATATGAATTTAAAATGTCGTGTCTAGAGTTAAAATAAGAGTCCAACACAGTGACGATTTTCATCATTACCATGTATTATTAGCGTTACGTATCACATAATAAAATCGTTCATGGAAGGGAGAAGTCTCACTCCCTCTCCTGGTCATATAGGGGACGAGGAGGGAAACCCTATTTAAGCCCTGAGCACTAAGCTCAGGGCGCTAATCGTTCTCCCGACGCCTTCCGCTGTAGCCTGGCTATTGGTTTCACTCAAACATGCACAAACTCTTTTACTTTCAACTACCCGTTGGGCAAGTACGACAGAATTATCTAAGAGAAAAACCCCACTCTATTTTTCTCTAAATTCGGTCCTACTAGTTTAGGCAATAGGAAAACTAATTTCGTTCATGAGCCTAAGAAACTCGTAACAAACATCACATAGTTGTTCTAAGTTTTCATTAATTTTAATTAATAAACAGTGCGTTTATATGTTTAAATAATGTTGGTTGTAAATGTTTGAGAATTTTGATAAAGTTAATACGATAATGTAATTCATTTGTCTGGAGGAGTATCAATGTGATATTTGCCAGTTTAGACGAGGGTGGACTGGACCCTAATCGTACCTGGATCGTAATCGTTTGTAAATAATGTCCAATCAATCAATCTGTCTCCATGGTCAATCTCTCCCTCCCAAATTACATTGCCTGAAGACTAAGTGTGGTAGCACAGTACTGAAATAGTTACATGTCTGCCATTCCCTCCCCAGGTATAAATAAAACTCAGCTGAATTCAAAGTGGTACATTACGAACATGAAGCATGCGATTCCATTACTAAGCCTTGTGGTTATCCTCACCTCTTGCTACGTATGATGTTTGGAACCAATATGGAATTATTATCATGACTCTTAGGAGAACTTTGTGAGAAACATGTAGTTTTTCTCATGTTATTTGGAATTGAACATAAGAACGGTATTCTGCGTTCTACCTCGGGGCAGCCATGGGTTTTTTGTCTTTAATTTCATTCCAACAACAATGTGAAGATGAATACCAGGGGGCATCAGCCCAGTCTTTAATTCGACATTAATATTGCATTCCTTGCAGCTTTAGCTTTAGAAGTTAACAATAACTATTATAATGTTCCTGGAGCGTCCGATGTAGTGGTCTCCATAATTCTCCTTGGAAGACACGAGCAGAAATTGTTGACACTGCGAAAGGTCGTGGGTATTCAGCGTTTTGACAAGGGAACCGAATTTGGCTTGTTATAACGATGCGTTTCCCAATATAGCGGAAGATGTGTTTTTCTGGTACTGGACAAGGTTACTCGCTTAAACCATCTGATTCTCCTCGTCTTTGTCGGCGTAGAGTGCACGGAGCTGATCATGGGAATTTTTATCGAGATAACCATGAAAAAAGTAAATAAATACGAGTGACAACTAGCTATCCATAATAAGTGTTGTCTATGGGGTGGTCCTGACCCCAGAACTTCTGGGGCCAGTGGAATTACGTTTCTTGTTCCTCTCTGCTCGAGAACGGACCAACAAGAGTGAGATGATCGAGGCGTTTGAAATGTGAGACACATTCATTCTCGCCTATCTCAGCTGAACGGCGCCGGGGCCCAGACATACCAATATGATGCGGAGAGCAGATACCCACCTATTTCTTTCTGATCAATCCAGAAATTGGATGCAATAGCTCTTCGGGAAAGATTCTAACTGCCCGTAGACACGAGAGAGACCCCCTCCAAGTCGCGTTTCAAAATAACGAAAAGGAACTCCCACCATCGTAGAAAACGTTTCTACCCAAATCGATTCCTCCTGTCAAGTACGTGCTTGACATTTTATCTCGAGCATTCGGATAGAGGGAATACAGTTTGCATCATCCACATCCTACTTAGGTTCAGTTCCTTTCAAAGGAAATTCAACCACCTGGTAGGGTAGCGTAATTTGAGATTTTATATGACCTGCTCAACATTTATAAAATCTTATGAAATCAAATACACCAACATCACCTATCCGTATCCTTCATTTAGCTTAACAAAGTTATTTATACGTGTTTAAATTCCTTTTCACATGCTTTTCATCACTTATCCCCTACCATTTCAGTTATTTTATTCAGTTACATCCTATCACTTTTAATTTTTCGTTGTTCACTGATTTTAAGGGTGATGAATCCTTATTCAAAGTTAGGAGGGTAATACTAGGGAACCAAACCTTGATTTTTCGCTTACTTGACCTGATTTTGATAAACGTTCGGATGGTTGATTCAAGTCAGCGTTCACAAATACGTCAAAAACGCTACGCCAAACATTTTGATAACGCTCATAGTTTTAACGATCTTTGAAAATTGCAAAATCAAAGTTGTAGAATATATAAACTCTCTAGCTCGTTCCTTCCGAAAGTTAGAGCTGGCAGTGGCAGACATACATATTTATAATATAGAAAAAGTAGATTCTTTTTAGAATGCCATGAAAAGCATAGGACATTTTTTTGAAATGTTCCATCATAGAACTGAAAAATTGCAATGACTTTTTTTGAACTTTGTTGTTTAGTTGACGAAAAATGGAGTTTTCCATATAAAAATTCAGCACCCTTGATTTCCTAAATTGAAATTGATATTCATACAGTATTTTTTCTGCTAAAACTAGTACTTTTTAGGCGTCCCTGTGTAGCTAGGCTCCGTCAGAGGACAATTCTTCTATTATAATTGATTTAATTCCGCAAGATATGCTGCTGTGAGCAGAAGGTGGTATGAGGAATAAAGTGAACCCTAGCCGAAAGCGATAATCTACTAGAAAAGATATCCAACAAACACGACAGAAAAGCACACCCAAGATAAGGCTTTAAGGATGGAGGAGGATGGGTGGAGTGCTCATTTTAAATTTCCAATGAAGGAGGTTGCCGCATAGGATTTTCCTTTCGGGGCAACCCATGTTAGGACAACAGAGTAGACCAGACATAGTAAACCTAATACTGAGAGGTATCATTCCATATCTACACTACCATTACCTACAGTACATCAGTGATTTCAGATGCTTTTAGACGCCAAAACATTGGGCAGAGCGGTGAAGGGTATAGGTTTGTGCTGAGCTTTGCACCGAGCCTCTCATACTCTGAGCTCCAACCAAAAGTAAAAACCTTCGATAAAATGACTTTGACCCTTCCATCCAGGAGCTTTCAAATCCAGCTCGTCTCTATTCGATGTTCCCGTCGATATTTTACCACCCGCCCGACGCTGACTCTACGTGGCGGGGTGTGCAGTGCAACAAGTGTCATTATTATGAGTCGCTTTAATTGCTATCGACCCTTCTGACGAGGTGAGTGGTTGGACCTGTTTAGACACGAGGCCACCCGTTATGTCGTCCCTCGCATTAAACACGGCGGAATTATACCCGATTGTCTGCTCCCCAGTATCACCTCGTTGGATTCTGTTCCTATTTTGTGTGCTTCCGACATTGAGAGACATATGGAAAATTATCCTCCGATTGTTAGGTGTCGAAGGACAAAGATCTCAACATAACTGTTGGGCTCGTTGAGAAGAAAGGTTGATGAAACATCAGAATGTTCGATGGACATATCTTGGAGCACAGGGAATTTGTATCTGCGAATGCCTATATCTCATGCCACTGCGGGTTATGGTTAACCCTAATCCCTGCCTTAAAATCTACTGAATTGAGGAATATCAACTCAATTTTCTTCAATTTTATGGATTCAACAGATGGGTCACATCTAATTAGATCTCGAGACTCTCAACCCAGTACTGCATTACGTAGAAATCCGCTCACAAAGTTCAAGAGATGGATATCACTTGTTCTGCTGAATGTCCATTCTCGATCTCTGCCCACTGGGAAACGTTCAACTGGGGGACGACAATGTACCAATGCCCTACACAAGAAACTGCAACACATGTATTTCAAAGCGTCCTATCAATGGTACAACCTAAATAAGCCCTGAGTTTGTTGGATGGTTATGCTAGACGGAAAGGACGGCCAACTTTTCTGAACCCCACTTTAGCCTAGAGAATTGCAGATACCAATCAACCGTCTGATAGTGGCACCCTCAGGTACACACAGTGTTGATGTTTCAGTGGTCTCTGGTTCAGAAAGGAGACCGCTTGCGAATGTGAACTCGGCCAAAATTAGCAACTGTCAAGTTGACGCTCTCATATGGTCTTTGTTCAGGGCGACTGCAGATATTAATGCTCCGCCACGCTGAGAGGATGGACCAGACGCTTGAAAACTGATTCATCCCCCAAGGCGTCGGATAAAAGGGCCAACTAACCATATCCATCATAGGTGGTATTCTGAATGTTAGAAAATCTGTGGACCTATTAGAATAAACAATTCGTAGTGGCAGTGAACTCGCTAGTTGGTCGATAACAATCTCCCTTCCCCCAGCAGCAGCAGAAGACTCCAGTCAGTTACCCGGAGTCCAACAAAAAACACAAACATTTCCCATGTCCTCTAAATGAAAAATTTCCACTTACTTCAGCATCTCAGAGCTTGCCGATTCATTTCGCTCCTTTCCAAGGTTATTCCTTGGTTTCTTTACATTAAAAAAAAAACAATATTTTTGTTGCACTATTAACCACGATCTTTTCGTTGATCTTTTACTAATGATGTTATTAATTAATTTTCTGATCTTTTACTGGATCGAACAAAAGTTCAGAATGGTCTAACACGCAGAATTTAAGTGGAAATGTTGATTTTGGGGAAAATCAAGTTCATTACTCGAAAGCAGTATCATCGTCCATGTACTAATTAACCACGACTGGAGATACCGGTCAAGAAGGGGCCAGACCAACCCCACCCGCACGACCTGACGGTCTTGCGGGTCAGGTATAACCGTTTCGCCGTCTTTTCTTGAGATGTGTTGGAAGCGGAAGGGCTGCTTTCGCTCTGTGTTGATGAACTCACTTTTACACTCAAATGTAATTCACCACTTTTTACCTGTCTCACTAAAGACTTCTAAATTTTTTCAAGGTCAAATTACAGAAAGGGTATCTTTTCGCGTCCTATAAAAATAGGATACTCCCAAGCTGAACTGTACTTAAATGCAAATATGTTCAGTTTGTTTTTGTTTCTTTGAATCATACAAGCAGAATTCATTTCTAATATTAAGTATTTGGGAGCTGAAATGCCTACTTTTACCTTTTGCACTAAATTATAATTGAACGCAGCTCTGGTTTGGCGTCATAAATTGGAGTACGCACCTAAATTGATGTACAATATTATTTAGTCAATGAGGTATTGCTTCGTTTTATTTTAATTTATTTTGCTTCATTTATTATTATTACTAATGAATTGATCTCTCTCTCCTCATTGTTTTTCAATATTTTATGGCCTACATTATTCGTAGATGTTCATTTGGTATGAATTGAGCGTAATACCGGATAAATGACCCAGCAGAGGCCGCTGTTGCACATATATATGTAACGGTTATAGTACATGTATAGTACGGTTATAGTGTATGAGTGCAAAAAAAAGAGCGAACCGATGATGGACTTTTTGGTACGGCCTGAAGTTTATTACAGCTAACTATTTCCTCTACAACAATGAAATGCGATTTCCTCCATTTCGAACTTAAACTTTTCTTTCTGTCCTATTTATTTACCTTGTAATATTTCGCTCCGTTGGTCACCGATCAGTAGTTCCATTTCATTCGAATTGCATAAGAACCTGCCAGAGGTGACAAAGAAATCTCGAAGAAAAGCTGAGTGTGTTCGACAGATTGAAAGTTTTCTTATTACTGGTGTAGTTCAGCGATCAAGTCACAACTTACTACGTTAGCGGCCGTTTCACCCAGTATGATATCCTTGGTCCGTTTTCTGGACAGAAATGGAGATGCCATTCCATTTTCTTGTGGTTCCTGTATTGCTTTGCAACCCACTAGGACGTTTCGTGTTACCATTGTGAGCGAACGAATGATCGTACAGCTACCCAGGTGGTCTCATCCGATTCAGGGAACCAATTTCTATCTTATCAAACTACCTTCTTCCTTCTGAAGGTTTTGAGATTCCGATTTTTTGATAAATTATTGTTGATTGATCAAGATGCCAAGATTATTCACACATTCAATATCGATACGGGATTTTTGAACCAA
This sequence comes from Creontiades dilutus, assembly GCA_031894815.1. NCBI lineage: Eukaryota > Metazoa > Arthropoda > Insecta > Hemiptera > Miridae > Creontiades > Creontiades dilutus. The sequence continues at coordinate 103,106 of JAVIWC010000496.1, read as the reverse complement.
ACTCTGTAAACTTTGGTCTGGTAATTTCGGAGAAAAGTTCAGGACGGCGGACGAACGAATTTTTTCTATCCGATTTTTGAAATATACGTATCATGGAACGTTAACCACCAACCTTTAAGTGAAGGACTAAACATTTTATTGTGTGTGGTCGATCACAATTGGTTATTATCGAAAATAATAATCGTAGCGTCTTCATCAATCAGCTCTAACGGATTATAATTAAAGAATAATCCACAAAAACATCGAAATCTGAAAAATGTTCGAAATAAGAGGGTAGAGAATGAGACCACTTGGTTTGTTCAGACGGACGATCCATCCATTATACGGGAGATCCGAGCTCGACCACGTGGCTGGCGGTGGCTCAAGTATTTTTATCCTAAATTCAATTTCGAGATATTGAGGCACGAGGTGCCGAGTTTAGCTAATGTGCCACAGACTGCATCTAAACAACAAATCTCCAAGCATAATAATTATGTAGCATGAAAATGAATTCCAAGGGGTAAATTTATCCATTATCCCAAAACTACAATTTTTTAAACATTTTGTAACGCTATTAGTTTTTGTAGGAGGACTGAACAGGTCATCGAAAATTCGCGCCAAAAAATCAGCTTTCTTGTGTTTGTTGACTAACAATTCTTGTGTTTGAATTGAATTTCACAGAGAAAATGAGATTTGATTAACGAAAAACGTGGGTTGTTACGGTGGAATCAATATTTTTGATTCAAAATCGACTTCCTTAAAAAAAAATATCGTTGTCCTCTTCAAGCTCCTGAACCACGCCCTGGACTGCCACCTCCTGCTCACAAAAACACATTTTGCAACCACTCGTACCTCCCTTCGTTCATCTTTGCTGTTCAGTGTACCATTTCCTGCTACAAACTATGACTGACATCGAAACAGGATTGCAAATCGTTTAAAAAATGGATAATTTTGAAATTTGGGCAAAATTTGCTTTTTGGACTCTATTTTCATATTTTTATAACACCTGAATGTTTTCTATGCATCCAAGACACAGGGAATTGAATGTTCTTTCCAACAGTACCCTCAAGGCGGAATTTTTATAGATGATTGAGTGATGTAGATAATACATTTTGGGTGTGGTAAGGTCGAAAACGCCAGAAAAACACGGCGCTCTGCGCCTCGCCAGGCGGCAAGCCCCCTGGACCCCGGATACTTACTGCTTAGAGCCTGCGGCTGAAATTAAAAAACATAACATGGATCATGCTTTAGCCTTCATTATGCTATTTAAATTTGCGATTCAATTTGCTATTTTCGAGTCTGCCATTTCGGATTTACCTATGTGACAGGTCTGCTCTAATTTTACTGATCTCTGTGGTCTACTGACTAAAATATATCTATCTTAATAATGCTGTTAGAATGATTATGTAAATGAGGACTCGCAGCTAAGGTTCTTGCAGAACTAAACTGGAGTATAGCGCTTATGATGACTCACCACTAACTTCCTTTTATAAAAGGAAGTACACTATATGCATATAATAATATTATACTGGATTGTTACATTTCGTGACGGTCTTCTATATAATAATATTATACTGAGTGTTACATTTCGTGACGGTAATGTCCGCATTTCCGAGGGTGTAAACAAAAATTGCTAGGAGGCATTTTCGATCAGAAATTTTCCGTAGAATCTTCTCCTGGCCTGTGACCATCACGAAATATAACACCCTGTATAACCTATAGTGTATATTATACAAATTTGTATATTATACAAACCTCTCGTCACCCATCCCGCGTTCCACTCCATCGTTCCCGTCCGCCGTTCCACTTAAGCGTGAGGTTTCTCGGCTAGTCAGTCCATTGCTAAAGTATGTACCATGATGCATTGTAGATGCCTTTTAGTGCCTTTTCAAGTGGAACAGAAAATGAAGTGATGGGGAACACTTCTGGTAGAAATTGAGTTACAGTCCACGACTCGTGTTGCACTATTTATATCTATACTAAGAATATAAAGAGAAAAGATCTGATTTTTTGTTTGTTTCTACGTCACGATTTAATTTAAATCCACTCGACCGGTTTAAAAAGCCGTTTCACCGTTAAAATGCTTCATCTATACTGAGTGTCGTCGGGTATATTATATCTTCAAAGGAATTGGAGATTCCTACGAAAATTAGGTAAAGAACATTTGCTCAAACTACATGACTCAAAACTGTTATCTTATCCGTTAATTGACTGAATAATGTACCAAGGAATTTGGATGGATTTCAGGAGTTTCCATCCGAGTTCTAGGCCTACCTCATAACTGCTTCTCTCCCCGCACGCAACTAATCGCATTAAGTAACCTATCTTCACTTTTTCCTCTCGGAAAAGTTCAACTTCTTGCAACAACTAGTATAAAGCTGCGAGTCAGCGATATTGGGAAACTCGGAACGTAGCTACTCCAAAATTAATTGAATAAATTACCGCCGGGCCAGCTCTTTCAAGGCTATTTACGAGTATTCCTTCCGCCTTTACAGTAAAAATTGTACTATTTTCCATTTATCTTAAGACAAGGTGTTGGTATATACTTCATTATACAAAGGCCTAACCTCATTCCGAAGAGTTACGTACGGCTTAGGGGAGGGTGGGTGAATTGCTGGTCACTTAACTTTGGAGTGCCATATGTTTGGCCTCATTGGTCGTGCAATAATGTTCCCTAACGCGGTTCGCTTCAAAAATTATCTAATTTTAATAATCAAACTTCGTTTTTTTTTCATATTACACCTAATATAAGAAGTATTGGTTCTAAACTAGAAAAACCGCTTTGTCTGGCATTTCCCCACCCATGGGGGAATACCGGTCAGGCTTGTGGGTAATGCCAGTCAGGTAAATTCCTTGTTAATTTGGTCCTATTTCTAGTTTCGAAAGGAAATAACGAAATGAAACTCATCATTTAATGAAAAGTGTTTAATTGACAATTGTTGGGTAGATAAAGTTATCAAATTATGGTAACATTGAATGGAATGTAGCTACTAGGTTGGTACGCATCAAATGGTAACTTTCTCTTTTTCACTTATGAAAAACCATTGTTAGGGATAACTAGATAATCTATAGGATTGTAGAAATGGTATGGTGACATGGCTAGGAATAGAGTAGCTTCGCCGATGACTATTCATTAGAGATTCAAATAAGGTAGGTACAACGTACTCACTAAAGAACTGACACATAGAACAACCAATAAAAATAACATATGTGAAATGGGAAATATTTCAAGAATTCAAATGAAATCATTTCCTTAAAATAAGATCAATATCTTTAAAAAAATTGTGCTTAGGGAAATTGGGAAAATCTCAAATGGAGGAACACAAAGTTTTACAGTCAGCGAATTTCAAGAAAAGCCACACAAATGGAATGTATAAGTATTGCAATAAATGGAGCAATGAAAATACAGATTTATTTCAACTGTGGAAAATTGGGTCAGCCATATAGGCTCTGCAAACTCAAACTAAGAAAGTTTAATAATTACAGAAGGTTGGCTGACCATATGACGGCTAATTGCATTGGGCGTAAAAGAATTTATATTCCAGCAGTATTGAAGAGAGGTAAATATTTGAGGAGAGTGCTCCAAAGGTTGTGCAAATGAAAGTAAGGGATGGCAATAGAAGAACATCTGAATAATATTGGTCGAAACTCCGTATTCCACGTATCTAGGGAAACTGAGCTCCCTGACTCAATGCCCGCCTACCATGTTGGGAGGGGACTATGTTTTCCACACAATGTTACATTCTAGCTCAAATGCTTCGAAAACACGTTAAACAGCACACCAATTTGTTACTATAGTAGTTCTGCAAGACTCTAACTTACTTAGCCAAGTTGTTTTCCGTCGCTATGGAATGTGTATATAATAAAACCAGGGTCCAAGACGCCGCTGAAACGTGCCTTCAAAAATCGGCGTATCACGATCCGGACGAAAGAGTCTGACACGGGGAGAGCCTCGAGCTGTGACACTCACACCTGATAATAATGGCGAGGCAGGAGATGTTATATGTATGGACTCCTAGGACTTTCAAAAGAGGATAAACGGGGTAAAGGAAGGCGGCCGTGGGATCTCAGAGGGCTGACACATGCTAATCGAAGAAAGCTCCTTGTCAGCCGTGCGCGGATCGTGTTAGCGAAAGTCAATCTTGAGAACTCCCTCGCCCCTCGCGCCACCATCCCTTTCCTTCCCCTCGAGACTATTGAACATTCATAGTGTGCAGTCCATACTTCACCTCCCGCCTCCCGGACAAATAATTGAAACACTCCTTCTCCACTTGATTCCCAACTCCCTTTCTTTCCAATCTGCATCCTATTTTCATGAACTCCTTTTCAATTTATCCCGCCGCAGCCCGAGCCTCCCTTTTCCACCGCTCAATAAACCTCCATTTGATTGGCCGAGATCTATTATCACCCCCGCAATTCTCATGGTCTTTGCCGTTCGACTGACAGATTCTGATGACGACATGACCAGCAAATATAATATTCGTACTTATAATTAGCAATGCTTTAAAGGGTGGAGCCTAACGATCAAATTTCTTCTGATAACCTGCACTCAAAATGTAATAAATCACTGCCAGAACGAGCATACTTTTATGTCTGTTCGAAATTTAAGAAAATTTTCGTCTTTTCCCGATTGAACGTAACCTTAAATTATAAACTCACTATTTCACTTATTTCCACCACCAAAAAGAGCAACGTCAATATCATCCAAACAGTCCAGAACTAAATTCTGAGAGGCATAGTAAAAGCCCTCACGGTATTCTCGAACAAATGATCTGCATCGCGATCTCAAGTTTGAGATGGTCGACGAGGTTATAGGAAAAAGAGCTGTGGATCGCGAAAATCTCCTCGATCACATCAATGTCGAAGCCATTTCAGTCCTGGACAACACTGATGAGGTGCAACGACTGAAGAGGACCAAATCCTTGAACCTAGTTATGAATCGCTAGTAGTAGTGAACTCTTTCGTGGAGGTAGATAGTGATCTGTAAACCACCAAAAGAGTACCAAGTTATAATAAAGTTAAGTTACTAGATATATTATATTCTTTACAGTTGTAACAACAGAAAAATATTTAAAGAAAGCTTATTCCCCATTGTTTGCCTATTTTCGGATTCAGGATTAAATTTCCTATGATAACATTATTTTCGGAGCTCTTTAACTTTGATCCGGACGAATTTAGTGCCAAACAAACCTAATTTTTGTTTTAGAAACTTAAAATTTTAATGAATTTTCAAATTATCCTCTCACACATAATTGGTCCTACACTTCCCAGTGGTACAATCGGTTCAATAATTGCTGATAAATTAGGTCTGATATTACTGAGCGCGTGCTGAAAAATACGATATTAGTGGATGAGTCGTGTTCGCTTATTTTGTTACATTCAATAAAATGTTTGATGTTGAAGTTGGCTTGCAAACAAAATCCTATTCATAATTATTTCAATAACGAAATGCTTGGATGATGTCTTAATTTATGAGTTATTTGATTGATTGCAACGGTAGGGTTTGAACCTCAGGAGTACGTAGAAAATCGATATCGGCATTGTGAGAATGTGTTACATTGATTTAGTATTTATGGATGTTACACGCTCTCAAAAATGATTTTTTCGATAAACAGAATTCCGTCAATAAATAAATTATCAGATGCGACTACGCTTCATCCTGTCCTGTGGTAAGTAATACTTAGTACGTATATTGTATTGTTATTGTGTACAACCCTCACATTGAAAGCTTTTTCCCTGAACGAATATAATTATTCATTTCTGTAATATACTGCCAACACTAATATAAAACACGTGTTCTTCATCTGCACCATTTCGCATTGTCCTTGTTGGAAGTTCAATAAATTCCTTGGGTATTCTGAGTCATTGTAAACGTTTATTATAACACTAAGATATCTCAAAATTGTTTGGTATTTCCCTTTAAAATGGGACACATGTTTGTTTTGTGTTTATTCCACGTAGTAGTGCCCGATGCGTTGTAAAAATGAACGATTAAAATTTTTCTATAATCGTTGTTTGCAACTTGTTTCAATCTCATGTCAAGATCTAAAGGAAGAGTGATAAAAGGCAAGTATACTATGTATCATAGAAAGTCTTCTTCACGAATGAATCGATTATGATTAACCTCAGCACAAGCTTTTGAACGACTAAGGGAGTGGAACGAGTGCGAACGAGCCGTGCACCCTCACCAAGGCCGCAAGTTGCGGCAGTCGGCGCAAAAGGCTTCCTGACTCTTGAGTGTTAGATTCATGCGTCCACGATATTTGGGTTGATAACGGGGGCCCGGACCGCGGCGAATTGAACTGAACGACTGGGGAAGCGGGAATCGGCGGGAAGTGGAGGTCGGCCGATGGCAATCAGAACACGGAAATAGCTCCCGTATTACTCCTCTCCTCTTCCCAAGTATACGTATCGTTTACGAGCCAGGGCGTACGTTTATGAACATAAAACTAGGCTTATCGTCCTATCAATGCACGCGGCCCCGCACCACGACCCCTTAACCGAAGTTCACGCCCTGTTAACACATAAACAAATTGACGTCACGCTTGACATTTCTGTAGTTTGTGACAATTACCTCAACTAACATACACTTTCATGATTTGCAATCCTAGTTACAGATTTTGTTAATTATTATTTATTTTTAATCGGAAGTTGAACAATTGCAATAGCTTCAAAATACAAGGAAGAAATTTGTGATAATCTCTATTATCGGCATCCATAGAACAATTTTGGAATTCACAACTACTCCCTCAATAGTTTTGGAACTAAAATAGAAGGGAAATGAGGGCTCTTTGGGACTGTTTATTATTATTGAGATGGACTCTTATTCAGTTCAGGAGCAGGCTGACATTCGTTGATAGCATCGCAGAAGGAAGTGCTAGCCGTGGCTGGATACATGACTACGAACAATAGCACCAATTTTGGGGGGTGAAGTAATATTGGGCAGCAAAAATCAAGTAGAACCAAAAACGGAGTAGACATTTTCAATTCCGATTAGATATAACAAGCAATTTTATACAACGCACCCAACCACTCGTGCACAAATTCAGGCCGAAACAAAATTATTAATCTATAGCTTGGAGAGAGGCATGTGAGTCCGTTAAAAAACTGTTCAAATGAAAATATATTCTTGCTTGACACAAATATGATTGGTAGTACGAATATGATTCAATCCTGACACACATAAGACAAACCAAGAGGACCTTCAGTCACAATTAAAAGCCCAATGCTAACTAAATGAGGCTATTCAAAATAATTTCGATAAAATCATGCATAATATCGTCCATAATAACTAAGAGTTGCAACTAGAACTTAGGACCCTCAAAACCTCAAAACCCTAGGTTCTCCACGTTATCTAGTTCCTGAGCAATATTAGAACACTGTCAGATTGTATTAAATTTAATCTTAAACACCATGCAAGACATTGAAAATTCCCTACCAGCCTGCAAATGTGGATCCTTCCATCCCAGTGAAATCAGACCTCAAGTACTATTTTCTGAACTCTCCAAACTATCAAATTACTACAAAAATAAGTTCCTAGATTTTAACGGTCAAAATCTATTTGGGATTCAAAACTACCTCAAAATCAGATGCTACGTAGGTGTAGAAGAAATCGTTTACTTCATAGACGTAAAACCTGAAGAATTTAACATGTTCCATTTAGAGCCAATTCCAACAACTATAAATAACGAATTCGTAACAATATTGCCAAAATTTAAATATTTCATGAAATCGAAAGTTAAAATCTACCCTTTCAAGAAACCGTGCCCCTATGGTCACGTAAAACTATGCTCAAATTATTCAATATCCCACCTTGAAACAGACTGCGAGCAAGAATTGCTTACTCAAGGATCCACAACGAACTGTAAATTCGTCAAACTCGTCACTAAATCAAATCACGTAAAGTAATGTTGGAAATCAATAGGTATATTTCCCAGAAGGTGATACTATTAATTTAATTTACCAAGACTCAACGGAAACCAAAACGTATCTGACATATACTTAGCCTCGCCAGGCAATGAACAATTATTATATCAAAACCAAACACTTTTAGCCCCACACAATGAAATTGCAGGAAAACCTTGTACGTATGCAACTCACAAAAAACCAACTACCGGATAGAGAATTACACTTGAAAGAATTAGAGTTGGAAAGCATAAACTTACGAGACATCAGACCAGTGAAGACACTTGACTACGGGAAATATATATGGTGGCCAAAATTGAATGGCCAGGCGTTTATCTCCGTAATTTCCGAGCCTAAAAAAATTTCAAATGATAACTTCACTAATTTTTAACGAGAAATTCAAATATCACAATTCCGCTAGTTGTGCGCACGTGTGCAAATGCGCGATTTGCGCATCAACTCTGTTATTTCAAATGGGAACCCCCATTTTTTATTGCAGATTTGGATTTTGCTCAAAATTTCACGAAAATTTGACCCCAAAACAATTTTTTTTATTGCGCGTAATCAGTTCAGCGAGCACGCAAAGTTGCGCAACCCGCAATTTGTCAAATAGTTGATGATGGCGATCTGTAAAGTGTGGCATATGAATTTTCATTGTTTTTAAACGCTGATTCACTTGACACTATCCATTTTTTGATTTGACCCAATTGTTGCGGAATAATGACCAACATTGGTTTATGTCGCGTGGAAAATCATCATTTATTCCTATTTTCAACTCTCAGATTAAGATGATTTTTCACTTGACCACTGAAGTAGGTTTCAATTTCCTATTTTTACATTTTTCGACCAGACCTTGAAAATTAATCCCCGTAACAATCTGAAAACTTAAAAAAATAAATTAAATAATAAACCTTTGTGTAATAACTTACAGTTTTTTGTTTGGTACTTGGGTTGTCTTATAATCTTGTGGATCAATTATATTAATTATAATCGAACTTACCTTCAGAGGGACGTACTAAAAAGGAAAGTTGACAATCGTTCGAAGCCCATGATAACGACTGTTGGTACAGTTGTGAAACGTTCGTTTGGGTAAAGAATTGAGAAAAGAGGGATTACCCGAACCCTCACAGTTTTTCATGACTTGAGCCGATTACAAACGCCATAGGTTAACACGAGGAAAATCGAACCCAAACTGATTTAGTGTTTACCGACTTTGATAATGCGTTTCTTTCTTAGTGGTTTAGTGTGTCTCTATTTACACTTCTGTACACTTGTAAAGAGGATTTGAGTTTCATTTGTTTTATTCAACGGTTTAAATCATAAAATACTCGACGGATTTCAAAACTTCTTTTACCGGCGGTTTAAATAACTATGTAGTGGGTTGTAAACCACATTACCATGACCATATGGTAAACTATAAGTTGAGATGGCGAGGAGTTCAAAAATGTTTTCTTAGTGAATGTACGAATTACGAATAGGTACTTATGGGAGTAACTGCAGGGTCATGGGGCAACATCAAATTTTCAAGGATTTTTCGAACGCGTAAATCAAATGACCAAGATGTATGACCATATTCCATTTGCAAAGGAAACGTTTGATAACGATGATCATAAACCCCGTTCCATAAGGACTGATGAAGACTCATTTCATAATTGTAACATGTATTACTATCCCTCGAAAATGATCCAAGAACAAAAAGGGCATTGTAATGGCAGCGCTAACGATGTAAAATATTGGTATTGCTACTGAATAATTGCAGCGGAAGGGGAAATTCAGACACGTTAAGTCTTATCCTTCTTTTGACCTTTTACTAGTAAATGATTGTTGCCTCTCAACTGTTGGTTTGGGGGATCGTCTGGAAATCCGTTGATCCGATCGGTGAACTGAAGAAACAGCTTCTTAATGTATACTCTCCTTACCTGTTTGACATGTAAGATATGAGTTTTGTAGTAGCTGAAGACCAAGTTGAAAATAAATCCTTTAAGAGGATTATGCGAGAATGTGACGTATTCCTAAAGGGAACTTGGTGCTTTTAAATATGACTGGAGTAATATCCTTATCAATGATAGGTAAAGATTGGCCCAACAAATTCCTTTGTTGAATTTGACTCACAGTAATTATTACTCCTCTACGGCCAGAAAAATATGCGAAATAATTGAAACAATTTACCAAGTGGGAACGTATATATGTGGTGGAAATATGAAATGGTTTTAATACTTGAAACTAGGTCTGGCAAAATGCAGTTCATATAACTAACAAGCAATGGTTAACGTGTTTGAGAAGTTACCAATGGCAGTAGAATTTAAACGCAGAAATGTGAAAATCCCGGTGCTGATCGGTGGTGGGGGAAAAGGACCATAGGACAGCGGATGTTGTAGTATTCAAGTTGAAATACCAGGGGCAATGTCAAGGACTGAAGCGATTATGCATGTGGGGGCAGTACGAATGGAAGGAGGCGTCAGGACAGTCTATAAAAGATTAGTGGGTTATTTCATAACAAAGTTCTTCTACCATGTAACGTGGGAGGTGATGAGTCTAATAGTTGCCCCATCAAAAGGCTGAGAGGATTAATTCTCGCAACACCCAGAGAATATCTCCGACGCTAGAAGGCGACAGGTTATGCTCAAGGGCGTCAGATAAGAATCGGGAAGGGGGAACTATCCATATCCATAACAAGAATGAATCAACCGAATGGTAAGAGACAACTTTTGTCCAAGCAGCAGAAACCACTTGAAGGTATTCTGTGATCCTAGACTGTTTTATTCGCTCCCCAAAATACCAAACTCAAAACTGAATTCCAGTGCACGTACTAATTCTATAGTTCTTGAATGATTTCCTAAACGACTGATTGGTGAATGAAAGTCTGTACATGCACTGCGTCCAATCTAACTCCTTCAGGACGTGCTTGCCACACATACTTTACGTCCTGTGGGACGATCCGACCTTCGATGCCACTTATTGTCATGTATATATATTTATGTGCCTGCTCAAGCCTGGTCATGTTACTCCAACTTATTCAATGCTGTTGGTTAAGCTAAGGTCTCTCATTCATTGTTAGACGCGATTTGTTCCTGTGTCCCAGCAGTAGTGGATCAATACGTTTTCTTTTGTACACTGAGGAAACGTAATGAACATCCCTTTTGGTCCTGAACTTCACGTTAGCCACCAGTCAACTCAAAACTAACCCGACAGTGAAGTAAAAATAGTATGATATATAATGGATAATTTTCAACATGACTTGAACAGGTAAATGTTTAATAGTTGCTTTAATGAGTCAGATAATATTAATCACGAGAAATAGGGCATTAATTTAAAAAAACAGCATTGCACCGAAAGTGAGTTAATTTCAGTCCTCTGGGCATTCCTCATTGCTGGGCTGACCCAGAAGTGTTCACACGTGGCAGATCACCTCTTGAGGAGACGAGACAGATTCTGATGTGAAAGGGGTTGAATGACAGGAGGTCGGAAAGGTGGATCTATTTCCCCATTGTTGGAACTCATGTTGAAAACTTTCCTCCTTACATTAACCTACCTCCGCTCAGGCGTTCCCCCTCCTCTTTCTCTCTTAACACATTCATTAAACCTCTTCTAACTTGGCTAATCCCAAGTTTCCCTTCTTGCCACCTTACCTTTCGACTGTCTCGATCAAATATGCATGCGGAGAAGAAGAACCAACGAGGTTTCTGGATTCCGGAGCCTTCGCCCGCCGTCACTCCTCGTTTGATCTGCCACAGCGCCATCTTCTCTCGCCACCTCGGGAAAGGCCATGACGCTTCGCCCTACCCTCTTCAAACCATACCAACTTACACGCTTTCACTGTTAATCATTTAGCTCTTCTCGCGGGTTACCCAAGGAAAACGGCTTATTAAACCATAAGTGGGGTGGATTAGGAGTAATGTATATATAACGCATGAAGCTGTTAGGGATGAAGTGCGCAAACAATACAGCATCCGTGAACGTCACGTAGTGTTCATCTTGCTTGTGTATTTCAAACCAAATGCAATGACTTCTTCGATCAGTACTTTCTATCGATGAGATGTTGTATGTTAATTTAATGCTAAAGGCTTTTCATTAGTTGAAAGTCTCCACATAATTTATGGCACAAATATAGGTAGCTTTGAATGAATCAGCAAAGCCAGTTAAGATTAAAAAGAACCTCAAGAAAAACAGTAGTGAGACTGAGGAGACTTCAGACGGTCCTTCATTCCTACGTACTCACTGGTAGCTTTTGTGTATGAGCAAAAATGACATCTGTCAAGCTTGTTTTTCCCGTGGCCAAATTCACCGACTGAGCTTAGACTTATTGGATATAAAAGCTTCTTCCAAACGTGTTTCCTCTAGCTGTAATAACACATTATGGAATCTTGTTAGATCGTTTTAAACATCTCAATACATTTATGTTACTGATAAGAGGATGCTGCATGCCTAGAGATGGGTGAAGGGTAAATACCCAAAAGGTAAAAACCCGGGTATTTTTCCAAATAGGTGAAAACTAGGTATTTATGTGGGAAAAACCCAAGGTAAGGTTATTTTCTTTTCTCACTGTAAATGCCACACCTTTTATAAATTTTTACATTCTCATGAGCAAATGCAATATAAACTATACTTTCATTGCTAAAATCGTTTGCGCCGTTCGCGCACTTTGTTGTTGCCAACAACTCGTAGGTAAGGCGACGCTGGAAGCCGACAAAAGAAGTGCCGGGGCCCGCATAAGGACTTTCCACAGTTTTAAACGCTTGGCATGCGCTGTACAGTCTCAATACCAGACATGCTGAATTCCATATCACACATCCGTGGTAAGAATAAGCAAGCGCTAGTTAGTAATGGTGTGGGGGGGGGGGCAAAATGGATACGAAAATGTCTCCGAATTCCCGATAAGTACCCCCATATTTTCCACATATGTCCCTTGTATAGTAGATAGAGTACAGGCCCCAGCACACTTCCCTGGGGAACGCCTGCTTTTATTTCTCGTGGGTTAGAGTATTCATCTTCATGTTCAACTCTAAAATATCTATTCAAAACGGATGACTCTAGAGTTCTGTAATATTGGGTGGGGAGACCCTTTCTCAACTTTGATAGGAGCCCCTTGTGCCAAACTTTGTCAAATGCTTGAGAGACGTCCAAGAACACTGCTGAGCAGATTGTCTTCTCTTCGAAGCATTTATCTATCACCATTTCTCTCACATCAGCGGACTCGTGGAAATCGTTTTCACTTGGCTTCTACTTTATATTGAACGTTTTCAACGACGGATCGGATGCTGGATGTCTACGGGGGGGTCCCAGCAACAAGGACTGCGTGCGTGTGGATCAGGTCACAATACTCAATAAAAACAGAGTAAAATAGAACGTTGTCTATATTTCCACGAAAATAATGAGTTACACAGTTGACGGTTAGGTTATCATTAGGTTATTTCACGAACATGAAGAGAATCCACATTTATTCCCTCCTTTGTATCATATTTCTATATTTTACATGTAAACCTCTCCAAAGTTCAACACTCGGGGGTCTTAATTCATTCATTAACGGGTAATATTAATGTATGGCCATTCAAACTCACCTGTTAAACCCTGGGAATCTCCATTAGATTCTAGCGTCCGAACCATCGACCTTAGTAACCATCCAATGAATACAGTACACTTAAACATCCCCAACATTATTAGTCGTTATTTGCTGTAAGAATGGCAGGTTAATTCGGTTGTTACTCAGAAATTAATTTTAAAAGCCATTTATAACTGTTCTTCAGTAACAGCAGGCGAGTACCATTGAGTACGAGGACTCGTAAAACCATCTGTTTTGAGAGTTAGAATATCCGCCGAATCATCAGTTGAGAATTTCTCGCGACAACGTTGTGTCTTATCATATCTTGTCGTATCCATAATAAGGAGATGAGAAATGTAATTTCTCTTTATATATAGTTTCTATATATTATATTATTTCTCTTTATATATACATAATATGGACAAGAGAAATATTATTTCTCTTTGGTCTAGTAAAGAGAACATCGAATGCCAACTAGCGCGAATTCAGTGTCATTATTCATAACTCCATCTTGAAATCACAAAAACAGAGATTAGCGAAATTTCAACCGTTTAAACCCCAACCTCTTTGATATGGGATTTTAACTCGAAAAACACCCAGATGAAAGGCACATATTTGCAATCCTCGTTTTCTTTTGTCAATCAGTTCGAATGATGCTTAAACGCCATTGTATTCTCGGATTTAGTAGTTCCGTGGTATCAGCTGCTGTGTGGACTTAATTTCCTCCATGTGGCGTTTGGCTTCAGATTTAATGGAGTCTATTTTATGTTCATGTTCTTTAGTTCGATGTCTCACATTAGTGATCTGATGGTTTATGTAGCAGTATCAATCTTTTATCTAAGAAAAGAACAGCTGCTCCTGACAAGAACCTGAACACACTCCTTTTAAGCGTAACTTAACAGTATAAATACATTTTTTATGTTAATTGTAGAAATTTATATTACTGCGTAAAATTACTGAAGTTTCGACATAACTAGTTTGTAAATATTTTAAGTTATTAATTTATTACGGCTGACTACATCGTATTGTACGATAGTAATTTGGAAGAACCATTGTAAAAACAATAGAAATAAATGAAAAAACGTAAGTTCATCCCGACTGTTCCAAATTATGCTGACCTCATCCTGAAACTGTTATTTCCGCCTGCCTCCAATTCCATAACACTCAGAACATTTTTAATTTGCCGCTCACCCGTTCATCTTATTTCATACGAGCATCAACATTTCCTTCCTTTTTTGCTTTCTACAAACACAAGATATCATTTAGGTAGCGAGGAATTAACCAGTCTATTTCCCGTAGGTAAATAACTCCCGACATCAAAACCACGATATTCTTAATATGTGGTTTCTTGTTTCTTTTTTTTTTTTTTTAATTTTATTTTTTTTAGATATTTTCTTCTCCCGTTTTATGGACCGTGAGGGAGGCTGACGCGGCTGCTGATTGCGCCATGTCTGTTCGTTACAATTAGAACTTCTCACTTTCATTAGCTAAATGTTTCGGTAGAGGGGGTTGCAAACTTTGCGGCGAATGCATTTAAGTTACAGCCAGCGGGAAAGTAGCTTGCAGCCATAACGGCTCGCCCTACTTCCCTTCCTCAAGATGTTTCCACGAGTTGGGATTTCCTTGGCAATCCCTTCATCTCTGCGACGCAAAACTCTGGGGCAGTCACTCTCGGGTGATAAGTCCCTTCTAGGGAAACCGTTGGTGGTCAGAGTACCTTCCAAAACGTCATCCCTGTTATTAACACTCCTAGCACGCTGGTGATCCATTCAACTCCAATGTTATTATTTTAACGATAATAACTACTTTACAGTCCGATTACGATGGCATTTTCAGGAATCGCAGCTTAATAATAATATTAATTTCAATTAATACTATTGAAGCTTGTTAGACAAACTAGAATCTTAAGAACAACAATAATTGATCCGAGTCCATGCCACTAACGGAGTGTTCGAAGTTTAACGGCGGTCGATTGGAGTTCATTGTCGATCCGCTCCTCGAAATCCATTTTGAGGTACTCTAAGTTGAACTGAGTTTTTAAACTAAGATCGAGGAGTTGGGGAAAGCGGCTCTCTCAATCCTGCATCGATCCAGGTTAAATGTATAATATTTTAACTTGAAAATCTCCGACAGTACAAATTTAGTGCCTGTCTCAGGTGATACTGTTTCAGCACTCCGCGTTCATCTCCAAAAGGGTCAATCAAAGTCTAAACTCACAACTTGACAAAGTGACAACTACTATCGCGCCTGACCATTGATCTCAATCCCGCCCGGCGGACAGCATTCAAACTTTCCCCTCCATAACTCATGCTTTATTAATTCGTGCGTCAAACTTGCAGAAATAAATGATGAGAGAGCCCCTGAAGAAAGTGGGGAGTAAATAATGAGAAACCACGTGATAATTACCTGAGCGAAGGGATGCCTTCATAAATCAACGGATTGTCACCAACACCTTATGAACTTGAGGTGAACTTTGCATGTCATTCATTTTTCATTTTTCCGCCCACACGCCCGAAATGTCGCACTCACAGACATTCAACTGACTTCTTTCAAACGTTGGTTTCTGGAACGTCATTTTCAAAACATGTGATGTATTCTTTAGGGGTAGATCATACCACGTGTTGAGTCCAATCCCCAGAAAGATGAGCGTTAGGAGAGTCATAGCGTCTGGAGCACCAGAACAGCTGTCCTCCTTCATAGGTCCTTATGGTGGATGTCATTGGTTTATTTTTCGTTCGAGGGTGACCTCCCAGTCTTCTTCTAAGTACCACTTTAGCAAACATAACCTAGACCAATTTAGAACGATTTGTCTTTTGGCCCCCATTGGCCGGTAAGTTAATATCATCTCCCAACTGCTTGGTAACTTAGCCTCATGAAGACTTCATTTGTTGATTTTACGTAGAGATCATTGAGTGTGCCAAGACCATCATCGTTGATAGTGCAGGTATTGATACAACGATTAATCAGAAGATGGAGATCACCGGCACTGTACCGTTCAAGTCTGTTACGTTTTCGATTATATGTCTAAATTTGTCTTCCAATCAATCCATACATCCTTCGGATTTGGAGATTTGGGAACTATTTTACCGATTAAGGTGAATTAATTAAGCGTCTATACCTGGAACTAAGCTCTAATCGCCATAATAGTGCAATAGAAAATGTAATGGAAAATATTACAGGGAGAATATTATTTCTTTATGACGGAAAAAGTCGTATGATTCAATTGAGACGTTGATGGACTGGAATCGATCACCGCTGCAGCCATGATGGGGCCATTCTCTGTAGCACTCACAAGCAGTGCTGATGTGCCAAAATTGAGATGAAGGTATATCTCAAGTGTGGCACATGATTTAGCACTTGTGGTAAGCCCAGTTTTGTCATTTTTTATATCTTCGAAAAAATTATGAAAAGTGGCGATTGTTGAGAATTTTTTTACCAAAAATCAGGTTGGGGAGCGTAGTTTCTTGTTTATATTACAGCGAATGTATAATGTCTATGTAAAATACCGTGTCCGTTTCGTTTGAAAAAAATTACGAGTTGTTGATAAGTGTGAAAAGTGCTAAGGAGAATAAAAAGGAAGACGCCTAGGGACCAGCGCGAAATGACGTGCTGCGTCCGTTGTGTGTTCCATGGTTTCTTGCTCACAATGTACTTCAGTTGGATAATGGCCGCGAATCTGTTAATCAAGGGCTAGATGAAATGTGCAGCTTGTGCCTTAGTCAGAATTTTTCGTGGCAAACCAAGACACATCCAAAGCCAGGGTTCCGGGGCAGACCGAGACATCCAAAGCGTGTTGAACTCTAAAAAATAATGAATTCTCGACATGGGATGAGACATTTTTGACCTATGATGACATCCCCCGATCGAGAAGTTTCCCTTTGAGAATGCGCAAGAATCTCATCAGTTACTGGAGGCCAGGGTGACGACCGAAGGAACCGTTTCAACTAACAAGTGTTCAACTCAGCAAGCGCTTAACTAACCGCTGCAACTGCAAAAAGACCGGACGGCTGGGCACCTCAAAATGTCACGGTACCTCCCCCAGTTCCAATATGCACGACCAATAAGGGTAGGAAATATTTTTATTTTTTCATACGTTCTCAATATTTCGTTGTTCTCCCACTATCAAATTCATTCAACACATTCCCTAACTCCTCTCTGTGATTCAATAGACTTTGTGGTTCTGAAGAGTCCCCGGTAATTCCACGTAATCACCGAGTTCATACATTCACCATAAGGGTGATTCTTAAACTCAAACTAAATGGGCAAATTAGTGCCGTTCAGTATCGTCTGACTTTCAACTTTTTCCCCTTATCTGCATACATTTATTGAATACTGCATTGGCCAATAGAAAATCCTCGGAAGGTTATATAATTTCCATGTTTTTTAGGGTTGAGAAACCCTGACTTGTCATTGTCGTGATCTACAACTGTATCGAGGTTTCCAATTTCGAGTTGGTTTTTCGAATATTCTACCTGAGATTTAAAATAACATGAAAATTTGTTCGTCTTAACCTACATCTGAAGAACAGCTGTGTTTTCAACCCCTGTTTCAAG
Organism: Creontiades dilutus; assembly: GCA_031894815.1. Lineage (NCBI taxonomy): Eukaryota > Metazoa > Arthropoda > Insecta > Hemiptera > Miridae > Creontiades > Creontiades dilutus. The sequence goes on along the minus strand of JAVIWC010000496.1, from coordinate 85,130 downwards.
TTAGGGATGGTTAGGGATGGTTAGAATGGTTAGGGATGGTTAGAATGGTTAGAATGGTTTTTAGAATGTCAGGACCTGAAAATTGCCAGTAGTTTGAGAATCACCCATAATATTTATATAGGGTGTTAGCCTGAGGATCTACCATGGGCAGGAGTAGATTCTACAAAGTGCCTCTTAGAAATGGTTTTTAGAGGCTTCATTTTGGAGTTTTTCAATTTTTTAAAATTAATTAATCTATTTTTTTAATAGAAACTTTATTGTGGTTGGCCACTATTAAGTGTGCTTATAAATGCGGTATACGTACAAATTAGAACATGGAACACGTAACATTAGTACCTCCACTCTAGAGGGCTAATGCACAGTAAAAGTTGATTATTTCACAATGATTTAGACAAGTTTGAACATTTAGGTTGAAGGTCTGGGTGGTGAAGTGATGAGGAGATCGCTATGCTTGGTGAACGAGGGGGTTCCAACATTCAGCGAACGATTGGGTTTCGATAATTGTTCATCCGGTTTTAAATCTTAAGATTGTTTTTCCTGTTTCCGATCTTCATTCACTAAAACGGCCATAACTCCCTTATATACTTCAGCAAATTAAATTCAAATTATTCCGTTGAAAAGAGCGTTACAACTTCCATGTAATGTGTATCAAAATATATTGTAAGTGGGTTCAATCGGTGAAAAATCAATCGGGAATGTGAATGTTGTCACATCTTCAAAATGACCACTTTCATCGTACTCTGTAGGTCTAATAAAACTCCACTCCCCAAATTTAGCCTGTGATCTTAAACTATGCTACAGAATCTCAGCTTTTCAACGGTATACTTGAAATTGCTAGTAAAGTAGAATTTAGTGGAGAAAATTTCGTTTGAATGCGGGAAAACGTGGCTCTTCGTATGAGAATCGTTGTTTCAACAAAAAATGGACTTTTCATGCAAAAATAAATTTCGTACGGAATTGTATGTATTTTTTGAAGTTGAATTAAATATTTAGTACTTTTAAACCTCCTCGGTAAAATTTTACGTACCGAAACATAAAGCCCCAAACAAATAAAATTTTATGTACCGAAACATAAAACCCCAAATAAATAAAATTTTATGTACTGTGAAATCCCCAACCTATCGCCGATTCTGTGGATGGACGTAATGGGATCAGCACCAATTGCAGCTAACACTTTCTGTCCATTGACAGTGCAGACTTGGGGGTGCTCCGATGGTCGAGAAGAGAACGAGCCAGTTACACTCAGTTCCTAGTCCAACTGATTGAAATTTGATGTTATTTCATGTAAATTCGAAGGTTACAATTCACTTTCCCGATTGATTTTTTCACCAATTGACCAACCTACAATATTTTGTTGAAATGTACCAATAGTATAATTTGAATTGAATTTGCTCAAGTACATTAGGGCGTCATGGCCTTTTTAGTGAATTAAGATCGACAACACGAAAAACATCTTGAAATTGAAATAACTTGAAAACGAAGTTTCTAAGAAAACCGTCTAAGAGGCACTTTTTGTCAGAAATGAGTTGTAGAATCTATCCCTAGCCTGTTGCAGGTCCCTCACGTTAACACCCTGTTTATCTTTATTTGTATGACAAACCATCCGTTTCACCCCGCGCTGTTGGACCTTCCAGCGCTCCTCCTCGTCTGAGTCGGAGAGCGCAATAAAAGCGGTGGACAGAGCCAACGGAGGTCGGGGGTCGTTCGGAGTTGGGGACGGCAGGCGGGGGTTATTGTGAGCGGTGATCAGACACGAGAATGAAACGCCACGGTTGTTTGCTCGAATCCCCTCACCAACTCGAGATCGGTGACGGACTCTCATTTAATGACACAATAACCCCCCGTTCGGGTACCAGAATTTGTGATTTCGGAACTAATGTCTCAAGTGATTTTCACCTGATTTAGCTTCCTTTCTATAGAAAGTAGTCTTTTCAAAGCAAAGCAAAGCTGTCGTGAAAGAAGTGGAAAATATTGAATGCAATTTAAAAAGCTGCCAATTCCAACACTTTAATTCATTATTTTTTGGGAACTGCATGATAGTTCTTGTCATAGTGAAGTTTGTTGGGTTTTTGGTTCACAAATCGCGATTATCAGCTTTGGGTGAATTTCTAAGGATCTGAAACCTAACCCAGTTGAGTTTTCGTTATTACTAAAAAAGAAGAAATTACTAAAAAAAAAGTATTACCTACCAGAATGACTAAATATAAAAAAAACCTCACTTTTCTTTATCAGTAAAAACCCTGAAAATGGACGTTTCATTTTATTTTTGTTTTTAATACATGTTACATGTTTGATCACTTCATGGGATGTCCCTCCGTCAGTACAGAGCCTATCAGAATTGATCCAGAAGAGAGTGGGATAACCAAAACATGATAAAAAAGTCGCAGCACACCAATCCGTTTGAGCCAATCAATGACCGAACCAGTGGGGGAAAAAATAAATATTTATGTGTGTATGTGTGTGTTAGTGTGTGCGTGAATAATTTTGTCGACGCTGACCAGCCTGCAATTCTCAACCGATTTCCATGATTATTCTTTGGTTCTATCCCAGTTTACGCTAGTTGTACACAACAAACTGCGGAAATTCCGAATTTCACGACGGAAGAGAGGAATCGGAGGGGTAATTTCATCGACGCTACTCGGGCTATGATTTTCAACAGTTTTTCATGATTCTGATTTCGTTCGATCCCGATTTCTGATCAGAATCCAGCGATTGATCAGAAAATCAGGAAGCGGGGAAGTTCCATTAGAAGGCCACAAGAAGCTCTAATATGGCTAGGTCGGGGGTGGTGGGGTAGTTGGGGGCAATCGGGGGTAAAGACACGCAGGTGCTTTATGAAGGGAATGTGTGTAGTTAACATTTCGGCCCCCAACCAACAGTTCATTCTTTATAAAAGTTAGTTAAAAACCCTAGCAGCTTTTGTCGACGGGGGCGGAGAAAATGCAATAAATGTTTTTCCATGTTTTCATGTAATATTTCTTCCTGTTCTTAGTTGATGATTTCAGAAATGGTTTGACCTGTTTTCAAAGTACAATTGGAGGAATAAGCCTCATTGTTTAGCTTCGCATTACTGTACGAAACCCTCCGTTGACACTTGTTTACATTGTTGATGTATCTTCATTTTGAAAGTATGTAAGTGGGGCAAACCAACATCCCATAAAAGGAGGGAATCCCCGCATTATAAGTGCTTGAGCTTTTCACGTCTCCTTTTATCTAATAGGAATTAGAACTTTAAATAGCCATCGAATTAATCGGGCTTCATTTGTCCTGGACGTTTAAACATCATTCATCTTTTTGAATTTCATTCCTTAAAACTTAGCAATTCAAGTTGTTCATCTCCTTGGAAAAATGAGAATCCAAAAAATGCGGGTGTTTGTCCTCAACTACACCGATTGAGTACTGATTATCGAGTTTCTCCATGTAGCAACAAAAGGTTCTGATGCTGAAGATAAACAAACATCCGATCTGTCTGACCTGTGAGATCTCACTGTCCAACGAGAAAGGAGGGAAAGGAGCGCTTGACGAGGTTCTCAAGGGGGTTCCAGCGATTCACTTTATCAGCGAAGTCGGGAGCGAGGGGGGCAGCTCGAGTTGGAGATGCAGTGCTCAACTCCGCTCGTCCATTAGCTTGTTGTTGGGGCGGTCAAGTGATTTGCAGGGCCGAGTGCCTGTTTGAGGCTGCACTTACCCGCCGCCACGCCCCCTCGCAACTTTCCCACCTTTTAGTGCTCGTCCCTCCACGGGACATGAAAACTTCCCGCCGGCAGCCCTTGGGATGAGGCGGCTCCGCTCATCAACGCCTTTCGCTTCTTCTTTGGGTTCATTATTTTCAGTGACGAACCTCAGTAATCGACCAAGAAAAGCCAACTAGTGATTTCCGAAATTTCAAGATAGTTAGCCTCTCCCGAAAGAAGGTTGGTGCTCAGATAGGCGTGTTCGTATGCATAAAAAAGAATATAAATGAAATTCATAAACTGAATAAGAACAAGAATACGAATACAGAATAGATGAAGAAGTGAATATGAACCATGTGAATAAAAATGAGGATTACAGGAATAAATAACTTTTTCTGTTAATTTCACAGCAATTCACAATTTTGTTAGTGAATTTTCCCAAAATTTACTTTCGTTAGGGTAAATTTTACTTATATTTCCTGATTTTAGCTGCGAAACAGATTCCTGTCAAGGTGGAGCTCGATCTCGGAATATGAACGCCTCCAAACTCCAGACACCACGAGACACAGGCGGGAGGGGGGTAGCCTGGTACTAAATCCACCAAATCAGCCAAATAAAAGGCTCACAAACTGCACTGATTCCGCCTAACAGATGCAGAAAGGCAAACGAAATGCAAATCTGATAAAGAAAAAGCAGTTGACGAGCAGAAATTTAACAGATTGAGTAAATTTTTGTAAGAGGGTACTTCACTTGGCGTAAGTTGGGACAGTAATGGTCATTAACCGCCTCCCCGCCGCGGATCGTGAATAGCACCGGGAATAACGCCAAGACTTCTGCCGAATGGCTGGGTTGGCAGACCTGGATATAAAGGTAACGGAACTGAGAAAATTATCGGGTTTTACCAAGATGGAATCCTCTAGTTGAGATCGCTGATTTGTCCTGCAATGTACAATAGGTTGGAAATACATGTGTAAAAAACATTACTTCGAACATTACTTGCAAAATTGATCCCTACTGTTTTGCAGTAAATTATCAACATTAACAGCTGATTACGCACGTGCAAATGACGGTATGACAAGTATATTTAGCGGGGAGTTGGCATTACTCTTATCACGAATTGATAGTAGGAATGGCCGGCGTCGGGAAAGGTAAACTGCGGAAACCTGTTGCTGTGTTTAATATGGTGAAATTTAGTGTGAAAGTGGTGTAGTATAAAGAATTGAGGTGTCGAGTAATTCGTGAAATAGGAACATAAAGAAAACTACATGGGACGAGTCGTAAATGATGACGCAGGTAACTCATGTCTGTTCTCCTAATCAACGTGATAGAAATAATGTTTTTTACGTTTATACTTTCACTAAAATTAAATCCCACATTTTTCGAAATTCTTCTAACACTTTCTCAGTATTTGTTAGGTAAATGACTCTTAGGGGCCTCCCTGACTGAGCCTGTTTTTTGATCTAAATTGTACCCATCAACTGATTCGTTCTAAATTTTCGTTCCTTGACAAAGGAAAGATCTATTGAAAATGTTTGTTCGATGACTTGGGATTTGCATAAGTTTCTCTCAATTTCTGGTTTGTCTCTCGTGCACTTGGGTCATGAATTCGTCGTCGTAAAGGTTTTTGGGACTCTTAAATTTGAACATTTTAAAAACAACATTGTAATGTGCAATTTTTTTGCTCTGCTATTTTCAGCCAACCAATCGATTTCATGTTGTCGGCCATATGTTCATCTAATTTTAGGAGCATCACAAATTGAATTACAGGGTTTTGGGCTTTTCGCTGCCCGTCAATATTTTCACTGTTCAAGGCACAGAGAGCTATGAGTAGCATAATCAAAGAATGGATAACTTTAGAAGGTAACTCCAGATTTGCCAACTGCACAGTGTGGAGTAACTAAATTTCTTAACTTACCTATCATTCATGATCTCCGTTGATTCGTCTTGTCCCTGCTGTTCTCTCCGGATAATCCAGCGGTCTGTTTGGGAGGATTATATATTACAAGAAAAATAAACTTTGGAATAATAAACAGCGTATTTATATTACCCCTGCAATAGGAGCTACGGCAGGGTGTCGGTACGAAGGATCTGTGTCAATGGAAGTGAGACGTGAACGGGTTGTTGAAATGTATTGTCATTATCGACTACAGAAATCGGGCCTCGCAGGCGAATGCGAAGACGAACAATCTGAGTAGGGGCAGTGGTTTCATTGGTCATTTGGCTTGCCATTTCTCAACCAGAGATATGGGATGATAGGATTCCGTGATTGGACATTGGATTGTCCACCAGGTAATTCCCAAGCAGCGGAACATGATGAATACATCTACAATTACTATGCCAGGGTCGGGGTCAAGTTTTCAAATGTGACCGGGATGTGGGGATCAAACCGCCGATACTAAGAGAACAACCGATGGAGGCGAGGCTTCCGTAGCCGACAAGAATGTCCAGTAGTTAACCACCCCAACATATTCGTGTTCATAGATGGGTAGATACTGTAACAATAAGACTTGAATGACAAACCCAGCGGCCGATACGTTCAAGAGAACCCGTAAGACGAAATGGTTACGTAGGTAGTATAATACCGAAACACACCTGGTATCAGTTTTTGAAAGTTGTATGTTGTGCGCCGGTGCCCCATTTCTAAAAATAAAAGTAATTTTCGATATTTTTACACATTAACTTGTTCAAACTCTGACACTGACACATCATTGACAAAGGAAACATGGATCAAACGATTGACTCCTGTGAGAAAGATTTTCTTAGGAGAAACACAGTTATCGAGTTACGTCACCACATTAACAAAAAACGTTGGTTGCTGGAGGATACAGAAGCTGATAGATAGCAGGTAGCCACTTAACAGCCGCTTCTGCCTTGAGTTCATCATAATGAGAGGATTGGTAGGTACCTCCCATAACCGGCACTTGAAGATACTTTCCTGTGTTAGTCGTTGAGGGGTGACCTCAATCAAGGACGTCATAATCTTTCGGCATATAGTTGGGAGGTGGCGTATTACAATCGACTCGAGGGAAACTTAACCAATTAAGATGTTCGGATAGCGGGATGCTTGAGCTCCTGCTGGAAAGTGCTTAAGCTATGGTGCTTATCCTGCGCTATTAATGCGCTCGTATTAGTCAAGTTGGGGGAGAATGGCGGAGTTTACATAAATCAAGTGTCACGACGCATTATTTATCATTGGAACGGCGAAAGTGAGGAACCCGAGGTACCGTTTTGAGTGTTAACCGGATTTGCTTTGGATCGATCAAACCTCGGGAAGAACATTTGATGCGCGTGCAAAACTACAAGGGGGGATGATTCATGTATTAATAAGAATTTTAACCACCTGTGTCAGATAACGAACTAAATCGCTTTTGACGATGATGAGGAAACCAATTTCAAAGGAAAACGGATATGAAATGAAGAAAGTTGTCTACCTTTCACGAAATATGTGGGTTATTATGTCATATGACAAAAAATAGTAACAATAAACAATTTGGTAAGTAGTGCATGCATTAAAGGGACAGGGCATCATAACGCTTAAAAGGCACATAAATACTTTTAAAAACTAGACTAGAAATTCTTAGTCGAACAAGAAAAGCTGAAATATCGGATTAAAATACTAGTAGGAAAGGGCAGCGCTTGAATGGATTAATCCCGAATTTTTGTGTTTTATCGCACACAAGAGGCTTGTTAGACGAAAATTGGGGTTAAAAAAAAAATAAATAAAAAAAATAATAATAATAATAAAAATAAATAAACTGAAGATATAATGACATCTCCCTCTTCCCCTTCCCCGAGCTCTTGAATGGATTTTCTTTTACTTCCTCCAGTCGCCCACCCAACAGGAAATTCAAAATTTTTGAGGATCGTTCCACGACTAGATTCAACTTGGAGTCAAAACAATGTTTTTTAAGTAGTCAATAAAATCACAAGAAATTAGTGAAGGAATAAGGATTGATCACTATTACCCCCTTCATTCACTCCCTTTCCCAACGAAAATTGAATGTTTGAAGTATGTTCAAGTTTGAAATTAAAATATTACCTGATCAGAATGACAAGAATTCTCCTGCCAGCAAAAGCGAAATTTCAGTGGTTTTTGCACAACTAGCGTAAAATTGATATCGGGCAAAGTGTGCGCATAAGTGTAGTGTGTGTGGCATAGCATAATGAAGATCACCTTTTTTGGTTGTTTGAAAACGTCAATCGACGGACTTTTCAGAACAATACCGGCGATCCAGAGTTATCCTTCATCTGTAGGTAAATCGTTCATGTCACGCACTTTGCGACTTGTCTAAGGGCCGGCCACCAACGTTTCAATCAACTTTTACTGAATACCCAGAGATCTCAGCTGTTAAACAATGATGGTTGCTTTCACTAACTACTGTTCAGACAAATCGACGATCAAAACGACCCAGCCTAATTTCCGTGGTTATAGCATCCTACACAACGATTATTGACAATTCGTTTCGCCATCTTTGTTTTCATTCCGAAATTTTGTTTTGCTACGTTACTGTTCTATTGTGCTACATCTGCATGTTTGTGTTATGTTTTTTTCGTTAGATCTAAGTTTTGTTAGTGATTTCCTACCTTATAGGCTATTTCTATTGTTGGTTATTTTAGCTAACTCATGCTAAAAACATATGAGGCAGAGAGGGTTAATTAGAGAATTGATAGATACCTAAAAACTAGTTTGATGAAGATTTTACTATTTCCCGTCCACGATGGATTATAGAGAGAATGGCGGATTAATAATTTTGTGACGGAGCACTAGTATTTTGTTTTCGAAACACCTACTCAAATTCAGTTTAAATTTTCACGTAAGTGAATCCCACGCTTCGCCGTCCCTGACTAGGCGATACACTTATAACTAACAACTGTACAGATATCACAATATTACAAAACGATATTAACTGACCAACTGTAAACATAAACCACACTATTAACAAAACAGGGAACAAGGAGTAAAGCAAGTGCAGTAGTAAAGTAAAGCAAGCAGTAATCAAACAAAAACGGGAATGGAGCGAAAATAGAAACGACTATTGGTTGCGTTATCACTGTCATGTAGTGTGAAATATCCGGGTGCGGGAACGGTTGAGCAAATTTGATTTGATTCGATCGATCAATCACATTTAGTGATGGAAATTCAATTGGCAGCTTTATGTAAAAGAAAGAGTTGATGGTTTAGTTGAATTGGTAATAACATTTTTCTTAATATAATTGTGTGGTGGTAACCCTTCGATGGGACAGCCCTGCAGTTTTGTGAGGATAAAGAAGATGAAAAACCTTGATGGTAGTTACAAAATTTTGGTTCACGTTTTCGCTTACGCAAAACCACCGCTTAACCGTATGACAGCAATATTAGCAAACGAAGGAAACTTTTTAACCTGTAGAAATAAAGCTTGTTACAAGGATATGCAGACACATACACACAGGCCCGAAACAAAAGTTATTCAGAATGGTCAGAACATCCAAAATTTGAGTGGAAATGTTGATTTTGGGGAAATTACTCAAAAGTGATAATGCTGCGTCCTTCATGTACTAATATACCATAATTGGAGACACTAGTCAGGGAAGGGGCAGACCTACCCCACCATCACGACCTGGCGGTCTTGCGGGTCAGGTATAACCAGTTCGCCGTCTTATGGTGAGATAATCACCATTTCGAGTCTACCTGTTGGAAGCGGAAGGACTCCTTTCGCTCTCTGGTTTTTGGTTCCGTTATCACTGTCACCTCATTATCGCTCCGCATTTTTCGGGCAAATGACTCCTTGATATTGTACGAATCAACGTTTAAACTTCAAATCGACATTTTATGGAAACGCTATAAATCGATGTTTCTTGTAACTGTGTAACCATTGATTACATTGGTGAAACCAGTTTGTTTTAAATCAACGTTCTAAATCTCTGGTTCCGTAGAAAAGCGATCTATTTTACCCATGGTCAGGGATTGTTGGTGAAACCAGCCCTAAAACACTGTTCTTCTTCTTCATTCTTGAAAGTGTTGACTATTTACACGCTTTCCTCCTCAGAATTTGCGGAGACTAAGAGTCGCTTCGAAGATGAAACTTCAATTCAAAGTTCAATCGTTGATTTGGACAATATCTAAGAGGCAGTTACACGCAAATTGAGGTTGATAACGAGAGTGATGACCAAACCAACAACCCTTTTCTATTTTCGCTCTTTTCCCGTTTTTATTTGACTACTGTTTGCTTCACTTGCATTCTTTGTTTCTCATGTTCATAGTTCTATATCCTTCTATCTGATGTGTATTCGGTGATACCTTCAATTTGTTCGAGGACCAAATCAAGTTCTCTGATTGTTGCATATAATGTAGTGGTCAGCCCCTAATACAGCTTTCACTCTCCTCTACCGTTGATTGTCGAATTTCACGATCATGCCTTGCCTCAGAGTACCAATGTCATGATAATGTTCATCAAAAGTTAGCTAAACTTTTGGATTCCTTTAAAAATTGCTAAGTTTAATGTACTGACTTCATATGTTATCTCATTTACATTCAATTGCCTTTATACTTCTGAAGCCGCTGGTACCGCATCGAATAAATCTTGTAGAGGTCATTTATCCGACATGTTTCTGGTGTTTTTGTACAAATGTAAAACGTTCCATGAAGGCACAAGTGCCGACTAATCCATTATTCAGATAAGGAGTTTGTTCTCCCCGTCGTTTTATGAAGTTCTTCTTAATAAAATGGCACTGGGTAGCTGTTGGCAAGCTGTTAAGAAGAGATATCCACCCCTGAGGGTGACGGTTGGAGGGGCGGTTAGGCGGGCGAGGGGAGGGGGCCGCGGCGGATGGAGGGGAGGGGAAAGTCCCTTGGGCACTACAAAGGTAAACAGGGTTGCCAAGCTTCTGCCCCACACATCAGCGCCGACCTGCCCATGAATCTTTATTCGATTACCGGGTCTCAGCGAGTCCTTGTGTAGCTATGCGAGACAGAACCAGCCAAGCTCAGCTCGAACCGGAACGTTATTTATCGAGTTATTTCATAACTAAATCACTTTGGAAACTCCTATTATAGTATGAGAGTTGGTTTTTGGGAGCATCTCAACAATAAATTGGCAGTAAATGGTGAACTCAGTTGGAAGAACGACTGAAGCTAACTATGTCAAAACCTTTCCCTAAATTGCCTGAACAACTCATGGCCGGTTTCACCAAAGATTTCAATCAACGTTTACTAATAAACCAGAGATCTAAGCTGTTAACAGCGATGTTTGGTTTTACGTACTCCAGTTCGGATAAACCAACTGTCAAATGCGGTAAATCAACAATGAAAACCAACCAAGCAACTTTGTTTGGTGATCGCTGTAAACAACGATTGAAACCAGTTCTTTTCTTCATCTTTAAAATTCAGTTTCGCTGCTTTACTGTTCAATATGCTATTTGTGGTAGGTATTGTCTTTCGTTAGTTATTTGTTTTGCTATGGTTTTCCTACCCATTGGGATTTTTGTGTTATTGGTTACGTGGTCTAATTTGGGCTAAAAATTTAGCCACAGAAGCTTGATTACACAATTGGTACTTGAAGACAAGTTCGAAAAGGATGATGCTGATTTCACTATTCGCTGTCCAGTATGGATTCGAAAGACAAAGACGAGCTCAACGATATTTATTTCGCTAGGAGGTACCGACATTCGAGAAGTACTGTCTGGTCGGAACGTGTCGTCGAATACACTAGTGACAGATATAGATATCGAACTATGAACATAAGAAACACCATTATCAAAAACATAAAATGAGGAATAATGCAAGTAAAGCAAACAGTAATCGAATATAAACGGGGAAAGGCCAAAAATGAAACGGTTGTCGGTTACGTTATCGCTGTCACGTTATCAACCTCAATTCGCGTTCAACTGCCTCTTTGATATTGTCCAAATCAACGTTTCATCATCAAAAAGACCCTCAGTTTTTGTATATTCTGAGGAGGACGAATACGAGTAAATAGTTGAAATTTTCAAGAATGAAGAAGAAGAAAAGTGTTTTAGGGCTGGTTTCACCAAAAATTCCTAACATGTAGAGTAGATCGCTGTTTTACGGAACCTGAGATTTAGAACGTTGATTTAAAACAAACTGGTTTCACCAATGTAATCAATGGTTACACAGTTACAAGAAACATCGATTTACAGCGTTTCCATTAAAGGTCGATTTAAAGTGCAAACGTTGATTTGTGCGATATCGAGGAGTCATTTGCCCGCAAAATGTGGGCGATAACGGGATGGAAGTGTGACCAACAACCGTTTCTACTTAACTCTATTTCCGTTTTCATTCGAATACTTCTTGCTTTACTGAAAACTTCACTTGCTTCACTCCTTGTTTTCTGTTCTCGGTAATAACGTTTTTCATGATCAGAGGGAAGGGTGAGTTCATTACCAGAGAGCTTCCAACAGATGGACTCGGAATACTGATTATCTCACTACAAGACGGCGAAACGGTTATACCTGACCCGCAAGACCGTCAGGTCGTGATGGTGGGGTTGGTCTGGCCCCTTCCTGACCAGTATCTGCAATCATGCTGTATGTGGAGTAAGCAGTGCAACCACTTTCAAGTAATGAACTTGATTTTCCCCAAAATTACATTTCCACTCAAATTTAGGGTGTTAGACTATTCTAAATAACTTTTGTTTCGAGCCTGTGTGTATGTGTCCGCTTGTAGCAAGCTTTATCTATACAGCTTACAAAGTTTCCTTGGCTATTAATATTGTTAGACGGTTAAGCTGTGGCTTCGCTTAAGCGAAAACGTGAAACGTTTGCCGGTCAATTCTAAGCAGGGTTGTCCCAATATTGGTATGCAGCATCTTCAGTAGCTGGAGCTCTCCCAGTTTGAATGGTTGCCACTACACAAATAATTATGAAATATGTTATTACTAGTTGAATTCAACCACCAATTATTTCTTTTACATGTAGGTGCCATTCGAGTTTCCATCAATACATCGGGTTTGCCTACCAAATATCATATTTACTGTTGACTCAGCTTTTGTTCTTTCAGGGAGACTAATTACTTCAAACCTCTTCATGGATAATTTGTGTTTTTCAAGTTCTTCATGCTGTTCATACGGATACCGCAACTGTACAAGATCGGAAGAGCGAACAGTAACGGAAGGATTTCCTTTCCCATCTCATTGTCATCTAAGGACGTGTTTACAACAGGAAAAGTCATTTATAGACCCGTAAAATGGTTTATACCGGCTCAGTAAACTAGGAGAATGAAGGCGGTCCACCCCGAGGCTTTCAGTTCACAACCTTTTTCGATGTAGGCACACGGAAGTAAATTCCTTACGAGTTATATGGTGTTGTCGCCAATAAGAACACCGCAGTGCCACCCACCGGAATCAGTGAATATATCTAGAGTGCCATCATGTGAGAACGGGTATTGTAAGAAATGATTCACGGAACGGATTTGCTCGTGTCATTGTGAGGTTTCGGGGGTCACTTTCAAGTTCAGGAATTGCGATCATCAGGTACATCAATTTTTTTCAGGATTCGGTCTTAGAATGGTCTAAAATGGATTTGTATTCAGTTATTTTTTTGATCAGGCTAGGGCTGTCCCACACTCTTCTCGATCGATTCTCATAGGCGTCCCTCTACTGAGGAAGGTTTGCTTCTGAGAGACGCCCTAAAAATAATTAACGAGGTTAGTCGGGTCACGTCCGGGATTACCCCACAGGATATGTGCGATGATAGTGACCTGTTACATATTTTAGTAGGTACTCTAACCCGGGCAACGCTGGGTAAATCAGCTAGTTACTATATAACTCTAATAGATAATCACACTGTAGTATTGACACGCTTAAAAGTAGTTAGTCGTCCTTCAATCACTGTTCAAAAAAGGTTCCTTCACCGAGCGCACCGCTGGCTAAACGGCAACCACTTTCTTCCGCTTTATTGGTTTCGAAGAACAATAGAATCAAAACCAATCACGGGGCGTTTTTTAACTTATGTGATATCGTGGCTTTATGGAAGGGGATCTTCATTCAAAAGGCTTCTACTACTGAAACCCATTGTCGGTGCCATTGAGATGCTTCAAAGGCTGAGAGGATTGGGGTGCTTGCGAAAACACCCCCTTCCGCGAGTTGATTGTAGTTTCAGGAATACAGAGGCAGTGGTAGGATTCAAGTTCCTGAAAAATTCAAACCCCCCCTCCAACCAACCGACACATTCACACTTGTCGACAATGACCGATTTCCAAGATCCAATTATCGATTGATCGTTGATTTGATTTTATTCGCCCTACTTGACTATCTTCTTGGTGATTATTTACTTATAACAATGGCAAAGCCTAATACAATATTGATCTATATTTCATACTGCAACATGGTTAAGGAAAATGAAGATATCAGCAAATAAGACTAATATAAAAAATTGCACGAAATAAACATCCGTATTAAATGACAACCTAATTTGGAAAAAATATATAATTTATACTTAAAAAAGAAGATGATTCGTTACTTGGAGCGTTAAGAGTATTGCTGAATATCTACATTTTAAAAGATTTTAAGCAACATTGTTGGGTGGAGTTGGATTTTGTAAAATGTGCATCATTGGAACAGTTGAAAGGGTAGAATAACAAAATTGAAAATGCTAAAATATTGACTGCAGGAATTGAAGAGTTAGAATCATTAGATTGATGCTGTTTTTCGTACAATGTATATATGGGTCTACTAAGTTACGCATCACCCTTTTAGCGTAATTGTAGCGTGGAATACTTAACTGTAACAAAAACGCTGTAAGTTATTGCGCAGAGTTTGATTATTTCTGTATTAGATAGCTCATTTACGTAAATTAACTGATCTGTGCATATTAAACGTAGTGGATGGTAAACGTTGTAATTGCGTTCAAGATGGCCATACGTGGGCGACAGCTAGCCTCACGTTAAATGGCGTTTGCAACCAAGCTCTCCAGGCCGACCGTCAACATGACCGTGGACGACCGATTTTCGTTATCCAAAGATGAGGTTTTTCAAGTGGTGAACAAACGAATGATCGTACAGCAACCCGAGGCGTCTCATTCGAATAATGGAACTAATTCTCATCTGGAAAGAATTGAAAAACTACCCTTTTACATCGGGAGATTTTCCGATATTGATTTTAAATAGGTTTAATCCTTTTAATTATATTTTCTTAAGGTTAGTTGGCCAAGTTCCAATGTTACTGGCACATCCTGGATTTTTGATCCAAATTTCGTAAAAATTGGTTCATTAGTTTTGGAAGAAAGCTTTGGAAGGAGTCTGGATGTATTTTTATAATTCGATTTTTTAAATCTACGAACTTTGAAATTTAAACCAACAGCTTTTGAGAGAAAGTTGAACATTTTTTAAATAACATTGTATAAATAATATAACAACATAGAGGTTTCCATCCATAATACAATCTTGCGGTTGACTTCGTATGCAGTACGAGTGAAACACGAATTTCTCCTGAAAAAAATAGTAGACTTTTTTATTTATTTTTTTACATTTTACATAATGAAAACAGGAACGTTGAATTTGTTTTATTCGGAGGTAGATGTTACTAGAATGATGTTGTCTTTGGCCATCGGATCACTATTTACCGAACTGCACTTTCTCTATGAAATAATAACCTACGTTTCCTCGTCGGTTTAAAGCTTTGAAGATGGGGAATACATTTTCAGAAATGTCGGCACAAATTCGTATTTCCTAGCAGCGAAGAGGATTCGGTCCCAACTCAAACTCCCATTATTGCAAATTTATTGTTTGATTCACGAACGGTTATTATACTTACCTGAAATATTTCTCAAGTGTTTTTTTCTCGAGTGTTTCGATCCCGACTAATGTACGTAAGAGAGGTGAGTTTATTTTCGAAAATGTTTCCGCTGATCGCAGTTGTCAGAACAAAGCTTCTTAGGTCGAACGGAGGGTTCTCTGGCGATCCTGGCCATGGCTCGTCTTCCCCTCAATCTCTCTTTCTTTACCATTCTTCTTCCTCTCTGTGTTTCTCTCGTTCTTTTCTTCTTTTCTTGTTGCCCAACTGTATAACAACTTGGCGGCCAATAACGTGCTTCTCGTCCTCTGATCATAAACCCTGCTCCCCGCTCACCCGTCCACTGGAAATGCGGAATTGTTGGAACCTACTTCTTACAAATTATTGTCGGAGGGCCGCCTCTACGTTGGTGGTAGGTTCGATTCAAACTACGGTTCTCTGTTTCTCCATGTCCATAATATTATATCCGGAATATGTAAATAGAGGATGTATAATATATTCATTTAATGCAACACATACCAATTAATTTTTTACATCATTTACCCGATAACACTAACAACATAAAGGAATTGTAAGCGTAAAACTAAAAAAAATTACAACCATCTAATTTAATAACACAGTGGACGCTCTATTAACCGGTTAACTATTAATTACAACACGGGATGAATTATTATCATAGTATGCTGAGACTAGAGATTATCTGGATTTAACTTGTTTCGCATCAGCTCCAATGATACTATCGGGTTGAAATAAATCGGAGATCGGATAGTTTTTTCATATGAGTGAGATTGGTTCACTAGAACCTTGGGGGATCTTACTGTTCGGCAGAGTGAAGGGTCATTTTTGACCGATAAAATTCACAGAGGACCATCAACAGCCTAACCCGCATTACCCGAAAAGTCCATCGAAAGCTGCAAGCCAAAGGAAATTTTTATTTTGGTGGGACATTTTTTTTTCATTTTCCGTACGCGTGAACAAGGCTCCTGCTTTCGATGTGTCATGGCTCCTACAAGATTCCATAATTAGCTTATATCTTGTGCTGCATGACTGGAACGTGTTCGCTCTCCTTTCTTCGAAATCTGGAAACCCTGCACATGGGCCTCATTGCATGTCGCAGGAGGTTGAGCGTTTCGAATTAGGGTAAATTAATATTTGTGCTTTTTCCCATCTACTCGCGGATTCGTACCATCCAGTCTCCAGACCAAGAAACCGACAAGACTAACGGTAACGAAGGCAACTTGTTTCACCTCCGTGTTGCGGGACGCGAACAGGTGGCGCAACAAGCAGAACCGACGAGGGATGTGAGTGTCTCGCCGAAGCATCGCGGTTTCACTCGCGTAGCGGTTGCTGCTCATTTTATTAATTAAAAGTAAGCGTTCTGGGAGCGGGCAGCTTCCGACGGTGGAGTTTGCCTCCCTCACCTCCAACTCGGAAACACAAGTGCGCAACTTTCAAGCCATAAATCACCGGCTGCTCTTTGCTTTTCGCCTCAACAGTTGATGCCCTCTTTCTTGATTACTTATTCCCATCTGACTCCGCGTAAAAAATGGCCGTCGAGGAATCAGCTCCCGCAAAACTGTATTTATAGTGCGGCCGATCTTTCTCTCCCGTTATTATATCATCATCAATGGGCGCGCCGTCGGCCGGACTTTGAGCACGTTATGAAAAAATATCTATTCATTTTTGATATATTTTTCTTTAGCGTTGACGGGTTGCGGTTTTCGAACCAACCTCTTCAAAGTTGAAGCGCCTGTTTCGACTAGCTCACTCTAAAAGCTTTCTTTACTCCGCTCTCTCCCACCTCCATCATCCTCATCTTTCTAAAATAAAAGTCTGTCAAGTTTGGTGCTGCACGTAGCTTCCTCGCCTATATCACGTGAACGTGTAGATCTTTTGAAATGTTTTAGGATGGTTTCGAAAAATGTAGAATATAAGCTTCCTACAACGATTGAAGGGACAGAAATGCCGAGAGACATGTTCCAGCATCCACGTACGCCTTAAAAAAGTCAGTCGACTTGCATTGCGTATATCGTGTTTAAATTTATATAGGATTATCAGACCATTTTCCCACGGCAATCCGCGAATATATGAGCGCGATCGGACCACTAGAACACGAGAAAATGAACCAGAGTTTATTTACGTTAACGTATACGCAGACTGATGTAATGATGTCTGGGCAATGGAACCTATACAAGAACATCTACAGGTCAATCCGCACATTCCCTGAACCTTTAATCGAAATTGGATGAAGAATGTAGGATTTAGGCCTGATACAAGGATCTGCGGTCAAAAGAACAGGCGCACACTGACTCGAAAAATACGAGTGGAAATTTTGATTTTCGAGAACATTTTGTGCCGAAAGTCAAGACAACGTTTCGCTTCCTATAGGTAAACTTGGAAGCGAAATCGTCAAATGTCTACCGCTCACACGGGAAAAAATTATGGCAAGGATATGTCTGTAGCCTGGCAACGCATTGATTGAAAGCCAGAGGATTGATTTCTCTCTTTGGCTAGAATTGGCTAGAATTCTTTGTACAGTCCCCATCTTACTCTCGGGGGCGCGTTAGATTTTTGGCATCTCGTTTTTTCGCATTGAAACTAATTTTTATAAACAAATTTGAAAACAAATTCATAAACAAATGGGAAAATTTTTTTCTCGGTTGTATCGTTGGAAAGCTGAGATTCTCGAAAAGTTTATCCCGGGGAGTGTCAGAACAAACCCCAGCCGGGTGTGTCCCGGGCAGTTACAAAACATGTGTATTATGATCGAGAGAGAACATGGATATAAGTAGTTTTTTTTTCTAAAATTCTCGACATTCTATCTTAGGACTCATTTTGCACCTTCTAATTCATGTTGAAATTTTCCTATTCCACCCTAAGGTGGTAGGAAATAGAACTCTGTTTTCAACGGTGTCCTCGAAACTGATTTTAGAGGATAGTTTAAGGGAGTTATAGCCATTTTAAGGTGAGGTCGGAAACACGAAAAAAATCTTAAAAGTGAAATAACTCGGAAAAGAAGATTTTAAAGAGAAAATTTTATGAGGCATTTATTGTTGGGAATGACCGTTAGAATCAATCCCTGCATTTGCCTTAGCATTTGAAAGAATCGTTTATCATGTAATTAGAGTTTTGTCGTGCTTGATAGGCGAGAAATAAAAAGAGAAAAGATGCTAGCGGCGCCTCGGCTTTATTAAATGGGCGGATTATTACGAAAATAGTGAACCTTCGCGTGATAATTTTCTTCGTTTATTTAGATTCTGGGATTCTACACATCTTGAAAAGTAAAACAACAAATTTAGGAGGGGGTGGGGTTTAAAAATGTTTCTATTGGCCGATTACAAAGTGTCATTATTGAAAATAATAAATTAAAAGAGGTCAAAAAACTTACCTATCGACCCAATTATGCAGTAGATGCAATACATCTAACATAACATTTCGATCCAATTACGCCATTGACGCTGTGTAACTTAGCGTATGCTGGAGACACCGGACTAGGCCGCTAATCACGGCCGATGTAGCAATCCTCCTCCCACCTCGGGCCTCGCACGCCGACGTCAAAGCTCAGAGGAAATCGCGATCTATAATTTGCTCCGAGTTGCCGGGTGAAGATTCTCAGAGTTTTGCCCATTTTTCGCCGGCGGGTGACGGAAACGGGCGCTAAGCAGCAGGTACTTGACCGCATCTCACGGCCGCCCCTCTAATTAACGCCACTTCAATTAACGCGGCACCCTAAAAGGGTCTATAATTATTGGATTAGATTTCTGAAACGTTTCAAGTTTCTGTTTACGTCTCCTTCCATTTTCTTTCTCCTTCCGTCCCCACTTTTCTGTTTTAACGCAGTTCAATGAATTTCGCTTTTTCCGAGTCCTTGTCGAGTTTGAACTTTCTTTCCGGCGAACGGTCTTGAAAAATGTAAGAGAGGTAAATAGCTTTAAGATTTCAAATCGAAATTTATCAAGATTTTCTTTTGTGAAAATTCGTTTTTAGACAGTCTAAAACGATCCTTAGAATTTAACTTTTGGTTTATTATTGTCAGTAATGAACCTTTGAATTCGATTTTTTTTAAATCCACCATCCGCAGCTTTCCCCCGAAACTACTGTTCTAAAGTTTAAGAAAATCGGATCAAAAATCCAACATCGATCCGGGATGCAATCTATGCATGTTAATCAATCAACCCTTAGGGATCGTATTTAAAGATTAATCTATCAAAAAATCTAAATATCGGAAGCTTTCTTAGTAAGGGGGTATTTTTTTGTCTTCATTCATATAGAAATTAGTTCCCTGAATCGAATGTGGCCACTAAGGTTAATGTACGAACATCTGTTTGCTCGGAATTTAAAAAATATGTTATGTAATCGGTGGGGCTGGAGAGCTGGACTTTAGAGCCCGTTTAACAATGGCAGGTCAGAGCTGGACCGCGTGGCTACAGCCATGTATTTTAATCTTGAATGCATTTCCAAGATACGGAGGCTCGAGGTACTGAGAATGTACCACAGAACAAATCCTATATACATCCGTCGTAGAAGGATTATCTAATAAAGAAATAATAAACCTCTCTGAAATGATTTGCATGGTTTTTTATTTGATTTTTGAAATCTACCTACTTCCAAACGTAAACCAACCACTCTTTGGTGTAGGGGTTACGAGTTTTTTTCTGGTCGAGTTCAAAGGTTTACTATTACAAGTAATAAAACAAAACGGCCCCATCCGTTAGTCCACCTTCTATCTTCTGGATGAAATGGTTGTCGAGGGATACATTTCCAAGCCTATCACAGGAATCAGAGATGATCAGTGGCTCGAAGTTAGGGAGTCCTATAGTTGGTTCCACGTTGTTCTTGTTGCTAGTGAACTGGATACAAAGGTGATGTCAACAGCTGACGAGATTCGTTGAATAGTAGCCGGTATTAGAGTGGTAGAGCCATCATTAATAAAACAAAAGATATTTTCCTCCGCCGCATTCATCAAATGTCTCCCTTCGGCTTGATATTTATCTTATTTCTGAATAAGAATGAAATGCGACAGACAGGTGAACCTCAGACAGGTAAACTTGGAATAAAATAAATCCTTGATGGCAGAAACGTAATGGGATTTGTTGATACTGTCGTCAAAAAATGTTCCAGTCCTCCACCTTTGGTAGAGAAGAAGTGAAAATTGCTTGCTGCGAAAATACTGTTTCGCATCATCTCTCAGAACGGATTTCCTTCCTCAAACCCCCGTAGTCAGCTACAAGTGCGCGTCTACGGCGGGCAGTTAAGGCTTCAATCCTCTGATGTGCTGCATCCCATTAAGTGAAATGCTTTATATTGAAGTTGCTGTCAACCTTTGAATCCACGCCCTCAAAGAGACTTTCCCACCTTTATTACCATATAAATAAGTTTTGTTTACTTCTGAGAGCCGAGGTGTAGGAGGCCCAACTATCACAAAGTTAAATAAATTAATGCCAACCAAGTCGGTATTTCTTCCCCCCCCCCCCCCTCCTCCTCTCTATTTCGTCTCCCGGTTATGACTTCGACCTGAACTCGTCTATAGCCGCCCTAGGCTTCTGATGTCCAGAGGAGTGCCTTCTTCGTCACTTGTTATGGAGACTTCAGGGTTTTGGTATGTTGGAAACTCGAGGAAGGAAGAAGATATATCACACTGGGATGAAACGACCCAAAATATCTTGTCATCGAAAAAATCTCAGTTTAATTCTAAAATTTGTCTAGAATAAATCGAGTAAGCAGTAAATGTTTGACATTGTCTTTGGATATTTGTAAAATTATTTGTTTATTATTTTCAATGAATGAGACTTCGATCAAAAATTAAAAATGGGATTCCGTTGGGACTGAGTTCTAGGCATCGCTTTCTCTCAATCCTAAAGAGTGAAACCAATAGGCTAAAATACTAAAGAACCAGAACATTTTCGTAATAACACGGATTTGTTCATGTTTGTTATCGACAGACATCGCTTCAATAAATCAAATGAGCTAAATTAGATCGATTTCAGTATATCCGTTCACTCTCCCGAACTTTGAAAGATTAAACGAACGACAACATGCTTGTAAATGTGAAGATGCCTGAACCTGGTAAATTGTGACTTTCAAATCAGTTTATATACATCAACAATGTCATCGGGTTGTTAAGAGTTCATTTTGAAATCAGGTTTATCATCATTTTTATTACATATTTTCTGACACGTGAACCGTACGAATATGGTTTATTTTACCTCGTTAAGTTTCAATTGATGTATCCGATGGTTTCTAAGTTATTGTCCATATAGGTACTGCACCATTATTTGCATTTATTTCAACAATAATTTTCAAAATGGTGTTGTCAAGTGAAAACTGACCACCAACTTGGGTTCAGGGAACAACACTCGACCATTGACCAAGTCCACAGGATAACAAATTTGATAGAACAACGACTAGAGGGAAGTAAAATTTGCTCAGCTGTTTTCCTCGACGTTTTCCAAGCTTTTGATAAAATTTGGCATAAAGGACTCTTAGCAAAGATTCATAGGGATCTCAGCAAACGCTGTCACAGCTACGTTTGCAGATGACACAGCAATCCTATCAACAGGAAATACCATAGAGGAAGCAACTGCGAAGCTGCAGGACTCAGTGAACACAATTCTTCAGTGGACTAAAAGGTGGCGAATAAAGCTGAATGAAACCAAGTCTACACATATAAACTTTACCTACCGAAAAGTGAACCCTACCCCAATTGAAATTAACTCTCAAATAGTACCGTACTGTAATACAGCCAAATATCTGGGTATGACACTAGATGCTAAGCTCAAATGGAAAGAGCACGTGAAGAAGAAGAAGGCAGAAATCAACCTGAAATTTAAGAAAATGTATTGGCTTCTGGGAAGGAATTCACAGCTCCCAGTCCACAATAAAATACTACTATATGAGCAAGTGATTAAACCAATATGGGCCTACGGCTGTCCCTTATGGGGCTGCACCAAAAAGAGCAACGTCAAAATCATCCAAACAGTCCAGAACAAAATTCTGAGAAGCATAGTAAATGCCCCATGGTATATTCGAACAAATGATCTGCATCGCGATCTCAAGGTTGAGATGGTCGACGAGGTTATAAGAAAAAGAGCTGTGGATCACGAAAATCGGCTCCACAATCACATCAACGTCGAAGCAATTTCGCTCCTGGACAACAGGGATGAAGTGCGACGACTGAAGAGGACCAAACCCTTGGACCTAGTTATGAATCGCTAGTAGTAGTGAACTCTTTCGTGGAGGTGGATAGTGATCTGTGAACCACCAAAAGTGTACCAAGTTATATTAAAGTTAAGTTACTAGATGTATTATAGTTCCTTGTTTCTTGGATTTTAGCTGTAGGTTGTAACTGAATGCATTCGGTTGTCCATGGTGTTTGCCTGTAGTTGCTTATAGTTTTTTTCTACATGAATCATCTATAAAACATTAACGCATTCCATTCCACCTAATTCACCATGACAAGTTTGCAGACCTTATATTCGATTACGACTTCATTACGAAACATGAATATTGGGTACTTCAAGAAAAAAAAAGTATAACAAGGTCTGGAAGGGGGGAAATTGCTCTGGATTCGCCCTTACAATTTATTAGCATATCGGGATAAGAAATGGAACCTACGTCTGCCTTATATGTTAAAAGTTGGGGGTAGCTCCGGGGAAGCAGCTGCTCCTAACCGCGTGATATGTCAACGTCTTTATAACTGAGGATGAATAGCAGCCGCCGTCTCATCCTCTTACGACGCGCCTTTTCCTAAAAATTTAATGAGGAGCCCGGAACAACTTCAAACATTCGGCCTATCGAAGGCTTCCAAGTATACACATATTTCCAAACACCATTGTTCATCACTGCTTGAGTCAGTTTGTTTATTTTCCGATAGAATCGTTGACGGGAGTAAATAATAGCAAATACAATCCCGAAAATACACCGAAAAAACACCCCCTAAATCAACCTCATTCAAATTCAAATTCCTAAGTTTTAGTGCATGCCAAAGGCTTCAGAGGCTTAACGAACTAGATTACATTCAAGATTAATCTCAAACCTATGAATCAACTAATTCAAGAATTCGTGGTAATCTGTTTTCAGAGAGTAGAATTTGATGGGTGAATAAAAATAATGACAATGGAAAACTCCTCACACTTGTTTCTTCATATCTTACTTACTCGTTCCAGTAATGATATCAAATTCATATATTTCATTCCCCCAATACTTCCGTCCATGGTAATGGTCTTCTAAATAGAGCATTCTCTGTCCTTTTGTTTTCGTACCATGTCGTAGAGTTTTCTTGATCTTCCTGGATGTCAATTTCTTTCAACTTTCCATATCCCACTTCCACGACAGGCTACCATTTTGGTTACACGAGAAGGCTATGCTGGATTGGCAGACATAATTGTATCAGAGGCTATGTCTCAACCAGATCATCTGGTTGGAGAGATGCTATACAGTTCAAATCTAGAGAACGGAACTTTCGAAATTATTGAACAACCTCCTCAAGCCAACATTATTGGATGCCGGTTGGTTTTAAAAAAACGTTAAAACAGTGTGGCGCAATGGAAGCGTGCTGGGCCCATAACCTTCTATACAGTAGAATTTGATGAGTGAATAAAAATGATGTTGAAGGAAAACATGAGACAATATATTTTGTAAAACAAAAACTGTCAATATCAACAAAATACGGGACAGTAAACCTGTATGGTTCTACAGCCAGACATCTCAGCTCCGTGGCCTGTTGTCTGTTGTTGGTAGTGACGACGTGTACGGCGAGATAGATGTGAGCACTGTCAAGAGGAAGATAAAGGACATTAATGAACGATGGGAGAACCACTGGTTTAGTGTGGATATTGAGGCATGCATAAACTCCCGCTATAATGACCATTTGGTCATTTGGGAAATTTTCCCAAAAATTTGCTCCTATGGTTCGGAAACTGCGCCGTACATTGGACTGCCCAGATTTGTTTATTTGGAGAAAGTGCCTGCCCATTTGAGGATGAGCTATAAGGAAGAGTAAAGTTGTACTATAAAGGGAATAGTTACCTGATGGATTGTGCCGCATATTGTATGTACTGCAATAGAATGGAGTTAGAGACGCTTTCACACTTCATGTTTATTTGCCCCACCTACAAGCCATACCGATCGTTCTACTTAGCAAAACATATCCCAAACCATATTGATATTACATCCACATCCCTTGAGAATGTGGATTCAATGCTTGTCGATCTGTTGACCTGGGATGGGAAAATCGATAAATTTGGAGCGGTATTTAGGTATTGCATTCAATCTTTCAAGCTAAGAGCATTCTCGCTAAACGAATAGAGCAACAGAATTAACGGTGAATCACTATACTCAGGATGATTGGAAATGAATTAATGTATTATCTCTGCCTTCTCTGGATATCTTGAATTTACTACATATCTTGCATTAACTACAGCAAAATATATTTTATCATTTAGCGTGGCAAATGTATGAAAATAATAAAATTTTAAATCTTGGGAAGATGTCGTCGTGTCTAGTGCGAGATGGAATGGGTAATTTTCATTTAACCCTACCATCATCATCAACCATCAACCAAACATAAGACCTGACAAAATTATTTAGCTGGACTCCCAATGTTCAAATATAATCCTTATTTACTATATTATGTTTATACTCCATCACGGAACTCTTCATTTTGTTATACTGATAGAAGATGATGTGTTATTTTTCGCAACTCGTTGCAATGTATCATATAATGCAAATAAATTTTGAATTTGAATTTGAATTGGTTCTACAGCCAGATCATTTAAGTGATTCATTTTACACATTTAAGTATCGAAGATGAAAAATTGCCAAGATTATCAATTTATTGATATTGATGTGATTTTACATGAAAATTGGAACTTACTAGAGAGGCTAGTGCTTACCAAGGTGGCAGGTACACGAATGATCCCCTTGGGCGGACGGAAAAGTGGTGATGCCGGGATAACAAAGGGCGGAAGGAGCCCACCCGAAGGTTAGTTGAAGGAGCGATGAGCGGGGGGGGGGGGGGGGGGGGGGGGCTGTCGGGTCGGTCGCTAAGAACTGGATTGTACTCCTGTTAATCATTTGAATGATAAAACGTGGTATTGAGTAACTAAGAAGCGAATCTATCTCTGTAAATCTGACATCTATCAACACAACACAAAATATAATCTATGTCTTTTTTGGAACAAATATCGTTTTGAATCGTAGTTATTTGAGAAAACTAAGAAAACTATATTGAAAAACGAATTAAAGAGCTTTCGAATATGACACCAAGGAGTGTAATCGGGATCAGCGTAAAATTGCCAGTAACGCAGG
Source organism: Creontiades dilutus (assembly GCA_031894815.1). Lineage (NCBI taxonomy): Eukaryota > Metazoa > Arthropoda > Insecta > Hemiptera > Miridae > Creontiades > Creontiades dilutus. The sequence goes on along the minus strand of JAVIWC010000496.1, from coordinate 59,422 downwards.
GCTCTATTGAGTTGCTCTAACTTTACTGGCTCGAGTTAAATTGAGATTGTTGTTGTTTCTTTGTAAAAATGTGATATTTGCAACGGTATCGCTGTGACGCTTAAACGGCGCCTACTGATTGGACTCGGAATCTAACGTAATAAGAATCATTACATTCTTCACCCGTACCAGAAAGGCTTTTTTCATAACTGTGAAGAGACGGTGATTCGAAATATATTGAAAAAGAACTTGCTGAATTTCATCAGGAGCTATTTTCATTTTCCTCAATGAAGGCGGCCATCACTGTACTTTCAAATGATCTTCTCACTTTTTCTTCAAATCACTTCATATTCCGCAGAGGTTCAAGAAACAGGAAATGAAACATTTAGTTGAAAGCAGTACAATTTTGATTTATGCGCTTATTCTCAGAAAATTAAGCTCCAAAAGGCAATAAATCAAGCATCCCGAAAGAAAGGTTGAGTTCGCTGGACAACACTTCTTAATCAACTTAAATTGGTAAAATTTCAATAATTGTTAAATTTATATTTTAGCAGATCATTTAGCTTCCATGAACTGAACCTCAAATTTATGCTGGACATATATTTCAATAAGATGTCCTGAAAAGTCAATAAAAATGGAAAAAAAGTAAAAAATCGAATGTCTTTTTGAATAGTAAATGTAGTAAAAGATCAAGTTTTTTTAATAGTTAAAATCGATAGGTAACCAGTTCCCCGCCCACAAAGTCCTCAAATTTTAATTTAACATGAATGTAACAGAGTATTTTTGGGAAATTCGCTCATACGATCATGCAGCGTGATTGGAACTTTTCTTATCTCTCCTCCAGCTAACTAGAACTCAAAAATCCAGCATCGATTCGGAATGAGACAGTCATCAAGGCATCTTGATCAATCAATCCCAAAGGATAATATTTAAGGGTTAAAATTCTGATAGTTGCGTGTATGTGACTTGATACTTCTATTGAATCTCGCAGCTCAATCTCGTGATCAAACAAGGAGCGGGATTTTCGCCTCCTCATCTCCCTCCTCATTTCGGAAAAAGTCTCAATTCACTTCCTGCATTCAAAGACGCTGAATTTTCTGCATAACGCTAAGTTGTTTGCCTCACATACATGCTCCTATCTTCGTTATTTTCTCACAAATGCATGAAGAGGAGAAAGAGCTACTTAAAGTAAAAGGTACAAACCTTGCTATCTGAAAAACCAAACCCGGATAACACTTTTCTCTTGCCAGAAATGCTCAAAATACATTTGCTTACAACATACAACTCTCATTTATTTCGATTGCAGTGATACTCAGTCAAACTAAATACTTCCTAAGAATTCAATTTTTTAATAAAATAAGTTTGCTGAATTTATAAATTCAATTTCATTTATAACATCACTTTATTTGGCCAAAACCTTTGAGTTACACCCCTGAAAAAAGGGTCGCGAATTTTTGAAATACGGATATAAAATTTTCTTGATTTTTATATCCGATTTTGCGAGTAATGTATTAAGATTTTTCTACTAGTCTTTATTTAATGAATCCATTGTTGAGTTCCTGAATGTCGTTCTACAATATGGACCAAAAATAAGACTGAAAGGCTGAAAATGTCTCATCATAAAGATACCTCTACACAATGTGGTCAACGAATGTTCTACGTTCGGAAACATTTGACACTCAGTGCCTTTCTTGTAATGATAGCATCTCGGTGAAAACTCCTTTGTGTACTTTTAACCTATTTTTTTCAAATCCTTGGTTTTGAATAAAATACTTGAATCTGTTTTGTCCATCCATGTCGAGCTGGAGGCGCAACTATCGGAAGGTTAAACTATGGAAAACTCGAAAGCTCTCGAAGTAATATGGTAGTTTGTTTGATTAAGATAGAAATTAGTTCCTTCAATGGATTAACCATTGCAGCCTTGATGCTGCGAAACCCGTTCAACTGGAGGCCTGAGCTAGACTGCGTGGCTAGCTGAAGCCCAAGTATTTTCATCTTAAAGACACTGACCAGATGTGGCTTCTTAGAACCTACGTGTCTTGAAACGTAAACCAACAACTTTTGGAGGGTCATAACTGTTTCTCTTCATCGATTCAATAGGCTCATTATTGAATTTATTAAACCGAAAGATTGAATTCCGATTTTAAGGGCACAAAATTCGTTACCTTTTGCACTGATAAAGACTCCCGTCGTCATTTGACATTAATGCGTTAGGTGACTTCGACTTAGTACACTGTAATGAGCAAGTCCATGATTCATAACTAACTGATAACAGACTATTTCATCACATTGAGAAGTTTCATGTCATTAAAGCATACACAATGTATCCAAATGAAGATACTATAAAGACTGTACAGTACCCTCTCGTTAGACTTCAGAAGTTCCCGGTCTAAATCTGCGGAGATCATAAGGGTTTTTTGAAGGTTCGCATCACAAAGCAGTAGAGCTCTAATTATGACTAATTATGAGAGAACACGGCCTGGTAAAAAGTACAATTAATTAGCGGAGGAGTTGAATCAAAGGACGCAATCGGGTTCGGGGGTACTAATTGAAGAACCATCCTTCCATAGTGATGAATTCATTCGAAAAAAACATCCTTCAGCCTGAACATTGTTTATCAATCGGTCCGAGTTGATGTGAAAAACTTTAGCCGTTCTAAAACAGCTGATATCAAAACTTTCGTATGGAGTAAATAGTAGTAAAAATGAACATATTGGTAATAAATTAATACCTTACAGGGACATCCTTATTTCCGGGTTTTATTTAATTAGACTTATGAATATAATTATAAAGTGAAGATACAACGATCTACCACTCTACTCCCTTCCGTAGGAAAATTTAATCGATCTCAAATATATTTCAAAAGTATACATTAGCTGTTGATCGAACAAAAAAGATGCAAGAAAATAGGCGGTATTAGTTGTCTGAGCAGCAATTGAATGAATTGCTTAACTTCTGACAGAAAATTCAAAATTTCCAAGGTTCGTTGCACAACTAGATTTAAATTAGAGCGCGATCGGACCACTAGATGAGGAAAAAAAATGGTGTTTGGTTGATTTTACGTTTCCGTGTGCTCAGAGTGACTTATTGTTTTGTTAGCGACGAAACTCATAGGGGACCATTTACATCCCCACATCCCACATCAAATTCTCTGAAAGTTTAATCAAAATCGAACTGTAGGAATTTGGTTGTTATAAGGATCTGCGGACACACACACCCATAATCAGGCAGATAGACACGAAACGAAAGCTGTTCGGAATGGTTCAAATTTCAAATTGTGAGTGGAAATTTTGTGTTTGGAGAAACAAATTACCATCTCACGAAATTGAAAACAAACCTTTCTTAATAGGTAGACTCGGCAGCAACATTCTGACCATTGGAGCTGTACTTCAGCCAGGTCTCGACATTATATTTTTTCAACTACGGCAAAATCACAGTAAACAAGATAGTGCATGTAGATTTGTACTGTTGAGTTAGTGGAGCCAAAATATGATAACGTTATTTATACTCCATTTAACTGCATTGGGACATGGAAACACCCGTGGAGAGAATGAACATAACAAAGATGTTACCGTCAGTGGGGTTGCTTACCGCCTGAACTCCCAATTCCACTAATCAAATTGTCTTGATATCGGTAACAACATCAAATATCCGATTCCATAACGAAACCCATAACGTCAATTCTCTGTTGAATTTCATCCGCACTATATTTATACATCAAACGCTCTACAACACATCGTTTCATCCCATTCTATTCCCATGAACCTGTAACATCGACGTAGGAATACATGCATATTTAATTAATAGAGGGAAATACGTTAATTCACGAAAAATCATACAGAGATGCCGTTGCTCGGGTTAGGATATTAAAAAAGGTGAGGGGTTCAAACTCATCATCGTCTCCTAGAAGTCCAGCCATGTTATTGACTGTCTCTGTATTCTTGTAATATTTTCGCAACCTGGTATTTGCTTGTATAAATGTAAACAACAAAATATTAAAAATTGAAGACCTACAATCACAGAAAGAATGCTCTCATAACCCAGCGGGGATACTACGTAGCTCAATAGACCCATACGTCCGAAGAATTATCAATTTCATCAACTCTGAATGATTGACTTGAAAACTTCTAGCAATACAAATTGTTAAAAATTAAATATAAAAGTCGGCAACTCTAGCTCATCGACCCAGGCCTTCTCTAATGAAGAGTTATAATTATTCAAATAATTGTACCGTGTCATGTTTATTCTTTCTACGTAATCTCTCTCTCTCTCTCTCTCTCTCTCTCTCTCTCTCTCTCTCTCTCTCTCTCTCTCTCTCTCTCTCTCTCTCTCTCTCTCGCCTGACAGCAAAAGCAACAGTTTTGGGGTTTGTTGAACAACTAATAATTTCTACAAAATTTGTGGAAAAAAAACGTTCTATTCTCCATTACCCCCCTAATTAATATCTTCCGTCGTGAAGCTCAACATTTTCACAGTTTTTTTTTGCAGAGAAAAATTTAGATCAAACAAAATGGGAATCATGAAAATCGGTTGAGAATTGTAGGCTGAGCAGTGTCGACAAAACTCGTCAGATCTACACACACACACACAGCTATAGTTGTTGAAACGGACTTGTATTCTGGTATTGCTTGGGTTTTTCCACACCCCCCTAGTTCGATTCTAATAGGCGTCTCTCTACACTGACGAAGCAACGCTTCAGAGAGGCGTCCTAAAAACGAGCGGCGTGAAGGACGCTGGCGCTCTACTCGCGGAACATTGTAAGTTCAGCGGATTTTGTGATCGGTGGTTGGAACAAAACGGGCAAACCCGCCTCTCCAATGTTTGTATCGATGATAATTGATTGTTTGGACTAGTGAGTTTGGATTGTTGGAAAAGAAAATGATGAAGTTAAAGAAAGAGGAGGGTTCGTGTGTTGACAATAACGATAGCCCGAAGGGGAGCTGGGGGCCGAGGGGAACCGTTGCCTCTACTTTGTTCTGCAGCCTAGCCTAATTCAGTTAGGCGATATAATGTTGTTAGGACGTACATCTACATGCCCCCGTCTTTTTCAAAGAGTCCATAAACCGCATTAGGGTACAGAACCCTATCCCTGGGGTCCGACTCTATATACCGTATTTTCTTAGACAAATTGGCTCCCTCGGTTCCTGTGTACATCGGTAGCGCCGCTATATCAGTTGCTCTTCAACATCCAATGCCACGCTGTAATCTAAACTCCTTCCATCTCCCTTCAATTTCCTCCGGCACTGGGAGATTCTCAGGCGCCGATCTTTGCTCAGAGTTTGATAAATGGTACTCACAATTGCTGATCATAAAGTACCAGTACAACTACTTTTACTTGTACATTTAAAACTCAAGTACTGCCCAGTTGTGAGGTCCTCAGTACATGTACTGCCATCTGCACTTAGTAATTGTACTTAACTAATACAAGTACCTACTGCCAGTTTTCAGGAACGACCCCAAAAAACATTATGATATGCCATTCAAAAAGTGTTCCTGAGCACTGGGTCGTTACTTCTTACAAGTACAAGTACCTCACATCAACAATTGAACTTTAAAATATCTGATTTTATGGAATTCTTTAGTTCGTCTTATGTTAACAAGGAAGAAGGAGTTTCTATGTACATAAAGGATGCTATTACCATAGACTCAGTTGAAACTGATGCTATTGAAGGTTGTAATTCACTTTATATTTATCTCAATTGCAATGATATGAATGTGGCCCTAACTCCTGTCTACAAGTCACATGACAGAGATTCTATTGAATTCCTTAGATTTATGTTTCAAACTTTGCAAATCACGGTCTTGTTGCCGATATAAATATTGACATCTCGAAGGATACAAAGTTAGCGAATCAATGTAATAATATACTGAGGAAATTCGGGTTTGTCTCAGCTATTAATGAAGTTACAAGAAGTTTAAATGGTTTGGCCTTTTGTATTGTTCATATTTCTATGGAAGTGATGAAGGTTTTGGTTTGGAATATGATAGCCACATATTTCATGGTAGTTTCTAAAATTATGTTCAAACCAACAGAGTTACTAGGGATTCTTGTAGTAAATTTCGGATTAGTGATTTGGAAAAAAATCGATTTTGAGTTACTCGAATGTTTGTTAAAAAAAGTAAACTGGAATGTGTCATACTCTATTCCGGGATGGATAAAGCCATTGAAATGTTTTTAATATTTTGGAAAAGTATATTGATAGGCGTTCGTCCGTTAAAAAATGCGGAAGTAGACAGGTGAAGCTTAAACAATGGATTACAGAAGATACTAATGGCTCAACCCGTAAACTTGATGACATTGGTTATCAAGTGCTTGAACAGCCCTAAAATGAAGCTTTGAAAACATGTTTTATAGGATACAGAAATGTTATAAATTGGGTCATTCAAAGAGCCAAAAATCAATCGTTTTCTTCATTAGATTCAGGAGGCGATGCGTGAAGGTTCTATGGGATGCTATCAAATTGGCGTCTACAAGCGAATCCAGCAAGTATCTTTGGAAAAATTAAAGACTGTAAACGCGTTGTAATGAATGATCAAAAAGTTGTTGTTTCTTTTTTTACCAGTCTTGGTAGTGAAAGAAATATTCCAAAGTATTTTATAGATGATGAATTTATACGTTAACTCAACGAAGATTCTCCTAGTACATCATTGTTTTCAACTCCAGGTTTCCCAGCAGAAATAGAAGGCTGCATCAACAAACTTAAAAACCGTTGCAACGTTATATTGAAGAAAACCTCTCCCTTGATTAGTAGCCCTCATGCATTTGTTGTTGATTTAGTTTTCACCTCTAGCAGCTTTTTTGCTCTCTTTCACGAAGATTGTGATTGTGACCACGAGGCTGGTGGCGGTCGTAATGTAACTGACTATAGACCGATAGCTCTAACGTCTTTACGATTTTGGACTCTAATAATATAATATCAAGAAATCAGTATGGTTTTCAGCAGAGAACTAGCACTCTTCATGCTCTCTTGAACTTGAATAACTTAATTACCAGCAAGATTCGATGAAGGCTACTGTGTAAATGGCGTTTTCCTTGATGTAAAAAAGGCCTTCGACTGTGTGAAGCATATCGTTCTTATCAAAAAGCTTTATATGTATTGAGATTTATATGTTGTAATGAATCTGATTGCATAATTTTCGTCTGATCCTTTTCAGACTGTCAGGTTTGGTGACATGATTAGTGTTGAAGTCATTCTGGATACGGGCGTACCTACAACAGGGAACGGTGGAAGGGCAAATGTTGCTTTTAGTATACGTCAATGAATTGCTGAACCTTAGAATCGGTGGTAGTATTTTCAGCTTTGCGGATGATACTATAGTTGTTTTTGTTTTTTTACCATCATTGTTCGAGACTTGTGAAAAAGATTTTGGGGAAGCTGTTTCTCATCAGACACTGGTTTAATCTAAACGGTCGACGTTTAAATATTGGTGAAACTTCACGTAAAAAATTGTCAGACTTTCTATTGCTGGTGAAGATTTCTCCTCCCATGAGAGCTCTGAGCTTCGTAATTACAAATGCCCATCTGATAATTGTTTTTGTGAGAGCTCGCCTCTTAGCGAACATTGTAAATATCTTGTCCTGATTTTTGGCCAACAATTTTTTTGTTCAAATTTTATTTGGCATCAATTTTGTAATTATTCGTAATAATTTACTCTGTATAATATTTTGCGGCGTTTTTCTCTAATGTTTAAGAAAAAAGGAGGGGTAAGGGATATCCAAATCGCCTTCACTTCTAACGCAGCGGTAAAATCCTCTAATACACTTCCTCCATAGCAAATGAGAAGTTTTTTCCCCACTATAAGGAGTTCATCACCAATCAGGGCGCCGTGTTTTTCGTTTTTTTTCCAGCATCGAACAACCCGAGCAACAAGAGTCTCTTTGATTTCCGAGTTCGTCTATCGTCCAACTCTGATGTATTTAAATGAGATCCTTTGAACTTGTAAATATTCTGCCGTTCTTTATATTTAGAGAAATCATTCGCAAATTGGATGTGGACTCGCCTACTCCTAGACGGGAGATGCCTATATTTCTTACGCAAACAACGTCATATTTAGTCGGATCGATAGTAATGTTCTGAGAATATTTATCATTTTGAGTTTAAAAATGATTCACATTTGCCTTAATCTTTTCAACGAATAACGGTGTTTCCGTTGTGCCAGTTCTTTCTAACCTGTTGAACATCTAAGTGGCAATATTGATCGATAGCATTTAAATCACGGCTAACGGAGACTTGAGTTGTTTCTTTTAGCTCTACATTTATTAGATAATTAGGCACCATTAACAACTCAACTTTTAACATTTTAACTTTTAGCTTTTTCGTGTACATATACAGAGAAATCGGTCGTTACAACTTCAGTTATGACAACGAACAAAAGAAGTGACGACTTTCCCAGTAATTAGTTGATTCCCTGTAGGTGCTCCCACCAGGTGTTGAAAAACAGTTATTTTAGAATGTTATTTTTACTGATAATTTTCGATCCTGTTATCCGTTCCTATCATTTTAAATCGAATGATGCCGTAAACCATTATTTTTCACGGTTACGAATTACCAGTTATTTTTTAACCCACCACGAACTTCAACAGTTAACCAATAATCTTTATATCAAAGGTCAATGTTCAACAAATGAGAAAACGGGGTTTTCTGTAAAATATTACTGGTAACCCCTGTCAAATAATTATCCGTTCAAAAAGTAAAGGTTGTGAACTATTTTTTCCCTTTTATTGGATAGACATACAGTGTTCACGTTTTCAGTTGTTAACCGAATATGGATTTCTTTTTTTGGGTCAGTAATATATAGCATTAGCAAACTGAATTAAACCTTTAGCAAACTAAATTAAACTTTTAGCAAACTAAATTAAACTTTTACCAAATTGAATTAACCTTTTCGCAATTGAAATTAAACTTTTAGCAATTAAAATTAACCCCTTCGCAATTAGAATTTAACCTTTCGCAAATACAGATATGGAGGTAAAGTTTAATTCTAATTGCGAAAGAGTTAATTCAGTTAGCGAAAGGTTTAATTCAGTTTTCTAATGCTATACATCCTTCTATTGTATATTTCTCTTGTACAATCTGGTTTTAATTTATTCATAGTTGACAAACAAGAATCTTCATTTGTTCACAGGTATGCTTTTCAAGACACCGTATCAACCGTTGTACCAGTTTCCACTCTATGAAGGTATCGATTGTTTCGAATAACTGCAGTATTAATATAACTGCAGTATTAATTCGATAGTACGCAAGTGCCACCACATTATTATTACTGACAATTTATCCTTACTATAAGTTTTCGTCAATAAATCGCATCAAGAAGTATCACCTAGTATCCAATTTCGAGATCAGACGAAAACTTCTATTAGTTTGTAAATTCTCTAACCCTTCAGAACAAAACTTATCATTAATAAAACTTTGATTCTCATATGAATCTGTGCTAATCATAGCCAAAATAATTTAATCAGAGTATTGATCAAATTTTGCAACATTTAGTCTAGGGTAGTATGTCTTTTAATGTCCTCAAAATCCGCTGGTTTCTTGCAATTACACCGTAGTTCCCAGTTGAATAATTATTAGTGGGAATATTTGGTTCTCAGCTTGATTCAGAATTTAGTAATTGAATATAATAAAAGAACTTAATCTGTATTAAGTTACAAGCCAACCTACAACGAACACGGTTCCAACACACGACTGACAAACTCTCATCTCCTTTTCTTCCTAATTTCCGTAATTATGATCGAATATTGTCCATCTGATGATCAACGGAGTGATAAGGTATTTTCGTATGTCAATTACAAAAATGGTAATTGGTTCATTTATCGCACAACATTGATTTTTATGAACAAAAGGGGCGGAACAGAAAACAGTGATAAAAAACAGATGAGAATAGTACACTAACTTGGTTTCTACATGGGTCAAATAATATATCAAAGAACAGTGTTCTAATCTCCTAAGCTGCGAGGAAAGACAGAATAAAGGGAAAATAGCTAAATTGTTTGTTTTAATGTTGGAAAGAGTTATGATAGTTATGGTATGTGGCAGTTGAGTCGAACTAACTTCAAGAAGGAGATGAAGAAGAAAGAGCCCGACATTATCTGAAACCAAGATGGAGGTAAGTTGAAGGCGAGGGTAAGCGAACTCGGCGGGGAAGTGTTGGTACAGCCAAGAAACTGGAAAGGAAAACAGTGTTGTTGAACAAGTGAAGAAGGTTTTTATGACGAATAGTTGATCTCTGTGGAGTAATGCGCGTCAACTAAGCTCCCACAACTTGCTAATTAGATCGTTAGCCGACGGGAGTTACTTGACTGTGGAGGGAACATTAAATGTTTGCGCTTCCTTTCAAGGGAGGTGGAGGGGAGATGTTATGGGAAGCTCCTCTCCGGAGTTATACTTACTCGTACAAGGGCTACACACGCTCACCGCCAGAGCTCGTTGCGTACGTGCGGCCTCAACTGGGATGATAATTAGTCCGAATTCTCTTCAAACTAAACACCAAACTGCATGTTGAATGAATGTTGAAATGACCTTCAGTTTTGATTTTCGCGTACCCACCCATGTAGACACACCACCGTCCATCCAAATTAATAGATTCGGGCTAGGCTATTGATTTCGTACTATAATAAATTGAAGTGAAACGGCAGGCCACCAGCTGGTGCTCAATAATGCGATAGAGGAGTGAGGTAGAACCGATAAAACCTTCATTGAGCATTTATGAGCTGCAATCAGGAACTCCTAACCACGAGGATGGGGTCCAGCCGGCTCGACTTTATATCCAGGATGACAATTCGTCCAAATTACTCTCAGACTAAACTTTAAACTACAAGTTTTGAAACCATTATCTATTAATTAATACCAACGGTTATATTATACGTTATTCGTAGGACTTGGGGTGGATGACAGATTTGAGGCAGGAGATATAATTTATATTCCTTCAATGAGGAAGAAGCAGAAGGGCACCATCTTCTGTATCCTGACACCTTACTCTCTAGCATCTTCTCAGAGATTCAGACACTATTCGGATAGATGAATACGAACAGTGTTATCACCCTCACCAATCTCTAACCTTGAAATCTATGGATTCTATCTGTGAAGTGTATGAACAATCTGTGACAGTGTTTTTGCTAGATGAGTGATTAATCCACGTTGGTATTTTGCTGCAAGATCACCTTTTTCATGTTTGGTTCTTCCAGCCTCAGACGATCCATCCCTTGCCATACACAAGCATAATTACCTGACGAGCTTTCCTCTTAGCGAAATCCTGAAGGAAAACGGGCAAATTTCACTGTCATCACCTAAACACCAATGGAAAGACCTTCCTGGCAACTATCCTGTCAGGTTATCACACCATTCCATCGCGTCAGGATCCCCAAGCCACTGACAACTCTGACATCTAGGAGTGTGGCAGACCCATTGGGCACAAAAGCACACACATAGACACACAAATACACCTATCGTTTTTTCCCCACGGATTCGGTGTTAGAGCGATCTGAAACGAATTTGTTCCTCATGTTTGGGCTGTCCCACCTGGATTAATTCTAACAGGAGTTCCTCAACTGAAGGATCCTCGCTTTAGATTGGCTTCCTAAAAACTGACTTTCCTAACTCTCCAAATAGTTTAACGTGAGTTACGCTGGAGATTTTGTATTACAGCAAATTGAAATCGGTCATCAGCACTCAATGACTACTAGTAGGAGAGAGAGTAGCATAACAGTTTTGATAAAATTAAATTTATGCGGTTACTTCGCTGAAACAACAAGTAGTACTATTTGGAAGAATAAGGCAAGGAATAACATTTGTATTCTTAACGGCATATTGTAAAGACTCTTTCCGCCCAAAGGAAATTTCATGGACCAACTTCTACCCAACATCTGTAACATCATCAATGTCACGTAAAGAATTAGGAGATGTAAATTCATGGATATATGTTTTCCAAAGATTGATATGATACCTGATAAAAGTAAATTAAATTCTTCTGATTAAATGAAATATCCACTTATTTTTGTCATTGAACAACTACCCGATCTGGAGAGGTAAATACTGTGACCTAGCATCGGGGTTGTTTGGATATTACGCATGAGTCATTTAGTTTCATGAAAATCATGGGTAGTGACGAAAACAAATGAAATATATCTAAACCTATTTAAATATTTTATAGTTCAAACTCTGAATAATTGAGATGATAGAAATTGTACTACTTAAGTAGGCAGTAATCATGATTTCTATTTTAATGAAGGAAATGTATAATTTTCTAACGAAATATCGCGATAGGCAATGAAAATGGTCATGGAATTTACTATGGACGATTTTCAATAATGTGGTTTGAATATTAATGGTTTTTAAATCAAATTCCTTATGAAGTATGAGCATTCTCTATAGAGAGTAGTAATTTCTGATTTTTTTTTTTTTTTTTTTTGGATTTTAGGTTTTGGACTTTAATAATTTTTCGCTTGTCGGCTACCCTCGCCTTTTTTAGAAAGTGAATTTTCCGCTTTTCAAATGAATCTAAAATGAAAATATGGTGTTACTATTAATGCCGATACGATTTTTCGCTTGTAGGCTACCCTCGCCTTTTGATTAGAAAGTCCAGTTAATAAGAAAGGGCCAATTCGTAGTCAGTGATGGAAAGGTATAGTTGCCCCTTCCGAGCAGATGGATGCATTATTATGCTCCGCCACGCTCAGAGGATGAATCAGACGCTTGCAGGCGTCCGGTTCATCTCCCAAGGCGACAGATTCTAAAATCGGGAAGGGGCCAACTAACCATATCCATCACAACATTGAGCCTGTTAATATCTTACCATAATTCAAACATATACCATCATACTAAATGGGATAAAGATTTTTGCTAAAAAACACAAATCTGTTCTGTCGTCTAAATTTATTCTTGATTTGAAAATTCACGAAACATTCTGTTTGGTATGTCTCACAATCGACATTTTCGGGTGTATTATTCTAATTCAGTAAATGAAAAATCTTATCGGAAACATTCTTGGGTGATGAGCAAGGGAAAACACTAGAGGAACGAAATTCAGGTGATGTCTTAGGGAAGGTCCTCATTCTCCCACTAGCCAAACGAGAAACATCAGCTTCCCATTCATAAATCGTGATTCATTTTTTCCCCTCAAAATATCGGGGGTTTCACACGTGTCAGAGTCCGAATCTTAGATCAGGTATGAAGCAAAATTGGGATAAACGAAAGTTTCCCGCTAAGTAAAAATCTAATGGAATACGACCAGCGGAGTATACGTCTTAATTACCTGCAATATTTTATCACTAGACCACCTCCCGTAATTCTTCTCGTTCTATTTGATGAATAGCGTCAGACCAGAGTTTATATCAAGACGAGGGTTCACTTATTATAGCTCTCGAAGGAAAACCGTGTATGAGGCTTAGTTACAACACGCACATCCTGATTTGTGGAGTTGGTGGACGAGATACAACTTAAAGGCATACTACATCTTTGGGCTCTGTAAGTTATTACTCAACTCTGGGTTTCTCAATTCTCAGTAACGTTTATAGTTCACAGTTAATAGTTCACCATCAACTATTACGTATCAAATATCTGACACGGGAATGAGTAATAACGACGTCATCGTGTAACTAATGATGAATTTGATATAAAAACATGTTTTATAGTTTATTTATGAGAAGGAAGTGATGGGATATAATAGATAGCCCTCGTTTTCACTTCAGCAGAGGATGAATAAACATAAATTACTTGCAAGCATGTTAGTAACGTATCGCACTTTCATACAGCCAGTGTGTTCAGCTGATGGAATGATGGCCGCTACCTAGATGAAAAGGTTTATGGACATTTTGAGAGAACACCTTGCAGATAAGTGTAGTAGAAGTCAACAGGTGGTGAAAGCTGGCTGGAGAGCTCGAATGTCATTCGCAATTAAACGAACAGCATCAACGTGCATTCGAGGGACAAGGCAAAATGTAGGAGCTCTGAAGATATGCCGGGTTTTGCCGATGAAGCTGCACTATCATTGGGCCTCACTCGCAAATCGGCATTTTGAGGCAAAAAGAAATTTGGATCAACCAGATGCGCATTTCTGACCTAGAGATTTGTTACGTCCTTACAAATTGTATGCACATATAACAGAATTTCCCAAAATTATCGCATTACAATCATATTATGCGTTTGTGTTAAATTGAGTTGAAACCTCATCCCTGTATGCTCATAGAAATTGTAAACTAGCAATTTCATTGACAAAAAACTATCGCCAAATAACATTACCCTGCTCAAAGATTTTGAATTTGTACAGTTTTTTTTTAATCGTTTTTTAGCACATTTCACGAAAATTTAAGTACGATTCAGCATTAATTTTGCTATGCATTAAAATTTCTTCTGTTCCGTGATGGAATACAACCCTGAAAGTGAGTCGAAAGTGTTCACTTCCAATAGCAGTATATTGACTGTTGGAGGTAAGTTATAATATAAACTGATGACAACATGGAGACACACTGATAAGCTGAAAGACCATTAAGGTTAATTTCTTACCTGATAAATTAAATATAAATACGCCATCTTTGATGGATCTATAATACAATTACAATCCATGGAAGCGCCCAGTTCAGGTAATGTATTGCAGAAAATCTGATAAACACAGATAAATGATTTACGTAGGATGGATATCCAATACAGAAATAATAAACCTTTGCGCAATAATTTTCAGCGTTTCAAATCCAGAAAAGTATTGAAATTGATAATAGGAATGGGCTATCAAAGGATCTAGGTTTTGCTTAATGTTGTGCTCAAAATTTCTTCCTTCACTATGCTTATTCCTTAGCGAATACGATGTAGAGGCGATTCATCGCTCATAAGTACAAAACCCTTGTTTCCATTCCGCATTGAAACTCTGTTCATACGTTCCGACTTCAACGAAGGAACCGGATAATTGAACGAATTGCGGCTGCCAGTTATTCATTTCGAAAAAAGAACTTAAAAAACGAGACAACGAGCAGAAAAGGAGGAGTCAGGAAGAGAAAGGGGGCTCAGCTGTTGCGTTTTTCGTTGCGGCCCCGCCCTGAAATGTGTCTCATAACTAATTCAAATGCGAAAATAATCTGACATGCGCTACCTGTCTTTATGATAATGTCAGTTTCGCGTCCCAAGCGAACCACCAACCTCATCGTCCGGTTATTATTAGCCGTTGAAACATCGCGAGGTCTCCAGGAGCTGGCGTTAGAATAGGTTCTGAACATATGTGTCAGCTACAGTTTAAAAAGGAACTAGCCTCCGGGCGAAAATGGATTATCGTTAGCGAGTGAACCGCTTGGGATTGATAGCAGTCGAAAACGAAAAAGCCGATTGTCCATCAAAAGCCTAATTCCCATATTAACGCATGTCCACAGAATCGAAGCATTTCGCTTCCCCACCACCGGAGATAGGGAAGCTGTGGGTACTATCGCCATTGGAACAAATCACCCTAATAGAATAGGATGGCACTCCATGCTCCTTTAATTCTTTAACCCAGATGCGTTCGACACAACGTTGACATGAATTTGTAACAGTGAGGGGGGAGAGGGGGGGTGTTTGCCGAAATGGTATAGTTTCCCCTTCAAATGGCTAAGGCGGCTAATGCCCGCAACACCCTGAGGATATCGCACACGCTGGAAGAAGAGGGAACTTACCGCAAGTTTGTTAAATGGGTGCGCTAGAAGGAATGAAAGACCAACTTCGCTAGAACCCCAATTTAACCTAAAAGATCCTGGAACCCAACCTAACCTACCGGTAGTGACAACATTACGGGCTTACATAATATGAGTTTCAGAGGTCTCTGGTTCAGAATAGGAGGACTCGCGAATATCAACTCACAAGTTTATCCAGACCTCTCCAGCTAGATTCTCTCATTTTGAGTGGGTACTGACTAGGGGACCTCGCAGTGATGGGGTCGAGTTTCACGCTCAAACTTTCTTTGTGGGTTGTGCTCACCTAAATATTGAATTTGTGTCACAGCTTCTACAGAATTGGCATCCGAAACCCTCAAAATGATATTAAATGTGTTAAAATATGTGCCTTGTTGACGAATTTCTCTTTTCTTTTCTAAATGGAATATCTAGGTACAAGACACCTAGAAAGGATAGTCATGAGGACACCTAGACGCAGACCATGTATTCAGCCTTTTTATGTCGAACATGAACACTGCTATCGAAAAGCATATTCCAATCGCAGATTCTGGTCTATTTGTCCTACTGATCTGTAGTTTTCTAGAGTTTTTGATATTTTGTACATGTTTTTGAGATGCAAACATAGTGAACATTCATGCTACCAAACTACAGGATAGATAACTTGAAGATCGGCTTTGATTACATGTTCAGGGGTTGTGCAGGTTTGCATCAAAATGCACTCTCCCTCCCCCTATACATTTCGTAGACGTCTAATCACAATATTCAAGGCGCATAGCAAACGTTAGGTAAAACCTTGCAATGTCCATTTCCCCAGAAAAGGGGTTGATATACGTTGAAAGATGGAGCCGAAATTTATTCAAATCAACAGTATTTTTACTTAGTTTACTAGTCAAATGTAACTCTTTCGAGCGTTAAGTTGTCGACCCATAGCTAATGTTGCCAACTACTGATGACACGATTTCTGACTTCAATTTATACAACAGCACCGTCGAACGACACCAATATCCAGGGGCAGTCGTATCAACAAGAGGTCCATGAAAGTCTGCAATAAATCTGATGGGTAGCTAAAGGTAAAGATACCGACGACAAACTAAGGGGGATAACAGCTACGAAGGAAGTGGAGGAGAAAGGGGAGGGAAGAGGAGAGGGAGAGGGAGTGAAGAAGAGACGAGGGGACAGGAGGGGAGGGGAAGTGAGGAGTGGGGAGGGGGACTTCCTGTGGGGAAGTGGGATGAGAATTGATGACCTGGAAATCGAAGCCAGTGAACTGTTCAGTTCAGGCTTCTTGGATCTCGGCATCTGAAAACCCGCTGACAACCCGCGTAGTGACAGCCATAACATCCCTTATCTCTTATCTCACTATCTTACATGAGATTTTGCGTTAATTTGGAGACACACACAAAAAAAAAAAAAAAACACAATTTGTACTAATATTAAGAAAAATAAAAACCAAAAACACTTACCAAGTTGGGTGCAGCACTTAGCCTCCTTGTAGCTGTTTCAAGAAAGTATATACCATTTAAGTGTGGTTAATTATTCTAAAAGAATCAAAATCTTGAAAGACGTAGAAGAAACAACCAGTCGGGACTCACATCAAAAAAGTTAGTGACATCATTCCCTTCGATTTGGCGTGTCGAAGTTTCGGGTCTGACGTGCTAGCTCTATAGCGGATAAAATGGAGGTGCTATGTTTAAATTGGAATGAGATTTAGGCCATTCTTCCGCGACTCCCCTAAAAACTTTAGCAAGATCGGATCTGTAGAGCCTGACAAAATGATGTCGGGTGGAAGTTACTTTTGCACTTGCGCAGAGTGGAGTATTGATTTGTGATTAATGAAATTCAGAGGTTACCATCTATAGCCTAAAGGCCCATGTCCACAATTTTCAATCGTTTGCAAACAGGTCAGCGCCGCACCGTGAAGAACTTCTGCAAGCGCCAAAAAAGGGGTTGCGTTTCCACATCATGCGCCGAACCAATCGAGCAGTTGTTCTCGCGCATTTGCCTCATTCCGTAAGTTCCTTCCACGTGCTCCCTGATCATAGCACCCGCTTTATCCAACGTAAAGATCTGGTCCGGATAATTCAAGGTAAAGATATCCGGTAATTTTTTTATCGGAACTTCAAGTGAAGCGCAGAGGACGTCACAGAATTGGTAATCTTAGTTTTTGAGGGGAAGAAACTGGTATTTGCATACCATTAGCTATGAATCCCCAAGCATCTTCTTTTGTTAGTTTGTTGAAATGACATTCATGGTCGGCTTGCCATAATTCCAGCTTTTACTCATAGAGAGCTAGACCTTTTTGTAGTCGCACTCCATTTATAAAAACACTTGAGAAACGCAAGACTGCAATGAATTGTAAACAAAGGCAAAGAGAAAAACGCAAGTCTGAGCAAATCGGAAAAGGAGACTGCAGACTGGGGCTGAAAAGGCTTACACCGAGAAACTTTTTCAACAGAATGCGTATTGAATACGAGTATTCCCGGAAAATGCGAAGTCGAAGTGCCTGCGCACGAACGATAGCTGCGCAAAAATATTGCTCGGCGAGGTTCTCAAACCCTGTTTGCGAACGATGCGCGCTCTCCAAGTGCCTATATCATGCCTATATCAAGGCTGGTGGACTTGGCATTGTCTCTTTCTCAGCCAGTATACCTTCTTTACGCCGCCAGCGACTACTAGTCCTTAGGGGCTCGAGCTGGGAGGTGGCCAGCACTGCTGCTGAACTTGCTTTTGTCAGGCAGCAGCTGTTGTGGTGCGATCAAGCAACTCCAACCACTCCAAAACCCAGCTCGTCTGCTGAGTTTCCTGCTGCCCTGCATGATTCAATGGATGGTAAAGAACTGCTACAGCGCTCTGAATTCCCCATTTCCTCCCAATAGGTGGAGTGGGCTTCAGGGCATTGGGGTCCACGACTACCAACATTTCCATGCTGTCCAGGTGACAAGCTGTGAAATTTTGTCACTGCTAATGAGGCTGTAATACTCACCCAATTTTCAAGATTCTCATTTTATTCGATCTCAATTTTAGTCTGGTTATGTAGCAAACTTCGGAAGTTTTGCTATGGCAGATCGGGTATGGAGTGGGTTATAGCCAATCCGTTCAATCGAAGCTCAAACGTTATTCTTTTTTGTTCAGTCAAGATTTCAACTTAGTACATAAACGTATTTAAGGACATCCAGTTATCTTTATGAAAGAGAATGAACGGAGGGGGTAATGACGATAAATCGTTGTATTTTCTTTTCATGCACCTCTACTATGCATTAAACCACAAACATTTTGAGTTTTGTGTCGGGAGGGTGGGTAATGGTCGGGGGTAGTGACCGATCCATTCAAAGGCTCCTCCAAGCGGTGTCTAATAGGATGCTCAGCCTATTTTCGTGTTTTTTTTTTTCTACTTTTTTATTCGATTAAGAATTTGGTCTAGTTTTAAAAAATCTTCCCACCAATATATATCGCAAGTGATTATATTAATTAAATTAGGATTAAATTATTATATTATACTTAATATAACTGTCACAGACATAGGGACGTCCCTGTAACGTACCCATTACTTACCAATGTTTTGAAAGTAACTTGAGTATTAATTATCTCAAGAGCATGAGCGTACTATATTATTACCTGGACGGCACTTGAATCAGCATTCTATTTTAAACAGCAACCAATTTCAAAAAGATTTGAGGCAGAAAATTAGTTTACTTTTGATTCTGGTTCTTACCACTTGTATGCTACTTTGTAATTTTATAGGGTCCATGAAGATTTTTATATTAAAGTAGTACTTTTTATCGATCTAATTATCAAAATTACTTACAACTGAAACAGGACAATATGAAACCTATTCAATCTTCCTACAACGGATTGTCCCCGAGTTACGGTGATTTCTAGAGTGCTCATAGTGATATGCGCCTGCCTTCTGACAGTCTGGAGCGTATTACCAGATAGTGGATCATGCATTTTGCCACACCCTGGGCTATTACTATTTATTCCCTCATCCATAATAGATGTTGGTTTGGCAGTCTTGGGGCACATCTCTGCAGTATCTGTCTTCTACTACATGCAGTTGGGCTTGAAACGCTCCAGCGAGAGGGTCTCTCACACAATCAGTGCCCTTGCATATGCAAGTCCGCATAAATAAAACACACTCCAGAAGCAGTGCATATCGGCGTGTGCCCTGCCCAGTAATATGCAGGCCAGGGAGCTCTTCTGTCTCATACTTCCAAACGATGCAAGTTAGGCTCTACATTTTTCGATCTACAAAGTTCATGTGGGAAATGTACTCGTATATCCAAGCCAGCCCGGACCCACGGGCGGCTACTCACATTTGCAGAGCAACCAGGGATTGCAACTTGTGGTATAGCGACTCGGAGCCAGGTTTACACTCAACTCAACCTCAAGCTCAGTTTATGCTTGTGAACAAATTCTTAAACCACGGTTGTAGTTTGTGATGTTTACTATGCTCCGCTTAAACTTTGTGCTATGGGCTTTTAGAAGTGAACCTGGGTTTCAATTTACTGTTTGTGCGTTATTCCGTTGTAGTTCGCCATATTCCATTCTAACAGTTCGAAAATGGTAATAATGGTTCAGATCACGCGATATTTCCAATAAAAAGGACATTGTGGAGTTGATCGAAGTGTTTACAAGGTATCCCAAGAACGACCAAATAATTTCCAAAATAGGATGCAAAATTAATTTGTTGCGAGATTTCGAATGTCCTAGGCGACCGTGCGAATGGCGCCAGAACAGAAAGAGGGAAAAGCACGCCAACAAGGAACAACGGCTTAGCTCCTGACGTGAAGTTGCTGCTGGGATTAATGTAATATGCAACAGTCTACGACCAGAATAGTCATACACCTAGTTTCCTTTTTACATCTTTATGCAAAATAGAACAGACGTAGATCAAGTTATGGTAGGAGTTTATTCAAAATGTTTTCCTCTAGATGGATTTGCCACAATTTCCTCACCGTTGGGATATCTTGTGGTCTGGATAGCCATTTTTGCTCTGTTTGAATGGAGATACAACGAAATACAACGGAGTAGTGCACAAACAGTCAGTCGTAACTGAATTTTACATCTAAAAACTGACACAACTCAGTTTGAACAATCAAACTCAATACAATTTCAAACAGAGTTAAATTACAACCGTAGTTTAGAAACTTGTATCTGTCATAAAGTAAACTCAACATTTAAATAGTAGTGTGAGCGTTGAGTGAGGTTAACACTATTCTTGTACTTTTGGGCCATAGACGCCTAATATGGGAAAAACCCACAATGACCCACAGAAAGTAGAAACACATAACCGATCGCAAATGATTTCAATATAAGAAACCAACAGTTTCACATCCCTTTTGATAAGGTTATAAATATAAGATCCCGAAAATAGCAGTCGGCTACGTGAACCTATAACTAACTTTGTTATTAAATGCTGCTGTTACTGCTTTCCTGTCTTTTTTTCTACTCTTTTAACATTTAAACCTCAGTTTTGTAAACCTCTGTCATAAGGTGTAGCACACACGGTAAGTGCAAACAGTACCTTCAACCGAGTTCCAAAATTCAACGGCGTTCAACTATGTCCAGGGGCGTAACGTACACCCCCGCAAACCCCGCGATGCCCGGGATACAAGGGCCCGGGAACGGGCCCGCTCAAGCAAAATTCATTTTTTTTATTTTAAAGAATAAAGCGGAACTAACGACACACAGAAAAATTCCATTATGTAACATCAATTTCATAAACATCGACGGTAATGTAGATTCATTGATCAATCATCTTTTGGTTTTATTTATAACCAGGTGAGGAAGGGTGTAAGGTAGCTAAGGTATCTGAGTTTGCGAAGGTGCGTACTAGGGATGGGACATCGACATCGATATTACGATGTTTCGGTGTTTCGATGCCACATGTTCGATAATATCGGTTTGGTTTAACATCTTTGGTTTGGTTTTCTCTTTGGTTCACAGAAACAATTCCATCTTGTCTGCTTGCTACCCAACGTGGTAAAAGAGAAATATTCAACTGCTGTAGTATTAGCGAATTTTCGAAGAAAAAGAAACTACTTATTGTTCTCGGACTAAAATGTTTGCATCAAGATCCGTTTTAAAGCATTCCAAGTCCACTGTCGGACACCAAAAACACATTCCAGACGATAACTCGCGATAAAATTAAGATTAAAACTCAAATTTGCGCAACAATCTACCTAGGCTTTCAAAAGGCTATGTTTGAAGATGAGCACAATCGCTTCATTCTAAGGGGAGATTTGGGGCATTTCAAACGTGGGAAAGTTAGCCGAAAATCCCCAAGCAGGTGACTCTCTTTTATAAAGGTTTTTTCACGCTGAACACGATGGCGAAATCGGATTGGAAACATTTCAATCCGTTCAAAATAGAGCAGTTGATGATAAAACAAGGTAGATTGGCAAAATTCGCCAAAAAAATAAAACATTCTTCAGCTCTCAAAAATGTTGAAATTAAAATGAGATGAAGGTTTCCCAGAACGCGTGTGAGAGGGGGCGGAGTTATAGAACGAGTCGCGTTCTGTTAATGGGTAAGCCGTCGGCATTTACGAAGTTAACTATTTTGGCCTTAGTGGGAGATCAACCTAGAATCAAACGGTATTTTCGGACGTTTATCATTAAATGTTTTCATGGTTAAAAGAATGTAAATTCCGAAATCACGAGAATCAGGAAACTGCCATGTTCCAATTACGCTCATAGAAATATTTAGAAATACCCATACTGCTACCCTGGGAACCCCAGGGGTGCACCGAGACTGTAATGGACAACCACAAAGGGAACGTCAGACGGAAATTTGCTTCCCTGAGCCAAATACAAATTTCAACTACCAATATGCAAAGGAGATCAATCTTGTCCACTTTTGGTTTATTATTCAATAATAAACCATTGTAATCGCTCTGGAAAAAAAATTCTAAACCCCCTGAAAATTTCATGGTTTACGTTTCAAAGGGTGTAGAATCCGAATCTGCAATAAAAATTTTTCCGTCCGTCCGCCGTACGCGATTTCTCCCAAAAGGCCGGAGCAAAAGATCTGAAATTTTCAGAAAAAATCCATCTTGGTCCGACGACGCCCCGATTCTTGAGCCAGCTCTCTTACTCAATTTAAAGTGCCCTTTAAGGGGTGTCAAAGTTTTGTAAAATCCCTAAAAACCTCAAAACGAGTCGAAGCGGCCTAAATGTGTACTCTTTGAAGAACATACCATGAGGAATCGGATGAGACCCTCCCCACGTCCGTAGGTCAAACCATTCCCGAAGTATTTCGTCTTCAAATCGTG
The DNA here is from genome assembly GCA_031894815.1 of Creontiades dilutus. NCBI lineage: Eukaryota > Metazoa > Arthropoda > Insecta > Hemiptera > Miridae > Creontiades > Creontiades dilutus. The sequence goes on along the minus strand of JAVIWC010000496.1, from coordinate 36,539 downwards.
GAACAATCGGCTCAATCCTACATTTAAAAGAAGTTTACTAGTAGGTGGGTCATTCTCTGGGAATAGGTGTAAACTGGTCTTCAAAAGATTTCTCGTATTTTGGTTGAACTTGCATACCTTTTGTAAATTTCCGATAATATTGTCAACTGTCTAGCAGACTTCTACTCAAACATAATCATTATTTACCATGTTAAATAAATGCATTAACATTGAAATTCTCCCTATCTCACCATTTCACATCAGTATAGACGTTATTTTCAAAGTTTAACAGTTATTCAGGAGATGACAGCATGCGTTTCGGGATTCATTTAGAGGCTTGGGGCAACGATTTACTATCGAAAATATTCCCTATGATCATCTAGGCCGGGGGTTCCCTACTAAATTTTTTTCAAGGACCCCTTCATCAAGGTACCACAATGAAAAGGACCCCCACTATTTCCTAAGCTTTAAGGTTTAACAACTATGTTTAACACTGATCTTAGTCAAATTAGGTTCAAGAAACGCTAACGAGTTGGTTTCAAGGGAAACTGACAAGTTCGGTTAAAGAGTCACAGACTTATTAACTTCAACATCTAATGCATGTTTTCCCTCTCCGTCTGTAAGCCTATCCCGTTGCAACGATCCACATTTTAACCAACGGTCCATAACGTAAGCGTTATGTAACTTTCCGTGAAAAACAAAGCTTTTCGATCACTAAAATGTTGGACAAAATCACACATGTAGACAACACGATCAGGGACCGCCCTAGAGTGTTCTAGCGTTTATAAATTTATTTTTTGTACCTTGCGGACCCCTCAGCCATACCTTGCGAACCCTCAGGGGTCCGCGGACTACCATTTGGGAACCGCTGATCAAGACAGTACCCGTAGAAATATAAATGATTTTCTCCACATTTTGGAGTGTCACAAGCATTTTTTTCCCTCCCTCATGTGAATTCAAATAATGGTGCCAAAAGCTTGTTGGCACCCCAAGCTCTGTTTTGAAGTTTCCTTAAGTTGGTATTAGAGATAACTCTGAGCAGTCATAACTCGATCTGAGAGCACATTCAGTTTAGTACATCAAGAGCTTTGTATTTCCATGTAGCCCAGTTTGCTTTTCCTTCATGGACTTCAAATCTGCACTTGAACAAATCCATTGGAACGGATTTTGCTCAAAATTAAAGGATTAGTTTTGAAAGAAAATAACTTGTGAAAACTCTATGGAATTGCGAAGTTTCAGCATCCTGGTTCCATAACCAATTCATTTTTACGTACTGTTAGGTACAACCATGAGTTTTAGAAATATTAATCATGATTGAAAACACTGCTATTGAAAATTAAGACACGAATGAACTTTTTAATGTGAATAGAAACGAGTCATATTATAACAACAGGATACTTGATGACATAAATAGAGTGATCTCAATATAATATTGTACTAACAAACAACGAAATGGGTGGATGTGGGGGCGAGAACGGATTAATCGCTATTTCCATTATTCTTACGGGATTATTAGGTAGGCAGTAAGGACAATTCGCTGTACGGAGATTCTTCAAAAACGGATTATGTACGTTAAGGCTTAACGTACATGACTTAACTTAAGCGGAGCAGCACTGTAATTCGAAAGCGAAATCGCACATGTACGATCGGCCTTGACCGACGATTTGTGGACACGTGTTGCCGTTTTCACTCTCCCACTGACCTCACTCCCGTCTATTTGCGTTGGGTCGCTTTACTTGAACGACTCCATCAAAAAATGGCCTCAGATCCGTGACGTCAATCCCGTTAGATTTACGGGCCGGGAAGGCGGCCCGGGAAATTCGTCGCTTTTATAAGAAATAAACTCAGTTGGCACCGACGCCCCGAAAACCCGTCAAAAACTTATTTATAAGTTGGGTGATTGTCAAGTGGAATTTTCTTGGTTTTCGTGTTGTCGTTTCTTAAGCGAAACGCCGAAGCTCTGTTTTCTCGGGATTTCTTCTTTACGATCAAACGGCGTTTGTTGTTGCTTACAGTTCCGTTATTTATAGCGGTAAGTAAGTCGAAGGGTTATTTGCGAGCTCATTATGTCGTATCAACGTCAGTGTGACAGCAAATTACGACACAAAGATTCATTATTTCTGTATCATCTAGACCAATGGTAGCCAAACAGTCGATCGCGAGCCACCTCGTGGGGTCATTTTCTGTTGCTCGGGTTGACAACACGGCTTCCTAGTCTGAAGCAGACCCTTGACGAACATAATCCTTCACAACACTCTAGCAACAACGAAGAATACGTTTAAATTTCTTTCAGACTTAAGACAATTTCATCAACGATTCTAAGATGTTAAAAGCATATTGATCACGGTACAGTTCATCAACTCTTCCTCTGTCGAGATTGATGCAGAAGATTTCTTTGATTATGTTGTAAAACATGTTGGAGGATATCAGGCTGCTGTTGAAATTGAAGTATTAGTCAATATTCGAAATGACCTGTCTCTATCACTGGAAACATCTGGCCTCTAGTCCTTAAATAAAAGTATCAGATTGTGGTTCAAGTTGCATTTAGATTGAAGGCTCCTCCAAAATAGCTTCTTAAAGGTCACATGCCTGTATACCAAAACCAAACCCAAAACTCATTTTCAATCCAAAGGCGACGAGTAATCAGGCTAGCGAAACGTTTGCACTGTCAATGGATCAAACCGGTGTTCTTCACGGGTCAAATATGGGACCGTTGTTGTTCCTCCTGATGATCAATGGTGTGGCTGGGGTCTTGAACGGTATAGATTTTTTGGCATTTGCAGACGATCTCAAAATCTTCAGTTAAATATCAACTGCAGCAGATTCTGACCGCTTGCAGTCTGCCCTAAACAGTCTCCTCGAATGGTACTCATACAACGCAATGTTCCTCAACCCAGCCAAATGTCAGGTGATACCTTCCACGCGTTCACGCCAGCCAATCATGTGCCAGTATACACTTGCTGGAATCCAATTAGCACATACCACAGCCATCCGTGATCTTGGGGTCTTGCTTGATGCGGGACTGGATTTTTCTGTCCATATTGACACTGTCTACACCAAGGCTATGAGAGCGCTGGGATTCCTGAAGCGGGCTTCGCGCGATTTCACTGATCCCTCAGCACTGGTGCTGCTCTACCGTGCACTAGTTTTGCCCATACTGGAATACTGCAGCGTGATTTGGTCCCCACACTACGAGATTCGTGCCTTCAAACTTGAGCGGGTGCAAAGGTGCTTCCTCCGTATCTTTGAATTTAGAAACGGAGTGTTCCGCACTCTACTCTATCAACTATGGCATACTGTATGCTCGAAGTGGCCTGACCCCACTTGAGATGAGACGAGTAGGCGCGGACCTCTCTTTCTTTCATAGGTTGCTGAATGGTAACATTGATTGTCCTCGGCTGCTCACCAGGGTCGATTTGTTGGTTCCACTTCACCATACGCGAGATCCACCTGTCTTCCACACGCCATTCGCAGACAGAAATTATCTATTCAACCGTCCTCTTCTGAGAATACCGAGGGAGGCAAATGTAGTCTGTTCAGTTCACAATTATGACTTTTTAAATGAATCCGTAGGAAGGATAAACAATTTGTTGAGATCCTAGGTATTATAACATAACATATTATGTTTAATTTAGGCTTTTCAAACTATTTGTAATTGTCTCGTTTTCAATTTAATTGTCTCGGTATTGTTGACTGTTGTGTATGAAGTTGTTGTTATATATTCAATCTGTATATTTATGTTCCTTTTCCTGTATTTGGGCTCGTCCCGTATCTGCAAATAAATAAACCGAATGTTGGTGACGAATTTCAGATTTTGTTTACGCTTCTGGGACATCTCCAGGAGATTTTAGCAGGTTTTCAGCATTCTGGACCATAATAAGGTGACCCATTGGATTGCATGGGGAACGACAAAAATCAAATCAAATGGGAATTCACTAATCACTGCCCACATGTGTATTAGACTTTATTGTCATCTTCCCGATACTGAATGATTACCGTCAATAAATCTTTGTTTATTGTTTTTCTTCATGGCGTTATTATTTTAAGATCCCCACACATAATAAAAATTTAGTCGAGGATATATAGATAACATAGAGAAACGAATACATTCGTGTGTCCAAACAAGGAAGGAAATTACCTACCGATTCCTTCCCGGAAGGTGGCTGTTTATTCGATGGTTGCCGGGTTTCAAGTTCTCTCTTCCCGATTTTTTTTAGCTCCAATCGCAGTTGCGTGTGGGTGCGTCACGACAGTACATTGTTCGCTAGTTGATCCTCGCAACCGACAGAATGCGGGTGAATTGACGAACCTACAACTTGGACTTGGAATTGTCGAGGCCTGTTCAAGTCCATATGGCAAAAGCTTTTAAATACTGCTAAACCACCTCATACTGTATTATGAGTCGAGAATCGTCGAATTTCATAGGAGAATACGTGCCCATTTTGCTGAGTATTCATTTTGGTTTATTATTCAATAATAAACCATTGTAATCGCTCTGGAAAAAAAAATTCTAACCCCCCCTGAAAATTTCATGGTTTACGTTTCAAAGGGTGTAGAATCCAAATCTGCAATACAAATTTTTCCGTCCGTCAGCCGTAAGCCGTACGCACGATTTCTCCCAACAACTGAAGCAAAAAAGCTGAAATTTTCAGGAAAAATCCATGTTGGTCCGACGACGCCCCAATCTTGAGCCAGCTCTCTCACTTAATTTAAAGTGCCCTTTAAGGGTTGTCAAAGTTTTGTAAAATCCCTAAAAACCTCAAAAAAAGTCAAGGCGTCCTGAATTTGTAAACTTTTTGAAGAACACTCCACGAGGAATCGAATGAGCCCCTCCCCAGGTCCGTAGGCCAAACGATGTATGGCCCGATTTATGGTGCGAACATGCTCGTTATTTTGGTTTGTTCTTGTTTTTGTGTTGATATCAGTAACCTAGTGACGTAGTGATGTAGTAATGTGGATACTGGAGTGAACTCCTGAAAGACCTTGTAGCTGATACACGGGTTGAAGCATTCTGATAACCATAAAAAATGTTGCAAATTCTTTCACTGGGGTTTATTATTCAATTGGCTTGCGTTCATGATTTGAATTTCTACTAAGCTTAGGAGTGTGCGTGTTTCACAGGTGATAGAGCTATTATTGAATTTCAGGAGGCACGCAAATATGATCAACTGATCAATCCAAATAGGTATTTTGGTTGAGAAGAGATTTACGTGCTCTATGCATATCTCCTGAAATTCAATAATCGCTCTATCACCTGTGGAACACGCACATCTCAAAGCTTAGTAAAAATTCACGCTTGGTAAAAATTCAATCATGAACGCAAGCCAATTGAATAATAAACCCCAGTGAAAGAATTTGCAGCGTTTTTTTATTTTTTTTTTTTTAAATTGAACCTCAATAAAAACATCTATAATTTATCAAGTCACTTTAGCACTCGTATTGCGTCAAAAGTTCCCCAAATCCAAATTTAAACGATGTAGCCAGAGGTAGACTGATGTAGAGGAGGAAACAAATATGATCAACTGATGAATTCAAGTAGGTATTTTGGTTGAGAACCGATTTACGTGCTCTATGCATATCTTCTGAATTTCAATAATCGCTCTATCATCTGTGAAACAAGCACAATCCAAAGCTTAGTGGAAATTCAAATCGCACACAAATATGATCAACTGATCAATCCAAATAGGTATTTTGGTTGAGAAGAGATTTACGTGCTCTATGCATATCTCCTGAAATTCAATAATCGCTCTATCATCTGTGAAACACGCACACTCCAATGCTCAAAGTCAACAAGAAACAAAAGTTTCTTAATAATCAACAGCAATCAGTGCAATCATTCCAGGATGAAGATTTCTTCTATTTCTTCTTCGGAAGAAGAATCACTTTAAAGAAATAATATTTAGGCTTTTGTTGGGGTACAGTTGTCTTTCTTTTTCTGCCAAGATTGGATCATTGCAGCAGCTTACAAAAATCAGGCGACTAACATAACGGTCAGAAATTTGGAGGGTTGCTAGAATTGAGTTTGGCGGATCGATTTTCGCGTTCCCCTTAACAAGGGCCTGTTAGCCGAAGGCCCATCTTTCGGAGGCCTCCTCAATCATGAATGACCGCTTCCATTTCTTATTTAAACCGTCTTGATATTGTCTTGAAATCATGGTTGCGACTAATATTTATCAGAAATGAAGCGGGTTTGAAATTTAGCAAAACGAGGTAGGTATGGTATAGATCGAATAATTTTATTTACGCGGCAAATGCCTTCTTCAGGTCATGGTGCAGTTGAATCAGCACGTAAATAGTTCTGTACGATATTTATTATTTAACTTTGTATGAGAAGTATCAATGAATAAGCTGGGAATAGCTTGATGAATCAGTGTTGAATACAACTTGCTGATCGGCGTTTTCATCTACTGAAGGTTTTGAAGCTGTCTACGACTGATGAAGTTGAGGTGATTATTGGAAAATTGAACCCTCCACATAGAACCTTTCACCACAAACAAGTGAAGCTCCTTGAAATCAATCAGTTTCCTCGCGCTTTGGCCCCCAATAAATCGATGGCTATTATCTGCCTCTATTCAACGTTTCCACGCCCACTAAATCTCTATAAAACGGCTATTTCGGGACATCGAAGGCCCCTGTTGAGAAAAATTAGGTTTTTAATAGGTACAATGCAGCTATACCTGCAGGTTGGCACCTAATTGAGACGAACCGCATCAATAAAAACTAGGGCCAAACTGGAAACAAATCAGAATGAAGTTGAATGTCTAGGTCCAATGCTTCACGAGTCCGCTCTGTAGACGGACACCTGTTAAATCAAATAACACAAATGATTATAAAATCGATTTCATTAAAAGATGATTAATTTTATTGAAATTAAAGCAACTGGTCGAATTGTTCTCCCGGCTAAACGGGGTTGTAACAACTTTTTACACAACAAGGCTACCGACAAAACTACGAGAAATGTTTCTATGAAAGTTTGCTCAGACTTGGAAAACAACTTGGCGGATCGATTTCAGAAATCTCCTCTTGAAGGCATTTGGATATAAACCTCGTTCTCGCACCGACATCTGCATATTACGAGGGAATTTCCGAGTTTCAAGAATCGAGTTGGTTCATAATGTGAATTATCACTTTCCTTTCTCGGATAGAGTTGTTTTTCGTTAAGTGAGTTTGTATTTTCTGCGGATTTGTTGCGCTGCGTATCCAATATCTGTACAGGTTTGGTAGAGCATGTGATGGATATGGTTAGTTCGCCTCTTCCCGATTTAGATTCCGACGCCTTCGGATATGAATCAGACGTTACCAAGCGTCTGAGCCATCCTCTGAGCGTGGGGGGGCATAATAGTGCATCCACCCCCTCGGAAGGGGCAACTATACCATTCCATCACCTCACATGGTAGCAGAGCGTGGTTACGTCCATTGGCCCTTTTATTGTTAATTGTCCTGATTTCCCTGCTGCCCCTATTTACTCGCAATCCCCCCCCCCCCCTGAGGCTGTATGCCCTTTAATATGATCAATTGAAAATTGACATATCCCTGCCCCACTCATTGCGAGCCCCCCCCCCCCCCCCCTATAATGAGAGTTATTACTGCATTCATGCCCCCTCTCCCCCCCCCCCCCGGCTTTTCTCAGAGCCCCGGGATTGTGATGGATATGATAAGTTGGCCCTTCCCGATTTCATTGCTGAGCGTGGCAGAGCATTATAATGCATCCAGCTCATTGGAAGGGGCAACTATACCATTCCATCACCCTCACAAGCTTAAAGTGACCTATGCCAGCTGTGTGCAGTCACTGAAGACGAAGATCACATCACTATGGAGTGCCTACAGTACAATACTGCCCGTATCCAACTGTTCTCTGAAGCGGCCAAGGTGCTACAACGACCTTTTAATCTAGACCTCCTCAAACAACACCACGACACATCATTGTACGTCGCCATCTTCCAATTCTGCATAGACTCAAATTTAGCCAACTGTCTGAAAGGTGAGCTGGTGGATAGAGCTTATGACAACTTGGAGAATTAGAAGAATTGACTGGAGATAGAGTAACCACAGTACCAATCATAGGCAATCTTTAGCAATATCTGCAAATCCAGAGGGTCTGGCATGTGATAGATATGGACAATACCCCTATCGCGTTTCTTGAAACTAAGACCCCTGACCCCTGACTCCTTTTACCTTCACGGGTATCTTCTGGGTGTTGCAGGATAATCGCCATAGCCCATGGAAGAAGCAACTAGTTCCTTCCATCAACTTAGTAATAGTTAAGGGTGTTAAGACGTGGAATTGTGACATTTGAGTGAATTTTTATGAAATTATTCTAATCACAAAATCTTCCTGTCTTTGTAATGAATTTGTTCTGTTTCAATTAATTCCCCTTTGTGATGACCAATAAGTTGGTGTGGTGATACTGGTTAACCACAGCCACAGGCTCGATTTAATGATTCCATATGCAGACTAGAGATATGCAATGATCTAGCAAGAAGATAATTTGTTTCTGCGTAATACTTTACAGCACAATTTCCGTATAAAATAACAACTAGGTTTTGCTCGAGAGACCACTAATGGTAGCTATAGTTACAACTAATGCAGCTGTGACTTCATCCAATGAGCCCTTTCATCTCTGCCAGATGTTTCATAAAATAAAATAAACAATACCCACTCCCCGCCCCGCCGTGCATGCCGGACATCGCTCACCTGTTGGCTTGAAACGATTCCAACTGGTTTTGGGACGCTGCCGAGTTTTTGAGAGCAGTTCTTATTTCATCTCAGATTCGGATACAAGTTGGTACACTTTGCTGAGCGGGTGGGATAACCCTTTACGAACTAGATCATTTACATAATACCGTTAAATCATATGATACACCTTCATTTGAAGAGAAAAAATAACTGAAAAATCGACCAAGTTGAGTGTAATGCACGGCTTTCTCGTATAGGTAACCCGAAACTCGTATAGATCATTGTAATGTTTTAAATAATCTTACAAATGTAGAACATGAGCTTGTTACAACGATTCACGGGTCAGAAACGCCAAGGGACAAGTTCCCACAGACATCAACGCCTTCAAAAGGTAGGTCGACATGTATTGCGGGTCTGTCATCGTGATTGTATGGCGGATAGAATACTGAGGCGATCGAGTTGAAATTAACAAGGTATTTTAAACTGGCTTTCCTGAACTCCCATCAAAATTTGCTTCATCAACGAAGGGCAACTGTTTCTCAAGTGCATCACGTAGATTCTACTGAACGCTCTCGTAGAGCGACTGCAGTACTGAATATTTCTTCCTCGTGGTGTTTCAACTATTCACCTATAGTTTACGCTATGTAACATGAAAGGTTTTGTTAGTTTTGTTCAACGAAATCGGGTGAATCAGGGATTGATCCTACGAGTAGTAGTTCAGTGCGAACTTGCTCCTTGAGCTAGGTAGTTTGAAATCAATTATACAGCATCAATAAAATTGTGTCCTATAACGCTTCTTCCTGACCAGTCACGGTCCTTGACTACGTTGGCATTGAGACACAACTATTCCTCCATTCTCATTAATGAGCCAAATCATCAGCCTCATCAGCATACCAATAAATGCTTCGGTTTCTGCTATCTGAATCAGGGCATCTCTCCTCTACCCCGTGTCTATTCTGGATATCACTCATCACGATTTGTGACCATTTCAAAGTTATTAGCTGATTTTGAAACACGGTTACTTCATAGATCATGAACTCTCAGATGTTAGAATTTCCCTGAATGTTTAGGTTCTGCTTATTCCGGGTATACGGACGCAGTTTGCAGCATCGTTGTCCTGGTCTACCTTTGTGTCTACCTTGCTATTCTTGGATTGTGGACACGCTCATACTTCCTGTCTATCAGTGATGTCATTAAGCAGCAAAAAAGTTTAAGGTCAAGGATTCGGATGAATAATATTGATTTCCTTGTTGCAGGTTATGGGCATTTTTTGACGCGTCTTTCAATCAGGCTATGCAGAGAAAATTGGACACCTTGAACATTGTTTGTCAGTAGCTGACCTTTATAAAGCCATAATTGAGTCATTTCCCAAGCTGATAAAACATCTAAAACGCAGAAATGAAGTGGTGGAAAGATGTAGGCGCATGTAATCAATGTACTGCCTGGTTAGGAACATTCTGTTATTTCGGTTATCGTTCCTGTGATTGTATACAAATACTACAGATACCCACTGATCATCAATAAATTATAGAATGATCCTCTAATCTACAGACTATAGGTATCGGAATTTGATAGCACCTTATGGTTCTGTAAGATAGCAGAGGAGCATTTTCATATGTGCACAATTCTACCTTCTATCATTCCAACATCCAAGTGCATGTCCCTGGAAAATCTGTTCAATTTCATACAATCAAGCTATTTCACGATTTGTGCATTATATTACTGTACATATTGTCCTTGGATTGTACTTATTCATTGTGGAATCTACTAACCTTTTGGAGTGCAGCAAGTTATTTCAAGCCCGTTGATTTTCAACGAACTTACACAAAATCCCATAGTGACTCCGTACGTCAGAAAAATGCACATATTCTGAATACCTACTACAATAACGGCACAATGAACATTTAACGTATATTCATTTAGTGCTCCCATTCTCTTAGTAAGTTTGTGACACTGTAATCCATCATTCCAATGTCCAACTCCAGAACTAATCACACACTGTACTCTCCCACAATCTACCAACCCTGCTACTGAATATATTTTCTTGTGGAATTTTACTTTTCTTTCTTGAAATTTCACTTCATTGTGAAGTTTAAACCACCTACTTACTTTTAGCGCCTTAAGTCAGTTTCTAGTTTATTGTTTTCGATAATAAGCCCATGTAATCGTTAGCAAAAATGCACCCTTCAACCTTTGTCATTTTTCGTTGATGGTGCGTAAATTCCAAATCTGCAATGCCATTCGCCGCACAGGCTATGAAATACTATGGAATTGAAGTAAAAAATGCATTCTTCAACACTTGGAGTATTGTCGGTGATAAGAAGGCCCCATCGCTGACAACTGAACTCGTACTGCAATTGCTCGAAAACATGGGTTTTCGACATTTTTATTGACGAAGCGGAAACGGACGTCATTTCTGGTAATTCTGGATGCAAAATTGATTGAGATATGCTTAAGACCTGCAGGAAGTCACCCATAACAAATAATTGCAATTTCTGAGACTAAAATTGGCTTCCTAAACCTGACAATGACGAGCGATCAGGCATAATTCAAATTTACTTGAAACTTAAAATGACAAAATTTGAAAAGAGGTTATAAACAGTAATGAAAAACCCGTGTGTTAGAATTGTCAGCGTTTATCAACGAAATTAGGCACTAAATCCCACTATGGGGTCCACCAATCACTGATTGATCCGATTCCCATTTTCTGAATTCCTATCTATCTACGATGTAATACAAATAGTTAAATAACCATTCTTTTGCAGTGTTCCTACCGCTTGAATAAGCTTTGCTCAATTTCCAAATATCTCTTCAACGATGAAGGTGATGAGCTGATGGCTATAATCCAAGTTAGTAATTGTTCTTATGCTTGTGCACAAAATAGTGCAAATATGGCCCACACATTTACGCATAGTAAACACTAACATTTTATGATTTAGAGAGGTAACTCACGGGTATGATGCCTGAGGAACACTTGCAGGTCCAGCAGATCGACTCCCTCCATCATTCCAACGACCAGCTCGCCCAAGTCTCACACGTAAAACCCTCCTGGCGAACTGCAACTAAACTCTCCCACACTCCGACCGTTGTGATACTGTTCCGAAGACGGCATGCCACCTAGCACGCGAAGCTTTCACAGTCGAACTTCGAAGGTGAGAAGGCTCCGAGGGGACATCGATCTCAACCGCCGTTTACGCAAGAAAGCTCACACACGTCGGGTGCGTGATGGTTGATCGGATTTTGCGGCTCAGAACGTCACGGGCTGACGTCTAAAGGAAGAATAATATGAAGTATACAGTTTTTTCCAGGTCAATCGATCTCCGGATCTCTTTTTTAACCGGCTCAAGGGTTTCAGGGAGACTCATTGTGGTCTGGTTCGTTTTTCGAGCAACAAGTGACCTCCCGCGCTAACTAGATTCTTAACTACCCATGAATGGCGGCGCCCTCCGTCAGATATTATCTTTTGAGTTCTCTGGGTGTTTCGTCACGAAAAGAACCCCATAAATTGGTGAATTGCCACCTATAAATCTGTGATTCTTAACTATATGAACTTCCGTGGATGCAACATTTCACACGAAGATATACATCAACACAATATTCGACACACACAAGTGCCAAAACCGATCACTCTAAACGTTATATTTGATTATAACTTGACATTCAATCTCTATATTGATGCTTAGGTTTCTAAATTGCGAAAGTTATTTCAAGTCATCAAGGAAGATCGAAATTTTATTGTGTTATTTCAATACTCAATCTTTGCAAAGGACCAAAAAAATCATTATTAATCTCCCCAACCCCCTCAAAATTTACTGTTTCAAGTTTCAAGATACCTAAAATCCGAAAATCATATTTAAAAAATTTTAACAAAATCAGATTTTAAACAAATTTTTTAAAAGTACACGGTACGGAGCTTTTCCCCGAAACTACTGAACCAAAAACTCATAACCAATACCGTTGAAAGTTATTCCAAGTCTTTAAAGAAGATCGAAATTTTAGTGCATGACTTCAATAATAAATTGTGTAAAGGACCAAAAAAATCATTTTTAATCACCCCATCCCCCTCAATCTTTATTCTTTCAAGTTTCAAGATACCTAAAATCTGAAAATCAGTTTTTAAAATTTTAACAAAATCAGATTTTTAAAAAGTACATCGTCCAGAGCTTTTCCCCGAATGTATTGAACCAAAGTTGATGGAACTTGGGTCTAAAATCACGTTTTCAGTCTAGTTAGTGGTTTGGTGGTCAGCAAATCGGGTTATCGAAAACTTTCGAAATAACACTAATGTTTTTAAGTTCGTTATTGATACAAGTACCTTCAAAGAATCGAATGAGTTTTACTTTCATCCGTTCACTATTTCTGGGGGTTAGGACTTCAACAGAAAAAAGAACGTGAACATCAGTGTGACTGAACATGGTTGGACATGGAACAAATCGCCTAGTGTCACATGAGGATCGAAACAGCTGAAATAATTGCAAGAGAAATTGGTTTCCATAAGTTCGTTTTGAAATCGAGTTTTTCATGACCAACGATTTATAATTTTGGGACAAGTGAAGTGCTGGTAGGTGCTTTATTTTTTCTGGTGTTTGTTTATATTTGTTTCTCGGTTTTATAATCAATTGTTCTATTTGTGGATTTCTACGTGGCGTACATTACATGTATTTTTATATCAGCTTTTGTTTCGAACATTAGGAAGAGTAAAATTTGGTCTTCATGGAGTTAATGGAGTCTTTGGGACATCTAGAAGTCAATTTTAACGTATGGACACTCAGTGATCAGCTGGAGGACCCATTTGGATATGGGGACGCGAGTTTAGATCATGTAACGCAGAATATATACGTAGATATAATATTCATAGATCAATCATTTATTTAGAGAGGTTATTCTATCAGAGAACCAATAAGCCAATGAAGCTCTGTAAAGTAATTTGGGGGTGCTTGTCATTGCAATTGAGAACAACTTACTGTGCCTTAGTTTTTCTTCTTTTATAGTATGGTGTTTTCGTTGGGAGAAAGTGGAATTTTTCAATCGGTTAATATGTAACAAAACACCGATGTACAAATACTGTCCCCCTCCCCCGGACATCCAATCTGGAATTTGTATATTAAATAACTGAGAAATTGCAAGCGACGTAGATCGATTAGTAAAGAAAATTAGCCGCAAGGGTTTCTTGTGGTCTGAATACAGTAATGGTATTCTAAATTTTCTCTACCATTTTCAAAGTTGATATCTAAATAGGTATTTAAATGGTGCAATACAATTTATGTATATTGACCAAAATGTAGAAACCCATGAGCACACAACTGAAATTTAACAAGATAAAATAAAAAGCCTTCCTACCCTTCATTTCCGCGCAAATATACGATGCGATACTGATTCGTCATAATTTAAGGCAATTTTTACAATGATCAAGCAAATTTACATTCGTGTTAACGTTTTTTTAGTCCCTATTTAATCGCAACTAATATCCTCACATTTGAATAAATCTTGCCGAGTAAAATCCAGAAAAGTGCACCTTCAACGATTTTTACTCTCCGTTCATTAACTCAAGAGCGTTAACGATGAATTTCAGGGATCATCATTGCTACGGTTGGTCTATTCACGAACCTCTATGAGTAGGATTGCTGCCAACTTCAAAGCTGACCTGGTGTTGCATTAGCTCCCTCAAGGCTAAAATGACATTGCTCTGGGTACCCAGTCCTGACTGAATAGACAGCAACGAGGAAGATAATCGCGTTGCTGAAGAAATACCAGAGTCCATCCGATTCGAATCTGAATAGGTATTACCAAGAGTTGTCTGCGTGGTTCTGCAGCGGAAAAGGCGGGAACGGCGGTACGCATACTTTGTAAATGTCCAGCTGCTGCATTGACAAGATTCCAGCATTTTGGAAAGGGTGCCCTGACATCCGGTGATATTGCCTAAGGAACGCCTGAAAACTTCTTCACTTTGTAAATGGAGAATTAAAAAGGCTCTAAATTAAAATAAGGGTAGTTTCACGATAGTTCCTGGTGGTCTCAGTGACCAGAGGTTTCCTCCATTTCTTACCAGAAAAAACGCTGCAAATTCTTTCACTGGGGTTTATTATTCAATTTTATTCATTTGGCATGCGTTCATGATTTGAATTTCCACTATGCTTTGGAGTGTGCGTGTTTCACAGGTGATAGAGCGATTATTGAATTTCAGGAGATATGCATAGAGCACGTAAATCGGTTCTCAATCAAAATACCTATTTGAATTGATCAGTTGATCATATTTGTGTGCCTCCTGAAATTCAATAATCGCTCTATCACCTGTGGAACACTCACACTCCAAAGCTTAGTAGAAATTCAAATCACGAATGCAAGCCAAATGAATAAAATTGAATAATGAACCCCAGTGGAAGATTTTGCCGCGTTTTTGAGTAGAAATTCGTGTTAAGAAGAAATTTTTTGTGTGATGAAGCTACAGGCGTAGATTTCCAAATTATAAATGTAAGATTTTTATCGAGTCAGCACTGCAAGCATTCTTTGAAAGTCTACCTACACGATGAATATGAACAGACACATTGCGTGTGCATGCCCATAAGGAAGTAGCACGATTTACTCACACCCTTTTGAATGTATAAAGAAATCGAATCTTCAACCGGATGGAATACGATTTGATCGGTGATAAGAAACAGAACACGTGCGATACAATCACTATATCGATGCGTGCTTTACACACGTACGCAGCAGCTACAGAGTTTTATGTGATACACACCTTTGAGCACGTCCACACGAGACATCTGAAGGAGGGATCTTCCTGCAATTCACGAACGTTTCTACTCGACCAGCTAAGGGAAGCCGGTTTTTGATCGATGGAGGGTTGAAACGCGTTTCCATTGACGCGGGGATGTCTTGGGCATGAGAAGATCTACCTTTTTGGTGGGAGGTTTGTTCGCCGAGTAGGGACGAACTCGCGGCAGAAAAGGGGGTGGGGCCTCCAGCGCCTAAAATCCAATTTCCCCCATGACGCCGTTTACGAGCTCAGTTATGCGGTTATAAGTTTGAATCTGACAGTCACGACAAAGTCACATTACCTATTTCCAAGAGACCACGATATCAATTTTTGTTTCCGAGATCACCACCAGGAAAAACGAGTCTTTCAAAACCGCTTTGAATCTATTTCAAACATCTCCCAAGGCGCCTAGCCGTTACATACAATGTGCAAGAAGTTCGAAAAATGAGAGGCTGACTAAAATGACACGACATTGTACAGAACTCCAAGGGTGTGACTGGCGAAAATTCAGGGATCCATTCTATGATTAATTTTCAACAACTGTTTCAATCTAACATATTTCTCCAACTTGGCTAGAAACGGACTAAGTCACTCGCGACGAAGTTGTGGAAACCCATTTCAAATAAAAACGGAGTAAGACGGAACGTTGTCCACATTTCCACGAAAGTAAAGAGTTACACTGTTAAATCGATTTCGACGGTTAGGTCATCATCAGTAACAAACATGAACTGAAAGTACATCCCAGAAAGCATATCTTATATAGGAGATTGAATCCTATTGGCTCCAGGAAGTGAAAGGGGCGGGGAGTACCAACCAATGCCACTCAAGGCTTACAAAGTGAAAGGTACACATGGAGAGGCGGGGCCAAAGTTATTGCAAGAAAGTACCCAATAATGGTGAAATATTTTGAGGAATGACATCATTTAAACATTTTCCTGACCTATCACTCTTAACAATTTCGAATTTTTCTAACAAATCCAACATAATGGTATGTGTTTGACAGCGTTCCGTCTTACTCCATTTTTATTTGGCTAGAAACCCAGGTTATTTTAATTTTAAATGCTCTGTTTAGGATATGGATGGCTATGGATGGATAGGTGAAAAGGTGCCCCATACAAACGCTATCAGGGCAGCAAATCATTTGAATCATTGAAAGAATGACCATCTGGGAAGCCATAAATAAATGTCACATCGGTCAGCCTTGGAATGAATATGAGGCCATCACAAGGATAGTCGAATACACAATGAGATATTCGACTTTCTGTAAAAAGAATGAGAGAAAATTCGAGTTAATACGTAAAATAAACTACTTTCCTCAAGTTTGGAGAATTTTTCCATCCTTCGAGACGAGGGAATACTGAAACCCAATTTTACTAGATCTGATAGTGAATCAGTGATAAAATTTAAGAGAAGGTCGCATCAATTGTTTAGTGTAACAACCATTTTAGTGGACAAAACCAAGTGTTTTGCATTTTGGCGTAATTTTCTCCAAAAATCCGTTGAACATTTTTTTAGTGAGCCGTTGGAAAGCTGAGATCCTGTAGATAGGATAAAAGTATTTAAAACAGTGAAATTTTGGGAACTTCTCGAAATTTTGTGTTTGACCCAATTTTTTAGCTATTGGAAATGTTGAAAAATTCTTGATTTGGCTCGAGGGAGATAGGAAAATTAACGCTTTTTCCAATGTGTAATCAGATGTTAATTAATTCATTAAACAAAGGACGATATAACAATTTTAGTGCAGCAAGGTTGACAACACAAGAACAATCCCAAATTAAAGAACGAGGGTTTTTTAGCGGAATGTGAAATAAATGTTGGAAAAAATGACAAATTTGTCCTATAATCGATCCCTGAAGTTTGGTCTTTCAAATCTGACAGGTGCATTCTGTATTCAGTCATTCAAATTTATTATATCCCACACATACAGAAATAAAACCTTTTATCCTCCTATCTATCTAATGTAGTAGATTCCCATGAAATGAATAATAGTGCGACTGACAACACATGGGAAAGTCGATTATTTACGTTGGTTTCACTGACCTCCTACGCCGGTATCCGGGGAGCCGGTCGATGCGGGGTCAGCGTGCCTTTGCATGGCTTGTCACCGCGGCTGCGAGCTCCAAAACGCGCTTCCCCATTTCCTGAAGATACCTTTTTACCCGCGTCTGTTTAAATGACGAATCTAAAACACTTTAGCCGAGATGTACCTGGTAGACACGCAAAACACTACCTGAGGAAGCAGTAGGGAGAAGTGCGTTCCTTGATGTAACTTGGATGGGTGCAATTTCAAAATATTATGGGAAGAGATGGGAACGTGTGATTCCATTTTGTGGAAGAACAAGACTGATATGCCTCCATGAGAAACAGTGGACCAAGCTTTAGCAGGAAACATGCGTTAGCCGTGGCCTAACTGTCCAAAAGCAACACGTGTTTATATGTCACGAAAAACTGTCACACCTATTGGTTTATTATTCAATAATAAAAGATTGTAATCGCTCTGGAAAAAAAATTCTAACCCCCCTTGAAAATTTCATGGTTTACGTTTCAAAGGGTGTAGAATCCAAATCTGCAATAAACAAATTTCCGTCCGTCCGCCGTACGCACGATATCTCCGAAACGGCTGGAGCAAAAAATTTGAAATTTTCAGGAAAAATCCATCTTGGTCCGACGACGCCCCAATTCTTGAGCCAGCTCCTTCACTCAATTTAAAGTGCCCTTTAAGGGCTGTAAAAGTTTTGTAAAATCCCTGAAAACCTCAAAACTAGTCAAATCGGCCTAAATATTTTCCTATTTGAAGAACATACCATTAGGAATCGAATGAGCCCTTCCCCACGTCCGTAGGTCAAACCATTCCCGATGTACGGCCCGATTTATGGTGCCAACATTTGCGTTTTTTCGTTTATTATTGTTTGTTTGTAACCTAGTGATGTCCGGCCGATAGCGTCGAGTTGTAGTGAATGTGGATACTGGAGTGATAGCCGATGTGAATACTTGTAGTGTAGTTAGTAGCCGATACACGGGTTGTATTGATACACAATATTATTACTGGGGTTTATTATTCAATATTATTACTGGGGTAAATAAGTTTTCTTTCACTGGGGTTTATTATTCAATTGGCTTGCGTTCATGATTTGAATCTTACCAAGCTTCGGAGTGTGCGTGTTTTACAGGTGATGGAGCGATCATTGAATTTCAGGTGATATGCATAGACCACGTAAATCGGTTCTCATCCAAAACACCTATTTGAATTGATCAGTTGATGATATTTGTGTGCCTCCTCTACATCTGTCTACCTTTGACTACATCGTTTAAATTTGGATTTGGGGAAGTTTTAACGCAAAGGACAAAGGAGTTGCCAAAGGACTTGATAAATTATAGATGTTTTTATTGTGGGGGGGGGGGTATTGAGGTTCAATAAAAAAACGCTGCAAATTCTTTCACTGGGGTTTATTATTCAATCGGCTTGCGTTCATGATTTGAATTTCTACCAAGCTTTGGAGTGTGCGTGTTTCACAGGTGATAGAGCGATTATTGAATTTCAGGAGGCACACAAATATGATCAACTTATCAATCCAAATAGGTATTTTGGTCGAGAACAGATTCACGTGCTCCATGTATATCTCCTGAAATTCAATAATCGCCCTATCCTGTGAAACATGCACACTCCAAAGCTTAGTAGAAATTCAAATCATGAACGCAAGCCAAATAAATAATAAACCCCAGTGAAAGAATTTGCAGCGTTTTTCTACTGTAAATACCTGCATTTCGAAGGCAGTACATTTTCCCACTTCCCGCTACAATGATTTTTTTCATTCCGCCTAAGTTATTGACACCCAATTTTCGGGTGTGCCCACATGAGCCCAAACCCATAAGATTTCCAAGTTTTCTCTTTCCCTGACCCATTGAAATTCAGTTCCGATTCTCCCAAACCCGTTGTGCCCCCCACCCCTCCCACGCGGATCACCGGACTACCAGAACTAGACTTCACAACTAGTGACCATCCTAGATATACACCCGTAAAAATCCAACTGAAAATTAACGAGATAAAATATCAATAAAGGCAAAAAGAATGCTTCCGCTTGTTTTGCTCTATTCAAGTGGACCTTGGGAGATGCCGTTATGTATAGTACAACCGTCTAGCATCGATCGTGGTAGTTGGTCAGTCGCCAGCCAAGCTCCTCACCTGCCAGCAGCCGGTAGAAATCTTTGAGATTCTGCAGCCCTATTGTCTACCTGACCGATTCTTCAAATGGTGAGCGAACGAATGGTCGTACAGCAGCTCGTGAGGTCTCACTCGATCCACCTCCTTATTATAAAGCAAATGATGGGTTTTCCTGAAGAGCAGATAAGATCAACCATTTACTGATCGTTTTTCAAACGTTGATGCGTTACCTGGCGACCAACAACTAATTCGGATTATCTGCAACAGAAATTCGGACATGGAAAAATGAACCTCTTGTTTTCAACTATATCTACCAGCAAGTGCCGAGGTTTGTAGGTCGATTGGAAAGGATCATTTTTGAATGTTATCAACCAAAATTGCACCTTGCAGAACTGAAGGACGTCCTACAACTTTCCCAACATTGCCGAACTTGAAATAAAAATTTCTAACCTCTTGAAATCGGATCTATGTCTATTGAAACTTTGAAGGAGGAAACAAGGCTAGGGGCCAATTCAGCAACTGACTACATTCCGTTTAACGCTAGTATAATAGCGGTTCTGAAGGAACTGTTGAAGGTCGTAGTTAAAGCAATCATTTTCAAATGAAGTCGCTTTCGTTCTTGGGTCGCACGAGCAGGTACCGTTCGACTTGAGTTTGAAAACAAGGGCCCCCAGTAACCACGTCTGTCATTATAGACATGAAACCGTAATAAGTTCCTTTTACAACGATCTAGGAGCTTAAATTTTGAGTTATGCTGCTAAGTTTGTGAACGAGGGATTGAATTAATCCAGGCAATGAATCAACTCGACTTAACTCGAGCCCAATGATTGCCAGTTCTCGATATGTAGTTGATTAGGGAGGTAAGATCGCTACGGGGAGTGTGTGATGCGTGTGGTTATTAGGCCCTTCCCGGTTCTTGAATCCTTTGGGAGATGAATCAAACGCCTTCATAGGGCCATCCTCTAAGTGCGGCGGAGCCTTATTACCGCATTCAGATCAATGGAAGGGGCAGCTATACCATACTATCACCTCACCTACCCATGTTACAACGGAAATCAGCATGGAGTCAGTATGGTGTAACTTGAGCAAGTGCACTAGATTCGTTAGTCAAAACTTCACTTAATGTTGCATAAGAGGTAACCATGAAGGTTGAAGTTTATCATTTATTACTATCAATTACTGTTAATAATTCGTGTTACCTTCTCTCGAACCGTTGAGATGAGGAAACACATCCGTTCGCTTCGGAGTTGACTAGTCAAATGAGCTTAAAGGGCACTGGGTTAGATTTGAGGCTTTCTAATAAGTCCATTATCGCGGTTCGCCATGCGATCTCGCATTCTCATTATCACGGAAACCCTCGCGGAAACTTCTACCGCGGAAAGTTGCCTTTTCCCGGCTGAATCCAACGTCGATAGATCGAGTTTTCAATTCAACTTTTCCGTTTGAGGCAATTTTCAATGCGCGCATTCGAGATGAGAAAGTGGAAGTTTCAAGAGGTAAACACACCGTTACTCATCAAATTACTCCATTATTCGGTTTCAACGCCCTTTTCAATAAATTCCATATTCCACCGCCGTTATTATTTCGACATCTTTTGTTTTTGGACTAGTGAAGGTTAGTGTTACATTTATCTTTACGACGAAGTCAACCTGCCGTTTTAGGAACACGTAGAAATCAATTATGGAGAAACACTGATCAGCTGAAGAATCCTTGTGGCTAATGTATTTCTTATTCTTTCATGCTGGAATACAAGGAGCTCTTTTTGAGGCATCTACAATACAATTAAAACAGGTTTAAATGATGTATCTCAGAGGAGATAAAACTAAACTCTTACCTCCCCTACACTTGTTTATGGACATAATCGGTACCGGTATAAGTTATAAAAAATTCTATTTAAAAAAACTTTATTTTTTATCCCAGTTTTTTACTTAGCTCTTTTAGTTCAATCAACCTCAGAAATTTTGAATTTTAATTGAGCAAATGCGATTTTTCACTCAAGTTTTTATTATTTGTCATTATGTTAGCCTTATTTAAACTTCAAAGATTATCCACCAGGAAACGGGGTGTTGTTGTACGCAGGCTGGAATTTTGTTATTTATTTATTCATTAACATTCCGACGTTTCGGAGTGGTGGGACACTCCATCATCAGGGGATCTAGGACAACATATAATTTAATATTATTCATAACACCCCACACCGCAGGGTTTGTTTATTTTAAATCAGGATTTATTGTTGACCAATTTGACTGCAGTGAGCAGACAGCTGATAGTAATATGACGAGGATGTATGCCCAAAAGAAGTTGTAAGTATATTAATTTTTAAAAAAGGTAACTTATTCTTAGACATAGTCACCCCGTTTCCTGGTGGATAATCTATGAACTCAAGTTTTATTAACTTTGGTCCAAAAGTTCCGGAGACAAGCTCCGGAAAGGCGGAAGGAGAACGATTTTTTTTTTTTTTTTTTTTTCAGATTTTTGGAATGTAAGAACTTATTGTAGAACGTAAAAGTGGAAGGTTCGATTCTCGGTCAATTACAAATTTTCATGCTTGATAGATAACATAATTAAACATAGTGATCACTACTTCATATTTAACAGTTATCATAAATGTATTCACAATTCCAGTCCTTAATGCAGTCCTTGCACTACATCCCAAGAAAGCTAGATATTTCAGCCACAAGCCAAACCAAGCAAAGCACAATCGAATGAGATGTGATGTTAATAAAGGACCTCATTTATTTCAAGTAATTATTAAATATTATATTCATGAAATTATAATTAAAACTAGGAAATAGAGATTTGGCATCGACTTTTAGAGAATCAGTTAAGGCTATTGTAATTTCGCTAATGTCAAATCGGAAAAGCTGGGTTAAGAAATCCAGGAAGTAATTGATGTTACTTATGTACGTTCAGGTGAATAACAAATCGTTATTCGCTTTTTAATCGTTTATTCGTGCGGATTTCAATTCACGTTCGTCCCATTTAGTGAGAAAATAATGTGTAAACGGGTGCGGGAGCTTACGCACTTTGCATAGTCAACAGAAGACGGGGCGAAATTCGGGAGATGCGAGAAGAACGCGGGCGCCGGCTGGGGACTGAAGCGGCTTCTCGACTCGGATCTTAAATTAACGTCGGAAGCTTAGAAAAGTGGGAGAGGAGGGACCGGGAAATAGCGAGAGATGGTGGGGAACGGGGTGTTTGTATCGGGAAGAAAGGGGGAGCCCGAGGGATTTTTTTTTTTCGAACGCGGAATCGAGAACGGGAAAAGAAATTTGGAAAGAATGAAGGTGACAGTAGTGACAAGTCGTTATTTCTTCACTGTTTTCTTATAATTTAATTGTTTATTGATTAACTACTCCTTTTTTCGTTCGGCCCTCATTCTAGTCTAGTTGTGCAATAAACGTTGGAAATCTTCTGTTGGAAGGGAGAATGTAGCGTGAAATGTTACAGGGTTGCACGCTATGTGCGCTAACCAATTACTCCTATTTCAATTAAATTGTAAAAATGCAAACAAAAAAGAAATGTAGGGTTCGTTGAAATTGTAGAAGCACCATAACTATTGATAGGCCTAGATATGTGGCGGCATGCAGCGCTAACCAAACTTTGAATAGGCACCTACAACTAGCATGTGCAAAATGCCAAAGAAAACTCGAAGGACCACAGGCCAATTGGCTGAAGAAAAATATATATGTTAGAGTGAAGGAAATTAAAAGAAACAAGGCCTTATAAAGATAAAAGGAACCTTTTCCGGTATTGTTCCGCCAGGCCCGCCCGGCCCTATCCGGCGCCGTTATCGTTCCGCCACTTCTAAAATGACACTCATTCCTTCATTGTTGATATCAGAGGTCATACCTGTCGGTCATGTTTTTGGAGTCATCTTGCCTATTGATATCGGAGGCTAGTTGTGTTTTAGTTCGTCTGTTCGCGTTAAAAATGATTTTCCTGTCATTGTATGACGCCGTGAAAACGAAAGAGGGTGCCGCTCGGTTTCTGCAAGATAGAAAGATTTTGCCTCAAAACTCAATTTTGCTCAAACAACAAGATTTTGCTCAAGAGGAAACACGTCTATTCTATATCTTACTGGATTGAGAGACCAGTGGCAATGCAATAAACGTGGATGCTGCAGAGCTGCAAGGGCACTAACGGGCAAAACTTACCTGACTGGTTCGAAACTCCCTTTGACGGCCGATTAGCGGCAGCAATAACTATTAGCGCTGTGGGCAGGGAAGGGGTACAATGAGAGCTTCACTGACGAAACCCCCTGTCTCCTCCCAGTATCGTTTCGTCTCGTCATCGACTGCCATATACCGCGAATATCTAGTTTTCTTTATTTTCTCTTTTCAGTTTTCATTTCGTTTATTGTATTCTTTTTAGAGTCAGTGCACTCAGGTTTGGTTTATCATTATTTTTCCTTTTTCGATCTTTTCCATTTCCAGTTTTCATTTCTCTTTATTTAATATTTTTAATTTCGTTTCATCCCTAGTGGAGAGGGGCTTATATTTCATTTGCATTTTCATTCTGAAGTACAGTTAATTTTCCCTTATTTTGTGTTTTCTTTATAATTTCCAAGGGTTCGTTTTATTATTTTTTGAGTCTTTTATAAAAGGCTCTGGTAGCAGAGAGTTGCATTTAAGGAATTTAACCAGGTTCCTTACATGGTAGCCTGAGCGTATGGTAACGTTTGCCTACCTCTGGTGTGCCCTATACTTTTCCACAGCTCTGTGAATTTCCGCTGAATAATTCTCTTTTTCTCCTTTCAATTCATCTGTTAATGATTTTCCATTTCAGCTGCGTAATATAAGTAAAGGTAAAAGAAGCGCATTCATTGTCCAATTCTACGGTCTTATCTTACTTTAGAAAGTCCATTGTAACACCTAACAGTTCAGCTATTCACTCGTGAATTGACTTGTCTGTTGTTATCTAACTTTTGTTTCCAGCGTCAAGATATTCATTTCAATTTTCTACAGCTCACCATCCTTACCAATTGAACTTGATTCTTGGTACGGGTTTATAAATCTTGTTTCAACACGCCGATGTTTTCAGCCTTCACTTATCCATTGGTTTAGCATCCACACATAATATCATTTCTTATCATAATCTGATAATAACTAAATAACATCCTGGTTTTCCGACAGGAACTTCTCTCGTATATACAATTCATTCTGGTAATTTTCTTCACTACTGCTCATTATATTGATTTCAAAACATGTCTACTGAAACAATGTGTGACTATTGCGACAGGGAAATACCAGAAGCCCAAACGGCTAATCCCATCCTATGCAGCACTTGTTGTCAATCTTATCACCCCGCATGTGCTGGAATACAGTACGTCAATTGGGGGAAAATGGGTCCAACAAGGCAGGCTTCTTACAGGTGTAAATTTTGTAGGAAACCACAACAAGTGCTGGATTCCGCGGCTATTGCTAAAGCTATTGCTGAAACACAGCAACAGCAACCAGGTAATTCTGACCCAGCAAAAACAAGTGATTATTTACAAGACACCGTCAATTCTTTTACAACTTTCAATGTGCATTCCCCAAAGCAAATTATGCATTTCATGATTCGATTGCATGAAATCGAACTTGTAAATGCAGCAGCGATTTCTCCCATCATCAAGCAATTATCATTGAAACCAAATTTCACGTATTTCAAACAATTACTGCGCAGATGGACTGGACCACTGACGTATACTACTTTTGCTAGTAAAATAAAACAAGAACTATTCGATCAAAAAACTATTATGTATTTAACAATGCATTTCATACAACGTCTACAGCAACCTGCTGAACGTTTCCGCGATTTTGTTGACCATGTATTTGCCGCTAATGAATTGTTGCAGGTTTATACACCAGCAGAACTCATTCCTATAGTATTATCTCATGTAAAACCTGCCGACCGTCAATATTTCGCCCATACCGGCAAACCGACAACGGAACAAGAATTGTATGACTTGGTGCAGACAGTTGAAAATGCCCACAGGGATTTCAATACCGCCCAGTCTTACTCTCAACCTCGTAATTTACCGTCAACTGACTATTTTCGCAAAACCGAAACCCAAGCCAGTTACAAGCCGCAGGTAACTAATTATAAATCACAGGATCACCGTAAGTACTCGAGTAACCCTCAATATAATAGAACAAATCCTACCCCACATAGCATGCCAAACAAACCTGTACGTGTTAAACCAACTAATCAATATAATAATAAGCAATTTTACGGCCAGAATAGTAATAAGAATGTTGGTAATTATAGTAGAAGCAGTGCCGCGTGTGGTAATCAAAGTGTTAATTATACAAATCATTATAAGATGGGCCATCAACAGCAAACTAATACAAAAAATTTCCAAAAAGGTGAAAATCTAGGGGAATCTATGCCCAATTTTTCCACGATTAGTTCCGATTTCCGCCGCCAGGCACCTGTAGCGCTAGCGTCGGGCCCGACGCAAACAACGGAGAACTGGCGATCTTCCTCTAATTCTCATGCTAACTCACCAATACCAAATTTTAATTCAATGGAGAACTGGCGATCTCCCACTAATTCTCAGGCTAATCCACCATTTTCCAATTTTAATTCAACGGAACGTCGTTCCCGTGTAACAAATAATGAATATCCACACAATCAAACTAATACACAACGTCCTTATGCAATGGTTCAGAGAACCAGGACTTACCCACATACTTCTTTACTCTCCGAAATGGAGTTAAGTATTAATAAGAAGACGTGCATAGCACTTCTGGATACGGGGGCAACAACCTCCTCTATTAATCAACATTTTTTTTCAGCAAACTTCCCCGAAGGAAATGCTTATGAAATTGCAAAAACTTATATAACTTCCGCTAATGGTGGTGAAGTGGCCACTAATATGGCAATTAAATTATCAGTACGAATTGCTGACAGAACATGGTACCATTCATTTTTAATAATTCCAGACTTATCTATTAATGTAGTATCTATGTATCTATCTAGTGATAGGAATGGACTTTATGACTAAAGCTCGAATGGTTTACGATATTGCAGATGGCACAATTTTTTTTAAACATTCACCAAACATTATAATACCATTACATAATAACATAACTAATCACCAGTTCCCACCACCTTTAAAGGAATCCATCCAAGTGTTTCGTCAAACCGAGGAGGATTCCACTATACCTAACATGAAGAACAATATAATAATGATGTATCCTGATGTAATTAACGACCAACCAGGGAGAACTAACGTTGTTCAATATGAAGTTAAGTTAAAAGAGGGTGCTCAACAACCCAAAGCACGATGCCCCTACCACATAAATCCTGCATTACTACCAATAATGAAGGACGAAATTGCTAAATTAGTAAGACAGGACATAATCACACCGTTCCGTGGTACGCCAACTGCGTCTTGTTTTTTGGTACCTAAACCAAAACAATCACCTACAGAGGAAACCCGTTTCCGTCTAGTATGTGATTTCAGACCGTTGAATAAACAAATAGAATACTTCTCATACCCAATACCAACTATTCCTAGTTTACTTGCCCATTTAAAGACGGCAAAATACTACACCTTGTTTGATATGAACTCTGCATACAACCAAATACCTATAACTCCTGAAAGCCAACATCTTGTGTCTTTTACTACACCGTTTGCTAATTATAAATATAAATATCTACCTTTTGGTCTGGCCACAGGCAGTAACATACTTTCAGAACTAATGCATACCATATTGGGGGATTTACATGGTACTTGTGTAATATGGTTCTTGGACGATGTTTTGGTTTACTCACCAGATATTAATACGCATTATAAACATGTACAAACTGTCTTGGAGAGATTTCGAACAGCTAAAATAACAGTCAGTGCAGACAAATTACAGTTCGCCTGCACGAAAGTAAAATTTTTAGGGCATGTCATTTCTAATGGTACCGTCATGATTGACACCGACCGATCTTTAATATTATCAAAACTTACAAGGCCACAGAACGCCAAGGGGATTGCGCAATTCCTTGGTGCCATAGGGTTTTTTCAAACTTTTATACCGGGCTATGCTAATTTATGTGTCCCATTGAATAAGTTACGCCGCAAAGATGTCCCATTTCACTGGGACGAACAGTGTGAAAATTCCTATAAACAATTACTCTATATTTTGGCAAATCCGCCAACACTAACTTTACCAGATTTCTCACGTCCTTTTGCAATATGGAGTGATGCCTCAAACTATGCTATTTCATACATTTTAACACAACCTGATGAGTCTACTGGCAAGCACATGCCAATAGCATATGCTGGTCGTAAATTAACTGAACAGGAAATAAAATATTCTATATATGAGAAAGAATTCCTTGCTGCTTTAGAAGGTATATGTAAATTCCGATTTTACGTTGAACATACTAAGTTTACGTTGTACACGGACAACAAATCAATTGCAACTATAACAAAAATGGATAACCCATCAGCAAGAATACAGCGATGGGTAACTCGATTAATGTCTTATAATTTCCATATAAAACATGTGTCGTCTAATCAAAATTCCTTTGCAGATTACCTGTCACGTGCACAGGGTGAACCAATTGGTACTTGCCAGCAACCTATTAATACATCATCCGACATATCAAATCGACTTACATACTTGCCAGTATTTGGCACTCCATCTGATACTCGAACCCTGTTTCAAAATCAATCAAAATCGTACCACGAAATGATGCAACGAATATCAAGTACTAATAACAATTCTACTTTACAGCACAATCCACAGCATGCGATAGGTGCTCCGATTGAGCCCAATCCTCTTCTAATTAATAGCTCCATCAATGAAAATGTAACTATGGTAACAGATCCAGGACCTACAGATAACATTTTCCTATTAACTAAATATCCAGCATTTTACGAGGAACTACCGAAACTACAGCGCGAGGATCCAAGTATAGGTCCTCTCATTGCGCAACTAGAAAATAATGCTAATGGTGATGTTTCCAATGAATATTTGATCCAGAATGATGTTCTGCACTATAAACTTAATAATTTGAAGCGAATTTGTATACCATCGTCTATGTTGACTCTAATTATAAAATATCATCATGATTCTGTATTGGGATCCCACATGGGGGTCCAGAAGACATTATCACGTATCCAACAACATTTCCATTACCCAAACTTGCAAAAGTATGTTAGAGATTATGTATCCAACTGTATAACTTGTGCACGTTCTAAATATTTGCAGCATACTCCCGGGTCGCATTCTAGTTATCAATATGCGTATCCAGGTGAAGCCTATTTCCTTGATGTGGCCCATTTTCCCCGAAGCACAATGGGAAACAAGTTTCTTTTGATTGTTGTTGATGCATTTTCTAATTACATAATCCTGTTACCTTTGAAGAGACAAACGTCGCAGCTAATTATTGAAAATTTAACCAAATATGTTTTCTGTCAATATGGCTTCCCTAAGTACATCATCACCGACAATGGCAGCGTCTTTACGAGTGGCGCTTTCAAGTCCTTCTTGCTCACCAACGGCATCAACGCCAAGCAACTTCCCCGCCACTACCATGCGCCCAACAAGGCCGAGCGTGTAATACGGAATGTGAAGACTGCGATCACAGCCTACCACGCTGACAATCAGGTGAAGTGGGATTGTAATATTTATTATTTCCAGTTATCAATTAATTCAGTGCAACATGCATCAACTCTTTTTACTCCAGCTAAAATATTTCTGGGACGAGAACTACAGACCCCTTTAAATTTGCTGTGGGATGTCCAACCAGACAGCACCCTTACAGACCAATCAACAGTATGGAGGCAAGCTTTTAATAATGCTACAGCTGCAAGACACATGCAACAGAAGTATTATGATCAAAAACATTCTAATGTCAAATTCGCCGTTGGGGACATATGCCTCATCAAAAGCTATGTCCTCAGCAGTGCTATTGATGCTGTAAATAGCAAAATTGCATATAAATATACCCATCCCTATACAATAACTCAAGTCCTTTCCCCTGTAACATATGAATTACAAAGTTCAATTGACCCAACTGATGTAAAAAGGCAACATGTCTCTCAGCTCAAATTATTCAAAAAGATGAGTTAATAACGATCATCAACTGATGGTCATTAAAGTTAATTTAAATTCAAAGCCATAAAATCAACATAACCATCAAATTATATATGTACCTCAGAAAATCGCTCTCAAATAAATTATAATTATCAAACTCCCCCATCATAAACTATAAATATGGCCGAATGGCATTCATTAACTTTCCATGAATAAATTTTAATGCACTACGAATTTGTTACCAGGACGAGCTTCACGCAGCAACATGGATGCGACACACTCAATACATGCCCTCCAACTACACTCTTCAGCACCGAGGTTTTCACCCGGCAGTGCGGATAGGCTACATTCTGCCTAACCACACTCACGGTTTCCTCGGACTCCTCCGCGCAAAAGTCAGACAAGTCTTCCACAACGCAAAAACTAACTAAAGTAACTGTAAACTAATTAACACTGTAAAAAAAAATCGATTCAATAACTGCTAAATTCAGTAAAATAGGAAGACATCTGCTAAAATCGACATATCTGCCACACAATTTTTTTTTTTTTTGAGGGAGAAAAACCTGTACTATTCAGCTCCGCATTTAACTCCACTAGGTTTAGTAAGTACATGAATTGTAATACCCCTACAACAATTGTTATTGACAACTCTAAAACCAAGTCCAACTCTAGAAATCAAATGTATAGGTGTCCCACAGCGCAGTGACATTATAGCAAAAGAAGGTCAGATTAATACTACAATTGCATAATCTTTAAATGTTTATTAAACTCAAATTTAACATCCCTCCAGCGACCGGCATAGGGGGCCTGCGTGCCACAGCCGTAGGGGGGCCGCTGGATGGAACTTTTCAACCTCGACATACCTTGC
Source organism: Creontiades dilutus (assembly GCA_031894815.1). Classification (NCBI taxonomy): domain Eukaryota; kingdom Metazoa; phylum Arthropoda; class Insecta; order Hemiptera; family Miridae; genus Creontiades; species Creontiades dilutus. Next base: position 6,072 of record JAVIWC010000496.1, on the reverse strand, counting down.
AGGTATGGTCCAGGTTTAGGTGGGGGAGTGTGACGAGAAGTCACCCCCAGCGCATCCTATTAGCGGCAGCAATAACTATTAGCGCTGTGGGCAGGGAAGGGGTACAATGAGAGCTTCACTGACGAAACCCCCTGTCTCCTCCCAGTATCGTTTCGTCTCGTCATCGACTGCCATATACCGCGAATATCTAGTTTTCTTTATTTTCTCTTTTCAGTTTTCATTTCGTTTATTGTATTCTTTTTAGAGTCAGTGCACTCAGGTTTGGTTTATCATTATTTTTCCTTTTTCGATCTTTTCCATTTCCAGTTTTCATTTCTCTTTATTTAATATTTTTAATTTCGTTTCATCCCTAGTGGAGAGGGGCTTATATTTCATTTGCATTTTCATTCTGAAGTACAGTTAATTTTCCCTTATTTTGTGTTTTCTTTATAATTTCCAAGGGTTCGTTTTATTATTTTTTGAGTCTTTTATAAAAGGCTAGTTGCATTTAAGGAATTTAACCAGGTTCCTTACACGTGGAAAGGCCGGCGGCGGGAGGGGGGTGGTAACAAACTGCCTGTGAATAGTAAACTGAGGAAACCTGTTGCTTGGTTGATATGGTGAAATTCAGTGTGGAAATGGTGCAGTTACGGATACTGGAAGAGGCGGTAGGGGCATCAGGGAGCGAGTTGGGGAATCCCCGATTCTACACCCTTTGAAACGTAAACCATGAAATTTTCAGAGGGCTTAGCATTTTTTTTTTCAAGAGCAATTACAATGGTTTATTATTGAATAATAAACCAAAATGGTTTATGAATAGAACATAACTGATTGACCCTGATTATTTTGCACACTGGTACTTGAAATATTTTTAAACAATAAATGCAAAACAAGATCTCATGTATCTGAACAATCCTAAAATAAATTGCCATTCACTTTTCTTTTTTTTTCCTATAATCACCCAACTACCTGGTTTTCCCCAATCCCTGAACACAGCAAAAAAAGTCAAGGCGGCCTAAATTTAGACTTTTTTTAAAGAACTTTCCATGGGGAATCGAATGAGCCCCTCCCCAGATCCGTAGCTCAAACCATTCCCGATGTATAGCCCGATTTGTGGTGCCAACTATTGCACCCCAAGTTACTGCGATCAAAACAAACACAAGAGTTTTTTTTTTATTGCAGTAACTTAGTGATGTAGTGAATGTGGATACTGGTGTGAACTCCTAAAAGGGTTTATAGCCGATACACGGGTTGAAGCATTCTGATATGCATGCTCCGTCTTACGAAATTTAAAATTTTCAAATAGAATATTTGTCCATTGTAATCGCTCTTGAAAAAAGCGCTGCAAATTCTTTCACTGTTTATTGTTCAATTTCATTCATTCGGCTTGCTTTCATGATTTTTAATTTCTAAGCTTTGGAGTGTGGGTGTTTCACAGGTGATACAGCGATTATTGAATTTCAGGAGATATGCATAGAGCACTTAAATCAGTTCATTTTTTTCAAGAGCGATTACAATGGTTTATTATCAAATAATAAACCCAAATTAAAACGTTTGAAAAAATTGTTTCGCTGGGGTTTATTATTCGATTTCATTCATTTGGCTTGCATCCATTATTTGAATTTCTACTAAGCTTTGGAGAGTGCGTGTTTCAGAGGTGATAGAGCGATTATTGAATTTCAGGAGGCACACAAATACGATCAACTGATCAATCCAAATAGGTATTTTGGTTGAGAACAGATTTAAGTGCTCTATGCATATCTCCTGAAATTCAATAATCGCTCTATCACCTGTGAAATACGCACACTCCAAAGCTTAGTAGAAATTCAACTCATGAATGCAAGCGAAATGAATGAAACTGAATTATAAATTTGCAGCGTTTTTTGTTTTTTTACAGGTTTGTTTAAAAAATAGGGTTTGCATGATTTCAATTCAGAAAGTGTCGGGTTGTTTCATGCTGAAACCTTCAGGATCAAAACATTGTTGACGTAGATTTTTAGTTGTCGGCGCTAAGAGCTTTCCTCGACAAAATACTCTATTAACGCCTTTTGTTAACGCCTTCACGTAAACTAAACAGGTGGTGCGGAGCCCGTGGTTTCCGCACAACCTTTACGCGACCTCGCCTTAAATATAGAAAATGATAGAAATCCGACTGATTTTTGGCAAACCCCCGGCGACCCGGCTAATTGGGGCTTGAGGGAACAAATTATTTCGTTAGTTCCTGAGACAGCCATGAAAATCAGTTGGGCGTATTCACGAGCCCTCTCCACGGCTCGATGAGAAACGCGCTTATTTTTTTTTTCCGGACGAATTACTTGGTTTGAGCTTCAGGTTTGAAGAAAACTTTTATAAAACTCTGTTCTTTGAACAAGAAGATGAGCAAACATCTTTTCGCCAGACCTCATGTAAAAGCAAAGGGATTTAGGGTGTTGCACGAGTTATGGAATGTAAACAGTGATTGTAATCAAATTATCGTTATAAAGTTTTTGTTTACCATTTACGCTGGAAAAAAGTTGTTATTCCTACTGTTCAATATTAGAGTCGCTAAACACAATGAGAGAAAAAAATGCATTGGAAAAACTCGTAGTTTGTGGAAGTTATCAATTTTTTTGCATTTCCCGAAAAATGTGAAAATTGGCACACAAGCCCTTTTAATGAATGACTATTCCATTCTTATTTTTTACTCCGATTTCGACGTAATTTCACATCTTACGCTTTATCTGGTAGGTTTGGTACATGAGCCATTTTTTATGTAGTAAATTTGCAGTAATTTGACAACACAAAACTTGAACTTTTTGGAATAAAAAAAAAATGTTTTCTGAAAGACAAAAATCATCATTAATTCATTTGAATTAATGAGGAAATTGTAAATTTAAAATTTAGATCTTCCATTAAGAGCTAAATTACTCGTACTTATCCGAATCGTGCATAATAAACCAACATTGAATTGTCAACGCCGTGCCGCAGAGGTGATGAAAAACCCGCACAACTTGGACGTTGTGCGGGCTAAACCCCTTGTTTCAACGTATGGCGCGGCGCACGGACATAATAAGCATGTGGTGGCTTTACTTAGCTTTCAAGATATGCTTTCATTGTCGTTACAGAAGTTATATATAAATCATTTATATTGGAAAGGTATCGAGTTCATTGACGAAAGAAGTGAGTGTCTACTTCGATACAGCCTGTAATTGTCTGTCTGAGTGATTGTCGGTCTGTCTCTTCCCACCAAGAAGCCGCAATGTTGGACAATCGACTTATTGAAAATAACATGGAATTTTTCGAAAAAGATGGCTTTTTTACATGGTCATTACACTGAAACTTATTTCACAAAGGTACAAAACTTCTGTTTTATATGACCCTTTTTACGCCTACTGGATGAAATCTATGATACATTAATCTAAATTACCGCCTCCGTACCTCATAATTGTATTCTTGATGTAATAAAGGAGCTCCACACCCAATTTCTCTAATGCAGGCGGATTTGAAATATTTTCCCTTTTCCACAAGTTTCGCTTCACCATTTCAAAACCTAGTTTTGAGTTCTGAATTAACAGTTAAAAATGTCAATTACTACGACAGAATCCGTTCGAAACTCGAGTTTGCTGTGATTAACCTCTTCCGACAAGAGGGAACGGCCTGAAAATCCATTATTTAATCAGCCAGGGGGCCAAAAAAATAATCTCGATTCGATACATCGAAATAATGTACATTAAATCCGGTTCCAAATCAATTTTTTTAAAGAAGCCAAGTTTGGGAGAAAAACGTTAATAAAAATCCACATTTTTTCGCATTCAAACCTCACTTTTTGTATAAAATTCCATTCCAAAAAATAAATAAATACACTCTTTGGCTGTCCTTAGGGGATTCGCAGAATCCTGAGACAAAAACTAAAAAGATTACACAATTTTTTAAAAATAGGTGATTTTGGAATTTTTACAAAATTTTCTTTTAGGACTTCGTTTTCTCGCCTTATTTCCGTCTGAAAACTGTTGTTAGGCAAGCAAAAGACACGAAATGTATCTTTTCAACAGTATCTTCAAAGTTGAATGTTTACTACTGATTGAGGGAGTTAAGGCAATTTTTATGGAGTGAGATCGAAAACACAAAAAAAACGCTGCAAATTCTTTCACTGGGGTTTATTATTCAATTGGCTTGCGTTCATGATTTGAATTTCTACTAAGCTTTTGAGTGTGCGTGTTTCACAGGTGATAGAGTGATTATTGAATTTCAGGAGGCACACAAATATGATCAGCTGAACAATCCAAATAGGTATTTTGGTTGAGAACAGATTTACGGGCTCTATGCGTATCTCCTGAAATTCAATAATCGCTCTATCACCTGTGAAACACGCACACTCAAAAGCTTAGTAGAAATTCAAATCATGAACGCAAGCCAATTGAATAATAAACCCCAGTGAAAGAATTTGCAGCGTTTTAATAGAAAATCATGTTTAACCCTACCTAAAATTAAAGGAAATGGGCTCACTCCCATATTCGAGTTGAGGGCGCTTGGAACGGCCAGATGGGAAACTGCCAGTTATCAAGAAGGCGATAACAGAACTCGAAAAACGCAAATCTTGGCCGCATTAATCATGCCATAAATCGGGAATGGTTTGACCTACAGACCTGGGAAGGGGCTCATTCGATTCCTCATGGAAAGTTCTACAAAACAAGTCCACATTTAGGCCGCCTTGATGTTTTTTGAGGTTTTTAGGGATTTTACAAAACTTTGACAACCCTTAAATGGCACTTCAATTTGAGTTAGAAAGCTGGCTAAAGAATTGGGGCGTTGTCGGACCAACATGGATTTTTCCTGAAAATTTCAGATGTTTTGGTCCAGCCGTTTGGGAGAAATCTTGCGTACGGCGTACGGCGGACGGACGGAAAATTTTTTATTGCAGATTTGGATTCCAGACCCTTTGAAACGTAAACCATGAAATTTTCAGGGGGGGTTAGAAATTTTTTTTTCGAGAGCGATTACTATGGTTTATTATTGAATAATAAACCAAAAATAAATTTGAAAAATTATCGTTTTAAGCGGAATTAAAAACCACAGCAAATTGATACACAACGGTCCACTATTTCTGTTTCCGATAGGCCTTCTATATAGATGTAAACGTTGTCGAGGCCCTTGAATTGTATTCTTGTTTTCTTAAAAGGAGCCCCATTTATAAGAATTATAAATGAACTATTCATCCTCGTGAATCGATTAGGAAAGAAATTAGCCACAAGGGTCCTTTAGCTGACCAATGTGAACAAATGATTAGGTACTTTAATACACATCACGAAAAACTGGATTTTAAACGGACCTCTTGGAAAAAAAATTCCAATGCAATTAAATTAGCTCATTCTTTCTCCGTAATTTACTTGGTGATTTTTACGATATACAAGCACGTTTACATTGACATCGTATTGATGTCAATTTTGGTTTATTATTCAATAATAAAAACTTAACCCCCCTGAAATTTTCATGGTTTACTTTTCCGTCCGTCCGCCGTATGCACGATTTCTCCCAAACGCCTGAAGCAAAAAAGCTGAAATTTTAAGGAAAAATCCATGTTGGTCCGGCGACGCTCCAATTCTTGAGCCAGCTCTTTCACTTAATTTAAAGTGCCCTTTAAGGGTTGTCAAATTTTGTAAAATCCCTAAAATCCTCAAAAAAAGTCAAGGCGGCCGAAAATGTGCACTCTTTTTGAAGAACGTTCCATGAGGAATCGAATGAGCCCTTATGCATATCTCCTGAAATTCAATAATCCCTCTGTCACCTGTGAACACGCACACTTCAAAGCTCAGTAAAAATTCAAATCATGAACGCAAGCCAATTGAATAATAAACCCCAGTGATTTTCTTTTAAAATTCTAGCTGTACAGAGAGCGAATAGACGAACTTAGAGCGGTCCGAGTGGGATCATTTGTTTAATTGAAAGGATGTCTATCAGGACACACAGAATAACATTTGTGTTATATCCATATTCTTATTTTTAATATTTCAACTCTTTGATTACTAGAACTCACTCTCTACTAGACCAAAATTGTGATCTCGAAGAAAAGCTGTGAGAGACTGATTGCATACTGCGCAGTGACAATTTAAAACA